>CM075977.1:248648927-249248927 GCA_038087875.1 Malacoraja senta | reverse complement strand
TTACTCATTTGTTATTCACCGCATGTGTAGAAGCACTCAGCTTCGGCTGGATGTGAACATGTGCAACTCATGAATCAATAGATGTCAACATGATGTGAACAAACTTTAAACAATCTTCACTATTGCCCCTCTCTAACTAAGCAAGGAAATGGCAATTTGTTATAGAGTAATATCTTGCTATGTAACAGCTTCAGTTCTACTTAGTGCCATCATTTTGGCCATTGTTTCTATATTCACATGTCCTAAATATACTCACTTTCTCAGCAATTTACATCGCCCAATTAACCTACAAACCCGCACGTCTTTGGGATATGGGAAGAAACCCACGCGGTTACAGGGAGAATGTGCACATTCCATACAGACCGCACCCAAGGTCACGTTCAAACCCGGGTCTCTGGTGCTGTGTGGCAGCAGCTCTACCAGCTTAGCCACTTGCTACCCTTGTGTTGAACCTATGATTGTACTTTCCCAATGTCATGTGCTGAAAGGTAATTGCATTTTTAGTTTGTAGTCCCCAACAGAAAGTGCTATACACCTTGCTTTTCAGTAAGGTCAACAAGGAATTGTTCATAAGTTCATATGTTATTGAGCAGAATTAGGCCATTAGGTCCATTCAGTCACCCTTAACAGCATTGATGTACAGAGGGATCTTGGGGACTCCCTGAAAATGGTAACACAAGTAGATAGTGTTAAAAAAGGTTCTAAGAGTGGTAAAAGGGGCATATGGTATGCTTACCTCCTTTAAGAGTCAGAACGTTATGATGCGGCTTTATAGGACTTTGGTTAGGAGCCATTTGGAGAATTGTGTGCCATTCTGGTCATCCCAATAGAGGAAGGATGAGAAGGTTTTAGAAGGAGTACAGAGGAGGCTTACCAGAATGTGACTGGATTAAAGGGTATTAGCTACAAGGCAAGGTCGCCAGACTTGGATTGTTTTCCCTGGAATATCAGTTGAAGGGGGACCTGATAGAATATATATATACAATTAAGAGAGGTGCAGATAGGGTAGATTAGATGGGACCTTTTTCCCAGGATGGAAATATCAAATACCAGAGGACATAGCTTTAATGTGAGAGGGGTAAGTTTCAAGATGCGAGGCAATTTTTTTTTTTTTTTACACAAGGTTTACAAAATCTGCCGTTACAAAGGTGATGAGTGCCTGGAACACGCTGCCAGGAGTGGTGGGGGAGGCAGATATGATAGTGCTATTTAAGAGGTATTAGGAGTGGAATGGAGTTACATGGATTATGTGCAGTCAGATAAGAGTTAGTCTTGACATCATGTTTGGCACAGACATTGTAGGTCAAAAGGCCTGTTCCTGTGCTGTGCTGTTCCATGGGGCAGGGGATATGAACATCTTTATTTATGCTGTGCTAGTACATTTGTTTCCTTATATAAACACTGTGCGTATTTTCCCTTTAAGACTATAATTTTCTCTTTAAGACCACAGACTTGAGCATGCCCAGTATCTTGTGTGTAGTAGTAAAAAGAAAGCAACCATTGTTATCCTTCATGCAAGAGTGAGTTTGTCTAATTAATCACACACTTCAAAGGCCCAATGGTCACGATTTACAGTTATACTTACAGGATATGGAAATACCCATGACAACTTGTTGCTGGGCTTGTCTGTGTGAGAGAGCTGTGTCAATATTGACATGGGTCCCTGGATATTTCCAAGGAGAACTTTGCAGGGTTGATTATGCTGGGAGAGCCTTTAGTTGCATCCTCATTCAGTGCACAGCTGGACAATCCAGCTGTTTTAATTATTATTTGCAGTGGTCTCCTCTGGTTTGCAACTGAATAGGTTGCCAGGCCACTTTGGAGGAGAGTTAAGACGCGAGTTAGAACCTGTATTGAAGCTAGTCTAGGTACAGGTAACGGATTTCCCTCCTAAACTGAATCAGTGAACTTGTTAGATTTTAGGACACTTAAAAGTGCATGGATACTTTATTTTATGGAAATGAAAAAGTGCATTAAAATGTATGTGTTGAGATTTAAGATTTTTCTGCATGATTCTAATGTACAACATCAGAGATGCGTGTTTTATAAATGCAGGGACAGTTTCTTCCCAGCTGTTATCAGGCAACTGAACCATCTTATCACCACCTAAAGAGTGGTCCTGACCTGCCATCTACCTCTGGAGATCCTCAGACTATCTTCAATTGAACTTTACTGGACTTTATTGTGCGATAAATGTTATTCCCTTTCTCCTGTATCTGTACACTTCAAAAGGTTCCGAAGTTATAGGAGCAGAATTAGGCCATTCGCCCTATCAATGGATGCCATCTCAACGGCACTTCACTCCGGCCTCTCCCACCTCGACAACAGAGACACCTGCGTGAGAATGCTGTTCATCGACTATAGCTCAGCATTTAACACCATTATCCCCTCAAAACTGATCACCAAACTCAGCAACCTGGGCATCGACCCCTCACTCTGCAACTGGATACTGGACTTTCTAACTAACAGACTCCAGTCTGTTAGGTTGGACAACCACACCTCTTCAACCCTCACCCTGAACACTGGCGTTCCACAGGGCTGTGCACTGAGCCCCCTCCTCTACTCCCTCTTCACCTACAACTGCACACCTGTACATGGTACTAACACCATCATCAAGTATGCAGATGATACAACGGTGATTGGCCTCATCAGCGACAACGATGAGTCGGCCTATAGGGAGGAGGTTCAGCTCCTAGCAGCATGGTGCGCTGACAACAATCTGGCCCTTATCTCCAAGAAGACCAAGGAGCTCATTGTGGACTACAGAAGGTCTAGGGGCGGCACGCACACCCTCATCCATATTAACGGGACAGAGGTGGAACGTGTTTCCAGCTTCAGGTTTCTGGGGGTCAACATCTCTGATGACCTCTCTTGGACGCACAATACCTCAACACTGGTAAAGAAGGCTCACCAGCGTCTCTTCTTCCTGAGGAGACGACAGAAGGTCCATCTGTCTCCTCAGATTCTGGTGAACTTCTACCGCTGCACCATCGAGAGCATCCTTACCAACTGTATCACAGTATGGTATGGCAACTGCTCTGTCTCCGACCGGAAAGCACTGCAGAGGGTGGTGAAAACCGCCCAACGCATCACCGGTTTCTCACTCCCCTCCATTGAGTCTGTCCAAAGCAAGCGATGTCTGCGAAGGGCGCGCAGCATCGTCAAGGACTGCTCTCACCCCAACCACAGACTGTTTACCCTCCTCCCATCCGGGAGGCGCCACAGGTCTCTCCGTTGCCGGACCAGCAGGTTCAGGAACAGCTTCTTCCCGGCGGATGTTACACTACTTAACTCTGCACCTTGGTGACTGCCAGTCACCCCCCCCCCACCCCACCCCCCCCCACCCCACCCCCCCCCCCCACCCCACCCCCCCCCCCGGACTCCTTCCCCAAGTAAAATTGCACTACTGCTACTGTTTGTACATATATATATATATATATTATACTGCTCATTATTCCTAAGTTCGCTCTTCTGGGTGAGATGCTAACTGCATTTCGTTGTCTCTGTACTGTACACTGCACAATAACATTTAAAGATTGAATCTTGTATCAAGTCTACTCCGACATTCAATCATGGTTGATTTAACTTTCCCTCTCAATCCCGTTCTCCTGTCTTCATCCCATAATCCATGACACCCGTACTAATCAAGAACCTATCAAACTCCACCTTAAAAATATCCATCGAATTGGCCTCCACAGCCTTCAGTGGCAATGAATTCCATAGATTCACCTCCTTCTGACAAAATAAATTCCTCCTCATCTTTTTTCTGAAGGGATGACTTTTTATTCTGAGGCTATGGTCTCTGGTCCTAGGCTTTCCCACCAGTAGAAATATCCTTGCCGCATCCACTCTATCCAGGCCTTTCACTATTCGGTAAGTTTCAATTAGTCCCCCCCTCATTCATCTAAACTCCAGCGAATACAGGCCAGTATACTGTGGATGGCTTGATTGTAATCAATCATGTATGGTCTTTCCACTGACTGGATATCACGCAACAAAAAGGCTTTTTATTGTATCTTGGTACACATGGCAGTAAACTAAACTAAAGTATTTTGCATTCACGTCCTTGCATCTTTTGGGTGAAATGTTTAACCTTTTGCTCCCTAGTCTTTCAGCCATCCACTCGTCAGAACAGAGAATAGTTTCCTTTAACTGTCCAACAGAACCAGCCATAGTCGTGTGTGGGATCAATTTCACTCTTCCATCACCGTCAGGGTAGATGGCCAACACGGGTTCATTACAGAATGTAGATGAGACGAGGCGTACCTGATAATGAGGTTAACAACCTGGTGAAGCTGCAACACAAGACTCTTTGTACATTCAACAGTAAAATCAGGAGTCAGCGATACACAGGTGATGGATTGGGTCAGAGCTGTGAAACCCTGTAACATTCAACCACGAACAGTCTGGTTTGTCAAGCGCTGATGGAAGGAGATGGCTCTTCTCACATCCCCTTTGCTCGATGAAGGCAGAGTCTTCAATCAGAAATTCAGACACAGGAAGGTTTAATGTCTTTCCGCTGACTGGTTAGCACGTGACAAAAAGGTTTTCCCTGTACCTCGGTACACGTGACAATAAACTGAACTAAGGTGTTGTGCCGTCCTGATCAAAGATAGCAGAGCAAGATAGTCCACCCCTGCTAAATCCAATGGGCTGACGTGTAGTAGGCAACGGAGCGGAATGTCGGCCTTTTCTTAGGCCATTTCATCAAAGTCGACCCGACTGGTTATCCATCTCACAGTGTAATCAACGTTGCGGGGGAACAGTTTGTGTGTGTGATATAGGGTTAGATTCATAAATCATAATTCTGTTAATTCATAATTCTGTTATTTTTTGTTAATGATTAATATGTTAATAAATTATAATTCTGTTACTTTTCTTTTTTAATGTTTAAATTTTTTTTTTTTAAATGGCTCATGTGCTGTGTTTGAGTTGATTTTTGTATTAAACTTGCACTCTGTAATTCATCTAATCACACTGTTCACAACTGCGGTATTTGATAAAAATAATAGCAATATGAAGATTCCAGTTGCTCTACTCTTGGAATGTTCCTTAATGTTTTTTTGTGTCTATGGAATTGCTTTTCAACAATAAAATGGGTCTGGTCTTCCCCAGAGAGTGGATGAGATCTGTCTGTAATGGTGGGGTTATCTAAATGAAGTATTTAACAAAATAAAATTTGTTTTGAGCAAGATTAACAAATGATGTATAACTTAAGGATGATTTTATTCAGCGACCATACAACTGATTAGATTGTGTAGGAAAGAACACACATACTCACATATATGAATGTGATATAGATGTATATAATCATATAACACACACATATTTATATTTCTCCAGATTTTTATATATAATGATGAACTTTATTTCAGACTCAAGGCCCAGACAAGGGATAACATTACATAAAAATACATTGCAAACCTCCCCGCAACTTTACCCTGGCGTCCCAGCCGTGCTGATCTGGGCCAGACTTCCCACACGCTGTGGAAGGAACATAGGCATCTTTTTGCTTTTTATTGTGAGGCAGGGAGGCAGAAAGAAAATTAGAAGATTTTTACCAAAGATCTGTGATTTTTACGAGGATGTTTCCGTAACCAGCTTCCGTCTCCGCACTAGTATCTTTGCTCCGCTATGGGATCCTTGGTGCGGAGACGGAAGCTGGTTACGGAAATGGTGCTGAAGATTACCCATGACCCTACTACGGCTTTTACGTCGAGTGGACTAGCTATAGGATCTTTGGTCCTGATGCCGCGTCATCTCGGATGGTTGTCTGCAAGCTGATTTGATTTGGTTTGAGCCACGCAATATTCTGAAATAGTTGAATTTATTAGGCAATGGTAATAGGGAGTGATGTCCTTCAGCCCTCGACATCCAGGAGCTTGTTCTCTGCAATGACTGAGCCTCGGGTGGGATAGAACAGGAGGAGCACAATGTAGCAATGTTATAAAATTTTGAGATTTAAAAAATCAAGTCTGCAATTTATCCCATCAGATAAAGCATAAAAAGAAGTTTAATTTGACACATAATTCACTTTCATATCTTCAGTATTAAAAAAGTTATGACCATTTTCATACTCTGAAATTAGCATCTCGTTCCCTATTGCTTTACCATTGACTTAACTCAAAAGCTGTGATCGAGGACAGTGAAAAGCCCATAACTTTCTTAAAAAATTAAGAGAACTTAATGAAATTTTCAGTTATTATAGATTGAAGCATTCTGAAACAAATATGAAACAATCTTACTTGGATGACCTGAAATTAAAGCATATAATTAGTTAGTTACCTAATTGTAGCTAATTACAAAATTCAATTACTAGATCTAAACATCTATCCATTTGTTAAGAAAAGATTAACATTTTTTAATTGCCTAAGTGTCCAAATAACATTCACACAAGAATTCACAATATAACATGATTTTTAAATCTCTGTCATGAGATAGGCCAAATGGAAGAAATTTAATGGTTAATTCTCGTAAATTAATGGCCGTTTAAATCATCTTGCGAGTGGGTTTTTGTGGAACGCGATCGATTGGAATGTTGCGGTTTGCGGTGAATTTGAACCCCATATCAGCAGGAAAAACACTGCCGGTTCGTATGGGGCCAAAATCACAAGTTTATATGTAAAATAGACAACTTACCTTATGTTTTGTCCCCTACGTGAGATCCCGCGATATATTTTTTAAACTTCCGAGAATGGAAGACGGAACGATTTCTCTGCATCAGCTGGCAGCCCGAGAAAATATATCTCGGACAGGCAGGAGAAAACGACATTTTAATCCCGCCCCCCACCCCCCTCAAAGGCGCCAAAGTCGCGCACACAGCCAGTGGCAGAACTGCAGCGCCGCTGAAGGTAAGTATTGTAACATACCTACACAATGTTCTGAATATATTGACAGCCTCTAACAGATTGAATTCTGGGGTAGAGCAAGTGAATGTAACCATTTTTAAACATCCCTGACATTCAGAAGCATTCAAAAGCTGTTTAAAATTGAAACAATTACCTCAGAACTTCTTTTAGTAAATCAATTAATACTGAAGTATTTGAAAATCCTATAAAAAATGTTTAAAAAATATTTAGCCCCAGGTTTGCCTCCTAGTCCACAATCACTATTAAAACGATTGGAATCTCCAATCTAACACTAAGTCTGATCACTAGATCGAAGTCTGAAGAAGGATTCTGACCTGAAACGTCACCTATTACTTTTCTCCAGACATGCTGCGTGATCCATTGAGTGTGTCCATTTTCACTAAACCTGATCCATTGTGTGATCAGAGGAGCAAATTTTCCTCATGTAGTGCTGGGAATCTCAGCAAATATACACTTCATGCTGGACTTCCAGTGAAGTACAATAGCAAATTGCATTGGCAGGTGGAGCACCATCCATGGCCCAGTAGAGTCATACAGCATGGAAACAGGCCTTTCGGCCCAAATTACCCATGCCTCGTAGGTCTTGGATGTTCCAGTTTAGAAGCACATGCAAAGAAATCCATGTTTTAATGAAGTTTCATTTGGGGCCTGTCCCACTTTCCCGAGTTTTCCCCTTGATTCAAACTCGCAGAATGTTTGTAATGAGGCCGTAGGAGTCAGTAGATATATCGTAGCGGCTTGTTATGCCAGCCGTAGGTACTCGGGGCATCAGGTAAGTCGGGACGTTTTTTCCAGCCTGATAAAAAATGTCCACAAGTAAAAAAAATAGCCCCAACTACCTACACCTGGCATAACGAGCCGCTACGATAAATCCACGGACTCCTACGGACTCGTTACGAACATTCTGCGAGTTTGAATCAAGGGGAAAACTCGGGAGAATTTGTGAATAACTCGGGAGAATTCGTGAATAACTTGGGAAAAGTGGGACAGGCCCTTTAGTTGATAGCCCAGAAACATAGACTCCAACCCAAAAGATTCATCTCAATGGAACAAAACCACCAAGAACCATCCTTTAAAAAAACAAATAATTTTCTACATGCAGACTTGATTCATGCTGTACATCTCTGATCTGAAAGAGAAAGGTGAACTCCAAGCATTTAAAAATAGAAAAGGAAAAATAGAGATCGGACCAGAAGAGGAAAGAAAGGAGGAAAAAAAGCAGTGGTGGATTAGGGTATATTATTTGTCTCTGCTGAAACTTTCAAAGATAACAAACGTATTACATTGGACTTAGTGTGACACTTCCTCACCTTATGTCAGTAAAACGGCTTATATTTATCTTCAAGCTGTCTCTTGCCTTTTAAGTACCTTAACCATAAAGTAAGCTGATAAAAGGGTTACTAGACCCTGAACATAAGTGTTTGAGTGCTGTGAGTTCCATAACTCATGACCAGAATGATTCAGAATGTTTGGTAGATTTTACTGTTTCCTGACCCTGCCCTTTGCTTGTTTTCATAATTAGTTCGCACCATATCCTGGATTTTTAGGTTTGCTATCAAGTGGACTGCTGTAATGGCATTCCCCAAAGGACAGGATTTCAGCACTTCATGCCTGTGTGTTATTTGAGTAATGCCTTGGCAAGCTCACCCTCTTTTCTTTCTCCCAACCTGCCCCCCCCCCCAGTAATGTGCAGTGTTTTATGGGTATACAATACATACCTTACTAAGTTTTAACAGCAGGGAGTTTTGCACAGATTCTGGTGAGTGCTGGTTGGACTTCATTGCAAACGGATTTAGATTTGTGATTCTCTAAAGCTTGCAGCTGTGCTTGGCCAGGTGGCAAAAATGGTTATCCAATTATTTATTTCACAAATAATGATGGTGAGAGGCGTTTAGCCTATCTTTTTCATTGAAATTTCCAATTATTTCTTAAATAATTCCAGTTCTTTTGCCTCTTTTCCCTTTCTATGGAATCCATTCCATATGTGGACCAGTCAGCATGTGAAGATTTTCCAAGTGGCTGTTGTGAATGTGTCTTTTTTTACTAGTTTGAACCCATCTTCCTATGCTTTGGTCTTGCAGTTTAATATATTGACCCAAATTGATGCTCAAATCTATTTCAAATGCCTCCATATGTTCGGCATCTCTCAGACCCCACTTCACCAGATTGAAAGCCCACTTACTCCAGTCATTCCTCATGGGTGCGTTAAGCTTTCTTCATAGTAACAGTCAGAAAAGACATCTCAAAGTCGTACACGATTGTTCCATTGCTGGATTCACTCAGGGCAACTTAAATTCCATGTACGCCTTTACTCGATATTTACTTAATTTGCAACCACATACAATGAGTCTGGAGAAACAAGGAACTGCAGGTGCAGTTTCACAAAAAAATGCACAAAGTGCCAGAATAGTGGGTCTGGCAGCATTTCTGGAGAACCTGGATCGGTGACATTTTGGGTTGAAACCCTGAAGACAATGAGTGTGGTTCCACTGCTGTAGTAATGGTTCCTGTCTGTTGTGGTGGTCCTTAGAGATGGTTGTTGATGACCACGAGCTATCCTCTGCTCCAATGGTTCTTAATTCCTATCAAGAAATGGGATCCAAATATGGGATGCTGATATATAACGAGAGCCATGGATCAGCAACGGGCCCTGATGGAGAAAAATCATGGAGTAAAAATTGGTGTCCTATTGACTTCTTCAGGATGATTCTTCATTTAACACAGAACTTGTCTAGTTTTGTTGTATTCTTCTCCATCTTGGCTTCCCAGAGAGGAGGTGATTTGAGCTCTTTTAGGAAGAAGTATGAACATAAAGAGCTGAATGATTACAAGAAAAAATGCAGACCAGCAGTGCTGTGAGCTGCTCAATTTAATGACAGGATATCCTAAACAATAATGGAACTCCCCCTTCCATTTGGCCTAGTCCAGCCAATCACCACATCAATATCTGCAAACATCCCAAAGTTCTGAATTACAACCGTATGTTTTTGAGAATGCAAATAATTGTCACTGTTACCTGTGTTCATATTGGCGTAGTGCACAGTCCCTTTTAGCTTAGTGATACAGCGCGAAAACAGGCCCTTCGGCCCACCGAGTCCGCACAAACCAACGATCCCCGCACACTAATGCTGTCCTACACACACGAGCGACAATTTACAATTTTTACCAAGCCAATTAGTCTACAAACATATACTCCTTTGGAGTGTGGGAGGAAACCGGAGATCCCAGAGAAAACCCACGCAGGTTACGGGGAGAAGGTACAAACTCTGCACAGACAGCACCAATAGTCCGTATTGTACCCGGGTCTCTGCCGCTGTCAGGCAGCAACTCTACCGCTGCGCCACCGTGCTGCCCTGCTTAGCATCTTTTACTGTTCTATTTTCTTCTAATTCTTCTGCAAAGTGTTTAGAATCACAGAGTTATATATCACAAAAACAGGCTCTTGGGTCCAACTCATCCATGCTGATTACCTGAGCTTGACCCATTTGCCTGTGTTTCCTGCATAACCCTCTAAACCTTTCCTATAAACATACTCTATCCAAATGTCTTTTAAAGATTGTAATTGCACCCTGCTTCTACCACCTTCTTCAGTCCCAACCCAAAATGTCATCTATCCATGTTCTCCAGAGGTGTTGTCTAGCCCATTGAGTTCCACTGGCACTTTGTATCCTTTTTTGTAAACCAGCATCTGCAGTTCCTTGTATCTAGATTTTCCCATGGATCATTTTAGGAAGCTAAAAACATTTAAGGAATCCTTTCTTACGTTATTAGAAATGGCGAAGTACACAGAGATCAAAATAGAAATGACAGATGAAAGAAAGTGAATCTATGTAAGGCAATGACTAGTCATACAGCATATTGAATCTCATGTGTTTAATTTAATTTCATATTTGAATTTAATTTTTAATTATTTTTAAATTTAGAGATACAGGGCGGAAACAGGCCCTTCGGTCCACCAGCGATCCCCGTACACTAACATTATTCTACACACTCGGGAAAAATTTTTAATTTTACCTCAGCCAATTAACCTACAAACCTGTACATCTTAGGAGTTCGGGCGGAAACCAGAGCACCTGGAGAAAACCCAAGCAGGTCACGGGGAGAACGTACAAAAATCAACACAGACAGCATCCGTGGTCAGAATCAAACCTGGGTCTCTGGTACTGTGAGGCAACAATTCTGATGCTGTCGTGAGCTACCACTGTGGCACTGTGCCGCCCTTCTGTGTTTTCCCTTTAGAGATGAGAGAATGTTAGAGCCTGAGCCCATAAGTTCACAAGACATAGGAGCAGAATTAGGACATTCAGTCCATCGAGTCGACTCTACCGTTCAATCATGTCTGATCTATCTTTCCCTCTCAACCCTATTCCCCTGCCTTCTCCCTTTAACTTTTGATACCTTTAGTTCATTTAGCTCCAGATTTATCTTGGCTCAGTTGCTCAAACCTTCTTCTATAATTCTGCTGCTGCCTTGCCTGCTCCCCATCCTTTACCGGCCTTGAACTGTGCGGATCATAAAGTAAATCAAATTTTGCTCATTCACTGGTAGTTACCTCAAAGACGTGCATTGATTCTAGGCCCCCAATACCTTAAATTTAAATGTTTCACCCTTTAAGAATGCTTAAAGTTATAATATAATATCCTGTTGGTCTGTAGATGATTGGTAATCCCTGCATTGCAACTCAACGAGTGAAAGTGAGTCCATTTCTTCAGTAGAGTTGCATGAGTGAAGGATGGAATGGAGTGTGTAATATCATCCTCAATCATCCATAGCAGTGTGGTCACCAAGCTTGAAGGATGGGGATTTGCCAATCATCTCCAGGCCAGCTGGATGTTGTATTATCACTTTAAGCATACGGTGGTCGAGCTACTGCCTCTTAGCACCAGAGACCTGGGTTCAATTCTGACCTCGGGTGCTGTTGGTGTGGCGTTTGCACGTTCTCTCTGTGATCAGGTCGTTTTCCTCCGGGTGCTCCAGTTTTCTCCCACATCCCAAAGACACGCAGGTTGTGTCTGTATAATTGTCTCTAATGTGGAGGGAGTGGTTGAGAAAGTGGGATAACATGGAACTATTGTGCATGGGCGATCGATGGTCAGTGTGAACTTGGTATTTCAAAATGCCTGTTTACATGCTGTATCTTAAACTAACAAAACCAAACACCCTCAATGGGTCAAAATGTAAGTATGAGTTACTGAGGGGGCTTGAGTCAATGCAAGTTGCTGAGGTGGATACTGATGAATGAGCAAAACCTGGTTTACTTTGTGTTCAGCACAGTTCCAGACTGGCAGAGGGCAGGAGAACAGCTGAGGGACCTGCAGAATTCTGGAAGAGGGCTTGAACAAGTGAGCTGCGATAAATCATAAGTCATTGGAGCAGGAGTAGGCCATTCGTCCCATCGAGTCTACTCCGCTAAATCACTAGGTGAGTAGCTGCGGTTTATTTATCTATGTTCTTTCAATAGATACCTTCCTAGAACCTCTGGTGCACCCATCCGGTTGTCCTCGATTACCTTTGCAGCAGGTGGCCCACAGGTATCTCACTTCAGGGTTTCACAATGGAGTTGTGCCGGAGACATGAAAAAGCATTGTATGCTGAAGCAAAGAACTGCAGATGCTGGTTTATACCAAAGATAGACACAAAGTGTTGGAGTGATTCACATTAGATAGATGGGAATTACGCACTCATCTCCAATCCAGCTGGATGTTGTACTGTCATTTGGAGCAGCCAATTCTCAGTTCCCCCACACGTGACTGATGGAGTGTTATATAGAGAATGATGTCATTCTCTGGGGGTCTAGGTGCAGAATCAATATGGGAGTTTCAGTCCTGGAAATGCCTGGTAGAATTTGCAGATTGATGCAAAATAATCCAGAAATGATTGGCAACAAGTTTCACATCTGAAATATTTTTTTTTAAATCTCAATTATATACCAGTGGAACATTGTGTAATTGAATTCCTCAGCTTCCATTTTGACATTGTTTTCTGCACAATTGACAATTTGCTGTGGGCCACACTTCCAACATATTGAGAAGAAAATTGCTTTGGGACATCCTAAAAGGGAGGTGAAATATGAAACCGAAAAGCAAGTCTTTTCCCTCTAATTCATTTAAAATCTTTTTATAGAATATATGTGCAGAGTATAAAATCCTCAGGTTTAAGGGCTATGTATTGCACATCTTCCCCTTAATATTTAAGGGCCTTCTTTCATTAAGATGGCTGAAACATTCCCTTGGTTATCTTCAGCAGGAATGATGTTTCATAGGTTTTATTTATCTATGATCAAGAATTTCCACTGAGCTGCATCTGTTTTGCTTTCATAGTTTTGCCAGATACACTGCCGAAATGCCACTTGCACGGGTGAATGGTGTTTCTGCTGCACATGTGGTCCAAGGTTATTCCTGGTTTACACAAACTCTATTCCCTCGGTTTCCTGATAATTTCGTCATTCCTTCATATTGATTACGCCCTCTGTGGTTCCATTGTATTAATAGTGTTCAACGTTCTGCAAACCAACGTTCTACATGTTTTGCAAAGTATTTATGTACGAGTAAATATTGGTAACAGGACCAGACTTGTTGATGTGACTTGGTGCCTCCATTTAACAATAGACATTCTATGGTTCCAACAGATGCTGCAGATGAATACAATTTAATCTATAAACCGGAGAATCCCTGAAGTTTTAATCTCATTCTATTTCAAGTTGCCGAGGTTAGTTGTGCGAGCCATTTTTAGCGGAGGTATTGCTTGGTGGGAGGTAATAAGAATGATATGGCTTGACTGGGAGATTTGGGAATGGATTCAGTAAGTGATTCCAAGAACAATAGAGAATGATATAATTGTCGATCAGGGTGATTGTTTTTGCTAGTTTTGGCTTTCTTGAGGTAGGAAGAGATGGTGCAGCTGCCAGGGTGTGGGTGACTAGTCACTCCCTGCAGGGTGACCATTAAATCAGACCTTTGATGCACTCTTTAACTGCATCTGCAGTTTTACTTAGAAATGGTATTCTGCATTAAATCAGAACTTAGATTGATTGATAAAATATATGACTTGTGTAAATATTAATCTGTTATTAAAGCATAATTACTAATAAAAAAATATTTTTCTTTTTGATGGTTGATTAAAATGTAATGGCTCTGAATTTCCTCAGAAGGTTGTTCCACTCTCCTGCTTTAAATTGAATATAAAATCGCCCCTTAGGATCTTGTAAAGGAGAAATTCACAGGGGTTTCTGCTGACCTCCTGCCAAGCTCCCGCAGATAATCAGCACAATCCCCGTGAACGTACTGAGTGACTTAATAGCCTTTGCAAGCTTGCTTGCAATTCTACCAATGTATTCACAAAGAGACATGTCACTGTTTTTAATGTTTGGCAGGGTTTGCCACGTACTGCGGGCTGGCTGATGGTGTACAGTCTCAACCCTCCATCCAGACAATGTGGCACGCAGCAGCGTGGCTGATCAGGTGAGTGATTATTTTCTACACTGTCCCCACATTTCCACCAGGTTCCGTCTGCACTCTGTTGCGTCTTTGGCACGATGCTGACTGTATCTCAAGGGGGATAAATGACATGCAGCCATTTTTAACGTTTTAATAACATTTGAACAGGTACATGGGTAGGACAGGTTGAGAGGGATATGGGTCAAACACAGGCAGAATGGGACTAGTGTAGATGAGACATGTTGGCCAGTGTGGGCAGGTTGGGTCAAAGGGCCTGTTTCCACACTGTATGACTCTCTCTAAGCCGTAGGAACAGAGTTAGGCCATTTGGCCGATCAGGGCTGCTCCGCCATTCAATCATGGCTGATCTGTCTTTCCTTCTCAACCCCATTCTCCTGTCTTCTTCCCATAACTTTTGAAACCTTAACTAATTAAGAACGATCAATCTCCTCTTTAAAAATCCCCAGAGATGGTCTCCACAGCCGTCTGTGGCAATGAATTGCTCACATTCACTACCCTCTGGCTAAAGAAATTCCTCCTCCTCATCTTTCTCAAGATATGTCCTTTTAGTCTGAGGCTGTGGCCTCTGGTCCTGGACTCTCCCACTAGTGGAAACATCCTCTCCACATCCACTCTTTCAGGCCTTTCATTATTCAGTAAGTTTCAATGAGACCCCCCCCCTCCCCCACCCCCTCATCCTTCTAAATTCCTGTGAGTGAAGGCCTAGAGCCAACAAACGCTCATCACACATTAAACCAATGTCACATTAACCCAGGATCATTCTCGTAAATCTCCTCAGGGCCCTTCCAATGTTAACATATTCCTCCTTAGATATGACCCCAAGCTGCTCACTATACTGCAAATGTAGCTTGACCATGGGCTTTGCTGGACTTTATCTTGCACTAAACGCTATACCCTTTATCCCGTATGCGGACGGATTGATTGTAATCATGTATAGTCTTTTTGCTGATTGGATAGGGTGCAATAGAAAACTTTTCACTGTACCTCGGTACATGTGACAGTAATAAGCTAAACTAAACTAATCTTATCAAAATGAATGCTAACATTGCATTTGCCTTTTTTACCACTGATTCAGCCTGCAAATTAACCTTTTGGGAATCCTCAACCAACACTCTCGAGTCCCTTCTG
The DNA here is from genome assembly GCA_038087875.1 of Malacoraja senta. Classification (NCBI taxonomy): domain Eukaryota; kingdom Metazoa; phylum Chordata; class Chondrichthyes; order Rajiformes; family Rajidae; genus Malacoraja; species Malacoraja senta. The sequence continues at coordinate 249,233,473 of CM075977.1, read as the reverse complement.
ACCAATTTCTGAATTCTCTCCCCATTTAGAAAATAGTCTATGCCTTTATTCCCACTACCATAGTGCATGACTGCACACTTTGTTATGTTGCATTCCATCTGCAATTCTTTGCCCACTCTCCCAACCTGTCCAAGTCATTCTGCAGACTCCCTACTTCCTCTACACTATCTAGACCAATGCAGACTGCACCCACAATACGTTTTCATTATTTCCCAAGACAATTCCATGGAAAGATAAGACTTTAGACTTTAGAGATACAGCATGGTAACGGGTCCATTGGCCCACCGAGTCCGCACCAACCAGCAACCACCCCATACACTAACCTACATCTTAGGTACAATTTACAGACGTCAATTAACTTACAAATCTGTACGTCTTTGGAGTGTGGGAGGAAAGCGGAGCAGGGAGAACGTGCAAACTCCGTACAGACAGCACTGGTTGGCTCTGGCACTGTAAGGCAGCAACTCAACTGCTGCACCACTGTGCTACCCTATGTTGCATATTAAAATTCTTTAATTCAAGTGACCAATGTTCCCAGCATTTATTCGGTTATTTATCAGTCTCTGTGTCTGCATCTTGTTGTTGTAAATCATAGCAATTGTCATGGCAGATTCATAGGATCGCCAATTAATCTGTGGCTAATGAACCACTAGTTCTCTGTCCAATTCTACTTAACCTTGCAATGCCCTTCCACATTGCTGGCAAGTTCCAGGACTATTCTCGAGTGTTACCAAAGCTAACCAGACAGTGTCTGCTAAATCCCTGTAAATCCCTTGCTCTTCATTGCCAAAACACAATATACTATTTCTCAGACTAATATCCACTATCTTTGTTTTTTGTCTTTTTTAAATGGTGGGGTTTAAGTAATGATAAAGCAATTTAAATTTATAGTGAACATATAATAAAAGTACAGTTTCATTGAATTCACAGGATATTGGATAAGAAGTTTAGAGTACCAATATAAAGGATGAGGTTTCTGACTACTTAGAAATTCATGATAAAATAGGCTGAAGTCAGCATGGTTTTGTGAAGGGGAGATCTTGAAGGGCCTGTCCCACTTAGGCGATTTTTTTAGCCGACTGCCGGCGATTGTCGTAGTCGTAGCAGGTCGCCGAAAAACCGTCGACTGGACCCCCCTATGACAATGTCTGCGACAATGTCTACGACAACGTCTACGACAAGCTCCATCAACCTGCCACCTAGTCGACGTCGAGCTACGGCAAGCTACCGCCAAACGACGACTGATTAGGACGTCCACCTACGACCACACCTACGACAACCTACGGCCACACAGGCAAAAAACCTACGACAACCGGTCAACCTACGTCCACCCGCGACAAGCTACGGCCCTGTCGGCGACAACTGAAGCCAACTGAAGACAATTCAGTCGCCGGTACCTGTCGCTGGTTGACGTAGGTTGACGTAGGTAGTCGCCAATGGAATTCACCGCGGTCAGCACCGGCGATAACCTACATCACCTGGCGACAACCTACATCATCCTGGCGACCTACTACCACCGCAACTACGTCACGAGAATACAAGCTAGGATCCATGGGGTCAAAACAAATGTCGCCGCTAATTTTTCAACATGTTGAAAAATTAGCGGAGACCAGAATGGCAATAGACAATAGGTGCCGGGGCAGGTCATTCGACTCTTCGAGCCATTCAATGTGATCATGGCAGATCATCCCCAATCAGTACCCCGTTCCTGCCTTCTCCCCATCTACCCTGATTCCGCTATCTTTAAGAGCCCTATCTAGCTCTCTCTTGAAAGTATCCAGAGAACCGGCCTCCACCGCCCTCTGAGGTAGAGAATGCCACAGACTCACAACTCTCTGTGTTCAAAAGTGTTTCCTCATCTCCGTTCTAAATGGCTTACCCCTTATTCTTAAACTGTGGCCCCTGGTTCTGGACTCCCCCAACATCGGGAACATGTTTCCTGCCTCTACTGTGTGCAAACCCTTAATAATCTTATATGTTTCAATAAGATGCCCTCTCATCCTTCTAAACTCTAGTATACAAGCCCAGTCGCTCCATTCTCTCAGCATATGACTTTACGACTTGTTGCGAAACTGAGGAAACTGCTCACTGTAAATAGCTCGTTCTATGCTCCCCCCCAATCAAGTTACAGTCAATAAAATACTGAATCAAGCACTTGAACAACTAAACTTTATTTTGGATAACATAACAACAGTCCCCCTCTACTATACCTAACCACCGCAAGTATCAAATATCGATTAACACAGTACATGATAGACAGTTCCCTAACTCAATAACACAGTAACTAATACAATGTATCTGATGAAGCTTCTAGATGGAAGTTAACAGAGATGAATTATGCAACATGTGCCTAGGGATTCAGACAACCCAGACAAAGCTCAACATCTTAACCAATCAACAACTGTCCAAATAAGGCTTCGCAACATTATTTACACTATGTACATCTGACCCAATCAGTTTCATGCAATTTACACCTTATTGTAAGAAACTGCATATGTCTCATTCTTTCCCTGCAGTTCTTATCTAGGCCACAGACAAACTGGCACCATTCAACAGCTTGCCCCAGTTCTGCAAAAGGCACATTTAACTTGACCAAAATGGCCTAGCAGCACACAAGCCTTTACTCAATTTTAATGTCCTGGCTGCTCCAATTTGGCCAGGATTAACATCACGACCATGCAGGCGTTACCCCAGCAACCGCCGGCGACCATGTGGCGACCGCGTAGCCTCCTGTAGTCACCTATAAAATCGACTAAGTGGGACAGGCTCTTTACTGATGACTCTTGGAATTCTTTAAGGAAGTAATAAATAGCAGGACAGACAATGCATGTTGTTTACCTAGATTTTTAGAAAGCCTTTGATTAAGCTGCTAAATAAGATGAAAGTCCATGGTATCAAAGGGGAGATACCAGCATGGATAGCAGGTTGGCTGGATGGCAGAAGGCAAAGAGTGGCAATAAAGGTAGCGGAGTAGCAGAGTTCCCCAGGGGTTGGTGTTGGGGCCACTACTCTTCATGTTGTATATTAATGATTTGGATGCGGGGATTGAAGGCTTTATGGCCAAGTTTGCAGATGATACAAAGATAGGTGGAGGGGCAGGTAGTGTAGAGAAAGCAGGGACTCTGCAGAGGACTTGGACACGTTGGGAGAGTGGGCAGAGAAGTGGCAGATGGAATATAGTTTAGCAAAGTGTGGAATCATGCACTATGGTAGGAATAAAGGCATTGACTATTTTCTAAATGGGGAGAGAATTCAGAAATCAGAGGTGCAAAGAGTACTGGTGCAGGAAAAAAATTTAATTTGTAAGTCAAATCAGTAGTAAGGAGGGCAAACGCAAAGCAAGTATTTATTTTAAGAGGGCTAGAGTATAAAAACAAGGATGTACTACTAAGGCTTTATGGCGCATTTGGAGTATTATGAGCAATTTTGGGCCCCATATCTGAGGAAGGATGTGCTGGCGCTGGAGAGAGTCCAGAAGAGGTTTACGAGAATGATCCCAGGAGTGAGTCGGTTAACATAGGATGAGGAGGAATTTCTTTAGTCAGAGGGTGATGAATCTGGAATTCATTGATACAGAAGGCTGTGGAAGCAGTCAATGGGTGTTTTAAGGCAGGGTTAGTTTCTTGATGGGTATCGAGGGTTGTGGGGAGAAGGCAGGAGAATGGGGTTAAGATGGGAGAATAGATCAGCCATGATTGAATGGTGGAGTAGACTTGTTAGCCTAATTCTCACTTATGAACTTATGAAGTTGAATTTAATTCCCAAAACATTAGACGTAGCACTGCAAAATTACGAACATTTATCTCTCATTGTTCTGATTTGACGGGATGTTTCTTTTCGGGCCCCTATTTTCCTTGGTTACCAAGCATGTCACCCAACCTCTCTCTGATTTCTAACATGACTCGTCAGTCACTTTGCAGGGATGATGCTCTGATAATGCATTAAGCTTTGAAGAACCTGAACAAACTGAAGAGACAACAAACTGCAGATGCTGGAAACTTGAACAAAGCAGAAAGTACTGGAGTAACCTAGTAGGTTAGGTTGCATCGGTGGATGGAATGGACATGCAACCATTCCTGAAGGAAGCTGAGTTACTCCAGCACTGTACATTTTGCTGAATGCATCTACTGATGCATCTTCTAACACACATGATAATTGCAAGGGAAACCAACACATCCAGTCATATTTACAAGCACGAGCTGGTGTGGGAGGTCCCTTTGGAATAAAATAAAATACATTTCTCATCATAACGCAATGCTGAACTGGCTCAACTTCCAAGGATCTTCACCTCGTTGATCATCTAAATCAGCATAATTATGTTACTTTTCTTGTTACATTAAATATGTGATATGTAATATGCTACTAATTTTACTACTTACATTTTCTTCGCTTTTATTAAATCAAACATGGAAGATTTGCTCTAAAATGACCATATTCAAGCCTAATAGTATCTTGTATATGTAATAAACCTTCCCACCTTAGTCAACTCCTGTCAAGAGCACGGAGTCCTGGCTCCAATCACGCAGCACAGGAATAGGTCATACGGCCAACGGAACCAACCATCATGAACCTATTTACATTCTTCATACACTAATCCCATCTTCTACGGCAGCTTGCTCCTTTATTCCCCTCTGCTCTTTCTCTGTTGCACGTGTCTTGCTGACCAAACCCGACCAAGAAACCTTGACAGTTATTACCCTTTATTCTTACAGGTTGATCGTAACTGGAACCATTTTCAGTTTACGGTGTGATGCTGGGATTGTTTCTGGAAATACGAACATATTGGTGAGTTTCTTCAGCCAGCATTAACTTTGCGACTATGGTAGCAGTTGTATAGCATTCTTCCTCTGTCAAACCAGTCAAGTTGCTTCGCAAACAAAGTGGTGGCCACAAAGGAGAACATCCTGTAACAGCTAAAGAGAGGCCACAGGGGTCGTTGACAAGGATTTGGAAGGACATTTGTCGATAGCAGGACATAATGATTAAGAATAATCCATAGCTGGAAGAACTCAAGGATATGATACAGTGTTTGGGACTGATATTGGAACAATAGTGGTTGCAATCTAAACTGGAGCTAATCATCGATTGGTTGGAGTTGGCGTTGTTCAAATTCTACCTTGGCTCTGGGGAATTTATATTCAAGTGATTATTAAAAATCAGGGGTAGACAAAAATGCTGGAGAAACTCAGCGGGTGAGGCAGCATCTATGGTGACCTATGGAGAAAAATCAGGGTGCACATTTATTTATCCCAATCTCATGACAAAGCATTTAGTTCAATAACAATCTTTAAGAGAAGGAGATGTGTCATCCTCGCCCATCGTGCCCATTTGTGATGCACTTGGGAAAGGGTAGAACTCCTGGCTTTGCTGGTGATACCCATATACTGGCAATACATGTAAAGAAAGCTAAGGTGGGACAAAGGTGAAGACAAGCATTTGACTCTAATGGTTTTAGTGGTTACAGGTAAGGATTCTAGGGGATCTGGTGTGGGGAAACTACAGGGGGTTCTGAATAAGGAAGTAAAGGTCGAAAGGCAGTTGAGGATAACGTTCAATGCTAATTGCTGTATGTGACGTAGGTGTGAAGGTCTGATCTATACAATAGAAACAGTTATTTCTGAATATACTCTTGAGTAAATCACCTTTGCTTCATTTTAGACAAAAGGAACTGCTAATGTTGGTTTACATAAAAAGACACCCAGTGCTGGAGTTACTCAGCAGGTCAAGCAGCATCTCCGAAGAACATGGCTAAGTGACAGTCTGAAGAAGGGACCTGACCCAAAACGTCACCTCCCCATATTTCCCAGAGATGATGCCTGACCTGCTGAGTTACTACAGCACTTGGTGTCTTTTAAAAAAAATCATTTTTATGTTGCTGGGGCAGAGGGGGGGGGGCACAGAGGGGGTGGTGGTGCAGTGGGGGGGGGTTGCAGAGGGGGGTTGCAGAAGGGTGTGCAGAGGAGGGGGCGGCAGGGGAAGGGGCCGAGGGGGGGGGGGCTGGGGCAGAGGGGGGTGCAGAAGGGGGGGTTGTAGAGGGAGGTGGTGCAGAGGGGGGTTGCAGGGGGGGAGGGGCAGGGGGGGCGGCAAAGGGGGGGAGGGCAGAGTTGGGGGTAGAGAGGGAGAGTGGGAGGGTAGATAGGGAGGGGGCATCTCCCTTCTCCACACCCCCATCTCCCTTCTCCACCCCCCCCCCCCATCTCCCTTCTCCACCCCCCTATCTCCCTTCTCCACCCCCGCCATCACCCTTCTCCACCCCCGCCATCACCCTTCTCCACCCCTGCCGTCTCCCTTCTCCACCCCCGCCATCTCCCTTATCCACCCCCCCACCATCTCCCTTCTCCACCCCCGCCATCTCCCTTCTCCACCCCTCCCCATCTCCCTTCTCCACCCCCCCCATCTCCCTCTGCCACCCTACTCCCCACCCCATCTCCCCCTCCTCATTTCCCTCATCATCCTCCCCTCACTCCCATTCTCTGCCCCAGGACCTACCCAGGTCGTAGAGCAGCGCCAGGGCCTGGAACTCGGCTTGGTTTTCGTACTCGGCACGGCCCTGGCTGTAGACTCCAGCCGTCAGCTCGGCCGCCGCTTAGGCTATAGTGCAGGCTGTTGATTGGTTATTTCCTACTAACAACCATTGTAGTGCTTGTTAGTAGTTGCTCCGCCTAATATGCGATACATATTACCAAGAGCTTGTCTACGCCATTCAGTATGAGTAGCTGCTAGGAATGGTAATGTCCTGCAGACCGATGCTGTAAGTGGGCTTTAATAATCAAGTGTTGTGTCTTGATGTGCGTTTGACTCGACTCATTACATGGTGTCAGAGAGTGAGTTTTACCTACTCCGTTCACGTTTATCGGGTTTTGTTTTTTTTTATTTGTTTTATGTGCCAGTTATCTCTATCATGGCAAACTCGTCTCGCCATCCTAGTCCTCTGATCATTGACTCTGACATTGCTGAACGCTGGCGCCTTTTCGAGCGCGTCTGCGTTCACTATGTTCACATCGTTCATCGTAATGAACCTTCAGATGTATGTGCTTCTGTATTACTCAACTTGGCTGGCCCAGAGGCAATGAAACGTGTGGACAGTTTCACATTTGAGCTGCTGTTTTAGATGCGAATGGGCAGGTCCAGGTGCCTGCAGAGACGATTGATGACCCTGCTGTCTTACTTGCAAAGTTCAGACAGTTGTGTGACCTCCCCTCGAACTACATTATCGAACGTACCAAGTTTTATGCTCGTATGCAACAGATTGATGAGCCGATAGAATGTTTTATTAGCGACTTAAAACACATGGCTGCACGCTGCCAATTCGTGATTTGTGCGATGAACTCATCCATGACAAGATTGTTGGAGGTATGCTTAATAAAAAGTTAAGAGATGAACTGCTCTGTAACACTGACCTGACCCTTAATCAAGCTGAGCACGCCTGTCGGATTGCTGAGATAACATCTTATCACGCTAAGTCTGTGATCTCTGGCCAGCATTCGCAGTATAGTGTCAATCTTACAGACACCTCCTGTCGTAATATCCATTCCCAGCCTTCCCCAGCATGGCAGCAGAGAGGGTTTGCTGCTCGATGTCCTAATAGCAACTATTTTCATGCTAAGGGTCGAGAATTCTGTATGCTTATGGTAAAACCTGTAATTTCTGTTAGAAATTCAACCACTATGCAAGATGTTGCCGTTCCCGTGCGGCTCAATCCGTCTCAAGGGCCAAGTTTGCACCTGTTACAACATGAGCTTGCTGATAGCGAATACCAAGAGTCTGACTTGCTATCCTCCGCTCAGCTCTCTGAAAGTACAGATAGCAGTTCAGCCATCCACTCTCTCCTCCCTTCCTCTAACGAGCAACTTGGCCGTGAGGTAACCATGTTTGTGAATAACAGGCCTGTGATTGCGAAGGTTGATACGGGTGCGAAATGCAACGTCATCTCGTTATCTGAATTTAAAAAAAATCTTAATGCTGAACATATTGAAAAGGCCTCGGCCACGGTTCGGGACTACGGGGGAGATGTTCTACAACCGCTTGGACAGACTAATTTAAAATACACCGTAGACTCGCAACCTCATACCTTAAAGTTTTATATCGTCAAGGGGGATTCTGAGACTCTGCTTGGTAATCATTGCATGCCACGATCTAGGCCTAGTATACTTTGGCCGCGCTGTCCATCAACTCTTTCTCGCTGAGGCCCCACTCAGCAAATACTCCCTCAATACAGAGAACTATTTAATGACGAGCTTGGCGAGTTGCCCCTCATTACCACATTGCCGTTGATCCCAACATCACTCCTGTGGTTCGAGCATAGTGTTCCGCATGCCATGCGTGACAGAGTTCACAATGAATTCAAGCGGATGGTCTCCATGGGTGTCATTGCTGAAGTTACTGACCCATCTGACTGGGTTTTCACCATGGTGGTAGCAATGAAAAAAAACAAGGAGGAGATCTGTATCTGCATAAACCCCGGAGATCTCAACGCTGCGATCAAACGCCCGCATTACCCTATGCGAACAGTAGAGGAAGTTGTTGCTGCTCAAATAGGCAAAGCATCAGTATTCTCCGTTCTCGATGCCAAAAGCTCGTTTTGGCAGATTCCTCTGGACCCAGACTCGTCCAATCATACTACTTTCGGCACCCCCTTCGGCCACTACAAATTCCTGAGAATGCCTTTTGGCATCAACTCTGCCAGCGACGTTCGAGTCCCGGAAGTTACCAACGTCGGACATGTCTTCACAAGTGATGGTCTCAGACCAGACCCATCAAAAACTGCAGCTATCAACGAGACGCCGCTTACTACTGACGTTGCGAGTCTACAAAGGTTCCTTGGAATGGTCAACTACCTGGGGAAATTTATTCCCAACCTCAGCGACATATCTGCCCCCCCTGCGGGAACTGACACACAAAGACGCTGCATAGTCATAGTCAGCACCAAAGAGCTTTTGATACCCTCATTGCAGCTGGCTAGGGCACCTACTCTCGCCTACTTTGCTTTGGAGTTACCAGTAACGCTCACTTGCGATGCGTCCCAGTACGGACTTGGCGCTGCGTGCCTGCAGATCACTACCGATGGCGGCTGCAAGTCTGTTTCTTACGCCTCTCGCACACTAACTGACTCTGAACAATGTTACAACCAGATTGAACAAGAATTGCTCGCAGTGGTTTTCGGCCTGCACAAAATTCAAGGACACATACACGATTATTTCAAAAAATTCAAAACCGTCCTCGACTAAAAATAGGTTGCCGTTTTAAAAATCGGTAATTTTTTAGTCGAAGCCGATTGCGATGCTAGTTGAAGTAGGTTACCGGAGGTTGCAGGTAGTGGAAGTAAGACCTTTTTTTCACCCAGTTTTATTCCACAGGGAGGTCTTACCTTCCACTACCTGCAACCTCCGGTAACCAGCATCAACTAGCATCGCAACCGGCTTCGACTAAAATAATTACCGATTTTTAAAACGGCAACCTATTTTAGGTGAGGCCGGTTTTGAATTTTTTGAAATACTCGCCGGAACATAGAAGAAGCTCGACTACGCGGAAACCACTTTCAACCATTAGGGACAGTGACAAAAACCTCCGGGAACCTCACGGAAACCTTCGGTGGGGCGCAAGGTCTCAGAGGTTTCCGTTCAGGTTTCCTAAGTGGGACAGGGGCATAAGTGGGACCCGTTGGGTCCTAGTCATACGGGAGGCCTGGTCCCCCAACGCAACCCATTCCCCAACGCAATATTCCACCACTCATCCGTTCCCCCAACGCAACCCGTTGCCCCAACGCAATATTCCACCACTCACACATAGCCCCTAACTGCGCAGGCATGGCTCATTTCCCCTCATCCCCCAGCACTCTCCCTCTTCTTCATGTGTGGGAGGGGGAAGTGGGATGTGTGGTGGGAGGGGAGGAGGGGAGGGGGTGTGTGTGTGGGCGGGGGGTGTAGGAGGGTGGAGAGGGTGGTGTGGGGATGGGGGAGGGGTGTGTGTGGGGGAGGGCGGGTGTGGGGTGGGAGGGGAGGTGTGTAAGTGGGCGGGAGTGGGGTGGGAGGGAGGGAGGAGGTATGTGGCATTTGGCTGCTATCTCAAAGGTCAGGTAACTGATCTATTGATTGTAACCTTTAAGAAAGAACTGCAGATGCTAGAAAAATCGAAGGTAGACAAAAATGCAGGAGAAATTCAGCGGGTGAGGCAGCGAAGGAATAGGTGACATTTCGGGTTGAGACCCTTCTTCAGACTGATGTGGGGGGGGGCAGGAAGAAGAAAGGAGGCGGAGACAGTGGGCTGTGGGAGAGCTGGGAAGGGGAGGGGAAGGAGGGAGAAAGCAAGGACTACCTGAAATTGGAGAAGTCAATGTTCATACCGCTGGTGTGTCAACTATCCAAGTGAAATATGAGGTGCTGCTCCTCCAATTTGCAGTGGGACTCATTCTGGCCATGGAGGAGGCCCAGGACAGAAAGGTCGGATACAGAATGGGAGGGGGAGTTGAAGTGCTGAGCCACCGGGAGATCGGGTTCGTTAATGCGAACTGTGCGGAGGTGTTGTGCGAAGCGAACGCCAAGCCTGCGCTTGGTCTCACCGATGTAAAGCAGTTGACACCTAGAGCAGCGGATGCAATAGATGAGGTTGGAGGAGATGCAGGTGAACCTCTGCCTCACCTGGAAAGACTGCTTGGGTCCTTGGATGGAGTCGAGGTGGGAGGTAAAGCGACAAGTGTAGCATTTCCTGCGGTTGCAAGGGAAAGTACTAGGGGAGGGGGTGGGAAGGGTGGGAAGGGACAAATTGACCAGGGAGTTGCGGAGGGAACGGTCTCTGCAGAAAGCCGAAAGGGGAGGAGATGGGAAGATGTGGCCAGTGGTGGGATCCCGTTGGAGGTGGAGAAAATGTAGGAGGATTATCTGTTGTAAATGGCGTCAAGTTGGGAAAAGGGGAAGTACAACGAGATCTGGGGGTCCTTGTACATCAGTCTATGAATCGACCTGTGGCACTAACGCCTGTGGTGATGAAGTGCTTTGATGAACTCCTACCTCGACAAAAACCTGGACCCACTGCAGTTCGCTTACCGCCACAACAGATCAACGGTGGATGCGATCTCGCTGGCCCTCCACTCCGCTCTGGACCACTTGGACAACAAAAACTCATATGTCAGGCTGTTATTCATCGATTACAGCTCGGCATTTAACACAATCATCCCCTCCAAGCTGGTTACCAAACTCGCAGAACTGGGTCTCTGCGCATCCCTCTGCAATTGGATCCTCGACTTCCTCACTCTCAGACCACAGTCTGTTCGTATTGGTGGAAATGTGTCAGACTCGATAACAATTAGCACGGGAGCACCTCAAGGCTGCGTGCTCAGTCCCCTGCTGTACTCACTCTATACTCATGACTGCGTAGCCGGACATAGTGCGAACTCCATCATCAAGTTCGCTGATGTCACCACTGTTGTGGGACGTATCACTGATGGGGATGAGTCAGAGTATAGAAGAGAGATCGAGCAACTGTCCATATGGTGCCAGCACAACAACCTGGCCCTCAACACCAGCAAAACCAAGGAACTGATTGTGGACTTTGGAAGGAGTAGGATGGGGACCCACAGTCCCGTTTATATCAACGGGTCGATGGTTGAAAGGGTCAAGAGCTTCAAATTCCTGGGCGTGCACATCTCTGAAGATCTTTCCTGGTCCGAGAACAATGATGCCATTATTAAGAAAGCACATCAGCGCCTCTACTTCCTGAGAAGATTACGGAGAGTCGGTTTGTCAAGGAGGACTCTCTCTAACTTCTACAGGTGCACAGTAGAGAGCATGCTGACCGGTTGCATCGTGGCTTGGTTCGGCAACTTGAGTGCCCTGGAGAGGAAAAGATTACAAAAAGTAGTAAACACTGCCCAGTCCATCATCGGCTCTGACCTCCCTTCCATCGAGGGAATCTATCACAGTCGCTGCCTCAAAAAGGCTGGCAGCATCATCAAGGACCCACACCATCCTGGCCACACACTCATCTCCCTACTACCTTCAGGTAGAAGGTACAGGAGCCTGAAGACTGCAACGACCAGGTTCAGGAACAGCTACTTCCCCACAGCCATCAGGCTATTAAACCTGGCTCGGACATAACACTGAACTTTACTAGCCAATACTGTTATTTGCACTTTATCAGTATATTGACCATTGTGTATATATTTATAGAATGCCTTGTAGTAAATGCCTACTATGTTCTGTTGTGCTCAAGCAAAGCAAGAATTTCATTGTCCTACCAGGGACACATGACAATAAACTCACTTGACTTGACTTGAAAGTAAGCATGCAGGTACAGCAGGCAGTGAAGAAAGCGAATGGCATGTTGGCCTTTATAACAAGAGGAATCGAATATAGGAGCAAAGAGGTCCTTCTGCAGTCGTACAGAGCTCTAGTGAGACCACACCTGGAGTATTGTGTGCAGTTTTGGTCCCCTAATTTGAGGAAGGACGTTCTTGCTATTGAGGGAGTGCAGCGTAGGTTTACAAGGTTAATTCCCGGGATGGTGGGACTGTCATATGCTGAGAGAATGGAGCAGGAGGGCTTGTACACTCTGGAGTTTAGAAGGATGAGAGGGCCTCTCATTGAAACATATAAGATTGTTAAGGGCTTGGACACGCTAGAGGCAGGAAACATGTTCCCAATGTTGTGGGAGTCCAGAACCAGGGCCACAGTTTAAGAACAAGGAGTAAGCCATTTAGAACGGAGACGAGGAAACACTTTTCTCACAGAGAGTGGTGAGTCTGTGGAATTCTCTGCCTCAGAGGGCGGTGGAGGCAGGTTCTCTGGATGCTTTCAAGAGAGCTAGATAGGGCTCTTAAAAATAGCGGAGTCAGGGGATATGGGGAGAAGGCAGGAACGGGGTACTGATTGGGGATGATCAGCCATGATCACATTGAATGGCGGTGCTGGCTCGAAGGGCCAAATGGCCTACTCCTGCACCTATTGTCTATTGTCTATTGTCTATTGTGTATGTGATGCCTGGTAGGGTAGAAGGTGAGGACTAAGCTGACCAATGTTTGCATAGTTGCCCTACCTGACCGTAATCAGCTCGTAATAGTGGCCAGAGACAGAATCCAAATGGAATTTCTTTTGATAGACACAAAATGCTGGAGTAACTAAGCGACAGGCAGCATCTTTGGATAGAAGGAATGGGTGACCTTTCGGGTCAAGACCCTTTTTCAGAAAAATTATTTGCCCTGACCAAGGGATACTTTGGCAAGTTGCAGTGCAGACAAAGAATTGAAACCCAGTGCTTTAAGGGCCTGTCCCACTTGGGCGTCATTTGCGCGTCACGCAGATAGCGAGCGAAGATTTTGTACATCCCAAAATCCTGGGGAGCCGCGCTCGACCGCGCGTCACTGCCTACGTCACCACGCACGCATCACGTGCGTGTCACGACGCGTAAATGATGTCGCGTAAATGTCGCGCAAAGGACGCCCAAGTGGAACAGGCCCTTTAATCTACTAAACCATCTGGGAATGTGCGATACTGGAATACAGTTCACACCACATGTGTAATGTAAATTTTGTTTCGCACTCTTAGTAAACTAGCAGTGTAAAGGGCCTGTTCCACGAACATGCGACTGCATGCGGCAAGCGCGACCAAACCGGAAGCGGGGGCCGCGCGGAGGTCGAGTGATCCCCGTACAGGGCCGGTCCCACCAGTATGCGACTGCATGCGGCGAGCGCGACCAAACCTGAAGCGGGGGCCGCGCGGAGGTCGAGTGAGTGACGTGAAGTTCGAGCGAAGTCCGCGGGAAGTTCGCGCGTGACGTACGCCGTCAAGACGCTGCGTGCGGCGTCAAGATGCTGCGTACGGCGTCAAGACGCTGTGCACGCCCGTCGAGGCGGTGCATACGGCGTCGAGGCGGCTGCGGGCCGGCAGGCCGTTGCCGCGCGGAAATTTTGAACAGTGTCAGTTTTTCCATTCTGTCCTCGGGTGCTGTCTGTGTGGAGTTTACATGTTTCCCTCTTTCCGCCTGGGTTCCTCCCACATCCCAAAGATGTGCGGGTTTGTAAGTTAATTTGCCCCTGTAAATTTCCCCTGTGTGTAGAGAGTGGATGAGAAGGTGGGACATCATAGAACGAGAGTGAATGGATGATCGATGGTCACCATGGACATGACTAAAGAATCTTTTTTCCATGCTGTACCTTTAAACTAAACTAAGAGGGCATGGTGGAGATCCTTGATGATGGAGGCATTTTATCTCATCAGGTCAATGCCGACTCTGATTAAAACAATCTCATCAGTCTCATTTCCCTTCTCTTATTTCCCTGTGATCCTGCAATTTATCGACTCTCACATGTCCAGCTCCTCTTTTATTCTTTTGCTATTTGCTTATATTAAAAGGCAATTTACAGTAGCCGTTTAACCTACCAGCATATCATTACAAAGTGGGTAGTGTTAGAGCACCCAGTGGAAGTCAATGTGGACGTGGGAAGAGCATGCAAACTTCACACTGGTGAAGGCCGAGATTAGGATCAAAGCCAAGTCACTGGAACAATGCGGCAGCACTACTGTGCCGCACCATAAATCAGTCCTTCCCTACCCTGCCCTGAAGCTCGTTCTTATCTCCCAGAACACCTTGGCATGGACTGATGTTATTTCTGGGTAAGGTGCAGACTTGACTGAAGTCCAGTTGCTAGTTCCACTTGCAGGCAGGCTTAGACAGGTGGCTGCAATGTGAGTCCATGGGGGAGTTTCTCCTCAGAGTTTGGCCCTGGTTTGCTGCCAAATCTTCAGGATAATTAATGGTTCCTATTGTAAATACTGACTAACATGCACAGAGGGGCCAAAGGAAACTCGCTCGGCAAAAGTTCTGCAAGACGGAAACCCCATTCTTAGAAATTCCTGGAAACGGTCATGTTAAATGTAGAGACGAGAAGTTCACAAGTTGCACTATTGGAAGGAAGTCAAGTTTATGCTGCAGATGCTACTATATATATATATATATATATATATATATATATTTTTTTTTTTTAATTTTTTTTTAATTTATTTTTATATATATATATTTTTTTTGGGTGAACTGGGGCTGGGGACTGGACATTGTGCCTTCCCCCACAATGGAAATCATTGTGGGGGGATGATTTTTGTATGTAATTGTTTGTAATTGTATTTGTTAGTCTGTGTTCAAGATGGCGGTCGGAGGGGAGAGTGGACGCTGGCGTTAAATTGCCGCTGCTCTCTCCTCAAATTGTGCTTCTGATTTTCTTTTTTTGTGTTTTTGGAAGGAATTCTGTCCCTGATTTGTGTATTGGTCTTTATAACCTATTTTTTTTAAATTCTTATTATATGTTTTCTATAAATCTCTGTATGGTGTCCTTGAGACCTCGGTATAAGGCGCCCGTAAATAAAATCCATTATTATTATTATTATTATTATATTAGATTAAAAGTCAAACTGCTCCCCTTCATGCTCTTGTAAAGTAACTGGAATATTAGTTCCTTAAAAGCATCACTTTGAAATATGCTGACACTTTTTCATTCATTCTGTGATTAAGATAATTTGCAGCAATATAGAGTGGGATACGTAAGGGACCTCGGGGGCAACTCAATGAGGCCTTCAGATTCTTTAGGCCAGTTAAGTGTTTATTTGGGTACGAGTCACCACGTGACCTCATTGATGATTCTCTCCAAATCTGTTTCATGAAAATCAGGTTGAGGATTGATGGTTGGAGAAAAATATTCCACAGGTCAATGAATTGCGGGGTTGATCTGGAACCAATTATGCTGTGAATTTGTTATGGACAATATGAATACAAGAGCAAGGAAGTATTATAGCAATTGTATGGAGCTTAGTAATTCTGCATCTGGAGTACAGTATATAATTTTAGTCTCCTTAACAAAGAAGGGATGTACTTGCTGTATAGAGAGTGCAGTGAAGATTACAAACTGGTTGGTGAGATCGTGGATTTGCCAAGTGAGATAAATTGATCATATTCATGTTCATATGGTATAGGAGCAAAATTAGGCCATTCAGCCCATTAAGTCTGGCATTCAATCATGGCTGATTTATCTTTTGCTCTCAACCCCATTCTCCTGCCATCTCCCCATAACCTCTGACACCTGTACTAATCAAGAATCTATCACTCTCCGCCTTAAATTATCCATTGATCTGGCCTCCACAGCCTTCTGTGGCAATTAATTCCATACATTCACCACCCTCTGTCTAAAGAAATTCCTCCTCATCTCCTTTCTAAAGGTACGTCCTTTTATTCTGAGGCTGTGGCCTCTGTTCCCAGACTCTCCCATTAGTGGAAACATCCACTCTATCTTGGCCGTTCACTGTTTGGCCAATGAGGTCCTCCCTCATTTTTTTAAAACTCCCAGTACAGTCCCAGTGCTGTCAAACGCTTATCTTATGTTAACCCAATCATTCCTGGGATCATTCTCCTAAACCTCCTCTGGACCCTCTCCAATGCAGCACATCCTTCCTCAGATATGGGGCTCAAAACTGTTCACAATGCATATTAGGCCCAGAGTGTTGAAAGGAACCAGAGGAGATTGCATTGAAATTCATGGAGTTCTTGTGGGGCTTTA
The DNA here is from genome assembly GCA_038087875.1 of Malacoraja senta. Lineage (NCBI taxonomy): Eukaryota > Metazoa > Chordata > Chondrichthyes > Rajiformes > Rajidae > Malacoraja > Malacoraja senta. The sequence continues at coordinate 249,216,936 of CM075977.1, read as the reverse complement.
TAAACTTCACGCAGGAGGATGCTTACCCTGACCCGGTAATCAGACTGAGAGGAGAAAAATATCTTCATTTAGACTCTAAATTTTAGAGGATTGTGGATCTTTGGAATGTGTGTCCCAGGAGATGGTGAAGGTCCAGCAAGTGAGTTCAGTCACAATAGAGATTGATAGATTTCTGAATGTTAAAGGAATCAAAGGTTTTGGTGATAGTGCAAGAAAATGGTGTTGAAGTAGAATAATCATGATCTAGATCTATGTCCGAGAAGATGGGTGACCTGCTCCTGCCCCTAATTGACAATCAAAGCAAAAACTGTGCTGAATATATACCCTTTGCAACACCTCCTAGATGAATGATTGATTTCTGTCTGTAGAGAATTGTAGAGTTTGGGAACTGACAGAATCTATCTATCTATCTATATCTATACATAACTAAAACTCTGATCTTGTTATCTTCCGGGTTGCGAGGTTTTTCTATTTGCGCAAAAACGGTACATGATTGCGCTACAATTTTTCGCCAGCTTACTCGCCGTTCTGCTGTGCTGCGAGTACAACAAGTTTCGTTCCGATCAATGGTATATTGTAAAATGTATTAAGGTTTAAAAATCGTAAAAACCGTGCATGCGCAGACTGCTGTCAGTCGCCGTCACGCAGATTGGTCTCCTCTCCTGTCACTCAGGAAGGGGCGTCGCCAGGACGGCACCATCCTGGCACCATCGCCGCACTGATTGGCTGCGTCCGCTGTCAATCGGCTGGAGGTCGCCATGGTGAATCAGTGGCGCTGCTGCCCGATGAGCTGCGGCCGCGCAGTACCTGGTTGGGAGGGTGGTGCAGCGGGCCGAGACCGGGAACTGGGCCTGGGCTGGAACCAAGGACGAGCCTGGGTCCGGGGTCAGGGACGAGCCCGGAGATGAAGTCGGTGCCTGGACTGGAGCCCAGGCAGCAGCCGAGCTGACGGTTGGAGTCATGCCCAAGCGGGGGGCCTGGTCAAGGTGTACCAGTGCCTCGGGGGTCGCTCGGCCGCCGCCATCCTGCAGCACATCTTCCGCTTCCCGCTCTGCAGGCAGCTCTGGCTCGGCCGCCCGCCACCCTTACCCCGGCACAGCGAGCCCGGCTCCATCAAGGCCCAGGTCCGCGAGTGCTTCGGCCGCCTACAGCCAGGGCTGGGCCGAGTATGAGAACCAGGCCGAGTTCCAGGCCCTGGCGCTGCTCTATGGCCTGGGGAGGTACTAGGGCAGGGAATGGGAGTGAGGGGAGGAGGATGAGGGGAAATGGGGGGGGGGGGGGAGGATGATGGGGTGGTAGAGGGAGATGGGTGGGGGAGGGGTGGTCAGTGCCGAGCCCCGCTGGCGAGGGACACCGTGGGTCCCGGGACGGGCAGCACACCAGCGGCTCATGCCCGCGGGCGTGGACACCGGGAGCGACCCTAACGCACCCTCCCTGAAACAAGAAACTAAAATCTCTTCATTCGAACCAAAGAATTAAAATATAAAGTCCTGATATAAGGATTGTGAGAGGTTTCAATAAGCTAAACTTGCAAAAAAAAGTATCTGCAAGTCACTGTTTAAGAAGGAACTGCAGATGGTGGAAAATCGAAGGTAGATAAAAATGCTGGAGAAACTCAGCGGGTGAGGCAGCATCCTTCGCTCCATAGATGCTGCCTCACCCGCTGAGTTTCTCCAGCATTTTTGTCTATCTGCAAGTCACTTGATTGTTGTCTCGCAGATGTATAAGATGACCTGAAGAAAAATGAAGAGATGCTAGATGCATTATGGCAGAAGTCCTCACAATGCATTTATATGCAATGCAATACTTGAACAAGTGCCAAACCTACATGACAACCATCTAAAAGTTGGGTCATGGAATAAAACCGTTATATGGCTGGTCATAATTTTGTATACTTCGAGACTGGGAGAAACTCCTCTGTATGCGTGTATCAGAAGAACCTATTCAATTACGGGCTAATAATGGGAAAAAAGCTCATACTTAAATTCTGGAAAAATGCGCCCACACCAACAATAAAAATGTGGACATCAAATATGTTGGAAACATTACATCTGGAAGAGATGAGATTCCTCTTAGCAGGTAAAGCAGACCAATTCCAAAAGACGTGGTCTACGTTTCTGGACCTATTACAAGCATGAGGTGCAATAGTAATTTTAAAAATAAATAAATAAAGAAATGGTATCAGGACCTGGTAATGGGAGGTAAAACAATAAAAACAGACTTGGTTGGTGGTTCCCTCTCTGCGATTGTTCCTACTTTCTTTTTCTTACTTTTCTAGGAACTACTTTCTTACTTTACTTCCTTCTCTAACTTCTTTTCTAAGGGGCTTTCTTTTCACAACACTCTCTTGCACTTCACGACTCTTGCGCACTTTCTTTACTTTTCTTACTTCTATCTTTCTCTTAAAGCTCAAAAAAATGAAGCGGTATAAAAAATGTATTAAGATATAAGTGTTGTGTATTACTGTAATTTACCGTACTTCTAACAAAAATAATAAAAAAATAATAAATAAAAAAATAAAAAAACTTCTCTGTATGCAAGAGGTGTTCTTATGGAAATAGTAACAGAATGTGATTCTTTAAAATAATAATTGGAACAGGAAACAGTAGTAAGCATGTGAAGGTTGGAATGGTAGAATGGCACTATGCAATATCTGCATTTATACGGAAAGTCTGGATGACTCTAAAGACAGACACAAAATGCTAGAGAAACTTAGCAGGTCAGGCAGCATCTCTGGAGAAAATGGATCAGTGACATTTGGGGAAGGGGTGGGGGTGCGGGGAGAAGAAACCAGTACAAGGTTGACTAAAGTTCAGTAGACTTTCAGTAGAAAGGGGTTGGAGAGGGAGAACAAGGAGGGAAGAGACGGAGACTAAGACTTTGCCTCCACCACAGCGAGGGTGTGCTTGGTGAACTCACTGTGGTGGATGTTTAATTTGTGTTTATTGTATGTTTTGTTATTATTGGTTCTGTGTATGACTGCAGGCATCACAATTTCGTTCAGATCGAAAGGTCTGAATGACAATAAAGGAAACTTGATTCTTGATTCTTGACTTGAAGTAGGGGACTGGGGTGGTATTTTTGATTCCTCCTCTGTTGAGGAGTCTGCCATAATATCACTTGTTCATAAGTTATAGGAACATAATTAGGCCTTACAGCCCAACAAGTCTACGCCGCCATTCAATCATGGCTGATCTATGTTTCCCTCTTAATTCCACTCTCCTGCCTTCTCCCCATAACCTCTGACACCCTGCATGTTATTATCCGTAAATGCGATACCCTATCTCAAGGATGCTTTCTATTTTTACTTTGTGGTTAAAGGTGCAAAACCGGATGAAGCGCCAGATTGCCGACACCTTATCAGAAGACCAGCCTAATGGTTTGTGGGGCGAGTGGGGTCCTTGGTCTGCTTGCACCAGGACATGTGGCGGAGGCGTAATCCATCAGACACGGCCCTGCCTTCTTCAGACGAGCCGGAGAATTCAGCCTGCATTCCAGTATGCAAGAGGAGATCAGTCCCTACGGGTATATCACGTTCCTCGCGAGCAAGTATTGTCCACCGTTCGTCATTCGGTACCCCTTCATCGGAGTTCAGCCAGCAGGCTACCTGGAGCCAGCGTCAACCAAATATATCACACTCCCAACAGGTAAACCCATTCTTTCTTTCAGGTCACTCTCTTGTGGTGAGAGTAAAGAGTTAAAATAACTTGATTGCCGTTGCAATGTTCCTCCAAGGCCCAGATCCAGCGACTCTACAGTACATTTGTAGCTTGTTATAATTTAAAATTATTCAATGTATGGATGTTATAATGTAAATGGCCGGACCCTGAGGAGCATCGAAGTACATGAGGATCTTGGCTCTCAAGTTCATTACTTCTTTAAAGTGGCAATTCAAGTGGATAGACTGGTAAAAAAAAAAGGCATATTGGTCAGGAATTGAGTATAAATGTTAGGAAGCCATGTTGCAGCTGTTGAAAACTTTTGGTTAGGTCACATTCGAAGTGTGTTCTGGTCGCCACACCATAGGAAGGATCGGGTGGCTTTGGAGAGAGTGCAGAAAAGGTTCAGCAACATGTGGCTTGGTTTGGAATGCATTATCTTTAAAGAGAGTTTAGTTTAGAGATACAGCAGGGAAACAGGACCATAGGCCCACCGTGTCCGCGCCAACGAGCGATCCCTGCACATTAACCCTATCCTACACACGCTAGGGACAATTTACAATTATACCAAGCCAATTAACCTACAAACCGGTAAGTCTTTTGAGTGTGGGAAGCAACAAGAGATGCCAAAGAAAAACATACAACCTCTGTACAGCCAAACACCCTTAAACAGGATCGAACCTGGGTCCCTAGCACTGTAAAGGGGCTCTCCCACTTGGGCGACTTAATCCGCGAGTTCTGGCGAGTTTGCCCTCGACTCATACCGGCAGCATGGTTGACACGAGGTCCTAGGATGTCTTTGTAACTCTCCTTCATGCTCGAGAGTAGGCCCCGTGTACTCGAGGCCTCAGCTAGGTCGCGGCGTATTTTTCAACATGTTGAAAAATGTCTGCAAGTAAAAAAAAGGTCGCCATGGAAAAAATAAATACTTTTTTTACTCGTAGGTTTAGTCGAATTAGGTCGTAGTAGGTCGGCATGTTATTCGTAGGTAATCGAGGGTAGTCGAATGTAATCGAAGGTAGTCGAAGGTAGTCATAGATAGTCTTCATCATAGTCGAAGGGGGGTCAAAGGAGATCGAAGGTGGTCGTCTTCACTCTCCACTATTCGGCGAAGTTAGTCGTAGCTAGTCGTAGCAAGTCGAAGCTAGTCTTCAACATGGTCGAAGGAGGTCGAAGGAGGTCTTCTACATAGTCAAAGGAGGTCTTCAACATGTCATTTTTTCAAACTCTCCTAAACTCTTCTAAACTCGCCAATTAGGTCGCCCAAGTGGGACAGCCCCTTAAAGCAGCAACTCTACCATTGTGCCACCATGCCATCCAGAGGATGGACAAACCTGGATTGTATTCTCTGGGGTGTTGGGGGCTGAGGGGAGACTTGTTAGAACTATATAACATTATGAGAGGCATAGATAGGGTAAGCAGTCAGAACCTCTTTCCTATGGTGGAAATATCAAAGACTAGAGGGCATAATTTTAAGGTGAGATGGGGAAAGTGTAAGGTACTGTTACAGTGCCTGTGGTAAAAGTACCTCTACAGTGTTGTTAGGAAAATGGTTCTGGGAATTGAACCTAGCCCAAAATAAGGACATTTACTGTATTATCAGGACCAGATGTTATAGGAAGTTGTGCCAGTTGTGATGTTCCCATGAACCTGCTGCTCTTGTCTTTGTTGATAGTTGAGGTCTATGGTTGGGAGATGGCTGCACAAAAAGGTTATGCTATTGCTGCAGTGCATCTAGTCAATGGTACACAATTAAACTGCGGTATGTCAATTAAGGGGGGAATGTATTTAGTTTAGTTTTAGGTTCGTTTATTATTATGTGGGACTAGTTACGGTGAAAAGCTGTTTGTTGTGTGCTTTCCAGTCAGCGAAAAGGCTATACATGATTACGATCATGTATAGACACATGTACAGACACAGGATAAATGTGTAGTGTAAGGTACAGTCCGATTGGAGATATTTTGAGGGTCTCCATTGAGGTAGATGGTAGGTCAGGACTATTCACTAGTCGGTGATTGGATGGTTTAGATTCCTTATACCAGCTGGGAAGAAACTGTCCCTGTATCCAGTTGTGTGCATTTTCACATTTCCATACCTTCTTCCTGATGGGAGAGGGGAGAAGAGGGAGTGACCAGAGTGAGACTCTTCCTTGATTATGTTGGTGGCCTTCCCATGGTAACGTGAGGAGTTGATGGAGTCAATGGAAGGGAGGTTAGTTTGTGTGAAAGGCTGAGCTACGTCCACAATACTGCAATTTCTTGCGATGTTGGATGGAGCTGTTCCCAAACCATGCTGCGATTCATCTCGATAAAATGCTTCAGAGCATAGAAGTGAGATCAACCGATTGACCAAATGGTGCCAGAACAACATCCTGGCTCTCAACAGCAAGGAACTGATTGTGGACTTTGGAAGAGGAAGGATGAGGACCCACAATCCTGTTTATATCAATGGGACGATGCTAGAGATGGTCAAAAACGTCAAATTCCTGGGCGTGCATATTTCCGAAGATCTTTCCTGGACCCAGCGCACTGATGCAATTATAAAGAAGGCACATCAACGCCTCTACTTCCTGCAAAGATTATGGAGATTCAGTAGGTCAAAGAGGATTCTCTTGAACTTCTACAGGTGCACAGTACAGAGCATACTGACTGGTTGCATCGTGGCCCTTTTCGGCAATTTGAACGTCCAGGAGTGGAAAAGACTGCAAAATGTTGTGACCACTGCCCAGTCCATCACCGGCTCTGACCTCCCCACCATCGAAGGGATCTAACGCAGTCGCTGCCTCAAAAAGGCAGCCAACATCATCAAAGATCCACACCATCCTGGCCACACATTCATTTCACCGTTGCCATCGGGAAGAAGGTACAGGAGCCTGAAAACTGTAACGTCCAGGTTCAGGAACAGCTACTTCCCGACAGCCATCAAGCTATTAAACACAACAACAAATAAGCTCTGAACTACAACGGACTATTATTATAATTGCACTATATTTGTTTATTCATTGAGTATGTGTGCATGTGGTTATATACACACTGAACTTTTTTTCTCCCATTATGTACTATGTTTACATATTCTGTTGTGCTGCAGCAAGCAAGAATTTCATTGTCCTATCTCGGATATATAACAATAAAACATTCTTGACATCTGTAGAAGTTGATGCGGGTTGTTGGAGGCATGTTGATCTTCCTAAGCCTTCTATGCAAGTGGAGGCATTGGCATGCTTTCTTGGCCATTTGGTTCGATGTGGCTGTTCCAGGACAAATTGCAATTTGTGAGCTTGTAAGAATTTGAAGCTGTCAACCTTTTCTACTGATAGATAGATAGATAAACATTTATTGTCACATACACCAATTGGTGCAGTGAAATTTGACTTGCCATGCAGCACACAAATAAAGATAACACCAAAGAATTTAACAATAACATAAAAACATCCCCCCACAATGGTTCCCACTGTGGGGGAAGGCAGCAAAGTCCAGTCCCATCCCCACTTCACCCATAGTCGGGGCCTATTGAGGCCTCTGCAGTCGCCGATACGGCAGCCCGATGCCTCAGGCCCTCTCGCCAGATGATGGAGCTCTGGCGTCGGGTGAACACTCAGCGGCCCGGAGTGTCTAGAGCGGCCGCTACCTCCCAGGAGACCACGGCTCCCGAAGTCCACGAGCCGCGCTGGTCGGAGCTCCGACTCTGGCGACCTCGTCGTGAGATCCCAGGCTCCGCGGTGTTTAGGGTTAAGCGCCGCCCGCGGCTGGAAGCTCCGCAGATCGCTGACCGCAGACCGCAGCTCCGCGATGTTGGTGCCGGCTGTCACAGCACTCCAGAGCTTGCTGCACGACAACCCGGGTTAGGCATCGCCCGCTCCGTGATGGTGCTTCAGCGCTGTGCCGCCGCCGAAGCTGAAGTCCTGGCCGGTCCCGGCAGGAAAACGCCGCTCCAGTCTGCCCGTAGGCCGCGAGGAAGGGGCGAAGAAACGACTCGGAGAAAAGCTGCAACTCCGACCAGGTAGGTACTGAGAAATAGTTTCCCCCTTTCCCCCTGCCCCACCCCCCACATAAAAAGACTAAAAGACCTCCAAAACAAACACTTTCAACTAACTAAAAATAAAAAAAGGGTGAAAAGACTAACAGCTGCTGGCAGGGCAGCCATACTCGACGGCGCTCCGGTACCATCAATGCATACAAGGGTGTGTGTACCGCTTCGCTTCCTGAAGTCAATCACAATCTCCTTTGCCATGCTCTTTCATTTTGAGAGCGATGTTGTTGTCTGAACACCATATTACACGATTCTCAATCTCCCTCTTGTGCTTTGCTTTGTCATTGTCTGATATCCAGACCACTACGATGGTGTCCATCTGCAAATTTGTAAATTGAGTTGGATTGGTATTTGGCTGCACCAGTGTTAAGGATTATCATAGAGAATAATTTGTTACCTATCCTCACTGATTGTGGTCTGTTGGCCAGGAAGTGGAGGCTTTTAAGATGGTGGATGAGGTTCCAATTGAACAGTTGGTTTATCCTGAGTGATGTCAAAATTCTTGAAAGTTGTTGGAGTTGTACTTATCCAGACAAATAGAGAGTGTTCCATCATATGCCTGTCTGCTTTTTATGGTGGCAATGTTTTGGGAAGCAGAGAGGTGAGTTAGTCAGCGTAGTGCACATAGGCTCATATCCTGCTCTTTGGGCCATAGGTTTAGAATGCCTTCTTTGGTTAAGTTTCTAGTCAGCAGTGACCACTGCAAGTTTGGTGTTTGGGAGATCTGGTAATAGATAGTAATGCCATTGGACGTCAAGAATAGCTGGTGGATTCTTTCCTGATAGAAATGGTCATTGCATGTCCCTTGTGACATAGAAATATTTTGCCAATTGTAAATTATCTCAGCCTCACTGGATGCAGGCATGTGCTGCTTATCTAGTTAAAGAGTTGTTAATGGAACCGAATACTGTTCCACCATCAGTGAACATTCACACTTCTTACGCCATGAAAAGGAGAAATTTGATGATGAAATAGCTGAAGAGGATCAGACTAGGATACTGCCTGAGGAATGTCCCAAAGCTGAGATAAATGACCAGTGCTCTTTGTGATTCCAGCCACTGGCAAGGTTTCCCATAACTTCCATTGACATCTATATTAGGGCCCCTTGATGAATGCACGTGAAGTTGACCTTTACATGACAGTATCTGAAAAATGATACAATTGTCAGACATAGAATTAATTCCAGATTGACCTTAATGCTTGATTTGGCAGCAAGTTTCCTGAATACATTTAACATCTAGTTTGTCTACCACTGAGTGCCTGTCATAACATCGACTGGCAGGTCAGTTGTTTTCGTGGGATATTACTTGCAAAGCCTGCTGTCTTATAGTACGAGGAAAGTATTTTCCTTGTCTCGGGCCAAATACGATTACTCATAAAAGTTTCTTCTGATGAACTGATATGGAATATTCACCGCACTAGTAAGAAACATGACCTTGCTCCTCCCTATCCCAAGTCAAAAATAATTCCCTCAACTCGTTTGAAGGCGGTGTTTGATGGGTGAAGGACCATCATCTATTTTGCTGGTGGTCACATCTAGCAAATGCTTGAATGTGTTCCCTTTGCACCATGTGTTCTCCTATATCTCATCAGACAGAATTTGTAAATGGCAGTACTTGTGGGTTGTTGGAAACCTAAAAGCAGTTTTCAACATTTACTGCTGTTCAGTTCCACTCTAGATACGACACCGGTTAATCTACTTTGATAATAAAGACCGTTTTTGCAGAGTAATTCATCATAACTGGTATAGGATGTGGGGAAAAACTTCAGAATGTGCTGTAACTTCAGAAATGTCATATCAGTAAAAATGTAGATTACATGCTACATAGAATCATATGGTCATACAGCACAAAGCAGGCCCTTCTGCCCAATGCATCCATGCCCACCTAGACGCCCAGTCCAAGCTAGTCACATTTACCCACGTCTGGCCCATATCTCACTAAACCTTTCCTATCCAAGTACCTGTCCAACTGTATTTTAAATGCTGTTATAATACCTGCCTCAACTACCTCTTCTGGAGGCTCGATCCATATATCTACCACCCTCTGAGTGGTGGGTAAATGACCATAACCTACTTCATGTGAGCTCTACAATCAGGCCTCCCCTTAGACTTTGTATTGTCTTCTTTCAACTCTCTTGATGGATTTGACCTGGTCAATTCATGGGAAGGTTTACACCTCTCTGCTTTGTTTATTCATACCTGTGACTTGTGCACACACACTATCACCAGGTACTGTTATACACGGAGTGTCAGGATGACGTGAAGTTTTCTCGTGAATGGGGGGGTTAGAAGGTTAGGAGAGAAATTGACGAGAGAATGCAAATGCAATCTCTCACCATATTGTGCATCTACAGGCCACATATTGTTAATGCTGGAATAAATACAGAAAATGCCAGAATTGTCTATTGTCGAATTGCTCAAGAGATCAGGCAGCATCTGCAGAAAGATAGGACAGATTTGATAATTCAGGTCAAAGACTTTTCATTAGAAGTGATGGATGTATGGAACAAGCACCAGAGGAGGTAGTTGAGGCATGGACTATCCCAACATTTAAGAAACAGTTAGACAGGCACCAAATGCGGGCAGCAGGGACTAGTGTAGCTGGGACATGTGTGGGCAAGTTGGGCCGAAGGGCCTGTTTCCACATAATATCACTGTGTGACTCTAAGTGGGGAAAAAAAAGTAAAAATGAAATGATTTTTGGAAATGATCAAATTGGAAATGAAATGATGAAAGGTTATTGGCTGCAACCTTCCCTCCATTGACGATCTGCACACTGCAAGGGCGAGGAAGCAAGCAGGTAAGATCATCTCTGACCCCTCTCACCCTGGCTACAAACTCTTTGAATCACTTTCCTCTGGAAGGCGACTCCGGATTGTCAAAGCTGCCACAGCCAGACATAAAAACAGCTTTTTTCCACGAGTAATAACCAAAAATCTGTAGCCTCCTTTTGCTCTGGTATTTTATGCAATTCACATGTTTAATTGATATTGTTTTATTATTAAAGTTTAATGTTTTATGTGTCATTCCTAACTGTCGCCGTAAGTCATGTTGTCACTTGCGGGCAGAGCACCAATGCAAATTTCTTGTATGTGAATACATGGCCAATAAATGTATTCATTCATTCATTTTAAGTTGCAGAGGAAGTGAGGAAACAAGAAGGGCATATACCTCAGTGAACTGGCTCCCACTGGCAGTAGCTTATGGATTTTGCCCTTCGCAGGACTAAGCATGAGAACATTAAAGAGAACATTAAAGGTCGAGTTCTGCTTGGACCAGTAAGGATGGAAAATACTGATACATTTGGTGTTAATAGTATTACATAATACATGGCAATATTGTGGAAGATTGGTTGCAGACAAGTTGACCCAGGTGATGACTTGACTAAAACTGAGATTGCAGAATATGGTGAAGCTGGACACAAAATGCTGGAGTAACTCAGCGGGACAGGCAGCATCTCTGGAGAGAAGGAATGGGTGATGTATCGGGTTGAGACCCTTCAGGGTGAGCTGATTTATATAAGTGGATCAACAGCTGGACCATGTGATCACAGAACTAGCAAGTTTACCTTGGCAGCTTCCCATTGGATGTGGCAAGCAAGAAAAGATTGAATGAAACTATAATCAAAAGGTGACAGCAAGAATTAAGATTTGCTGAATTACTTTTTTAATTTCCTTTCCATGGTGGCTTTTGATCCTGAAGCAATGTACAGCAATAATCTTTCTGATGTCAAGCTGCCAATTACCCTTGCCTTAGTTAATTAACCATTTACATATGTCACTGGAATCATGACATTTGTAATTTTCTTTCCTTATATTTCTTGTATTACTTTCAACCTGGCTATTTCCAAATCTCCTATGTAACACATTAAGCTTGTGCAAGTAGGATTAAAAATGAGGAAGTCGCACAGTGTCAATAGACAATAGGTGCAGGAATAGGCCATTCGGCCCTTTGAGCCAGCACTACCATTCAATGTGATCATGGCTGATCATCCACAATTAGTACCCCGTTCCTGCCTTCTCCCCATACCCCCTGACCGCTATCTTTAAGAGCTCTATCTAACTCTCTCTTGAAAGCATCCAGAGAATTTGCCTCCACTGCCTTCTGAAGCAGAGAATTCCACAGATTCACAATATGGGTGAAAAAGTTTTTCCTCATCTCCAAAGATAGTGATCCATTTCCTCATCTCCGTTCTAAATGGCCAACCCCTTATTCTTAAACTGTGGCCCCTGGTTCTGGACTCCCCCAACATCGGCTCCTTGCTGGTTTTGTGCTTCCTGATTCCAAATTTTGGGTTTAATTTGAGCAATGCTGGTGCGCAGACCTAATAGTGGCTTCCACCACACACCCATTCCCTATCACCAAACCCCACTGCTCAACATCTCCACCATTCAACCTTTACATGCACACTTCCATTGTGAATCTGTTAAGGAGTTGCCTAGCTGCATAAATCGCCAATGCTACCGCTTCCCCCATCCCATTCCATCACAGACTCGATGCTCAGTCTCACTACAGTCGACGAGTATAAAGAGTTTGGCGGCACGGAGGCACAGTGGTAGAGATGCTGCTTTACAGTGCCAGAGACCCAGGTTCGATCCCAACTGCGGGTACTGTCTGTAAGGAGTTTGTACCTTCTCCCCGTGACAGCATGGGTTTTCCCCAGGTGCTTCGAATTCCTTCCACACTCCAAAGATGTACAGGTTTGTAGGTTTATTGAGTTCAGTAAGATTGTAAATTGTCCCTAGTGTGTACGATCGTGCGGTTGTATGGGGATCACTGATTGGCGTGGACTCAGTGAGCCAAAGGGCCTGTTTCTGCATTGAATCTCTAAACTGTATCTCTAAACTAAACTAAAGTTCACAAAGATAGTGATCCATGCCTGATGGACAGGCAGTATATCCACTTCTCAATCTGCATCAAAGATCACATGGATGGTTGGGTTAACAAATGAGCAGGTTTTGGTTCTGAGCCTTTATTCGCTGGAGTTTAGAAGGATGACGGGGAATCTCATTGAAACCTACTGAATAATTAAATGCTTAGATAGAGTAGATATGTTTCTAGCTGTGGGGGAGTCTAGGACCAGAGGGCACAGCCTCAGAATAAAAAGGACATACCTGTAGAATGGAAGGTAGACAAAAATACTGGAGTAACTCAGCGGGTGAGGCAGCATCTATGGAGCGAAGGAAATAGGCAAGGTTTCGGGTCTCGACCCTTCTTCAGACTGAAGAAGGGTCTCGAATCAAAACCTTGCCTATTTCCTTCGCTCCATAGATGCTGCCTCACCCGCTGAGTTTCTCCAGGATTTTTTATCTACCTTCAATTTTCCAACACCTGCAGTTCCTTCTTAAACATACCTGTAGAATGGAGATGAGGAGGAATTATTTTTACCCAGAGGGTGGTTAATCTGTGGAATTCATTGCCACAGGCGGCAGCAGAGGTCAAGTCATTGGGTATTTTTAAAGTGGAGGTTGATGCGTTCTTGATTAGTAAGGTTGTCAAAGCTTACAGGGAGAAGGCATTAGAATGAGTTTGAGAAGGAAAAATAGATCAGCCATGATTGAATTACAGAGCAGAATCGGTGGGCTGAAAGGCCTAATTCTGCTCCTGCGTGTTATGATCTTATGAACATGAAATGAAAATTGTCCCCGTGTAGACTTGGACTGGTGCATTCGTGCACAGTGCCTGAATTACTTTTGGTTTAATGGTGATGCGACAGGCCAGCTCACGACTGACAGAAATATAAGTGTGTTTTTCTTTGTGTCTGTCATTAGATTCCTGCTCTAAACAGCTGGATCTGGTGACCTATTCCTTTTCTCTGAAAGTTTGTTACAGAGAGTTTGTTTTTCCTGTGCAGCTCCATTTTCACAGCTATCTGGTTACAAGGTATGAACGAAACACTCATGAACTTTCAGTGACTGCACACCAGGGTACTTTTCCACCTGGGAACTTTTCGAAGGATCTGACCTGGAGACCCTTCAGACTCTGGGTCCTCTTGGTACATGTGCACCCTCTGATGTCGGCTGTATAGGTTTGTACTGGCCTGTGACCGACTGACCTGGAAGATCTGAGTTCTAGTACATGTGGGCAGACTTGGAAGGGAAAGCAACCTGGAAATTCCTCATGAATTACGGGTCAGATCTGAGGCATTCCTAAGAAGGTGCACAAGCCTCGGCCAACAAGTTTTGAATATGCAACAGAAATTCCCACGTAAGGCTAGCTACCTGCATTCCGACTTTATTGAATTGCAGGCAAACCAATCACTTCTGCCCAGCATGTAAACCAATCCCCGTTTCACAATGCCAAATGGAACTTACTGCAAAACAAATAGGTATCTAATCTTCAAATTGAAAAGATGCTGCTACACGTTTCTAGACTTCTCATGTAACTGCGTATGTGAAGCTAAATTAGTAAAGGAAACTCTGCCCGCCTTTCCTTGGAGAAACTCGCAGCCCATCCCTGATGCGCAAATCAACACCTGAGTTGAACGATCTCCGTGAATCCAGACTCGAGTAACCCTGTCCCATCTGGCAATGATGCGCTGCATTTTAAAAGTCCTCCAGACTCCCCCTCAGAGAGCTGCCAGCAGTCACCACATCATGCCAGTCTTTAGATCGCAAGAGTAAAGAATGATCCAACATTAACGATGAGAAGTTGCTTGTACCTGCTTATGCATCAGAAACCTGCCCGAATGTGACTTCAGACAAGAAAGACGTTCTTATGGATTAAGGTTCCTTGGAACATTTTGTTCTGCTAAATAGGCATTAAGTTTACAACTAATGCCAGATTGGAAGTTAAAATCCAAAGGGCGATTTGGGACAGTTTTGCATTGTTATCATAATTTGTTCTATATGAATGTTTACGACCTTTTCTATGGATGTCACAGGTGCCAACTGCTTTCCAGATATGTTGTTGACCCATGCCATCCACAAGGAGGCTTATTTTAAAGAAAAAATCTCAATATGCCAGCTGGACTAATGGGAGTCTGTCAGCGGTGCAATTTGGACTCGGTTCACTAGACAATAGACAATAGGTGCAGGAGTAGGCCATTCGGCCCTTCGAGCCAGCACCGCCATTCAATGTGATCATGGCTGATCATCCGCAATCAGTACCCCGTTCCTGCCTTCTCCCCATATCCCCTGACTCCACTATCTTTAAGAGCCCAATCTAGTTCTCTCTTGAAAGTATCCAGAGAACCAGCCTCCACCGCCCTCTGAGGCAGAGAATTCCACAGACTCACAGCTTTCTGTGAGAAAAGGTGTTTCCTTGTCTCCATTCCAAATGGCTTACCCCTTATTCTTAAACTGTGGCCCCTGGTTCTGGACTCCCCCAACATCAGGAACATGTTACCTGCCTCTAGCATGTCCAAACACTTAATAATCTTATATGTTTCAATAAGATTCCCTCTCATCCTTCTAAACTCCAGAGTATACAAGCCCAGCTGCTCCATTCTCTCAGCATATGACAGTCCCACGATCCCGGGAATTAACCTTGTAAACCTACGCTGCATTCCCTCAATAGCAAGAATGTCCTTCCTCAAATTAGGGGACTAAAACTGCACACAATACTCCAGGTGTGGGCTCACTAGGGCCCTATACAACTGCAGAAGGACCTCTTTGCTCCTATACTCAACTCCTCTTGTTGGAAAGGCCAACATGCCGTTCGCTTTCTTCACTGCCTGCTGTACCTGCATGCTTACTTTCATTGACTGATGAACAAGGATCCCCAGATCCCATTGTACTTCCCCTTTCCCCAATTTGACACCATTTAGATAGTAATCTGCCTTCATGTTTTTGCTACCAAAGTGGATAACCTCACATTTATCCACATTAAACTGCGTCCGCCATGAATCTGCCCACTCACCCAACCTGTCCAATCACCCTGCATTCTCATAGCATCCTCCTCACAGTTCACACTGTCATCCAGCTTTGTGTCATCTGCAAATTAGCTAATGTTACTTTGAATCCCTTCATCCAAATCATTGATGTATATTGTAAATAGCTGCAGTCCCAGCACCGAGCCTTGCGGTACCCCGCTACTCACTGCCTGCCATTCTGAAAGGGACCCGTTAATCCCTACACTTTGTTTCCTGTCTGCCAACCAATTTTCTATCCATGTCAGCACTCTAACCACAATACCTTGTGCTCTAATTTTGCCCACTAATCTCCTATGTGGGACCTTATCAAATGCTTTCTGAAAGTCCAGGTACACTACATCCACTGGCTCTCCCTTGTCCATTTTCCTAGTTACATCCTCAAAAAATTCCAGAAGATTAGTCAAGCATGATTTCCCCTTCGTAACTCCATGCTGACTTGGAGCGATCCTGTTACTGCTATCCAAATGTGCCGCTATTTCATTTTTTAGAATTGACTCCAGCATCTTCCCCACCACCGATGTCAGGCTAACTGGTCTATAATTCCCTGTTTTCTCTCTTCTGCCTTTCTTAACAAGTGGGATAACATTAGCTACCTTCCAATCCACAGGAACTGATCCTGAATCGATAGAACATTGGAAAATTATCACCAATTTCTGGAGCCACTTCCTTAAGTACCCTGGGATGCAGACCATCAGGCCCTGGGGATTTATCAGCCTTCAGCCCCATCAGTCTACCCAGCACCATTCAAAGGTTCATAGGGTGTTTTGAGCTGATGCTATCAATTCATTGACCCATTGATCTGCAAAGAGGACTGTTGCAACAGTTTTCATTTAAACATAAAAGTTACAGCAAATTCTGTTTACATGAATATAATGAACTTGGAATCACATTTTTAGCATGATAAATTCCATAGTTTGTAATGAGTTATTGATGAAATTTGGGGGTGTAACCTACTCATTCAATTAGTTATATTTGTAATTGGATGGATATGATGGGAAATATAAACCTGTGCTAGGATGACTCTTAGTAGAAAGTGCCGTCCAAATTCCTGAAGAGTGGGTCTTCAACAAAACATAAATAAAACACTTCAACAAGGCAACATAATTTATTCAGAAAATATAGATAAATGGAATAGATTTCTGAGCATCATTCTCCATCATTAAACACTCGGATGAATAGCTGAAGTTCATAAAATAATTATGTGACTTGGCACTTAATATCAGTTAAACTATTGCATATCACTGCTTTACAAAAGATGTGCTCATAACCTCCATTCCTCTTGATGCACTAAGGAATATTGGCCGCCCTGCTTAGTCATTTGACGTTTGTTGTCTCTCTTTAGTGCGTTTTCAGTAATTGTTCTTGTTCAATAAAAGCTCTGTGTTTTTGCATGAGCCAACAGCATTGGCTGTAAACTGAAGGATATCTGTCGTTCAAATGGACGTGTGTGTGTATGTATGAATGTATGTTTCAGATTTACCCTCTCACTATCTGCAATTAAATCCAATGGCTTACATTCCAGAGCGTTGAGTTACAGGGTATATAATGCTCTGGCCGTATAGTTCCTTTACTAACAAAGTAAGATATCCATTTTTTTTTCATTTGCCAGTTTTAAAACCTTATTTACAAAGATTGTTATTTATTATCTATATAATTAAAAGTCTCATCTTGACCCTGTCTGCGCTGTACATTGAATTTAGTAAAAACGCTACCATATATCGCTATGGTTTTTGGCCATCTTACTCACAGTCTGAGCAGGCCCCGATAATTTTTCCCATCGATGAAACAACAAAGTTATGAGTGTTTAAAAAAACCTTGAGATCCTCTCGCCTGTCAATCACCGCAATGAAGGTAACGCACCTTCCGTGGGGGGGTGGGGGGCAGGACTATAAAACCCCGGATGCCTGGACGTGACAGTCACTCTGCAAGATCGCGAGGGAGAGGTCACGACTCTCATTCTAAGCTGTGAATCAACTGAACTATGAGTCTGCAATGTACTTGCAATAAATGATTTGTTAGCCCTTAATGACAATATCATGAGTTGTTTGGCCTGCTGCCCTGCCTATGCTTGAAACTGCAATGCTTTATTAGGTCCGACTGTGTTTGGAAGGAATAAATAGTTTATTAGGTTCGACTGTGTTTGGTTCAAAAGTTCCGTTCATTTCCTGACTTCCGCTTAGTGGACAGGTCGTGCTGATTCGGTAATTTCCGGTGAGTGCAGAGGACGCGCTGATTGGGTAATTTCCGGTAAGTGCAGAGGTCACGCTGATTGCGCAAGTGCCGCTGACTGCGGAAGCCCCAAAGTGGAGAGGCAGCGCTCAGCCATGTGAGTTTACTGCCATATACTGCCATATATATGGTGTGTGTGTGTACGTGTGTGTGTGTGTGTGTGAGTACGTCTGTGTCTGTATGTGAGTGTGTGTGAGTGTGTAAGTGACTGGTCTCAGTGACTGAGCTGCCAGCCCAAGAATCCATTAGGCCCACAATGGCCATACTAGCCCTCTGGAAACCAGTCCCTTCGGCCCACAACACCATGCTAACGCTCCAGAAAAGCATTTTGTTTTGTGGGTCATGCTGGTGAATCCAGCAGCACACAAGACCATAGCACTGAATTAGCCTTGCCCTATCCCTTTCCCTTGCCCACACCCTACAGAGGATAATGGATCTATGTAAGACTGATGTGGAAGCTCAGTGCAGTAGATCTTTAGATGTTAATAGAACCAAGGCATATGGGCTCAGTGGAGGAAAGTAGTGCTGAGACAAAAGATCAGCCATAATCTTATTAAATGGCCTGGCTGACATGTGGACCTGAGTGGCCTACGCCTGTATCTACTTATTTTCATATCAGAACAATCAACTCTGGGTTGGAATGACAGGCCAGGCTGGGACTAGAATGGCCTTGAGTTGAGATGGATAGGGATCCATTGTAAATTGGACTGTGTGGGCAGTGGGAAAGGAAGTAAGTACTAGGTAGGCAGTAGACATGGACAAGGTGGGGAAGGAAGGGTTGAAGATCACCATGGTTCTGGTCATGGGGGCTCTGAGGAAGAGCCATGCAAAAGCCTACTCGAGACAGTACAGGACACCATGGGCCGGGATCTGCTCAGACATGGTCTCCATTAAGTAATGCTGAAGAGGGTCGTTATAACTGCCATGAAAACCATTTGGAGTTTACACACCCGAGACACGGTCACAATTTCTAGTTGGGGCATTTGTCACACAGTATTGACAGCTGTTTGCACATCCAGACTCCTCCATAGTTAGCATGATCTAGAAGGAAGTTTGTACATTTTGTCTAAGAAGCTCAAAGTCTGCAACTTTCTTTTACAATTTCATTGAAATTGAATCACAAATATGCAGCAACCTTTGCCCTATGTGACCCAATTTCTATTTCAATATATTTGTATTTTATTAAGGCTGTTAACCTGAATATTGTGGAGTTCCTTGTTTATGATCATACTTTCCTATTTCCCCCATGCCATTCCTCAGGGCCTGCCGCTGCACTTCCTGCCAATTTCCTAAGTTGTCTTCATTGAGACTTGACACCGAGTATCATGAGTTGGATTTCTTGACATCAAATTTGGTTTGCAATATTTAATTATATTCATCCAAGTCTAGGCATACACATATCTTTGCACAGTTAACATGTAGAAAAATAATTGGAAATATTCAAACTTTTCCAGATGGGAACATAACCTCTTTTCAAAACCAGTTTTTGTTCAACAACTTAGTTGGTTTTTTTTTAACTTAAACTGTTCAAGTCACTCTTTGTCCAATTCCGTTTGTGATAACTAGTTAAGGTGTTTTAAGACCACAAGAAAGAACATAATTCCGAAAAGCAGCCATTGATCTGTTTTCATTGTTTCAATTATCACAAAGCAAACTGTTTCCCATATGGCAACAAAAAACAAGTCAAGACCTGAACTTTGTGCATCCTCTTGAAAAGCAGAATATTTTGGTTGCTTGAAAGTTGGAATGAAAATAACAAAACAGCTGGAAACACCCAATAGGTCAGGTACCAACTGCAGAGAAAGAATCAGGGTTAATTTGAGTTGATGACCTTTCACTTCACAAATCCTTTCTAGTCTTTTGTGTCAGAAAACACTGAAACAATAATATGAGCTAAATTCCATCCTATCAAATCAAAAGTATCCTGGAGAAAAATGAACTTTTATTGCTTTCATTCAGAAAAAAATCCAATAAATTTAATGGATGAACTAAATCCTAATCTGACACAGATGTAAACAGTACTGGGACGTGATGCCCAGCAAAACAATGTGCTCAGCATAGTCCTGAAGCTAAATACAAAATGCTCGAATCACTCGGCAGGTGAGGCAGACCCTTGGAGGGAGAAACTTTGCTGATGTTTCAGGTTGCTGGCTCCTTATCAGTACAGGACGAATGAGGAGCATAGAACATAGAAACATAGCTGTTCTCTAACGGCTGATAAAGGAAAGAAATTGTCGTTTTAACAACTTTGATCTGCATGCTACTGCAGACATTCTCTTCTCCACATTTTTCTCCTACACTAATTAAAACACACTCTTATTTAATAAGGTTATGGGCATTGTTCAGAGATGTTAACTCTGTTTCCCCCTCCATGGATGCTGCCTGACCTGCTGATTGTTTCTGGCAATTTCTGTTTGTTTCAGATTTCTGTTAGCTAGAATATTTACTTTTCCTCTGGGTGTGGTCCTGAAGTTAGTTATTTGTCTAAGGGTTATCAACGGTAAGGATAAAAAGAGGTCAGATTTGATACTGCCTCTCTGCAAGCCTATTGTTTGCATGTCAGCATTTCTTCTTGTTTTGGGGCAAGCATACTGTGGTGCCAGGCAAATTAGTTAAGTTTAGTTTATTGTCACATGTACCAAGTTACAGTGAAAAGCTTTTGTTGCATGCTAACCAGTCAGCAGAAAGAGTACACATGATTACAATCGAGCCATCCAAAATGTCCAAGATACATGATAAAGGGAATGATGGTTAGTGCAAGATAAAGTCCAGTAAAGTCCAATTAAAGATATTCCGAGGGTTTCCAGTGAGGTAGATAGTAGCTCAGAACCACTCTCTAGTTGTTCATAGGATGATTCAGTGCCTGATAACAGCGGGGGAGAAACTGTCCCTGAATCTAGAAGTATGCTTTTTCACACATCTGTATCTCTTGTTCAATGGGAGTGGAGAAAAAGGGGAGTGACTGTGGTGAGACTCATCCTTGATTATGCTGCTGGCCTTGCCGAGGCAGCATGAGGTGTAAATGGAGTCAATGGAAGAGAGGTTGGTTTGTTTGATGGTCTGGGGTGGTGGGATGACGGGGGAAGGGAAAATATATCCAAAATTGTTTGTGCATTTTTGAAGGGAAAACTATTCAGACAATTTAAATCAGATTTTTTTTGAGAATACTTGCACAGAGGGAGGAAAGCGATGTTGGACACTGGTTCTGTTCAAAATATCTTCTCTTCCACCCAGTTAATAGGGTTGACTCCAGCCAAAAGAGTTCAAAAAACCTTGGAATTATCTGTAGGGTGTTATGAAAATTCATGGAGCAGCTTTATCTAATTGCAGAAGGCTTTCCCAGTGAATATGCCTCCTGAAAAGTCAAATAATTATAAGCAATAACAATTACATTTGTGTGAAATGTTTTTCAGTCTTATGAACCTTTTTGGTAATGACCAGCAATTAATCGAATAATTCACACAAGCAGTCTCTAATGCCTGGAATATATCCTGAACATTTCTCTGGGGCTTAATAAATGGGGAGAATTGTTTCCACTGGCAAGAGTGTTGGTGTCCATAGGTCACAGATTTTACAGATTTGCCAAAAAATCCAAGGAGTAGGGGTGGGAAATAGAGCAAAAACTATTTTACGCTGCCTTATGTTGTGGAATGCATAGCCCAACAGTTGGCGGGGACAGCTTCATTCGCAACTCAGGACAGAATTTGATTCATGGGGAAGATAGACATTTGCAGGGACCTTGACCTTCAGACTTCTCTGTTGTGAGCAGTGAACAGGATTAGGGTGGAGGATCCTGAAATCACCACGCCCACAGACAGCTCTGGTGGTATATTTTGATGTTTTGCTCCAGTTAAACGCTCATATCTGATGTGAGCAGAGGAGGCTAAGAAGCAACCTTACAAAGTTATATAAAACCATGAGGGCTTTTAACCCAGGATAGGGAAATCCAAAACTAGAGGGCATCAGTTTAAGGCAAGAGGGGAAAGGTGTAAAAGGGACCTGAAAGGCAAACTTTTTCCCCCAGAGGGTGGTGCGTGCGGAACGAGCTGCCAAAAGAATTGGTAAAAGTGGGTACAATCACAACATATAAAAAACACTTAGACATGGATAGGAAAGCTTTGGTGGAGTGGGGTATGGGTCAGGTGCAGTCAAGTGGGATGGCTCAGTTAAGAATCTTGGATGGCATGGACGAGTTGGGCCGATGGGGCTGTTTTGTTGCTGAACAGCTCTGTGACATTTTCTTTAAAAAGTTGAAATTGATTTTTTTTTTAAGTTAAAGATTTTTAAAATATTAAGTTTACTAAAACAAGATTAAATGAAAGAAATGAATAGATTTAAAATTATTAAAAACAAAAATTAAAATAAACAAAGAATTATAGAGCCATACAACACTGAAACAGGCCATTTAGCCCAACTCACCCATGCCGACCAAGATGTCCCATCTACGCAAGTCCCTCCTGCCCATGTTTGGCCCATATCCCTCTAAACCTTTATTATCCATACACCTGTCCAAATGTATTTTAAATGTACCTGCCTCAACTACCTCCTCCGGCAGATTGTTCCCAATATCCACCATCCAAAATGTGGAAAAAGTTGCCTGTCGGGTTCCTATTAAATCTTTCCTCTCTCACCTTGCCTGCACTTAACTATGCAATCTTAGTTGGTAATTCTGTTCATATATAATGAAAGGGATGAGAGATATAGCACAAAAACAGGTCCTTTGGCCCACCAAGTTCGCAAAAAACATCGATCTCAAGCCCTATCCTACACACTAGGGACGATTTACAATTTTACTGAAGCCAATTAACCTACAAACCTGTTCATCTTTGGAGTGTGGGAGGAAGCCGGAGCCCATGCGGTCACAGGGTGAACGTACAGATTCCGTACTGACCTCACCGTTAGTCAGGATCATACATGGGAGTCTGGCAGCAGCTCTACCACTGTCCCACTGACTCAACGGGTTAGGCAGCATCTGACTTATGTTGCAAAGCACAGGCATGGAAGCAGGGAGCTGATCCATGCACTGCATCTGGCTGGCGGTTCACTGTGGAATTGCCAGCCAGCCAGCGTTTCGATCTGGCCCATTGCATCTGGTGAATTCTTTAATCTGTTTTAGAGTTGGTGCACTACTGACCTTTACATGTGCTACACATTCCTCAGTAGGTTTCGCTGGTATGGAAATAAATTCATGGTATTTTCTTCATGAAAGCTAGTTTCATGCAGTGGCCTAAAATTGTAGCAGGTTACACAACTTTGTAGTGCATTGCGGGAAAGAATTTAATCTGAAAACTAGAAACAAGGAACTGCGGATGCTGGTTTACCGAAAAAAGAAACAAAATGCTTGAGTAACTCAGTGAGTCAGGCAGCATCTCTGGAGAACATGGAAAGGCGACGTTTGATCTGATATCTGATGGCTTATGTGCACATAGAGAAATTGCAGATGTTCAAATCAATTTGATGTAAACAACGTGGGCCTCAAACATTGAAACCAGTCTCAGCAAGAGGTTTGAGATCTGTTTTGGCATGACTACCTGGACCACTGCTGGGGTGATTAAAACACCTTTCTTTTCCAATTGGGTTCCTTCCTTAACTTTTCATCATTAGTGTTTGACCCCTTCCCCTTCTTGGCAATCTCAGGCCACCTTCTCCCTCCCCTCAAAGTTATAGAAGTTTGGACAAAACACAAAATGCTGGAGGAACTCAGCAGGTCAGGCAGCATTTGTGGAGGGAATGGACAGGCAACATTTTGGATTGAGACGCTGGTCGTCACTCCCTGGTCTGAAGAAGGGTCCTGACTCGAAACATCATCAGTTCATTCCTCCACAGATGCTTCCTGACCCACTGAGTTCCCGTAGCACTTTGCAGTTTGCTCAAGATTCAAGCATCTATAGTTCCTTGTGTCTCTATCTTAGTTTGAGTCTGTTTTATGCAAGGAGCAAAGGTCAAGTCAAGTCAAGTTTATTCGTCACATACACATACCAGATGCGCAGTGAAATAAAAAGTGGCAATGCTTGCGGATTGTGCAAAAAAACTACAAAACAGAATGGAACAGAATCACATATTCATATATTACATATTTGTGGGAGGAAAAAAAAGAAAAAACAGCAATTTTTAAAAAGACACCACACAACAGTAAATTGGTTCAGTAAGTTAGTCCCTGGTGAGATAGGAGTATACAGTCCTAAAGGCCTCTGGGAAGAAACTCCTTCTCACCCTCTCCCTTTTCACAGCATGGCAACGGAGGCGTTTGCCTGACCGTAGCAGCTGGAACAGTCTGTTGCTGGGGTGGAAGGGGTCCCCCATGGCAGGTACGGGATACTGAGTTGGATGATCAGCCATGATCGTATTGAATGGCGGTGCAGGCTCGAAGGGCCGAATGGCCTACTCCTGCACCTATTTTCTATGTTTCTATGTTTCTATGGGGAGCTGTCCTTGGCATTTCATGACATCAACAAATATTTTCTGACTAACCTGTAGTTTAAAAGTCAAGGACGAGTCTCACAGCGGTCACTCCCTCTTCTCCTCTCTCCCATCAGGCAAGAGGTACAGAAGTTTGAAAAAGCATACCTCCAGATACAATACAAAACGATAAAACTTTATTTATCCCAGGAGGGAAATTGATACAGGACAGTATCTTCCCAGCTGTTATCAGGCAACTGAACCATTCTCTCACCAATCAGAGAGCGATCCTGACTTCCCATCTACCTCATTAGAGACCTTCAAACTATCTTTAATCTGACTTTACTGGACTTTATCTTGCAATAAACATGACATCCTTTATCCTGTATCTGTCCACTGTAGGCAGCTTGATTGCAATCATGTATTGTCATTTTGCTGACTGGATAACACACAACAAAAAGCTTCTCTCTGCACATCAGTACATGTGATAATAATAAACTAAACTAAAAATTGTGGGATGTTCTTATATTTGGTTCTCTGCAAGAGTTGCTTCCCTTGGAGTTTCCAACTTGATTGCTAGACTGGAGATACCTCACATGGAAAAATTCCCGTACAAGACCTATGTGGACGGGTAAAAGCAGATTGAACGTTTCTTGGTGCTCTTGGAATAATGTTCATAAGTTTGTAAGTTATAAGAGCAGAATTAGGCCATTTGGCCCATCGTCTTCACTGCCATTCAATTATGGCCGATCCATCTTTCACTCAACCCCATTCTCTTGCCTTCTCCCCATAACCCCTGACACCCTCACTAATCAAAATTTGGTCAAAAATGTCTGGAATTTTACTTTACTTATTGTTAATATTAATATTTTTGCAGTCATTATGCCTCACTATCATAATGAACTTATACATGCCTCATTTGGGTTATGACGGGAGATTCGTTAAGTGCCCGGCAGACTAAGACTATCCTTTATCCATTGGCAGGAGACCACAGAACACAGAGAGATCAAGGAGATTGCGGACCGGGGGTTTTCATCAAACCAGCTCCTCACGCTCCCAGCACAGCGAGCAAGACCAAGCGGACTTGTTCCGCTCATATCAGCAGCAGGCGAGCACGAGAGTGCGAAGATTGAGTGACTGGGGACGGCTCTCTCGGCCTCAAAGCCAAGGTTCGCCGTTACAGCAGGGAGATGTGCCACAACCTTTTCAGCCACAACTTGAAACCCGACTTCGAACGGATGGACAAGCTGTGACAGAGCGATTGACAAAGCAACAGCTGCACAGGGTACCAAGGCATCCCACTGCACAAGGCTTCAGTTGTCTTGGTGCTTTCAAACAGTCCAAGTCCTGTAACCCAGAGGTATGATCCAATGTTGCAACGTGCTGTATTGCTTAAGGTTTATTTGTATTGCTGGCTGATTATAAAAGAATGTTGGCTCTGGGGCGATACATGGTCATGTTTAATTTAGTTTAGTTTAGTGTCACGTGTACTGAGGTATTAAGCCCAAATTGTCCATGCCGACCAACATACCCCATCTACACTAGTCTCACCTGCCTGCGGTTGTCTCATATCCCTCTAAACCTGTCCTATCCATGTACCTGTCTAAATGTTTATTAAATGTTGTGATAGTACAGTAAATGGTGAAAGTAGATTTAGATCTGTTTTAGACTCTTTCATCTTAAATCTGAAGATGTCCCACTGGCTGAGTAATTTAGGCCTGATTCCTTTTTCTATCTCACTAATTCAGTCACATTCCCAACTTTTTTGTTGTTGCTATTTTCACATTGAACTCAACTTTGCTGCATTGATTCATTTCCAGACTTTCACCATTAGATCAGTTCAATGTCTCATGTAATTTACTTAAAATAAAGGAGTTATTAAAACAAGAGGGATTTTTTTCCTTTATGCTTGTACTACCAGCTGTAATCTTGAATGTCTTTCCCATAAGTGATATGTTCACCTCAGCCCCAGCCTGGAACAGTTAAAGCATCGTTGCTTAATTTGCTGAACTATCTCAATTCCAACCTACCTAATCCCCACAGTTTGACAACCTATAATACATAGAGAATTTACTTGTTATGATTTTACTCTTTCTATTACCTAATTTTACCCAAATATTCTCAATGTAATTGCCAGAATACCTCTGTTAGGAGAGTAATTACATTGTTTATTGATACCATGTCTCGTTCTGTACATCCTGAAAATGCTGTGAGTGCAATCAATGTTTAATCTAAGCACAAACCTGCTTTTATCACAGCCTACCATATCACAGGTATACCATGTACATGATTATTCCTATCACAGCCTACCTTAGTTCTTGCAAGAGATGACTGCTGATGCTGGTTTATACCAAAGATAGATGCAAAGTGCTGGAGTAACCGAGTGGGGCGGGCAGCGTCTCTGGAGAAAGAGATTGTGTGATGTTTCGAATCAGGACCCTTCTTCAGTCTGAAAGTAAGGGGTGGGGTGATGGGGGGGGGGGGGGGGGAGGTGAAGGGCTGGAGGCGAGAAAAGACCAGGACCAATCAGCCACACATGGCCTCAGGCAGGGTATAAGTGTCACCCATCCCTTTTCTCCAGAGATGCTGCCTGACCCGCTGGATTATTTTGATACTTTCTGTCTATCTACCGTAGTTGTAATGGGCCTGTCCCACTTAGGCGATTTTTTAGGCAACTACAGGCAACTAATTTGTCGCCACATGTTCGCCAGTGGTCGCCGGGAGTAGTCTCCTCAGTCGCACAAAAAGTTGTGGCGTCTTTCTGGTCGCCGCTAAATTTTCATCATGTTGAAACATTTTCGGCAAAAGTGGGTTTGACGCCAATGAGCGTAGCCTGACCTCTCCTGACGTAGGTGCTGTTGTAGGTTGTCGCCAGGATGACGTAGGTACCTGCAACGACTATGACAGTCGCAGGCAGTTGCCTAAAAAATCACCAAGTGGGACAGGCCCATTAATGTTCTAACTCTTCGATAATGCTTGCACTGCCATGTCCATTAACAAACAAAGTGTTATCCAGCCAAATCCTCTCTACCTCGAGAGCTTTTTAATTTCTGTTAATATTGGCTTTGAATCTCCTGGTAGCCCAGAACCACTCACTGACTTCGTGGCAACTAGGTCTGAACCTCCTCAATGAGGATATTCCAGTGACAATATGGTCCAGGAAGCTTTTACTCTGACCATCTGGTGAGGAACTGTGCAATGGAGGGTTGGTGGACTTTAATTCCCATGCACTGTAGGTGCTTCAACTTGCAGCCAACGCATGCACCCAAGCAGAACCAGCTGTCAATTAGATTAAATATTTGAGAATTCTCTGACCCACAAATATGCAAATATATTTACAACTATTAAACATTTACAATACTCTTAAGGAATGTTTAACAAATATCAAAAATTAAAACAAAATTCTTGAAACTTAAATACAATTCAACATGTAAAAGTTAACTAAATTCAAATAATGTAGTCTGATACTCTCCATTGCAAACATTTCTCTCTGATCTTTACCGTCTAAAGTGACGACTAGTTTGATTGGACAACTTTCCTTTTATACCTCCCAGGAAACTGGATCTTTGAGAAATCAACCTTGTTTGGACGTCCATTAGAGTAAACATTGAAGAGATAAATGAAGACTTTTATTAATTATCATATGAAACCTTCTGTGATTTTTGTAGATCTCATGCATAACCCTCCATGTCCACTATTGTGTCTACACGAGCATTGATAAAACATGGTCTCTGCTTCTTTATCTATCTTGCCGCAATACCTTACTTGCTCCAAGCAGTCCAGTGACATAAAGCCCTTCAAGAGCTGCAGGTGTATTGTTCATAGTGCAGGTGGGCTTGCTCTTTGCATAACTTTCCCCAAATTAAGATACATAATGTGCCAGAAAACTGGATCTTTGAGAAATCAACCTCGGTGTGTCGTTGACAAGTCAGCAAGTTCAGGACTTTTATCCACTTCAGAACAGTTTCCCTGATTCTGCCGTCACTCTACTCACAAGTTAAACTCTCTCTTTTCTTAACATGCTAGTTTAAACCCAATTCCAGTGCTCATGGCTTTCTGCATGGTCACAGGTGCCATTTTGGATCAGGTAACATCCGTCATTTTGACATTGCCAACCTAGATTATTAGCAAGTCTCTTCTGTGGTGCCAAGAATGCAAACTCTTCCCTTTAGTACAAGCCATGCTTTCACCCACTGGAAGAACAGTGGGTTCTTCATCTTATTCACTTTGTCATTTGTCACACAAAGAAATAAAGATGCCCATACTTGAGACTTATTTATTGGTTCAGATGAAATGGGTTCTACAAAACCTCAACCATTTTTTCATGAAAGCTCACAAAGAGTATGGCTGCCATACTTCAAGATGCGGTGGTGGCTCAAAGGGCCGAATGGCCTACTCCTGCACCTATTGTCTATTGTTTAAGATACTTAAATTCCAGAGATATTTTGAGATATTTGATGTGAAGTCTTTGTGGCTCTTATAGCCTTGTTTGGATCTTTTAGTGCTCCATCTTTCAAGAAAGTATCTTATAGAAGTACTGCCTGAATGTAACCTCTGGCTGAAGTTATACAAACTGTAATTATCACTGGCTAACGTGTAATTATTATAAACATATAATACTGAACATAATACTTTATACCTAACAATTATCAACAATAAAATCATTTGCCAATACACCACTTTGCCAAAGTTGGTAGAATATTTATCCATAATAGAAAAGTAAATCATTGATTTAAATGACATTTTAACCTATAATTCAAGGTTAAAATAGAACACTCTATTCTTGATTGTTACACGTAACGGCCTGTGATTTCAATAATATAGCACATATATTGTGCTGCAGGTCATTGTTCTTTCCCAAACATGATTGCAACTCTCAATTGTCATTTTGTACCAACATATATCTGAGATATATCAGGCCAGCAGCGATTCCAACTATACACCTGAAAAAGGGTCCCGACACGAAATGTCACGTTCTCCAGGGATGCTGTCTGAAGAAGGGACTCGACCCAAAACATCAACAATTCCTTCTCTCCAGAGATGCTGCCTGTCCCGCTGAGTAACTCCAGCATTTTGTGTCTACCTTCGATGCAAACCAGCATCTGCAGTTCTTTCTTACACATGCTGTCTGACCCGCTGAGTTACTCCAGCATTTTGCGTCTTTGCTATATATCACACACTTTTGGTGTGTTGATCTGATTGATAGGAAACAACCTGCTCCTATGCTATTTGAAGTAATATACTGTTACTTGCTTCCTTGTTTGGAGGTCCAGTCGAGCAGACATTGAAGAGATAAATGAAGATTTTTGTTGGTTGTCACGTGAAACCTTTTGGAGGATCCCATGCATAACTCTCCGGTGTCCATCATTTTGTCTATGTTAGCATTGGCAAAATATAATCCCTACTCCTATGTCTATCTTGCCACAATACCATACTCTTTCCAAGCATTCCAATCTCATCTAGCCTTTTAAGAGCTGCAGGCTTACTGTCAGTAGTGCAGGTGGGCATACAATATGTATACCTTTCCCAAAGTTTCCCAAAATAAAGTTTACATCCCAACGGTATGAAAGTAGTTTACATCCCAGCGGTATAAACATTGACTTCTCTAATTTCAGTTAGTCCTTGCTTTCTCCCTCCTTCCCCTCCCCTTCCCAGCTGTCCCACAGCCCACTGTCTCCGCCTCTTCCTTTTTTCTTCTCGCCCCCACCCCCACATCAGTCTGAAGAAGGGTCTTGACCCGAAAACGTCACCTATTCCTTCGCACCATAGATGATGCCTCACCCGCTGAGTTTCTCCAGCATTTTTGTCTACCCAAAATTAATGTACATAACTGTGGAATGGATCCAAATATGCATGTTATTTTCACAGGGTGATCTACCTAAATCTAGGTGCAAATACTTATGTTGACAGATTAAGAATGAGGGGAAATAATTATTTTGACATCCAGGAAAATATTCCTTATTCAATCAACCAAAAATACATTAACTGGTTACTCATGCCGGTGATGTCTGTGGGACCTTACTTACAAATTGTCTACCATATCTCCTGCATAACAACAGTGTCTACACCAAGGTGCAACTCATCAGTGCAGTGAAAAGCTTTTTTGTTACATGCTATCTAGTCAGTGAAAACACTATACATGATATACACTATACAAGCTGTCCACAGTGTACAGATACAGGATAAAGGGTGTAACTTCTAATGCAAGATAAAGTCGGAATAACAATAGTTCAAAGGTCTCCAATGAGGTAGATGGGAGGTCAGGACCACTCTCCAGTTTTTTTGTAAGGGGACAGTTCAGTTGCCTGACAACAGCTGGGGAAAAAACTGTCCTGAATCTGGAGGTGTGCATTTTCAAAATTATGTACCTCTTGCCTGATGACGAAGAGGGAATGAGACTGGATTATGCTGGTGGCCTTGACGAGGCAGCATGAAGTGTAGATGGAGTTAATGGAAGGGAGGTTGGTTTGCGTGATGGATTGGGCTGTGTCCACAATTCCCTGCAATTTCTTGCCGTCTTGGATGGAGCTGTTACCAAACCATGCTATGATGGCGCATCTGTAGAAGTTAGTGAGTGTTGTTGGGTTCTTGCCGAACTCCCTAAGCCATTTAATGGAAATATAGGCATCTGTGTGCTTCCTTGGCCATTGTTTTCATGTGGCTGGTCCAGGACAAATTGCGGGCGATATTTATTCCTAAGATCTTGAAGTTTGTAGAGGCACCAAACGTTGTGAATAAACCGTTCCTCTATTCAGGCATTAAAAGTAGATATACATGCACGTTGGTCCTCTAACACAAAGTAATTGTTGCTGCTGCGAGGCTGTTGCCTCGTGGGCTCGAGCTGAGCCCTATTAGGTGGAAGGACCCTCACCCAAAGAGAGAAGAGAGCTGGTCAGCTCAAATTCAGAGAGAAGAGAAGAGAGAGAGGGTTGTCCCGGGGTTCGTTAGATATACCAGGCTGCACCCCATACCCCGTGCCAACTCCTCCCTGCCATTGCCCAGTCACGTAACCCTACACCAGACTGCTGAGGGTTCGTGTAGCTAGTGGCCCAACTACTGGATGCCGCCACAAGCTATCAATCATCACCAGCACCAATAAATGTGCCATCTTCGCATCTTTAAATCGATCACAATCTCCCTTGTCTTGATGATATGGAAGGCAGTCTATAAATACAAATCATATTTGAAAAACATCATTCTTGATTACTGTTCTATTTTATTCGAACATACAGTGAAATAAATGGTTTTAAATTGTTTGTGTTAATATGATAGAAGAGGAAAATATGGGTCCCGACCCGAAATGTCACCTATCCTTTTCCTCCAGTGATGGTACTGTTGTAACTTATAAAACTAATATTAAAAAAATAATGTTACTTGTAGTTCAGCCTGAGATCCTTTATCCTAGCTCAGGGGAGAATGAGGTCAGGAAATTATTGCCAAAGCATTGTAGTTCTATTTCTACCAATGTTTTCACTAGCAACATTGCTTGCTTGAAGTATGGGATACACAATTTTTCCAAACCAGCAACTCTTTGAAGACACATAATATGCTCTTTCTGCAAGGTTAAAAGTAAATTCATGAACAAATGTATGTTTATAAAATGATGAGAGGCATTGATAGGCTAGACGGTCAGAACCTTTTTCCCAGTGTGGAAATGTCCAACACTAGAGGGGAGAGCTCTTTGGTAAGAGGGGTAACGTTTAATGGAGAGATGCGGTGGGGGCCTGGAGCGAGTTGCCAATGATGCTGCTGGATGCAGATATGATAGTGGCGTTTAAGAGGCTTTTGCACTCCCATGTGCCGGGAATAGAGGAACATGGATCACATGGACAGCAGATGAGATTAGTTTAACATGGCATTATGATCAGCACAAACATTGTGGGCCGAATGGCCTGTTCCTGTACTGCTCTATGTTCAAAACTGCCACTGTAACCCTCCCAGATTTTTAACTATTTGCAGAGGAATACATCCCACATATGCATCATACAAATGGATGTTACATTTCATTTCTCACCACCAAGTGCATGCCTGGTTACATTGCAGTTTTTTTGCAGTAATTTGTGTATAAATTCCTGTACAGTTTCATGACATTTGCTTATAACATCGTGTTATTTTCAGTGTACCTCAAAGAAGTCCAATCATGTAGCTTGTTGTGTAACATCATCTAATATACTAAATATCTTTGTCTTGTCTATGACAGCCGTGCCCAGATGGAAGTCGAGACTTTCGAGAGGTGCAGTGTTCTGCTTATAATGACAATGCTTTCACGGGAAAGTATTACGAATGGGAACCTCTTACTGATGGTGAGTGCATTACGATTACAGGTCCAAAAGCAAAATATTCTCTTTATGTAGTTAGGTATATAATGTAAATACAAATGGTGGGAACAAGCATTATTTATATCTATCAGTTCATAACTAAAACTCTGGTCTTGTTATCTTCCGGTTTGGCGGTCTTTCTATTTGCGCAAAAGCGGTTTGCGATAGCGCTACGATTTTTCGCCAGTTCACTCACCGTTCTCCTGTGCTGCGAGTGCACCAAGTTTCGTTCTGATCGTTTGAATGTCGTAAAAGTTAGTGAGGTTTAGAAATCTTAAAAAACGCGCATGCGCAGATCAATCTATTCTCCTGCCAGTCGGCGCCGTGCGGATTAGTCTCTTCCCCTGTCATTCCCTGGGACGGTCTGCCCCTTCCTGCGCCATCGCGTCTTTACTGGAGCTGAGGGTGGCTGGCGGAGGTTTCCAACCGGACTTTCCGAGGGACCCGAAGCAGCCCCGCCCCTAGCAGCAGCCCCTCCCCAAGCAGCAGCCCCGCCCCAAGCAGCAGCCCAGCGTCGGAGACCCGACCCAGCCCAGCCTGGAGTCGGAGATGTCGCCAAATGGAATGCGGAGACTCTGATCCCGGCGGAGGAGAACGACCAGTGACCAGCACCCGCTGTGAGTCCCCATCACACCGCCAAATCCAGCCACTACCCCTCTGGTCTCCCTCGCTGGCTCCTTCCCCCCTCCCCGTGATGTCCCCCTCTCCCCATGGCTCTTCCCCCGTCTTTTCTCCGAGCTCACTCTCCCCCCCCCCCCCGCCCACATACCCCCCCCCCCGCACATTTTTATTGATATTTATATTAGGAATGGGATGCTGGGATTCTGATTGATTTGTGGTTGATCCTCTGCTCATCTCCCAAGAACATGTTGGGGGAGGGGGAGTCTCAATAAAACCTACCAGATAATTAAAGGCCTAGATAGAGAACATATTTCCTGTAGTGGAAATGTCTAGGACCTGAGGGCAAAGCCTCAGAATAAAAGAACGTACCTTTAGAATGGATATGAGTGGGACAATTTTTAGCCAGAGGGTGGTGAATCTGTAGAATTCTTGTGAATGTCAAAAGTGGAGATTGATAGGAACTTGAATAGTAGGGGAGTCAAAGGTTGCAGTGAGAAGGCAGGAGAATGTTACAAGATTTTGAGATTTTAAAAATCAAGCCTGTAATTTATCCCATCAGAAAAATCATAAAAAGAACTTTAATTTGATACCTAATTCACTTTCATATCTTCAGTATTAAAAAAGGTATGGCCATTTTCATACTCGGAAATTAGCATCATGTTCCCTATTGCTTTTCCATTGACTTAACACAAAAGCTGTGATCGAGGACAGTCAATTGACATAAAAGCCCAGCACTTTCTTAAAAATTAAGAGAACTGAATGAAATTTTCAGTTATTATAGATTGAAGCATTCTGAAACAAATATGATACATCTTACTTGGATGACCTGAAATTAAAGCATATAATTAGTTAGTTACCTAATTGTAGCTAATTACAAAATTGACCGTTGTGACGGAAATAGTAATAAACACCCAGACTGCCTTGAAAATTCAAAAATGTGATATTCTCAAGATCAGAACTTTAATATTATTGTATTATATGCTGTAAGTCCGTAACAGACAGGTAAAGAAATTACAATTTCTAGCAAAAGACCAAGTTTTTATGGAGAAGATCTGCTGGTAGCTGGTACATTGGCATATCATAATCAGTAGCATCATCATACTCCTCAGATTGTAACCAATAAGCAACTCTGTACACCTTGTTTTTCCTCAACTTTTCAATTTTGGCATTGTAAACTACAAGTTTTTGCTCTTCAAACCACGCATGACATGCCTTTCTGCCCACTACTTTCCCATTAAGAATGTCCTGTAGATCATCACATTTGGAGTAGTCCAAATTTGGATAATCTCTGCGAATGCTGTCTAAATCAGTCTCTTTTGCTGGGCATTTGGATTGACAATTTTGCATTTCTTCTTCGGAGACATCTGTTTAAAATGTAAAGAAAAAAACCCACTGAACAGCATTAACAGAAACAAGATTATTTGCAGTTTCAGAAAAAAAAGTAGAATTACTAGATCTAAAATTACTAGATCTAAACATCTATCCATTTCTTAAGAAAAGGCTAAAAGTTTTAAATAGTCAAAGTATCCAAATAACAAATAACAAACTGATCCCATTCACACAAGAATTCACAATATAACATGATTTTTAAATCTCACTTTGTCATGAATTTATATGCCAAATGGAAGGAATTTAATGTTTAATTCCCATAAATTAATCCAGAAACATCCACTCTCAAGATAATCAAAATCGTTATATTTTGCACAATACATCTGACTGAAACTGTACTGTGGATGTTTAGTTTGAAAATATTGATCATGGATAGACAATAACACAAAATATAGATGATTTAGATGTTCTTATGACATGATTGTGCAAAAAGGTAATGAATTTGATTATCTTGAGAGTGGATGTTTCTGGATTAGAATGTGGCCGCTGCCATGGTTTAAGCCCCTATCGGCAGGCAAGACATGGCCGATTCGTATCGGGGCCTAAATAACATTTTTCGCATCATAAGATTAAAATGAAGCCACACCAAAAAGCAAGATAATATGTCAAATAAACAACATACCTTTTGTTTTGTCCTGCAATTGTGATCCGTGATGTTGAAGGCATTGAAGGCATTAGAAGTCGCGTTTAACTTCAATCCAGTGATGCAATCGACCAGCAACTTAAAAAAAAAAAAACAGGAACAGAAGCACAGAACAAATTCATCAGCTAGCAGCCCGAGGAAATCCCTCTCCCACAACCAATACAAACCTGCATTTTAATTCCCCCCCCCCCCAAAGCTTCCGGAATTGCACACATAGGCAGCAGGCAGATCTGTAGCGCCACTGATTATAGGTATTGTAACAACGATAGAGAATGGGGTTGAGGGGGAAAATTAATCAGCCATGGTCGAACAGCAGAGCAGACTTGATGGGCTGAATGGCCTGATTCTGCTCCCATGTCTTATGGTCTTATAGACACAAAAAACTGGAGTAATTCAGCGAGACAGGCATTATCTCTAGAGAGTAGGAATAGGTGACTTTTAGGGTCGAGAGCCTTCTTCAGATGTCTTATAGTGTCTGGCAATTCCATTGCTCACTGCAACTTTACTGTGTAAAAGTCTCCAGCCCTTAACTTTAGGCATCATTTTCTTAAACTTTTTACTGATTATGATAGTTTTATTCTTGTTTCCATGACCTTTGTTCCCATTGCATTTTTTGTTTAATTGGGAACTCTCCACCAGTTGTTCTCATTCTAAGAGATGGTCAACCATAGTGGTGGCGTTTCCACAACCAGATCTATGTTGCACAAGCCAGTGATGGACACCTGGAAATACATCAATGCCCAGAAGTATCTTCAAACCAGAAAATGACTGAGACATCTCAAGTCTTCATGTAGGAAAACAAACCACATGTAGGAAAACAAACACATTGAATGGCGGTGCTGGCTCAAAGGCCCGTATGGCCTACTCCTGCACCTATTGTCTATTGTCTATCCAGCCAGAGTCAGATATTAGTAAGATTGAATTGATTAAGACACAATTTTGCAGAAGACAACTCCAAGCTTATCATGCAGAAATCACTCAGAATAGCCCTACTTCCATTGACTCCATCTACACTTCACGCTGCCTTGGCAAGGCGACCAGCATAATCAAGGACAAGTTGCAACCCAGCCATTCACCCTTCTCCCCTCTCCCATCAGGCAAGAGGTGTAGAAGTGTGAAAGCGCACTCCTCCAGATTCGGGGACAGTTTCTTCCCAGCTGTTGTCAGGCAACTGAATCATCCCACCAACAACTAGAGAGCAGTCCAAAGCTACTATTGATCTCATTGGAGACTCTCAGAATATATCTTGGATCAGACTTTACAGGACTTTATCTTGCATTAAACGTTATTCAAGTTATTCTCTTCACCATGTATTTGTACATTGTGGATGAGTATATTGTAATCATGTATTGTCTTTCCGCTGATTGGTTAGCACGCAACTAAAGCTTTTCTTTGTACCTCGGTTCACATCACAATGAACTAAATGAAACTCAGCTACTTTAGACTTTAGAGTTACAGCATGGAAACAGGCCCTTAAACCCACCATGTCCGTGCCGACCAGTGATCACCCCATACACTAGCACTATCCTACACACTAGGATTTTTACCGAAGCCAATCTACCGACAAACCCTTTGGAGTGGGAGGAAACCAGAACACCTGGCGAAAACCCACGCTGTCAGAAGGGAGAACCGACAAACTCTATACAGACATCACCCGTAGTCAGGATAGATCCTAGCTCCCTGGAGCTGAAAGGCAGCAACTCGATCGCAGCTCCATTGTGCTGCCCTTTACTGTTAATGGATTGATTTGTAAAATGAACTGGACTTAAGCAGGTTAGAGACCAACCCCAGGGATCTCCTCCTCAGCAGGCACTCTGTTATTATTCTTAAGCGTTTCTTTGAGATTGAATTACTTGTTTCTATTCCAGTTATGTGGATTTTGGTGGCTGATGAGATCAGTGTTGGGTCCACAGGCTCTGTCACAGGTGGAGCAGGAGGTGTTCAATGGGGAGGGTGGGAAGATGCTACATTCCTTCTGCCATTCCCAGCAAGTTCTTGGTGCAGTTCCGGATGCTCCTTCTTAAGTAGGATTGCTATAGACCACAGATTCCCTTGAGCCACTGAGGAAGGTACGTTTATGAGAAGCTTTGAGACAATCCTTGAAGCATTTACTCTGCTTCCAATGTCTTGACATTTGAGAAGCATTGATCCCATCAGCCGTTAAATACAGCTCATAACGTATACGGGATAGGTTTTTTAAGTATATGGGATGGGTTTTTAAACTTTACGGGATGGATTTTTAAACCAATATGAAGAGGAACCGACTAGAGGGCAGGCCATCCTAGACTGGGTATTGTGTAATGAGGAAGGATTAGTTAGTGATCTTGTTGTGCAAGGCCCCTTGGGCAACAGTGAGAGGACCAATTAGTGTGCAAAATTAGAGCACATGGTATTGGGGGTAGGGTATTGACATGGATAGAGAACTGGTTGGCAGACAGGAAACAAAGTGTAGGAATTAACGGGTCCTTTTCAGAATGGCAGGCAGTGACTAGTGGGGTGCCACAAGGCACGGTGCTGGGACCCCAGTTGTTTACAATTTATATTAACGATTTAGAAGAGGGAATTACATGTAACATCTCTAAGTTTGCGGATGACACAAAGCTGGGTAGCAGTGTGAGCTGCGAGGAGGATGTTATGTGGATGCAGGGTGACTTGGTTAGGTTAGGTGAGTAGGCAGAAGCATGGCAGATGCAGTATAATATGGATAAATGTGTGGTTATCCACTTTGGTGGCAAGAACAGGAAGGCAGATTATTGTCTGAGTGGTGTCAGATTAGGAGAAAGGGAGGTGCAACAAGACCTGGGTGTGCTTGTACATCAGTTACTGAAAGTAAGCATGCAGGTACAACAGGCAGTGAAGAAAGCTAATGGCATGTTGGCCTTCATTGCGAGAGGATTTGAGTTTAGGAGCAAGGAGGTCCTACTGCAGTTGTATAGGGCCCTGGTGAGACTGCACCTGGAGTATTTTGTGCAATTTTGTTCTCTTAATTTGAGGAAGGGCATTATTGCTATTTAGGGAGTGCAGCGTAGGTTCACCAGGTTAATTCCCGAGATGGCGAGACTGATATATGATGAAAGAATGGGTCGACTGGGCTTGTATTCGCTGGAATTTAGAAGGATGAGAGGGTATCATAGAAACTTGTAAAATTCTTAGAGGATTGGACAGGGTAGATGCAAGAAAAATGTCACCGATGTTGGGGGAGTCCAGAACCGGGTGTCACAGTTTAAGAATAAGGGGTAGGTCATTTAGGACTGAGATGAGGAAAAACGTTTTCACCCAGAGAGTTGTGAATGTGTGGAATTCTCTGCCATCGAAGGCAGTGGAGGCCTACTGGATGTTTTCAAGAGTTCGATTTAGCTCTTAGGGCTAAGGGAATCAAGGGATATGGGGAAAAAGCCAGAAAGGGGTACTGATTTTGGATGATCAGCCATGATCATATTGAATGGCAGTGTTGGCTCGAAGGGCCGAATGGTCTACTCCTGCATCTATTTTCTATGTTTCTATAATCCTCCAACATTTTCGCCACCTCCAACGGGATCCCAGCACTAGTCACATCTTCCCATCTCCACCCCTTTCCACTTTCCACAGAGACTGTTCCCACCGCAACTCCCTGGTTCACTCATCCCTTCCCACACAAACCACCCCCTCCCCAAGTACTTTCCCCTGCAACAGCAAGAGATGAAACACCTGTCCCTATACCTCCTCCCTTGACTCCAACCAGGGACCCCGACAGTCCTTTCATGCGAGACAGAGGTTCACTTGCACCTCCAACCAACCACATCTACAATATACGTTATTCTCAGTGTAGACTCCTATATATGGATAAGATCAAGCATAGGCTGGGCGATCGTTTCGCTGAACACATATGCTCAGTCTGACTTGCCCACGCAATCTCCCAGTTCACTGTCAGAGTGAGGCCACATGAAAATTGAAGGAAAGGCATTTCATATTTCACTTGGGCAGCTTACAACCCAGTGATATGAATATTGATTTCTCTAATTTCAAGTAATCCTTGCATTCCCTCGCTTTTTGAACCTCCCCCACCCTAGTGTCCTGCTAGTTTCACCGATTGCATCCATTTATCCCTTCGTTAGCAACTCTT
Organism: Malacoraja senta; assembly: GCA_038087875.1. Classification (NCBI taxonomy): domain Eukaryota; kingdom Metazoa; phylum Chordata; class Chondrichthyes; order Rajiformes; family Rajidae; genus Malacoraja; species Malacoraja senta. Next base: position 249,177,673 of record CM075977.1, on the reverse strand, counting down.
CCACAGCCAACAATGGACCATTGTGGGCTCCACCTTTCCTTGGCTATTAGTGCTGGCTCAGATTTGTTCTGAACTTTTTCGTACCTCTCATTTCTCTCTCTCTGATTCTCAGTCTGAAGAAGGGTCTCGACCCGAAACGTCAACTATTCCTTCTCTCCAGAGATGCAGCCTGACCTGCTGAGTTATTCTATCATTTTGTGTCTTTTTTGGGGAATAGAGTGTTTGGTTCGTAAAGACTGGTATCAAACTTGCAAATACTATGATCCGCCCATCAAAGCTGTGCTGGAGAAACTTAGGTGGGTGAGGGGGAGTGGGAATGGGGGTGGGGGGGGGGGGGGGGAAGGGGGAGGACAGTATCTGTTCAACATCAGTCTGAAGAAGTATTCTGATTAATGTATTATTCCCTCCATGGATGCTGATTGACTCATTGTCTCTTGGGCAGTGGGCAGGTGCTATAGACCTGCACAGGAAGGTAGACGCTCCCGCCCCCATGAGTCTCGGGCAGATGGGGCTCGTCAGCCTGGGAAGGCAGTCCATCTAGGAGAGGGAAAACTCTGATTTACAACCTCCACTGCCTTGTGGCCATATCCAGTCATGGAAAAGGCTCCAGGAGTAAACCTCAAGAAAATCCGGAGTTGGAGCCCCTAAGGCAGTTTGTCGTTGTCTACAACCTTGCTCTGGCAGCTCCTGCGACGGCGCTGGTGCCAAACTGTAACGGCCCTGCTGTTCCTTTGGATCGATCAGCGGCGTGGAGAGGGGGGACGTGCTGCATGGGCAGCAGCCTGTCCTCCATATGACATTGCCCAGGCTTGCATCTGACCGCACATCACCTGCAAACTAGGATGGTCATTGTCTTCCTCCAGCACTTTGTATTTCGCTGATTGTTTCTCCATCAAAGCTGGCTGATTGGAAGAAGAGCTGCATGTCTGGGAATATTGGCTTGGGAGAGAACAGTTGAGTTGGGTGTGTATAGATTGGGGAATTTATTATCAAGCACATTGGGATATCCTGTAGATGTAATAGGAAATATTTAAATGTGTGCCTCTTCTTTACTATTGATCTACTTAAATTGGGCAACGAGTATTCAGGATATCTTTCATTCATTGTTCTTTATCTCTCTACATCATTGTCTAGATCTCTTGTTTCCCTTTCCCCAAACTCCTCTGAAGAAGGGTCTCGACCCAAAACGTCACCTATTCCTTCTCTCCTAGGATGCTGCTACCTGTCCTGCCGAGTTACTCCAACTTTTCATGTCCATCTTCAGGATATAATTGTCAACTGTACTAGAAGCAAATTTGTAAAGTCAAATTGCAATCTCTTGCAACTCTGTTCATTTCATTAAAGTAAATTAACAATCATTTAAAGTATGAGAATTCATTTAAATTTAGTGCCACTTTAAATACTTAAAACAAATGAGTGAAGTAATAAATGGTACAGGACAGAAGGAAATGAAAGGAAAGGAAATAAAAGTATAATTAGCAGAGTAGCAAAAGAATCTTGATTGTAATTTAGCAACATTTACTTTCTTGTGCATCTTAGGTTTTGGATAATGAAATTAAATGGCCCGTGGAGAACCAATTAATAGATTCCAGCAGATTACTTTCAGTTAAACTTGGATTATGATAATAATTATGATAATAATTTACACTGTGACATGATCAGAGACTGCAGTTACTGGTTTACAAAAAACGACACAAAGTGCCGGGGTAACTCAGCGGGACCCGAATCGCCACCTATCCATGTTTTCCAGAGATGCTGCCTGATCCTCTGAGTTACTCGGGCACTTTGCGTCTTAACGGTTATCCGTTCGATCCTGCCATCTTCTATTAGTCACTTAATTGTCCAACATCATTTATGGAAGACGGAATAAGATCAGACCTGATCTGCATGATGTGGCATTGTCATAAAATCATAATGTCACACAGCGCGGAAACAGGCCCCTTCAGCACAACACCCATGCCGCCTTAACAATAATAATAATAAACTAAACGAAACATAGAAACATAGAAAATAGGTGCAGGAGTAGGCCATTCGGCCCTTCGAGCTTGCACCGCCATTCAATATGATCATGGCTGATCATCCAATTCAGTATCCCGTGCCTGCCTTCTCTCCATACCTCCTGATACCTTTAGCCACAAGGGCCACATCTAACTCCCTCTTAAATATAGCCAATGAACTGGCCTCAACTACTTTCTGTGGCAGAGAATTCCAGAGATTCACTACTATCTGTGTGAAAAATGTTTTTCTCATCTCGGTCCTAAAAAATGTCCCCCTTATCCTTAAACTGTGACCCCTTGTTCTGGACTTCCCCAACATCGGGAACAATCTTCCTGCATCTAGCCTGTCCAATCCATTAAGAATTTTGTAAGTTTCTATAAGATTCCCCCTCAATCTTCTAAATTCTAGCGGGTACAAGCCGAGTCTATCCAGTTTTTCTTCATATGAAAGTCCTGACATCCCAGGAATCAGTCTGGTGAACATTCTCTGTACTCCCGCTATGGCAAGAATGTCTTTCCTCAGATTAGGAGACCACAACTGTACGCAATACTCCAGGTGTGGTCTCACCAAGACCCTGTACAACTGCAGTAGAACCTTCCTGCTCCTATACTCAAATCCTTTTGCTATGAATGCTAACATACCATTCGCTTTCTTCACTGCCTGCTGCACCTGCATGCCTACTTTCAATGACTGGTGTACCATGACACTCAGGTCTCGTTGCATCTCCCCTTTTCCTAATCGGCCACCATTCAGATAATAGTCTACTTTCCTGTTTTTGCCACCAAAGTGGATAACCTCACATTTATCCACATTATACTGCATCTGCCATGCATTTGCCCACTCACCCAAACTATCCGTCACCTTGCAGCCTCCTAGCATCCTCCTCACAGCTAACACTGCCTCCCAGCTTCGTGTCATCCGCAAACTTGGAGATGTTGCTGGAGTCCCAGCACTGAGCCTTGCGGTACCCCACTATTCACTGCCTGCCATTCTGAAAAGGACCCGTTTACTCCTACTCTTTGCTTCCTGTCTGCCAGCCAGTTCTCTATCCACATCAATATTGAACCCCCAATACCGTGTGCTTTAAGTTTGTATACTAATCTCTTATGTGGGACCTTGTCGAAAGGCTTCTGAAAGTCCAGATATAACACATCCACTGGTTCTCCCTTATCCACTCTACTAGTTACATCCTCGAAAAATTCTATAAGATTCGTCAGACATGATTTACCTTTCATAAATCCATGCTGACTTTGTCCAATGATTTCACCACTTTCCAAATGTGCTGCTATCCCATCTTTAATAACTGACTCTAGCAGTTTCCCCACTACCGATGTTAGACTAACTGGTCTGTAATTCCCCGTTTTCTCTCTCCTTCCCTTTTTTAGAAAGTGGGGTTAAAAGATGCCCCATCTACACTAGTCCCACCTGCCTGCGTGTGCCCCATATTCCTCCAAACCTTTCCTATCCTTGTACCTTTTACATGTTGTTATACTACTTGCCGCAAGGACCTCATCTGGCTGCCCGTTCCATATGCACACCACCTTTTTTGTGAAAATGTTGCCCCTCGGGTTCCTATTAAATTTTCCTCCTATCACCTTAAACCTATGTCTTCTGATTCTTGATTGCCCCAATCTTGGTAAGGACTATCTATTCCCTGCATGATCTTGTATACCTCTATGTGATCACCCCTCATCCTCCTGCACCCTCAGGAATACAGTTCTAGCCTGCTCAGCATGTCCATACATCTCATCCCCTCAGGTCTTGGCAACGTCCTTGTAAATCTACTCTGCACTCTTTACAGCTTGTTTGGCTGTTTGCATGCGCAGCCCTGTGTTGTAGCTTTGTCAGCAAGGAACATATTTTAGTACATTCCCGCTACTCCATGCCTGCTGACAACATTCCTCATCAAAGCAGAATTGATCATCTGGCTTTATGTTGATGAAGGAGGGGGATATTTGCCAGGCTCTTGTTTTTTAATTGGAAATCCTCCCATGGAACCAATCATCAGCCACTCCTGAAACCTGCAGCTTTTAAGTGGAAGCAGTTACCTATTGATGGGGGAAAAAAAGCAATACGTGCTGGAAACGCTCAGCAGGTCAGACATCATCTGTGTGGAAAGAAACATAGTAAAGATTTCAAGTTGAAATCCCTTTTGTCCATTTCATGGAACCCATTACTGATGAAGAAATTAGTTGAAACCTACTGTGTTGAATGGAGATTGTGAGAGATGATTGGCGATTTTAATGGTACCACAATACCACTGGGCTTTCATGTCTTAATTTATCTAAAATGTGTTTGTTTACCGTCATTGCTTAAAATGGTATTCGGCTATTTGTAAAAGTCTTTTCTTGCTTTTAGCTCTTTAAGGTCACCTGTTGCCTTTGTTCCAAAGACCTTGGCCTATCTGTTCATCACATTAAATGATCTGTGAAAGACAGGACATTTTTCTTTCAGGAAGCTGGCTTTGCTGAAAAGCCATCCATCACAGATTAGATGGAATATTTCAGAAAATAGTTAACAACCAGTTTCAACAAATACCTCAGTGACAGATATATCCCTTATTTGAAAAGCTGTTAAGAGTGCATTAAATTGCATAAAGAGGCTGGGCTCTTGCGACTGTTGAAAAGTGATGAGCGCGTTTCCCGCTTGCGGCCAGTCCCAGCTGCCACAGATAATTACCCCATGCTAAAAGCTTATTGTTCCATTACTATTACTTGAATTAATTTATTAGCAGTCGAGGATTAATTTTGTTCTCTTTCTGATGTCTTTCTGGTAAAATCCTCTGGAATCTCCAGTATCCCTTCCTCTCCAGGGTTCTAGCTTGAAGACCTGTTTATATTTACCTTTAGAGCCTTCCTTTTAATCCTCTCATAAATGTAACACCTGAAATGGTACACAACCCCCTACCTTTTTTGTCACCAAAGTGAATTATTAACTGACTGAAATGGAGAGCGTTCACAGTAATGCCTGGAATGTAGAGAGCACTAAACACATCATTCCAGGCATTTCTTTCCAGCATCATTCCTATTAATATTGGATACATATGTTTACGTTCCATATTCTTCCCCTGCCGTCCCTCACCCCCTTGCCTCATAACTGATATCCGATCTTTATGAAAGCTAGTTCTTCTGCCCGCACAATACTCTTTCGATGGAATGTGGCTGTGAAAATGGCATGTATAGGACAAGAGGTTCATTAGTGGACTGTGTTGCTAAACGTGAACAAGAGCGTTGGCTGCTAATTGCCTCCAACGCGTGCTCCCAAAAGAGGAAGAGGGGCTGAATGTTCAGGGTCAAGTACAAATGGCAGGCAACACCCATGTGTTTAGCTTTGTGTCCCAATGGAGAATTTCATCCCTCTGATCCTAGCCGGATTTGTCCTGACTCCGCGTCAGCAACAAATACATTTTATACAGCACATTGCTTTTTTACACAATATGTTTCTCAGCGGTTCTTTAAAATTGAATCCCATGATTTTACAATTAAAAATGGACAAAAATCTGGTTACGTTCTTGTACTGTAAATGGAAACTGGCTGAAAACAGTATGTGCATTTAGTTTTTAGTTTAGAGATACAGCGCGGAGTCCGCACCTACCAGCGATCCCCACATATTAACGCTATCTACACAAGGTAGGGACAATTTACACTTATATCAAGCCAATTAACCTACAAACCTGTGTGTTTTTTGGAGTGTGGGAGGAAACTGAAGATCTCGGAGAAAACCCATGCAGGTCACGGGGAGAACGTACAAACTCTGTTCAGATACCACCCACAGTCAGGATCTAACTCGGAACCCAGGACTCTGGTGCTGTAAGGCAGCAACTCTACCGCTGCACCACCGTGCTGCCTTGCATAAAGAATGTATGGTATTGGTACCCCAACCAATTCATAATAAGCAACTGGAAATATTCTCCCGCACTTCTCCGAGATCCTCACATCACAAATCCTCTGGTGTTTTACCACCCAATTGAGGACACGTGCTGGTTGAGGACGCAGGTGCTGGTTGAACAAAAATAACACAAAGTGCTTGAGTAACCCAGCAGGTCAGGCAGCATCTCTGGAGAATATGGATAGGTGACACTTCAAGTCAGGACTCTTCTTCCAACTGAACCCGTATGTAAAATGTTACTGAATAAAAGTTATATCTAATTGAGGCTGCAAAACTCGATGGAGTCTTCTTCAATAAATGGTTGGTGGAGGCAGAAGGACAGACCAGGGAAGCAAACAGTCCCTTTAGAATGCTGATCGAGGAAAGCCAAGGGAATAATGCTGGAGAAACTCAACGGGTGAGGCAGCATCTATGGAGCGAAGGAAATAGGCAACGTTTCAGGCCGAAACCCTTCTTCAGACTTCAGAAGGGCTTCGGCCTGAAACGTTACCTATTTCCTTCGCTCCATAGATGCTGCCTCACCCGTTGAGTTTCTCCAGCATTTTTGTCTACCTTCGATTTTCCAGCATCTGCAGTTCCTTCTTAAACAAGGGAATAATGATGCCTGGTGTGGAATCTCATTGAACACTCCAGAAATTGCAAAGAATGTAGTTGATGGTGAGGTGAAAATTAAGGACTCGATCATGAGCAAAGGGGATGATCCCAGATGTGTGAGCAAAAGATGAGATTATATCAAAGGCTCTGTCAACTATGGTAGAGATAACATCCAAGTTCAGGAAGAAGGAAGACCCCTCTGAGACACCTGTTTCGTTTTAAAGATACCGTGTGGAAACATGGTCTTCGGCTCACCGAATCTGCACCGACCAGTGATCAACTGTGCACTAGTTTAATTCTGCACACTAGGGTCAATTTACAGAGGCTAATTAATCTACAAACGTGCATGCCTTTGGAATGTGGGAGGAAATCAGAGCACCCAGAGAAAACCCACGTGGTCACAGGGTGAAAGTACAAACTCCGTACAGACAGCATCCGTAGTCGGGATCGAACCCGGGTCTCTGGTGCTGTAATGGGACACACACACAGACACAGACACAGACACAGAGAGACACACACACACACAATCACACACACACAATAGTAAGATTAAACGAGAATTTACCTAAGTTTGAAGTTTGATCTTTATTTTATGAGGAGTTACGTAGGTGATTACGTGAAGAACCCCGCCAGTGCGCCTGCGCGTCAATCTTCAAAGCAGCGGTGTGAAATCACAAAAAACAACAACCGAAGTAATATAGTCTCATAATAAAACGAGTAATACAAGAACTTCCATCTGACCTTTATGATAGAGGGTAGGGTCGTGGTGGGCACGTAATCACCTACGTAACTCCTCATAAAATAAAGATCAAACTTCAAACTTAGGTAAGTTCTCGTTTAATCTTACTATTTTACTTCCGAGTCACGTGAGTGACTACGTGAAGATTTTAAAGCTTTGTGATTTCATGCCGTGGATCAATCCCGGCTTCTCACTGCATAGATTGACTCGGAACGAGAATAATCAATCATGCATTCATAATAACATTTGTACCACAAATGCAATAATTCATTTCAATAATGAAATGAATCAGATCCCCTTTAAACCAGAGGAATTTACACAGAACTTAAAATAGTTTCTGAAAACAACCCAGCATTAACAATAGGCCGATGGTAAAAATGTTGAAACATCACCTCATTGGCTGCGAGGATATGGTCGACAGGGCCGTCTTTTGCCCTGGCCGCCGACGTTTCTGCTGCCCTAGTTAAGTGAGACGTAAAAACATAAGTGTTAATACCAGCAGCTGTTAAGACTTCTTTTATCCATCTGGAAATAGTCTGTATTGAAACTCTCTTGTGTGGTTTCTTGTGTGTGATCAACAACCCAGTTTCCGTATTCTCAAATTCTTTGTGACCTCAATGTATTGTAATAAATATGTCTTAATACAGAGACATGGATCATTTGGATATGCTGCTAGCATAATTTTAAATCCTGTCACACCTGGCCTAATTTACTTTAGTAGGTCATAGATATAGAATGTAAACTTGTCTTCAGTTACTTCCATACTGTCTATTTGTAATTTTCCAAGTGTTTGCACTCATTGTGCTGTCACTCATGCCATAAGCATGAATACTTTCATACTGAGCTTGACCAAAGGTAAAGACACACTTGATGACCATTCACGAAGTAGTTTCAGTACCACACTTACATCCCAGATTGTCACGTACCTAGGTTTCGGTGGGTTGGAATTAAAGATTCCTTTCATTAGTCTGGAAACAATTGGGTGTGACCCAATTGAGTTTCTTTCTGAATCCAGAACCAAATATGAGGACAATGCACTTCTGGCTGAATTAATTGCACTACAACTCAGACCTTCATCATAATAAAGTTTTGACAGAAATTCTAAACATTTGAAATATCTGCAGTACTTTATTGCACATTCTTTTGTACACAGAACTCTTCCCATTTCTTAATATAAGAAAGGTACTGTTTTTGAGTGCTCTTCCTCCAGGCTGCCATAAGCATGTCCACAGTATGCGCAGACAGTCCTCGTCCCAGAAAAGGCATTCTTAAAACCTGCAAATCAACAAATCCAAACGATCATATAATGGATGTTGTTCCCCTGTACAGGGTGCAGCAATAAATTACTCTTTTTTGGGACTTTCATCAACATTTGTGTTGTTAATTCTAATATCAACGGATACCATGGCTGTGTAGGCCAATCTGGTACTACCAATACCCTTGAAGCAGCATCTTGCCTGATTTTAAGCAAACATTGGCTTATGAGGCAGAAAGGTGGAAATATATATGAAAACATACCACCCCGATGTAGCGAGAAAGCATCAATCGCCACTGCTCCTGGATCTGGTTTCCATGAGACATATCTCGATAGCTGATGATTCAAGCCGATGTCGGTCATTCCAAATCTGATTACTATATCATTGAATACCTCTTGATTCAACATCCATTCTTTATTATCATGGAACTTTTCGTGACCTGGTGTCTGCTATCGTGTTCATTCTACCTGGTAGATAGATAGCTGAAATCCAAATGTTCTTTTCAATACACCAAGACCAAAGTTGATTTTACCATTTTGTCACATGACACCGACTTAATTCCACCCATATCATTAATATAGGCAACTACTGTTGTGTTTATTAATTTGAACTTGAACCTTCCTTTTAGTTGTGTTAGAACCAAAAGCTTGGAGTCGATAGAAACCTCCTAAAAGCTCCAAATAGGTAATTCCCCATGTCTGCAGTAACACTAACTTTTCCTGATTCCATCTGCCTCCGCAGCTCGATGTTAAGTCAGTTGCACCCCATCCTAGTGCACTGGCATCAGTTTGTAATATCATGGAAGGTTGTTCAATCAGCACTTTGCCTGAACTGCTTGAGACATGTAGAATCCACCACTGCAGTTTAGAAACAGCATTTGTTGTTACTTGCATGGTTCTATCAAAATGACCAGCATTTACTCTCAGTGCCTGTTCTTTGATTCTCTGCAGCTGTTGATAATGTAATGGTCCATACTGGACTGCTGGGAATCTACTAATTTTTCCCAGTACTCGAGCCACCTGTCTGATTAGAGGTTTTTGCTCGTTTAACAGATTACTGCAATCTTTAATCAACTCCACCCTTTTTTCACTGGGCAAAGTAATTTGCATTTGGGCTAAATCAATTGTGAACCCCAAATAATCAATCGAGGTACATGTTTTTAACCTTGATTTCTTTGGATGAATTGTTGGATACCCAACAATTCTCCACCCGGGCACTGAGATTCACTCTGACTGCGATGCGCCGGCACCAGCAGGACCTCGCATTGACCCTCCCAGAACTTTGGGCCTCACTCACCCAGACCTGCAACGGTCCTCAACTATACTTTATCCGCCGGAAGATCCACCTCTTCAATAAAAGATTCCTGGCCCACCTCAACTCCACCAGGGACCTTAAATTAGCCCGCCTCCATGCCGCTCCCGCCGCCGACTCTCCGCGACTCGACCACCCGCAGGCTCCGGGCCCCAACTCCGGCCCGCATCGCCTGCCCCAGTCCCGCAACGCCATCTTGTCCACGGGGAGCGCCTCCAGTACTCACCAGGACGCCGCCTTCACCGACCTCCACGTCGATGCTGCCGCCGACCTTCACCTGCCTACCGATGACGCCCAGCCTCGCCGCTTCTACGGTAACTCAGACTTCCTTCCCCTCGCCGATTCCTCCGAACCTCGCCGCCCCCCGGGACCTCCTAACATCATCGCCGCACCGGGCCCATCCGACATCGCCGTCGCACTGGGCCCGCCGAACATCACAGCCGCACCCGGTCCTCCCAACATCGCCGCCGGACCGGGCCCATCCAGCATCGCCGCCGGACCGGACCTACTCTACACGACCGCCGGACCGGGGCTCCCCGAACATGGCCGCCGCACCGCACCCTACTCACCCCGTCGCCTCACTGGGCTGGTCGAACCGCGCCGCCCCACCGACCATCCGCCTACCGGGACCTCCCACGCATCGCCCGTGGACCCCGACTCTACTGCCCACGGACCCCGACCATCGGGTCCGCCGACCCTCGCCACTGCAACGCCCTCCAGCCCCACCGACTCCACTGCCCGAGGACCCCGACCATCGGGTCCGCCGACCCTCGCCACTGCAACGCCCTCCAGCCCCACCGACCCCGACTCCACTGCCCACGGACCCCGACCATCGGGTCCGCCGACCCTCGCCACTGCAACGCCCTCCAGCCCCACCGACTCCACTGCCCGAGGACCCCGACCATCGGGTCCGCCGACCCTCGCCACTGCAACGCCCTCCAGCCCCACCGACCCCGACTCCACTGCCCACGGACCCCGACCATCGAGTCCGCCGACCCTCGCCACTGCAACGCCCCCTAGCCCCCCCGACCCTGACTCCACTGCCCGAGGACTCCTACTGTCGGGTCCGCCGACCCTCGCCACTGCACCTCCCTCCAGCAGCCTGCAGCCGTCGCCTCACCTGCAAACTGGACTCTGTACTGGGCCTGAAGCCTCCACGCTGCTCACTCCCACTCTCCGGGGTTTGACTCCACTGGGTCCTAGCGCTAGTCTGCCTAGCCCTGGTTATCTCAGTGTTAGTTCCACTGATTCTTCCCCATCCCTCTCCAACTATGGGACCACTTCTCTTCCACACCCACACCACAGCCCTCTCACCCCCCACCCCCTGACCACCCACCACCCCCCCACCACACATCGCCTCGTCCCCATTCCACCCACCTGCCTTCCTCCGGCCCCAACCCCCATCCCTGCCGGGTGTTCACCATCCCCCCCGACCTCCCCCTCTCCGACATCGAACGGTCTGTCCTCAGCAGAGGTCTTACCTTTGTCCCCCTCCGTCCCCATCTCAATGAGTTCCGTGCCCTCCATGACTTGGAACGCTTCTACCGTCGCCTCCGCCTCACAGCTCACTTCCATGGGAAGGAGTCCTCGCTCCCCATTGATGACCCCTTTTCCCGTCTCCAACGCACCCCATCCTCATGGAACCCCCCTCGTAGCCTTCCGGCTTTAGAACTCTTTATTCAAAACTGCCGCCGTGACATCAACCGCCTCAACTTCTCCACTCCCCTGTCTCACTCCAATCTCTCCCCCCCCTGAACGCACTGCTATCGACTCACTCCGCAACAACCTAGATTGGGTTATCAAACCCGCCGACAAGGGAGGTGCCGTGGTAGTCTGGCGCGTCGATCTCTACAAAGCTGAGGCCACGCGCCAACTCTCGGACACCTCCTCCTACTTACCCCTGGACCATGACCCCACTGACGAGCACCAGGCCACCATCTCCAGCACCATCACCGACTTCATCCACTCCCACGCCCTGCCCGACCGAGCCTCCAACCTCATCGTTCCCCAGCCCCGCACAGCCCGCTTTTACCTTCTCCCCAAAATCCACAAACCTGACTGTCCCGGTAGACCCATTGTCTCTGCCTGTTCGTGCCCCACCGAACTCATCTCCACCTACCTTGACTCCATCCTATCCCCCTTGGTTAAATCCCTCCCTACCTATGTTCAAGACACCTCAGACACTCTCCGTCATCTCCGCGCATTCCACTCTCTAGGCCCTCACCCCCTCATCTTCACCATGGACGTCCAGTCATTGTACACCTCCATCCCCCACCAGGATGGTCTTGAAGCCCTCCGTTTTTTCCTCGACCGTAGAAGCAATCTATACCCGGCCACTGACACCCTCCTCCGCCTAGCGGAGCTGGTCCTTACACTTAATAACTTTTCATTTGACTCCTCCCATTTCCTCCAAATACAAGTCGTAGCTATGGGAACACGCATGGGCTCCAGCTACGCCTGCCTCTTTGTCGGGTACGTAGAACAATCCTTGTTCAATGCGTACCGGGGCCCCATCCCCGACCTCTACCTCCGCTACATCGATGATTGTTTTGGTGCCACATCCTGCACCCACACACAACTGACTGACTTCATCTGCTTCACCACCAACTTCCATCCGGCACTCAAATACACCTGGACCATTTCCGACACTTCCCTACCATTCCTTGACCTCACTATCTCCTTCGCAGGTGATAGACTCCTTACCGACATCCACTACAAACCTACCGACTCCCATGGCTATCTGGACTACACTTCTTCCCACCCTGCTTCCTGTAAGGACTCCATCCCCCACTCCCAATTCCTCCGTCTACGCCGCATCTGCTCCCAGGATGAGGCGTTCCACACCAGGGCATCTGAAATGTCCTCATTCTTCAGGGAACGGGGGTTCCCCTCCTCCACCATAGATGAGGCTCGCACCAGGGTCTCTGCCATACCCCACAACACTGCTCTCTCTCCCCATCCCACCACTCACAACAAGGGCAGAGTCCCCCTAGTCCTCACCTTTCACCCCACCAGCCGTCACATACAACAAGTGATCCTCCGTCAGTTTCGCCACCTCCAACGTGACCCCACCACTCGCCACATCTTCCCATCTCCCCCCATGTCTGCCTTCCGCAAAGACCGCTCCCTCCGTAACTCCCTTGTCAATTCTTCCCTTCCCTCCCATACCACCCCCTCCCCTGGTACTTTCCCTTGCAACCGCAAGAGATGCAACACTTGTCCCTTCACCTCCCCCCTCTACTCCATTCAAGGACCCAAGCAGTCGTTCCAGGTGCGACAGAGGTTCACCTGCATCTCCTCCAACCTCATCTATTGCATTCGCTGCTCTAGATGCCAGCTGATCTACATCGGTGAGACCAAGCGGAGGCTTGGCGATCGTTTCGCCGAACACCTCCGGTCGGTCCGCAATAACCAACCTGAACTCCCGGTGGCTCAGCAATTCAACTCCCCCTCCCATTCCGTATCTGACCTCTCTGTCCTGGGTCTCCTCCATGGCCACAGCGAGCAACACCGTAAATTGGAGGAAATGCACCTCATATTCCGCATGGGCAGTCTACATCCTGGGGGCTTGAACATTGAATTCTCCCAATTCTGCTAGCCCTTGCTGTGCCCTCCCCTTCATCAGCCCTCTGGTTGTCTTCTCCCCTCCCCCAGCCCTCGGGCTCCTCCTCCGCCTTTTTCCTTTTTTCCTTTCTTCTCCCCACCCCCTATCAGTCTGAAGAAGGGTTTCGGCCCGAAACGTTACCTATTTCCTTCGCTCCATAGATGCTGCTGCACCCGCTGAGTTTCTCCAGCATTTTTGTGTACCTTCGATGTTTTTATCAATCCTGTTTTCGCTTCATCTTCCAACTCTTTAATACGTCTCCCGAGATCCTCTCCAAAGAGTAAGTTGGGTAATTGTATATTACTTGGTTTGCAGAGTGCTGCGAATTTCGGATTCATAGTAGGCCGTATAGCACTTTCCTCAGATAATTGATCTCGAAGTGGGTGCTGCATAGCAACCCCAGTGCTTCCTGTTGCAACTTCGTCATCTCTTGGCTGTTACCTGCTTTTCTGGTAAAAGCAGTTATTCCAGAACCCAGCAGCCTAATATTCTCTGCAATTGATTCCAGATAATTTGGTTCACTGCTGCTGCTTTCAGCAACCCACAGTTACTTGGGGTCTCCTGCTTTCTTGCAGTCTCATCCATCTCCTGCTGTTCCAGCTGATGGTAAACCAAGTAATTTATTAAGGAGGCCAGTTCTTCTCCTAATGGCTCTCCTGACCCTGACGGGGCAGCAAATCCTACTGCCAGGGGTGGAACATCTGGCAGCTGCCGTTCATTGCCTTGTACAGCCTCACCGTCAGAGTCGGGGTCTGAAATCTCATGACCCGTAGCACGCTCCTCATTCCTGAGGGTGCATTCCATCAGCCCTGAGCCAGGTGCTGTTAAGCTGCTTCCTGCAGCTTGGATTACAGTACACTCCTTCCTGAGTGAACTTTGCTCCAACAGCCTATGGAAAAGGCTTTCAATTTGGGCAATATGCTCGAAAGCAGTATCTAGCCCTGTACCAGGAGCTGTTTGAGCTGCTTCCAGCAGCTTGGCTTTCAGTACACTCCTCCCTGAGTGAACTTTGCTCCAACAGCCTATGTAAAAGGCTTTATATTTGGGCAATACGCCCGAAAGCAGTATCTAGCCCTGGAGCTACTTCCATTGCCTGGGACTCCCTCCGTGGGCCGTTGGGATTTAAACGTTGTCTTTTGCCCGACAGGCGCTGACTGTGTTTTCACCAGCCCCAGGTCCACAGTCGCTATGCTCACCGCTGGCGACTGTACCGGGGTTTAGAGGCGGTTGGTCTCTAACCGCAGACTCCCGACTTTCCCGACTTCTGTCGGCTGTGTCGCTCGCCTCTTCCCCCTGTCCGTATTTTCCATGGCGTCTGTGGAAAAAATCCCCATAGACCCACAGTAAACGGACCTGGAAAACCTGAAAAAAGTTTCTACTTACCTTGTAGTTGAAAAACTACAAATCCACTGGAGGAGCTCTGCTCCTCACGTCCGTTTGCGTCAAGGCGTCTGACGTAATGACGCGCAGGCGCACTGGCGGGGTTCTTCCCGTAGTCACTCACGTGACTCCGAAGTAAAATCACACACACACACACACACACACGCACGCGCACACGCACGCATACACACACACACACACAGAGCTTCCTTCAGCCCGTGTGAATTTTTTAGACAGCGCTCCCCCCTGCTTGCCCTGTGTAAAAAATTCACACAGTGCAAAGCCAAGGTGACATAGACACACACCGCGATGAACAGGAAGGTTGCGCTTTAAAAAGACGGCTAAATCACAGTGTGCGGTGAAGGAGTGGGGACAACTTTTAAGAAGCCAGAGAAACACGGCTGTGAAGCTCGGCGGACATTTAACGTATCCTTGGTACTGAAAAATACTGCTTACTATTTTTTCCCCAATGAGCCAATGAAATTCACCGGTCAGCACCGGCTACATCCTACGAGAACCTCCGAGAATGTTCAACCTCCTGGCAACCCACCTACAGCTCGAGAATTCTCGCTACTCTCCAAGGCGGCTTCATTGCAGGAAGCTGGGTGGGAAGAATAATAGTCAAGCTGGCGGTCAGTGTGCTGTTTGGTTCCCAACATGAATGGCAGGGAAGCTTGTCAGATGGATACAAGATTCAAGAGAGTTTATTGTCATGTGTCCCAGATAGGACAATGACATTCTTGCTTTGCTTCAGCACAACTGAATATAGTAGGCATAAATAAATACAGAACAGATCAGTGTGTCCATATACCATTGAATATATATATGTGTATATATATATATATATATATACGCACATAAATAATCAGATAAAGTGCACTAAGCTATTAAAGTTCAGATGAGTGTGTGGCCAGGATGGTGTGGGTCCTTGAGGATGCTGCCAGCCTTTTTGAGGCAGCGACAAGCCAGGAGAGCCCAGGCTTCATGGTGCAAAAGTCAAGGAGGCTTCTTGGTTTCCCTGTTGACCATCCACTTATTCACATCCACATTAAAATGAGGGTCTTACAATTAGATAGAAAAATTCTTTAAACATTTTGCTGACAAGGATATTCACTGACTGATAGTTGTTTTAAGAGCAATGATTTGATTACAGATTTTATTCCCCACAAGAATTCTTGAGCACTTAACAGTAAACTTGTTCTTGAGTGTAGTTTAAAGGTGTTGACAAGACCTATGTCAGATTCCCCAGGTTGTTTCTCTTTGTGATTAATGGTCGTAAGACACTACATTGCACTAACATGTTCCCGAACAAGTCACGAGGTTTATTCGTTATGCCCATTCTGAAGGCAGCTACCTCTCTTACTGACTGCTCATCTGAGTAAAGCTCAAGCTGTTTTGTAACTATACCAATTTTGGAAAGGCTTGCATTTATGCACGACCTTCACACCTCAGAATAGTTCAAAGCGTTTTTAATTCAGATCTTTCAAAGCCACTGATTTTATGCAGTAAAATACATAAAGCATGTAAAAGAGGTGGTGACCAGATAATCTGTGTTCAGTGATGGTGGTCGAAAGATAAATTATCCCAGGACAAAAATTCAGGGGCGGAAAACCCGGGGGGGGCCAGAGGGGACACATCCCCCCCCCATGTTTTAAGTGGTGGGGGACATCCCCCCCAAGTTTTTGTGATCCGTATTTTAAAATCTCCGCTTTCCGCGAGACAGTGGAGGTGGGACTGATGATCGAGGGCGCGATGATTGGAGGAGGGAGGAGTGGGGGGGGGGGGGGTGGGACTGAGGATAGTGCGGCGATTTGAGGAGGGAGACGTGGCACAGACCTGCGCCTCATCCGCAGGCAGGATCCAGGATCGATCCCGGCCGGGTCTCCGGCGCTGTCCCGAGTGCCTCCCCCCCCAGAGAGGTCGGGTGGCCAGAGAGGCAGACGCGAGCTGTGCCCCCAGGCCCACAGCCAGCGCAGAGAAACAGTGCTAAACCCAGCTCAACTCAGCCTGTCCCGCCAGGTGAACCTGCCTGGGCTTGCGGGAAATATGGCCAGCGTGGAGAAGCAGCGCTGGTGTCCCGTCAGTCCAGACAGGGCTGTAGTTAACCCGGTGAGACAGGCAGTTGAGCTGCATTTAGCGCTGGATTAAGCCTCCGAAGCCTCGCGCGCGTGTGTGAGTGTGCGCATGTGAGTGTGCGGCCGCCAAATAATTGTGTCCCCCGTCCCCTCCATGTTTTGATAGCGAGTTCCGCTCTTGCATCAGACCATCTCCCCTGCTCTTCAAATACTGCTGCTATCATCTTAGTAGGAAGCTGATGCATCAGTTCAATGTCTTATCTGAAAGACGGCACAACAGACAGTGTCGTACTCCCACGGTGCCATCTCGAATTAGTGGCCTGTGGTCTCATTTTAAGTCTTGGACCCCCACTGCTCTAGAATTTTCAATATTTTCCTCAGAAACTGTACCTTGTTCATCTCTGATATTTGCAGGACACTTTGAGCATCAAAAGACTGGTATCCATATTTTGTAATTTTGAAATGGCCCTTTAAATATCTTAAATATTCATACATATTATTGCCCTATTTTGAATGCGACACTTTCCCACAGCGTTTGATAATATGTCGGGTATATTCAGCATACCCAAGATATTTGTTTCATGTGACCCCTAGACCAGAAGTATAAACCCGTATTCATCAAAGTTCATGTTGCAGCAAGCAACCCACGCAGGAAAATCTTGCACTGGTACCTTCCTTATTTCTTCCTGTAACTTCATGGCATCCTTCATTATTTTTGGTATGAAGCCCATTGCGATTAATTAATTATCATGATGGTCATAGAGTCATAGTCATACAGCGTGGAAACAGACCCTTCAGCCCAACTTGCCCACATCAACCACATGATCCATCTACATTAGTCCCACCGGCCTGCATTTGGCCCTTATCCCTCTAAACCTATCCATGTACCTGTCTAAATGTTGCTTAAATATTGTAATAGTACCTGCCTCAACTAATTCCTCCGGCAGTTCATTCCATATACCCACCACCTTTTGTGTTAAAAAAAAGTTATCCCTCTGGTTCCTATTAAATCTTTTCCCCCCTCACCTTAAACCTGTATCCTCCGGTTCTCGATTCCCCTACTCTGGGCAAGAGATTCCATGTGTCTACCCAATCTATTCCTCTCATGATTTTGTGCACCTCTATAAGATTACTCCTTAACCTCCTGCATGTCCAAGGAATAGAGTCCTAGCCTGCTCAACCTCTCCCCCTTTAGCTCAGGCCCTCGAGTCCTGGCAACATCCTTGTAAATCTTCTCTGCATCCTTTCCAGATTGACAACATCTTTCCTATGACATGGTGCCCAAAATTGGACATAATACTCTAAATGTGGCCTCACCAACATGGGAAGTGGTGTACTTACTTTCCGTGGAGGAGGAGATTCATTTCCTAGTGACGTCTATGTTAGTGTTAGACAGCATTCGTGTTAATGCTGAAGACCAAACTTCCTGAGGAATCCTCACTTGTTGTATTCCTATTGTACACTGATGTTAGATTCCTCACAAAGTCCAGCTATGGAACGCTGACTTCATCTAGTCTCCCAGCTGTTGGTGTGGGCGGTCGGTATTAAACTTCTTAAAACTGTCTCCACTCCTTCTCCCCCCCTCTCTCCCCTTCACCCCCTTCTCTCCCCATTCTATCCCCTTCTCTCTCCCCTTCTCTCCCCTTCTACCCCTTCTCTCCCCTTCTCTCCCCCCTTCTCTGTCCTTCTCTCCCCTTCTTTCCCCATCTCTCCCTCCCTCCCGCGCTCTCTAAAGGACTTACCATGCTCTGTGGCAGCCGTTTACCATCCTCTTCATCGCGCAGACAGTGCTCCTCCGCTGTCCCTGGCCCCCACCTTCGTGATGTGTTTGTGTGTGTGTGTGTGTGTGTGTGTGTGCGGTCGGTAGCAAAGATCCTATAGGATCTTTGGTCAGTAGATGCAGCTCACGCTTCGGTCGAGGCTTTCCAGGCGAGTGACTAAAACCTCTGGCGACTCATGGAATCCTTGGGTGGGGCGCAAGGTCACCAGAAGTTTCCGTTCAGGTTTCCTAAGTGGGACAGGGGCATAACACTGTTAGATATAGTGCAGTAGAGAAGAATGGCCCCAAGTAGGAGAGGCGTATATATTTCTGGTCATTTACATTTTCTAAATTGATGGAAATGATAAATATATTTAATGTTAACTCAAATGTACTATTTAAATTACTTTATGTTGAAATTACTCGGACTTTACTGAACTTTATCTTGCACTAAACAATATTCCCTTTATCATGTATCTGTGCACTGTGGACGGCTCAATCGTAATCATGTATAATCTTTCCGCTGACTAGTTAGCACACAACAAAAAGCTTTTCACTGTACATGTGACAATAATCTAAACTAAGCACAGTTTTAATGCTATTTAATAATGTGATTAAATATAAATAATTTTAGATAGCATGTTATAGTTTGAATGCCACAGACATTAATATATTCTTCAGGCCTTTTGAAAGTTATGAATATCACTGATCCTGGGCATGGCTTAGATACATAGATACATAGAAAATAGGTGCAGGAGTAGGCCATTCGGCCCTTCGAACCTGCACCGCCATTCAATATGATCATGGCTGATCATCCAACTCAGTATCCCGTACCTGCCTTCTCTCCATACCCCCTGATCCCTTTAGCCACAAGGGCCACATCTAACTCCCTCTTAAATATAGCCAATGAACTGGCCTCAACTACCCTCTGTGGCAGAGAGTTCCAGAGATTCACCACTCTCTGTGTGAAAAGGTTTTTCCTCATCTCGGTCTTAAAAGATTTCCCCCTTATCCTTAAGCTGTGACCCCTTGTCCTGGACTTCCCCAACATCGGGAACAATCTTCCTGCATCTAGCCTGTCCAACCCCATAAGAATTTTGTACGTTTCTATAAGATCCCCTCTCAATCTCCTAAATTCTAGCGAGTATAAGCCAAGTCTATCCAGTCTTTCTTCATATGAAAGTCCTGACATCCCAGGAATCAGTCTGGTGAACCTTCTCTGCACTCCCTCTATGGCTATAATGTCCTTCCTCAGATTTGGAGACCAAAACTGTATGCAATACTCCAGGTTTGGTCTCACCAAGACCCTGTACAACTGCAGTAGAACCTCCCTGCTCCTATACTCAAATCCTCTTGCTATGAAGGCCAACATACCATTCGCTTTCTTCACTGCCTGCTGCACCTGCATGCCTACTTTCAATGACTGGTGTACCATGACACCCAGGTCTCGCTGCATCTCCCCATTTCCTAATCGGCCACCATTTAGATAATAGTCTGCCTTCCCGTTTTTGCTACCAAAGTGGATAACCTCACATTTATCCACATTATACTGCATCTGCCAAACATTTGCCCACTCACCCAGCTTATCCAAGTCACCTTGCAGTCTCCTAGCATCCTCCTCACAGCTAACACTGCCCCCCAGCTTAGTGTCATCCGCAAACTTGGAGATGTTGCTTTCAATTCCCTCGTCCAGATCATTAATATAAATTGTAAATAGCTGGGGTCCCAGCACTGACCCTTGCGGTACCCCACTAGTCACTGCCTGCCATTGTGAAAAGGACCCGTTTACTCCTACTCTTTGCTTCCTGTTTGCCAGCCAGTTCTCTATCCACATCAATACTGAACCCCTCGAAAAATTCTATAAGATTCGTCAGACACGATTTACCTTTCGTAAATCCATGCTGACTTTGTCCAATGATTTCACCACTTTCCAAATGTGCTGCTATCCCATCTTTAATAACTGACTCTAGCAGTTTCCCCACTACCGATGTTAGACTAACTGGTCTGTAATTCCCCGTTTTCTCTCTCCCTCCCTTCTTAAAAAGTGGGGTTACATTTGCTACCCTCCAATCCTCAGGAACTACTCCAGAATCTAAAGAGTTTTGAAAAATTATCACTAATGCATCCACTATTTCTGGAGCTACTTCCTTAAGTACTCTGGGATGCAGCCTATCTGGCCCTGGTGATTTATCGGCCTTTAATCCATTCAATTTACCCAACACCACTTCCCGACTAACCTGGATTTCACTCAGTTCCTCCATCTCCTTTGACCCGCGGCCCCCTGCTATTTCCGGCAGATTATTTATGTCTTCCTTAGTGAAGACGGAACCAAAGTAGTTATTCAATTGGTCCGCCATATCCTTGTTCCCCATGATCAATTCACCTGTTTCTGACTGCAAGGGACCTACATTTGTTTTAACTAATCTCTTTCTCTTCACATATCTATAAAAACTTTTGCAGTCAGTTTTTATGTTCCCTGCCAGTTTCCTTTCATAATCTATTTTCCCTTTCCTAATTAAGCCCTTTGTCCTCCTCTGCTTGTCTCTGAATTTCTCCCAGTCCTCTGGTATGCTGCTTTTTCTGGCTAATTTGTACGCATCATCTTTTGCTCGGTGTCATCTTAGCTCGGTGTCAATGTATTTCAGGGACCAATGGTCACATTTTAATGGGAAATTCATGCGGCAGTCACTAAAGTTGTGTGTGTAGGAGAACAGGCATCTTGCAGCTCACATAGGTATGTCAGACCACTCGCCAACCAGGTGCGGACCCCAATTTATACGCAGTGTACTATCAATTTGCATGGTATTTCATTTATACCCGATTTCTCAGTTATACATTGCAAACCCCACAAACTATGGCCCGAATGGTTCACATAGTAGATGGTGAGTACATGGAATGAGCTGCCAAAGGAGGTAGTTGAGGCAGGTACTATGGTAATATTTACAAGAGATAGGCAGGTGGAACTAGAAATGATGAGGCATCTTGGTCGGCAGGGACAAGTTGGACCAAAGGGCCTGTTCCCATGCTGTATGGTGTTATGACTATAATAAATTAAAATATCCAGTTTTTTTGTAAGCTTATGTCTCAACATTTGTTTTTTTCTTCCTATTCAGTAACAGATGACCAAAAATGTGAGCTGAACTGTAAAGCCATTGGGTACAAGTTCTACATCCGCCATGCCCCTCAAGTCATTGATGGAACTCCTTGTGAACCTGGCTCTTTGAACATCTGTGTCAATGGACAGTGCAAGGTAAGATTGACGTTGGGTTTTGCCTTTTTGTCGTCTCAAGTTTCATTGTTTAGGAATCAAAAGGTTACTTTCAGAATTTCCAGCCACCATTCCACAGCGTAAACTTGGCACGGACTAACTGGAAACCCTCGCATTTCAACAGGATTTCCATTGTCCTTGATCATTGTTATAAAGGGAGAATGGGGGGCAGCTCCAGAAATTCCTATGTTCATTGCATTGAATGCATTAGCTGTCACCGTTTCAACAAAAGCTCAAATCAGTATCACAGGATCAACTAATACGAAAAAAATCCTGAGCAATGATGAGTGATGGTGGAAGGCTAATTTGTGAGATGTCTGTGTAGAGAAAGATTTGAAAGTGAAATTGGTTGGATGTTTTGAAGGCACCATATTTGAAGGAATGTGGGTTCACACATTAACTGCTGAGGGCAGCTACAGTACATTCCCAGTTGGATTTATTTACTTGATGTTGTTGTTACTGGTTTACTTTAGCTGTGTTAAATAGGGTGGGGAAATTATTTACTGTAAAGCAATAATCGTAATCATATCTTGCAGTCATTCATTTAGCTTCTGGAATTATCAGTCAGTAAATATGGAAGAAAAGTTTATAATTATACTGTCAGTTCAATATTATCAGACTTTTATTACTGTTAATTTTAAGGTCTGAAATGCTCATGCAAGTACTCAATGTATAGTATTGTTTCTATTGCTCTTTCAAATATACATGAATAAAAATTAATTCTAAGTCACTGTGCTAAATAGTCGCACAATATAGCAGATGCTCCACCTCAACATTTTTCTGCATGTGGACTGAAACTTTTATATAACTGTTGTATTATATGGATTTTCTTTTTAATTAATAGTGAGCAATGAAAGTAAGTGTTTTAATGAAACTGCAGTGTAAACTCAATGAGGTTTTACCACCTGAATATGTTGTTGAAAATTGAACTATATAATTTGGACTTCATCATCTATGAAGGATTTAGGAAGTGGATATAATTGCAGCAAGCACTGACATGTTTTAACTGTGTAAATCTTGGACATCCCCAGTAACAACTTGTTGGCTGTAGAAAAAATAAATTGCTGCAGGGCAACAAGATACAGGTAACTGCAAATCCAATCCAACTGTTAAATTAGCATTTGTTGTTGACAAGATGAGCGAATGATTTTTGCAATTTTGAAATGGCCCTTTAAATATCTTAAATAAACAGTTACACGCAGATATAATTACGCAGTGTGGATTCAGTGCATATATGTATTGCTTCATTATAAATTTGGAGTTGTAACAGCTGGATTTATTGTGCTTTGCTGACCTTGGCATTAAGCAAAAAAGTGTAACATACTAACTTACAATTCAATTTTTTGAAGGTAGCTCATTAAGGCTGGATCTGGAAACGCAATCTCATTTGAGAGAAGTTTTTAGCTGGGAGAATGTCTCAGGAAATGTGGGAGATTGTGCCAACGTTTTATAAATTTGCTCCCTGCAATAACATTGCCCACTGTGGTTGCCAGATAATAAATAGCATAGGCGTTCATGAACTTGTGCCAGTTATCGTAGATTGGAAGAAGCACAAGTGAGTCGCTGCTTCACCTGGAAAGAGTGTTGGGTGCCTAGGAGGAGGGAAGGGAAGATGTGTTGCATTGCCTGCGGGTACAAGGGAACGTGTTGTAAGGGGTGTGGGTGGTTGATGGGAATGGAAGAGTTGACTAGGGACTGCAAAGGAAACTGTCCCTCCGAAACGCTGATCTTAGTTTCGTTTGGAGATACAGCATGGAAGCAGGCCCTTCGGCCCATTGAGTCCACACTGACCCGCGATATCTGCACATTAACACTATCCTACACACGCTACGGACAATTTTTACATTTATACCAAGCCAATTAACCTACAAGTCTGTACGCCTTTGGAGTGTGGGAGCAAACTGAAGATCCCAGAGAAAACCCACACGGTCACGGGGAGAACGTACAAAGTCTGTAGACTGGATTGGACCCGAGTCTCTGGCACTGTAAGGCAGCAACTCTACCGCTGCGCCACCGTGCCGCCCTATCTATATTTCAGCTGTATTCTTTTAGTTTATGTCCTCACCCTCTAACTTCTCTCACTCAATCATTGACCTGATAACCTTGTTTACAACCGACCCCCATGTCACCAGGATCGAACCCTAACAACGGCAAACCCCTCCCTCAGACTCCCTGCAGCATCACCAGCTTCCTTTGTCCCCTTTGAAGTTCTGATGAAGGTTCTCCAACCTGAAACGTTGACCCTGTTTCTCTTCCCACAGCTCTAGTCTGACCGGTTGAATATTTCTGGCATTTTCTGACTTTATTTTGCTCTATTTCCGGCATCTGAGGATTTACCTTCATCCTTTGGGTGAAGAAAGGGATGAACTTCTTAAACGTCTCAACGTCTTAAAGTTTGTTCCTGTAGCTTAGTGTTATCACAAAAGAAGTGCAGCAAGGAATAGCACTTCCATCTGGTATTACTTTCCCTGAATAAACCAAAACAAACAGAAACAATGTCTTTAAATGTAATGCCCTCAGGGTCTGTATTGTCACATATTGTGCTACTGGGCCAGAGACATGCCCAGCATGGGTTGCATGTTACCCAGATAAATATAGCTTTGTGTAACCTTTAGGTGTTCCTTGACAATAATATTTCATGATTTCTCAGATTCCCTTTGAATGTAATCCAAGGAATGAAATGCCTGTGGACAACCAAACCCTGAGAATTTCAGCTCAACTTTTGCTTGTGTACATAGATACATAGATACATAGACAACAGGTGCAGGAGCAGGCCATTCGGCCCTCCGAGCCAGCACCGCCATTCAATGTAATCATGGCCGATCATCCCCAATCAGTATCCCGTTCCTTCTCCCCATATCCCTCGATTCCGCGAGCTCTATCTAACTCTCTTTTGAAAGCATCCAATGAATCGGCCTCCACTGCCTTCTGAGGCAGAGAATTCCACAAGTTCACAACTCTCTGTGTGAAAAAGCTTTTCCTCATCTCAGTTCTAAATGGCCTACCCCTTTTTCTTAAACTGTGGCCCCTGGTTCTGGACTCCCCCAACATCGGGAACATGTTTTCCTGCATCTAGTGTGTCCAATCCCTTAATAATTTTATGTTTCTATAAGATCCTCTCTCATCCTTCAAAATTCCAGTGTATACAAGCTCAGTCGCTCCATTCTTTCATCATATGACAGTCCCGCCAACCCGAGAATTAACCTTATGAACCTACGCTGCACTCCCTCAATAGCAAGAATGTTCTTCCTCAAATTAGGAGACCAAAATTGCACACAATACTCCAGGTGTAGTCTTACCAGGACCCTGTACAACTGCAGAAGGACAGTTGTTGTATAGGAGCAGTGGTTTCGGATGATAATCTCATGAAATTCTTCGTCGAGGTACAACGTAGAATAGAAGTTGGGAAACGTGGGTGAAGATCGTGACAAAACTGTGAATGCAGGTAATCTCAGTCAAAAGATGGATAAAGAGGAACTAAAGGTGAATTAAAGTTCAACTCAAGGGAATTGCTGTTCCAGGATGCTTAAATATTCCCAAGGGATATATCAAAGATTTTGCCCCTTTGCCCTGGAAATCTTTGCCCAAAACTGCATAAAGTCGAGGAGAAGCATTTCAGATGGTATTGGAGACACTGAAGACATGCTTAGTCCTGTCTTAGTGGAAGACTGCATCACCTCACAAAATGTTCACCCACTTGCTCCATCAAGCACCTCCCATCCCATCTGTGGCAGAGTGTGCAGTTTGCCTCATCAGTCACCTCAGTAGCCTCAAGTGGAGTGGAAGCATGTCATCCTCGATCCGGAGGGACTGCCTGAGAAGAAGATGTTTACCTTAACAGACGTTTTCCTTGGAGTAGCAAGTCCATGTCTCTGGGATTTGGGAGAGGCTGCACTATGATACTGGACCTGATGGGATTATTCTAAGAAGTATGAATGTTTTGAGCACGGCATGTTTTACCATAGTTATCTCTTGTAATAAAAACTACAACCAAATTTAAGAGAATTGGATACACAGTTGAAAAGTTTATGTTGAAAGGCTGGAAGAACAATTTGACCCAGTAGGTTCTTGGGCACGGTATAACTGGCTTGATAGTATCTGGCAAGGTGCACTATTTAGCTGTACAGGATTTGGTTAGCCATTATTTAGCATGTTCCATTATCTGGAACACAGTGGTGTTGGTACCATGAGGTATTTGGCACAATAAAATATGGCATATTTAGCTTTGCTGCATCTGGCGTTGTACAGTATTTTGCACACTACATTTGGCATCAATGCATTCTACTTTACATCTTAAATGTTGAACTCTTGACCATAAAATGTTATTTTATTCCTGCTAAATCTCTGGAGTGCTGGGCCTCATGTTTAGTTTACATTACCATGTTAATGGTCTCTCTTTATTTTTATGGCTAGATTTTATTTCTGTCTGAAGTGCATAATTCAAAGTCTAAAAATGTTAACGTTTTCTGGTTCATTTACCTGCTGTGCTTCGAGTGGCATAATGGCACCGCAGTAGAATTGTTGCCTTGCAGCGCCAGAGACCCGGGTTCAATCCTGACTTCCGGTGCTGTCTATAAGGAGTTTGAACATTCTCCCCGTGACCACGTCGGATTTCTCTTAGTTTCTAGTTTCCTCTCGTATTATATAGACTTGCAGGCTCATTGGTTAACAGCTTCTGTAAATTGCCCCTGATGTGTAGGATGGAACTAGTGTATGGGCGATCGATCACTGGATGCTGTAGACTTGGTGGGACAGAGGGCCTATTTCCATGCTGTATCTCTAAACTATACTAAACTGAAGTCTAACAATTATAGAAGGAAACATGTGAGTGGGCACATATGGGGCACAGATGATCGAATAGTAGTCACCTGCGTTAATAGGTACAGTATTTACTACTATATTAAGAGTGTGGCCTCATGTGAAATGCACTCTGAGTTTCTGCACAAACTGTCCTTAATTATGAAACATAGAAACATAGAAAATAGGTGCAGGAGTAGGCCATTCGGCCCTTCGAGCCTGCACCGCCATTCAATATGATCATGGCTGATCATCCAACTCAGTATCCTGTACCTGCCTTCTCACCATACCCCTAGATCCCTTTAGCCACAAGTGCCACATCTAACTCCCTCTTAAATATAGCCAATGAACTGGCCTCAACTACTTTCTGTGGCAGAGAATTCCACAGATTCACCACTCTCTGTGTGAAAAAAAATGTTCTCATCTCGGTCCTAAAAGACTTCCCCCTTATCCTTAAACTGTGACCCCTTGTTCTGGACTTCCCCAACATCGGGAACAATCTTCCTGCATCTAGCCTGTCCAACCCCTTAAGAATTTTGTACATTTCTATAAGATCCCCCCTCAATCTTCTAAATTCTAGCGAGTACAGGGTCATCCACAATGGGTGGATAATGGAAGTATCTTGGTTAAAATGCATCCCAGCTCAAAAATATTAATTTAAAACCAGAGTGACGCCTTTCCATTCTAAGGATGTCTTTTCCATGTTAAACAGATGTCCTAATGGGCCTGTCCCACTTAGGCGACTTTTTAGGCGACTGCAGGAGACTATGCAGTCGCCACATGGTCGCCACATGTTCGCGGGTGGTTGCCGGGGAGTCGCCTTCATGGTTGTGAGGAGTTCCCACATTCTGGGAACTAGTCACGGCCTCATTACGGTTGAAAAATTAACGGCGACTAGAATGAAGCCGCCATGGAGAGTAGC
The DNA here is from genome assembly GCA_038087875.1 of Malacoraja senta. Taxonomy (NCBI): domain Eukaryota; kingdom Metazoa; phylum Chordata; class Chondrichthyes; order Rajiformes; family Rajidae; genus Malacoraja; species Malacoraja senta. The sequence goes on along the minus strand of CM075977.1, from coordinate 249,150,082 downwards.
GAGAATTCTCAAGCCGTAGGTGGGTCGCCAGGTGGTCCTAGTGGATTGCCAGGAGATCGAAAGTTCTCGTAGGTTGTAGCTGGTGCTGACCGGTGAATTTCATTGGCTCATTGGGGGAAAAAAAGATAAGCAGTAGTTTTCGGAACCAAGGATAACGGACCGGTAATGTTAAATGTCCGCCGAGCTTCACAGCCGTGTATCTCTGGCTTCTTAAAAGTTGTCTCCACTCCTTCTCCCCCCTTCTCCACCCTCTCCCCCCTCTTTTAAAGGACTTACCGTACACTGTGCTTTAGCCCTCTTTTTACAGCGCCAACTTTCCTGTTCATCGCGCGGTGTGTGTTTGTTTCACCTTGGCTTTGCACCGTGTGAATTTTTTAGACAGCGCTCGCCCCCGCTTGCCCTGTCCCCCGCCTGCATAACGGGCTGGTGAAGGAAGCGATGTGTTTGTGTGTGTGTATGTGTTCCACTCTGACAGTCGCCGTTCCAGTTGCCGTTTTTTCAGGCGACTGCCGGCAGCTTGACAGTTGCCGGCAGTCCGCTGAAAAATCGCCTAAGTGGGACAGGCTCATAAGACATTGAAATGTTTTGCATGAAGCTTTTGCACCTCAGTCTGCTGGAGTGATGCCTCGGGGTTCTCATTGCATCATGAACTAAGCATCACCAAAATTTGGAAACAGCTTCAAGGGCCGCCTTTGTGTTATTGTAGAAGTTCAATTTATCTAGGTGTGGATATCATGAGAATCCAAGGATTTCTGCTGCTATTATTGTGATGGAACTAAACAATTCTACATTTCTGAAATTTCTGCAAGCTTAAGAATTTGTTTTTTTATCAGAAAAATGTAGCTTAATCATATAAATGTGCAATGCAGTAAGTTGCCATTACCCTCATCGGCCGTCTGTCAACCATGTTTTGATAAATATCTCGTGTAACATTTTGAATTTACAGCATAAAGTGGTTAACCTACTGGACTAGTGAATCAGGGACTTGGTTCATTGATCCAGTGACATGACTTCCAAGCCTAGATTGGCTACTTGAGTGCATATGTTCAATTGATTACAAACTTAGCATTATGGGCCTGTCCCACGTAGGCGACTTTTTAGGCGACTGCAGGAGACTATGCTATCGCCACATGGTCGCGGGTAGTTGCCGGGGAGTCGCCTTCATGGTCGTGAGGAGTTCCCGCATTCTGGGAACTAGTCACGGCCTCATTATGGTCGCTGCGAATTTTTCAACATATTGAAAAATTAGCGACGACTAGAATGAAGCCGCCATGGAGAGTAGCGAGAATTCTCATGCCGTAGGTGGGTCGCCAGGAGGTCCTAGTGGGTTGCTAGGAGGTCGAAGGTTCTTGTAGGATGTAGCCGGTGCTGACCGGTGAATTTCATTGGCTCATTGGGGACAAAAAACGTAAGAGTAGTTTTCAGAAACAAGGATAACCGACCGGTAACGTAAATGTCCACTGAGCTTCTCAGCCGTGTATATCTGGCTTCTTAAAAGTTGTCTGGCTTCTTAAAAGTTGTCTCAACTCATTCTCCCTCCTTCTCCCCCCTCTCTTCCCCTCTTTTAAACAACTTACCGTACACTGTACTTTAGCCATCTTAATTACAGCGCCAACCTTCCTGTTCATCACGGTGTGTGTCTGTATCACATTGGCTTTGCACCGTGTGAATTTCACTCAGACAGCATTCCCCCCGCTTGCCCTGTCCCCCGCCTGCATAACGGGCTGGTGAAGGAAGCGATGTGTGTGTGTTCCACTCTGACAGTCGCCTTTCCAGTTGCCGGTTTTTCAGGCGAATGCCAGCAACTTGACAGTCGCCGGCAGTCGCCTGAAAAATCGCCGAAGTGGGACAGGCCCATTAGTAATGATCACTGTTGTTTTAGCTGCCTGTCAGCCATTAAAGTGTTTCAGTGAAGGAGATTTGCCACCCTTACCCAGTCCGGCATACCCGGGAAACTGCACCAACAGTGGGATGAGGTTGATTCTGAACTATCCTCTGAGATAATCCAGCAAGTTGGCACGGCACAGTGGCGCACTGGTAGAGCTGCTGCCTTAAAGGCCTGTCTCACGAGTCTGCGGTCTATGGCGGCGAAACGGGAGGAATCTGCCGCCATAGACCGCGCACTCGTGAGAAAGTACAATTCCCGGGCCGAGCGGCGGTGTTCCCAACACCGCGCGGTGCTAAAATAAAATTGACAATGTCCAAAACTAAATACTCACCGCACAACCTCCACCAGTGATGCACGAGTGCGGCACGGCCGCTCGCACGGGCCGCCGCCAGTATGGCTCGAGCGCCGTGCGTCAAACCTCCACTGCCACAGCCTCCGCCAGTGACGCAGTGCCGCCGCCAGTGAGGCACGTGTGCTGCACGGCCGCAGGCACAGCCACCGCTACAGCGCCGCGATCAGGATGGCCGTCGCCACAGCCGCCGCTGGTGAGTCACGTGCGGCGGGCCGACGTCATCGCAGTCGGCCCGCCCTTTTTTTACTTACTGCAAGCACGTGGGACCCGCCGTGTTTGAATTAACTCGGCCCCCGCGCAGCATCCGTGCGGCGCTCCGGTGGATAGGCTCGACGCTCTTGCCGTTGCCGCGCGGTCCTCGCTACCGGCGACGCCGCGCTTCACCGCCGATGACCGCAAACAGGTAAGACAAAGCCTTTACAGTGCCAGGGACCTGGGTTTGGACCTAACTATGGGTGCTCTCTGTGAGGAGTTTGTACGTTCTCCCCGTGGACCACATGTGTTTTCTCCAAGTGCTCCGGCTTCCTTCTACACTCCATAGACGTACAAGTTTGTAGGTTCATTGGCTTCAGTAAAGATTGTAAATTGTCCCTAGCGTGTAGGATAGTGCGAGTGTACGGGGATTGCTGGTCGGCATGGACTCGGTGGGCCAAAGTGTCTGTTTCTGCGCTACATCTCTAAACTAAACTAAACTAAAATCATTCAGCTCAAGAACAGCTAGAGATGGGCATTAAGTGGTTGTCTTACCCGTGAATAAATAAAATGAAATATTATATATAAAAACTCAATGATTTTGTCATGTTTTAGTAAATCACACTAGAAGGGAGGATAGGATACCCTTAATCAAGGGCATCGTACAGAATATCTTCACTGATGATCAAAACATTGTAAACAAATGTACATTCAAGAATTGTGGGTTATAAAATCTCAGGAAAGTTGATATAGTTTGTGTATGTCAATTTCCATTAGATTAATAATCTCAAACGTCAACGCTTCAAAGGACCAGGGAATGAAAACAGAAATGCTGGAAATGTTCAGCAGTTCAGGTGAGATCTGAGGCAAGAAATAGAATGAAGGATGCAGGTCAATATCTGTACAGAAGACATGGGGAAAACAATCCAAGAAAGGATAGTAGTAAGGAACAAACAGAAAGGAACATCGGTAATAAAGTGGAGAGGTTAAAGGACAAAAATTATGATGTGATGACGCAAGCATGAAGGGTTGTTAATAAGGCAAAAAAAAACAATTGATGGGAAGCAAGAATGGAGATTGTAGGCCAGTTTTCTGACCTGCACAACTTTTAAAGGGCAGTTCTTCCTGGAAATATGAATTTGGGAATTTATTTGTATTTATGCTGTGCATTAAAAATAAAATTAACAGCGCCTAAACGGAAGAACATTTTAAAAATAGCATATCCAAGTTGTTATTTTGTGGAGTACTTATTTGAGAAATAAATGCAAGCATAATTTAAAAGCTACCTGAATTTGAGTAACATGATTTATTGTGAGCATCCAAAGTGAAGGTTGCTAACCTAGAAATCTGTCAAAAATGTTCTAGTTATTTATTACTTCCCCATATTCTGCAAATTATTATTTAGTGCATACTTGGATAAAGCAGGCTAAAGCTTAGAAAAATAATTAAAGCACTCAGTGAGGAACGTATAGTTAGAAGCACAAAAACAGCTGAAATCACATGATAGTAATGGATGGGAAAGACAATTTGGCTCATCATTGCTAGGATTTCAATAAAATCCTACTCTTTTTATATCGCTGGTAGAGCTCCTTTTATAACCTGAAATGAATCCAAGGTTTATATCTGTTGCCAGATTGCACAGATTGACCAGTTTTGCCCACTAATTCAAAGATTGCCTTTTCAGAATTTGAATCTGCATACCTTTGCCTATCTTTCATTCAAGATTAAAAGTTTATAGCACAATCAGACTTTTGATTCAATAAATCAATCCCATTAGTACATCTCTGCCCTTCTTGCATTGAAACAATGTTTCCCTATGATTCCCTCAGCAGAGCTGGCTGATGTGTTTAGGGATTGAGTTGATTGGAGCACAGTACATTAAGCGAGTTCGGTATTCCGACTGTGTATGCCCAGGTCATAGGTCACTAGCTATAAACAGTCTCGGCAACGGTGGTGCTGCATTGTGTGCAGGCTTGCGTTTCGTCCGTGGTAGAGGTCGAGGCCGGGCCCGGCTCTCCGTCGCTGCGGATGTTGTTGAGTTGCTGCTGTGCCGTCCCCGTAGCCTCCCGGATGTCCCGTCCCTGTCCAGAGGTGTCCGGGGTGTCCCTGGGCTGGGGGGGTGACCCCGGACTTGGAACCGGCATTGCAGCCGCTGGCTCCACTTCAGCTCTGCCTGTCCCGCCGGGTTGGCCGGCAGCCCTCCACCTGCACCCCTCCTCCCCTCAGTCCGACACCGAGATCCTGCTGAAGATGGGCAGCCGCTGGCCCTGCTCGAAGACGGGCGACTCGGAGTCGCTGTTGCTGGAGTCGTCCTGGTCGGAGAGAGAGTCTGCGAACGGGCTCCTGCCGGCCATGGGCAGGCCGGGCGCCCGCTGGAGCTGCTGCTGCTGTTGGTGATGGCGGTGCTGGCGGCAGCAGCAACCTCCTCGCCCTCCCTTGCCCAGCCCTAAGCCCAGAGTCCGGGCCAGCTCCAACTCCAGGTCGGGGCTGAAGGCCGCCCGCAGGACGGCCAGTGGAGCGCCGGGCCAGAGGAGGCCGAGCCCAGGCGTGGCTGCTCTGGCGCAGGCAAGGCCGGGGCCCTCGCTCCTTCTCTGGGTTGTGGATGAAGTGGCAGCGGGTACCGTAGGGGCAGAAGCCGGTGGTGTGCAAGGTGTGGCACGGCTCCATCTTATACTTGGGGTAGCTGCTGAGGGAGAGCAGCTCGGCCAGGCCGTGGGCGAACTGGCACTTGTCGCCGTAGCGGCCCGTCGGGGAGCGGGTTCCTCAGAAGTTGGATAGGGTTGGGCTGGAGTTGGCACTGACTGTGAGCCTGTGCGTTCTCCGCGCTGGCTGTGTGCCTGGGGACGCTGGTGTCGTTGGTCTGTGCTGTGCTGTGCTGAGAGGTGGAGGTGAGCTGGGGTTGGCGCTTCTCCATGCTGGCTGTGGGCCCGTCAGTCAGGACGTTTCCGGCTGCCCCCCGGGCGGGGATGGAACACTCAAGTGGGGGGGACCAGGGATGGCAGTGGCGGTTCAGCAGCGCTTGCGGCGCCGGGGACTCGGGTTCGATCCTGGCTACGGATGAGGCGCGGGTCTGTGTGCGTGCAGCTGCCGAGAATGTCTCTCCGCCGGTCCAGTCTCCCCCCCCCCCCCCCACCCCCCGTCTCCCACTTCCACCTGCCCCTCTATCTGCCCCCTGACAAATACAAACTTGAAAAAAGACAAAAAATCAGACCCACGCTCTACTCACTGCATCTACAGCTCTTTCTTCGATTTTTATTTATAGCTTTTGACCTTTGACAAATCCCATGATTCCTTGCATTTTGCAGAATAGCGAACACGCTTATTTGTTCACATATTTTCCTCAATTATAGGGGCCCCTCAATCCTCAATTCCTTATCGGGGTGCCACAGTGGCACATCGGTAGAGTTGCTGCCTCACAGCGCCAGAGATCCGGGTTCAATTCTGACGACGGGTGATGTCTGTATGGAGTTTGTACATTCCCCCCATGACTTGGTGGGTTTTCTCCGGGAGCTCTGGTTTCTTCCCACACTCCAAGGGCGTGCAGGTTTGTAGGTTAATTGGCGCGAACTTGTTGAGCCGAAGGGCCTGTTTCCACGCTGCATCTCTAAAGTCTACATCAAACTGTAGCACATATACAAGAAAAACTTGTAATGGCGTTTTGAATGAAATAAAACGTGCCAAGTCTCTTCACAAGAAGGTTAACCAACACCATTTAACATTGAGCCATATGAAGGTGGACAAGAGAGCAGAAGTGGATGAGGGTAATGACCAAAGGGCTGGAGTAGGTTACCAGGGTTTGGGGTCAGGTGGGGTCAGCTGTGGGGAGATGGACGGCGTTGGAAACGAGAACAAAAAATGTAATATTGAAGCCTTGCTGACAAAGAATGAAGTCGGAGAGTAGAGGAACAATGGTATGTTTTACAGTATATCATAATGGATAAAGGCAATAACCTCTCAGATTTGTTTTAGTTTATCAGATATCAAATTTGTTTTAGTTTAGTTTAGAAGTACAGTGTGGAAATAAGCCTTTGGCCCACAGAGTCCGCACTGAGCAGCAATCACCCGTGCACTAGATCTATCCTACACACTCGGGACAATTTTACTGAAGCCAAATAACCTATAAACCTGTGCATCTTTGGAATGAGAGAGGAATCCTGAGCACCTAGAGAAACCCCTCACAGTCACAGGGTGAACGTGCAAACTCCGTGCAGACAGCACCCGTAAGCTGGATCGAAGCCGGGTCTCTGGCGCTGTAAGGCAGCAGCTCTTCAGCTGTGCAACTATGCCGCCCATTAGGTATTTTGAGGAGCTACCTAGTTAGTCCCACTGATGATCAAAAAATGGTAAACAAATGTACATTCAAGGATTAGGGAATCTTAATATTCCTGCACTTTTTTTTATCCTTTCACTATTCATCCCAATTCCTTTTGAAGACATCTAAGAATTGGTACCTGCAATCTAAAAAGTAATTGTATTCCAAACCTTATTTATTATATGACAACATATTCCTCACATTACAAAAGGCTAAATCGAGTAACTCAGCACATCAGGTGGCATCTCTGGAGAACATGGATAGGTGACGTTTCAGGTCTGGACGAGTGTCCAGACTAGATCTGAAACCAAATGTGCCTGTCCATGTTCTCCAGAAATACTGCCTTTCCCACTGAGTTACTCCAGCAATTTGTGTCCTTTTTTTTGGTAAACCAGCATCTGCAGTTCCTACATCTAAATATCTTCACATTACCTCTACTTCTTTGGCCAATGACCTTAAATTGCACTAATTTTTTATTGCCCGGTCACTGAAAACAATTTCTGTTTTATTTATGAATCTCTTCATGACTTTAAACATTTGTGTCTGAAGCTTCTCTGTACTGAGAGGAAAACGCTCAGCTTCTTCCCTGTTTTTATTTCAGATAATCTCTCTAAAATCATTACATTATTCTGAGTGTGCCTGGAATTGAATATGATCCTCCAGTGTTCAGAAATGGACAATAAACTCTTGCAGAGGAAGGACTGGCATTTTATATAAACTTGGCTAACATCTTGATTTATGTAAACTTTGGAGGCCAAGTGATTTATTTGTGCTCAGCCAAAGGTTTATCCTAAAAATGCTTAGTTTTTCTGTTTTTCTGTCCATTTCCTAACATTTCCTATTCTTCTTGCCAGAATATATCATCCCCCATTTCACTGCAATGAATGTCATTGTCCTAATGTGCACCCATGAAGCTCAATCTTCTCTGTGTCATATTTTGTACAAGACTTCCAACTTTTGCATCATCTGCAAACTTAATTTTGAGTATTCCAAAATCCCAATCACTAATATATTTCAAAACTCAGCAGTAGTTCCATTGTTGAGCCTTGGAGAACACCACTGTAGACCTCTCTCCAGTTTAATAAACTTCCAGCACCTTATGCCTGAGCTAATCTTGTGTCAAACAAAAACAATGGTAGAAGGACTAGTGGGTCAAGCAGCATCTGTGGAAGCAAAAATTGTAGGTCAACATTTCAGGTCAAGAACTTAGATCAGGACTGAGAGATCTAAGTCGACAGATGCTGGTTAACCCACTGGGTTTTTCCACTATTCTGTTTTTTTCTGTTCCAGATTCCATCATCTCTTTTGTGTTCTAATTTTGTATCAATGCTGTTGACTCTGTTAATCCATGTTTAGTTTAGTTTAGAGATACAGCACATAAACAGGCCCTTCGGCCCACAGAGTCTGATCCCTGCACATTAACACTGCCCTACACAGACCAGGAACAATTTTACATTTATACCAAGCCAGTTAACCTACAACCCATGGCACAGGTTTTACACACAGACCCTTTATGTGTAGGCAATATTCTTTGTATGTCTACATTCAGAAAACCAGCTACACTGGTTTCATTCATCCTCTCTGCCTCATCTAAAAATGCAATCAAGTTAGTCAAACATGACTTGTCCTTAACAATTCTATGTTGTTTCTATTTTATTAGTTCATGTCTTCACAAGCCAAGAAGGATATTGACAGGTGCAAGCAGGCGTGATAAGTGGATAAGTTCAGCAGAGAGTAAAGATGATGAAACGTTTGTTTTAGTATATTTCTCTCTGTGCATTGAACTACTTTTTGATTTTCAGTTTTCTCTTGATATTTAACCTTTGCATTGAGGATTCCACACATAAAATTCCCGAAGTTCTCCAATTCCTAACATTTGCAGAGAAGTATAAGTTGTCAAGTCGCAGAAATATTGAGTATCTTAAATGCTTCAGAAAACACAAAATGTTCCCATTCACCCAATAAGCTACGACGGTGGAAAGAATCACTCATTGCTGGACCAATCATGTCGCCATTAATATGTCATCAGACTCTTTGCAAATGTAGCCCTCGGTGCAACTGGAAGTTTTAGAATGAAAGATTCAAAATAAATGGACCATAGTTGTGGTGAGATAGTGAAGAAATTTGTCTCTCTTTGCTTGTAGCCATCCTTGGAAGAGTAATGGTCACTGTTGCACTTATATTCTTTTAGCTCTTTTATTCTTTTGGCTATAACAATTATTGCTATCAGCTTTTATATCAGTTATGTTTTCATACAGCAGTGGCCAATTTAGTTTCATTGGTGGAGCATCAATGCAAAATGAAGTGAAATTGTTGATGGCAATGCGAAGGATTAACTTTTATAGCTTCGTTCATGGAAATCACAGCAACTTGAGAGAACTTTGAACCTTCTGTAACATTACTGGTTTCAATGCTGCAGTCGTTTAAGTAATCCCTTTATTATATGTACCGGTAGTTAAATGTCACAGGAGGGTTATCATCAACATTTTTCACTGAGCCACGGCAGGTGATATTAGTATAGATGATCAAAAGTTTATTCAAAAAAGGTCGATTTTAGGAGTGTCTTAACATTACAAAAAAGGACATCGAGTGTATGTTTGAGGAAGGTTTTCCAGAGCTGAGGGCCTTGACAATTGAATTTTCCAATACCAATGACCGAGCAGTTTAATTTGATGATGATCAAGGATTGGGATAGGAGATTGCAGATACAACCGATGATTCAAGTGATGAAAGAGGTTTCAGAGATGATTGTAGGCCATAGGGGGATTTGAAAACAAGAATGAGAATATTCAATGATCAATTATCAATTGTTGGGGGCAACTGGAGGGAGAGATAAAGGGTTCATGATAAGGGTGGGCTGAGGGAAGCCCCCATGAGGGGCAAGTCATTTTACCTAAAGTGGAATTAGCCACAGCCAAGTGTCTGCTCTTGACTCTATGCGCTTAATCTTGCATGAGAAGATGGATCCTCTTCAACTTGCACCAAAGGAGACCTTGCATGTCGTGAATGCTTGCAAAGTTGTCATCTCTGCATCACTGTGATGTTCCTGTGTCTTCAAGCATTAACACAGGGAGGATGCCTCATGGACCTTCACAGATCATTGGCAGGTGATGGAGACACCGTATCACGTATTGCACAAAAATGCTGCGCTATGCAATCAAATTTCTTAGTTGTACTGTAGAATTTACATGGTTTAAACCAAGCACTTTTTCATGACAAATGGCGTATGTTTCAAAGGACTTTCTTATCGAGAGTTGCCTGACTGAACAAAGGTCATTTATTTATTATACTTAAGTGCAGATGCAATTGGGTTTCAAAATTAAAGGTATGAATATGTGCAAGCAGAGTCATTTAAATTGTGCTTATCAACTGGAAATCACAGGCTTATTATAACAAGGTCAGACCTTGGGATGTGCTTTTCAATGACCAGGGACACAACAATTCATTACAGTCTCATATACAATGTTAAGCTTTGTTTTTGCCTTGAAAATCTAATGAGGTAACCTAATTTTCATGGATTAGTATTAAACCGCAAGCTGATTTATTGAAGGACAGGTTGTACTGATCATTGGTAGGCGCCAAGTTTCTGTTCAGCTTTGCTGAACAGTCCTTTGTCTGCAAAAAAAAAGTATCATCCATCTTCGTTTCTATCCCCTCCGGCAATGGCTGATTTTTTTAAGAACACTTCCATACTTTCAGCCACTTTTCATGATATGTCACAGCCTGTTTTTAATTAAAGCATCATCCCTGGTTTCCAGCTGTTTTTGTTTGCACACTTCAAAGTGGCAGCATGCAAAAAGGAGGGAAATACTTGATAACCAGGGGCAAACATACATGGTTGTGTATAGAAATACTTGCAAAGGTAGAGCAGCAGTTAAATGATAGATGCATTGCTTACTGCCCAGACCAGCATGCTGTGAAGACTGATGGAAAACATGTTAACATGCTGTCAGCAACAACTTAACGTCCAAAGATGAATCAGCTAAAATTACTCAATGTTTTCACCTCACTGAACAGTAATGAGGTACAGCTTATGTTGGTGGTAAAGGTGGAACCCAAAATTTACTAGCGATCTGGTTACATTGTAAGTGTTTTCCTGAAATAATCATCACATGCAAGGGAATATTAATAGGGACAAATTTGACCACACAGAATTGACAGATGAAGGCTTGCTGCTTAAATAGCCAGGTATGATTCACGCTGGATGCATGCTCTACCTGCAATTTACCATGACGACAGTAGAGATCAATTTAATTCTATGATCTTAATATGCTTGTTTTGTACACAGGCAACCCATGGGCTGTTGTTCATTTTGAATATTTTTCTTAAGTTGCCACGATCACTCAGCCGGGAAGTGGTGGCACACGGAAAATGCAAATATGACTGAAGGCTGTGGTTCTGAAATTTAGTTCCGTGAAAGTCAATGGAATCCAATTTTGGATCAAAACACAATGCATAGTTTAGAGTTTAGACCTTAGAGATACATCATGGAAACAGGCTCTTCGGCCCACCGAGTCGGGGCCAACCAACGATCACCCTGTTTACTAACACTGTCCTACACACCAGGGACAATTTACAATCTTCACCAAAGCCAATTAGCCTACAAACCTGTACATCTTAAGAGTGTGCGAGGAAACCGGAGCACCCAGAGAAAACTCACGCGGTCATTGGGAGAACATACAAACTCCATACAGACAGCACTCGTAGTCAGGATTGAACCTGGGTCTCTGGCGCTGTAAGGCAGCAACTCTACTGCTGCGCTACTGTGCCAACCAATGTTGTTAGCAATCAGGACAAATGTAATCTACCCAATGACCACCAGCAGGATGATTCAAAATTCAATTCCATGAAATGTCTCCCAAGAATCTGAACAACTCATGTTAGTACACAAAGTGCTGGAGTAACTCAGTGGATAAGGCAGCATCTGCCCACTGGAGGACATGCATAGGTAACATTTCTGTTTGAGACCCTTCTTCAGATCAGAGATGCTGCCTGAGTCACAGAGCTGTAAAGCATGTATACAGGCCCCTTGGTCCACCTTGACCATGCTGACCAAGTTAGCATACTCGGCTAGTTCCATTTGCATACATTTGGCCCAGAATGTTCCAAACCCTTCCCATCTCAACATCTGTCCAAATGCCTTTAAAACATTGTAATTATATCTGTATCTATAGATTCCTCTGGCAGTTCATTCCAGATATGGACTACCTTCTGAGTGAAAAAGTTGTCCCTGTGGTCCCTCTTAAAACTCTCTCCTCTCAAAAAACCACAAGCCCCAGTTAATATCCTGGTGAATTCGGCCAAACACAGATCGGTGGGACTAGTGTAGATAGAACACGTTGGCCGGTGTATTCAGGTTGGGCCGAAGGGCCTGTTTCCATGCAGTAAGACTATGACTCCAATTACTAATTAATCCAGCACATTTTGTTTTAATCAAGATTTCAACATCAGCAGTTCCTTGTGTCTCCTGTTAGTGTACAATCATGAGCAGTCTTCACAAAACTAACAAGACTTTGATTTATGGTCTGACACGAGATAGGATGAAACTGTGGAGAAAAAGGTTTATCCAATAATTTTGAAGACTTCAGGCTGGTAACCTGCAGAAACAGCTAAATATATTGGCTATTGTGAGTTTCATTGGCACTGGAAACAATCTCCCCTGTGGACACTTTTATTGGAGCCAGTTTTCAAGAGTCAAGAATCTGAGAAAACAGACAAGAGTCAAAATGGAACAATGATATTCTTATTTGCAGCAACGCAACAGGTATGTAAATATATTACTCTGTAAAACCCATAATAAAGAACAAAAACGTTCTGTATATTAAAAAAAAACAGACAAATAAATAGATAGTGTAAAGTAGTGTAAAGTAAAAAATAATGTTCCCAAGTCAATATAGTTTGGAGCCTATGTGGAGGTTGTAGTGTTTAGTAGTCCGATGGTTGTGGGGGACTCTGAGATAACTGTGGTAATTAAGGGCAGCACAGTGGCACAGCAGTAGCGTTGCTGCCTTACAGTGCCAGACACCTGGGTTCGTCCTGACTAAGGGTTCTGTCTGTACTGAGTTTGTACGTTTTCCCTGCGACTGCATGGGTTTTCCCCAGGTACTCCGGTTTCCTCCCACACTCCAAAGACGTACAGATGCATAGATTAATTTGGCTTCGGTAAAAATGGTAAATTGTCCCCAGCGTATAGGATAGTGTTTGGGGATTGCTGGGCGGCACAGACTCGATGAGCCGAAAGGTCTGTTCCCACTGCTGTTTCTCTATAACGAAAAAAATAAAATAAAATAAATTTGTTGACTTCTTTCATCGGCGTTCATTATTTCCCACTTTGATGCAGAGTGATTGTACTTTGGCTCAACATTACACAATATTTACTTGCATGTTCCGTTTCTCTGGTGAAATGTTAAGGGAGCAAAGTTAAACTGGTTGCTAGGAAATCCTATTAATGCTGAATGTTTTAATGTCCCTACCTTGCTAACATTCTCAGTAATTGTATTACCCTGCAAGTGAGAAGGTGCCCTGTGACCTCCCTCTTTATTCCTAACTTGTTAATTTTTAACAGCATTTTCACTCTTGGTCACGGTTAACTATTTGTAACTGATTCCTAGATAATCGGCAGGTAGTGTGATAGCTTTTTTTGATTTGCGATAGCTTACAAAATGAGATTTACCTTTTGAGGCTGCCATATCAGCATTGAACATAATGAGATGCATGCAGTTCACAGGATTAGCCCCATTGTGGTCTAGTTCAATACCACACCAGGACTTGCTAAATTACAGCTCATACCAGTGCAAAGTCTCAATTTAGATTCCCTGAATATTTTGAGCAGTTTATATATAATTCCAGCAGAGGGGGGTAGATTCAAACTAACACAATAGAAATACAGTCTATCCTCATTATTATGGACCTCTTTACAATGGGTTTTATTTATAGCGGACAGGGCATCCCCACAGTAATCAGACACCACTTTCTCTTTCCGGTACCTTAACATTTTTGGATATTGTGCATGTAAAAACATTAGAAATACTTTTCCGAGTTAGGAATAAAAGCCTTCCTGTTAGTATTCAAAAAAATTAAGAGAAGGACATTATAATTTAAGAGGGTTGTGTATTTTTGAAACATGTAAAGTGAGAACCAATGTAAAATATAGATGTGTCTCAGTTTTGGGAGTCAAATTATGGAACGGGCTTAGTGATGAGTTGAAATTTTGTAGCTCTCTGACGAGTTTCAAAAAAGCCTTAAAATGTAAAATAATTAAGGATTATAATGTAAAATGATTAAAATGTAAAATAAGTAAGGATTACAATTTAGAGTAAATTTTATTTTTTTTCTTTCTTTTGTAATGCTGATATCCTGGGTTATCTTATCTTATGGATTGTATCGGATAGGCAAAAATAAGCTTTGTGGCTTCAGCCTATTCCTTTTTCGGTCATTGATTATGTGAACGTTGTGTGAAATGGATACAGTGTTGGTTCATATTCACACAGATTGTAAAGTTTTGTTCTTTTTAATGTATGACCGAAATAAACCATTCATTCATTCATTCTTTAAGAACACAGGCTGCTAGTTACACTGCGGGAGACCGTAGAAACTGACAAGCAATTGCTTCGATTGAACCTTGTGCAATGATGCTCTGTTAAAAAATGTAACCAATAGCCTTTAGTATTTTTAGCTTACAGTAACAAAAATACATATATGTGGCTGTTAAGAACGTTGTACAGGAACGAACGTTCCACCAAGATACAGTACAGAACGCTACAGGAGATCCTTCTTCCCTGTGGCTATTAAACTGTACAACTCCTCCCTCTTCAGTCGTGGGGTAGACTGACCACCCTCCCCAATCTTTGCACATCCCAATCCTTTCCTCTAATCACTTTAATTTCATGTTTCATGTATTTTGTGTTTTTTTATGACTGTTGGCAGATCAATTTACCTCCTGGGATAAATAAAGTTCTATCGTATCGTATCTTAACTGCAGGTGCTGGTTATACACCGACAATAGACACAAAATGCTGGAGTAACTCAGGCAGCATTTTTAGAAGGTAAAAGGGAGTCGACAGAGAAATGTGAGGTGTTGCATTTTGGCAAGTCTAACATGGGCAGGACCTGCACAGTGAATGTAGGACTCTGAGGAGTGTTGTAGAACGGAGGGATCTAGGAGCGCAGGTGCATGGTTTCTTGAAGGTTGAGTCGCAGGTAGTCAAAAAGGCTTTTGGTACATTGGCCTTCATCAGTCAGAGTATTGAGTATAGAAGTTGGAAGGTTATGTTGCAGTTGTGTAGGACGTTGGTGAGGCCACATTTAGAGTATTGTGTTCAGTTCTGGGCACCATGTTTTAGGAAAGATAATGTCAAGCTCAAAAGGCTGCAGAGAAGATGTACGAGGATGGTGCCAGAATGAGAGGGTCTGAGCTATTGGGAGAGGTTAAGTAGGCTTTGACACTATTCCCTGGAGCATAGGAGAATGAGGGGTGATCTTATAAACCTGCCCAGCCTATATATCAGTTGGGATCTAATCTTTTCCAATCTCCTTCCCGTCAAATTCACTCCATGTAGTGCAAAAAATAAACTGCTAGTTGAACTTGGTAGGTCAGACAGCATCTGTGGAAGGAAATGGATAAGACAATGTTTAGGGTCCGGATCCTTCCTCAGACTCTCGTAACGTGAAACCACGTCTGTCCAGTTACCTCTACAGATGCTGCCTCACTCACTGATAGGCTGTGGGCCGAGCATCAAAAATGTGTCTGGAAATAGATTTTCGTGACCCACGTCACCGAACTACATGACATTTTCCACAGATTTAGATGAAATATAATTGAGAAGGAAGTCATAACTCGTCATTGCCAAAAGCTGCACATTAATCAATTAAACTAATTAGAAAATAAGATCGGGAAAGTAAGCGACATCTAGTGGCAATGCCCATATTACACCATGGGCAGCCTATTTCCGTGTTGCAGTCCATTTAAACTATATATGATTATACCTATATATATATATATGACTTGTAAATATGACTGTACAATATATAATTAAGTATAATTATATTATATAAAAATAATATGATGAATATAATTGTGAGTGTTTTTTTATGACATTGTCGCAGAGGTCCTGCTCCTGAACCAGCCTAATTAATGGGTTAGGGCAGTTCTTGTGGGTTCCTCCCTTTACTGAACCCCATTGACTGTCATAGTGGGGAGAATGGGGGTAACAGCCATAGTGGGACTGGGGCAGTGTCAGGCTGGGGGACAGTCCTGCAAGGCATCTTCCAGTCGCTTTAATAGGAAATGTAATGAGACTGCAGCAGAGGTCCCAGCTTTTAAGAGCTCATGAACCTGCCTAATTAAAACGTCAAGGCAGATCCTCTGGGTTCCCCCTTTTACTGAACCGCACTGACTGCCATAGTGGGGAGAGTGGGGTAACGGCCATAGTGGGACTGGGGCAGTGCCAGGCTGGGTGACAGACCTGTAAGAGATCTGTCTTATTTCAGATGTAAATGTCACATCCTAACCAAGAATCGAATGCTCTGAAGTTTACTCGATGAGTATTCATTTTAAGCTACAATCAGGGCTCGAAATTAGAGGTTGCCCGGGTGCCACTGACCACTCAAAGCGCCGCCGGGCAACCTAAACACCGAGTCATTTTGCCCGGCTTGGCAACCAGATACTGGTTTGTACCGAAGATAGACACAAAAAACTGGAGTAACTCCGCGGGTCAGGCAGCATCTCTGGAGAAAAGGAACGCGACGTTTCGTGTCAGCGGCGGCTGTGCGGGGCAAAGATACTAGGTGCGGGGTGACGGAGGGTCGGAGCGAATGACGGGCCCCGAACAGCGGCAGCAGCGGCCGCGACAGCGGCTCCATCTCCTCCTCCACCCGCCCCCCGCCCGCCCTGATAAGGGCCTCTGCTTGTAAATCCGCTAACTGCGCTTTCAAAACAAAACCTCCCGCACTCCGAGGCCGGGAGGAGGGAGGGAGGGGGAGGCCTCGGAGTGCAGGAGGGTTTGTTTTGCGCCGTTACCGGATTTACAAGCTGTCGCGGCCGCCGCTGCCGCTGTGCGGGGCCCGTCATTCGCTCCGACTCGTCTGAAGCAGCTACACCAAAGATCTTATAGTTATAGGATCTCTGAGCTGCACCGCCCGGCCCCGCACCTTGCTGTTGGCTGGCGGAGGAGAAAGGCGGTGGCGAGGAGTTCCCAACGGCCAAGGCAGCGGGGCAATGTTGTCCGAGGAGCGCTAACCTTCCTTCCTCCCAACCTCGCCCCCCCCCCTCTCTCTTTCTCTCTCTCTCTTGTACGCCCCCTCCACCCCCTTATCCTGGGACCCCTCCACACCATCCCGCACTGATCCCCATTCCCGCCTCTATTCAGTCCTCACTGACATCCCCTGTGCTCCCTTCCACATCTACCCCCCCCCATCTATTCATCCTGCGCTGATCACCCTGTCCACCTCGCATTGATTCTCCTGCCACCCCCCATCCATCCATCCTACACTGTTTCCCCAATTCACCATGTACTTACCCTTCTCCTCCATCCATCCTGCACTTCTCCATCCATCCTGTACTGATCCCCCATCCATCCTTTACTAATCCACGCATTCATCCCATACTGACCCACCCTCCATTCACCCTGCACCTTCCCCCCTTCCCCTCATTCATCCTGTAGTGATCCCCCATTCATCCTGCACAGACCCTCCGATCCACACTGTATTGACCCTCCCATTCATCCTGCGCTGATCTCCCCCCCCCCCATCCATCCTGTACTGATCCTCCCATTCAAGAAGAATGGGGGGAACAGTCTGAAGAAGGGTCTCGACCCAAAACGTTGCCTATTTCCTTCGCTCCATAGATGCTGCCTCACCCGCTGAGTTTCTCCAGCACTTTTGTCTACCCCCATCCATCCTGTACTGAACCCCCCCCATTCAACACCACTGACATCCCCGGTGCACTCCCCTCACAATTTTACCTACTCCAACCTGCCTCAATCCATCCATTCTGCACCGACTGCCTTCTAACCCCCCCCCCCCACCCCCCGCCACCTATCCACTCCGCACTGATTCACACACACCCTATTCACCCTGACCCTATTGTGCTGGAAATGTCTTCAGAGCGAACATTGACTATGTTTGATAACGGAATGCAATCAAATGTGTTTTAATTCCCAATGTTATTATTTGTTTTAATCCATAAAGATGGATTAATTAAATTGTGAAGACGTGAAACATTAAAACCGCAGTGTTCGATTGTCACTGCTACCGTTGACATGTTATTACAGAATTCATTTTGACGGCAAATCAATGCTCTTAATAGTGAGTATCAGTACTGTAGTTATTTAATGAGCAACATTCACAACTATACATACGCATATTTTTGACACAGGTTGATCATACGCTGAATAATCCAACCACATTTTTGTTTGGAAGTGGAAAGAACTAATAGAAATTACATTAATTGCCATGTGTAAAAAGAGTTGAGATACTGTCTTATAATTTTGCTGCATGTCATTGTGAGATATATCATGTCTTGATTGGTGAATATAGTATAGTATAGTATAGTATAGTATAGTAGTATAGTATTTTAATGACCACACAGCCAAGCTGGTGGAATTTTGGGTTGTCAGCAGCGATACAATAATAAGAACACACAACCACAATAAAAAATGTAACACAAACATCACCCACAGCACTCAACACTGTGGTGGAAGGCACAAAAATGTGGCCAATCCTCCTCCATTTCCCCTCCGTGAACAGGACCAGAGTCCAGAGTCAGTCCAGGATCGGCTCTTCCTCACCGGAGACCGCGGCTTTAAGTTGTTGTAGGCCGCAGGCCGGCTGTCGAGATTTAAAGTCTCCGCCGCAGCCAGAAGCACCGTAGACTGCAGGGCCGGCGGTCGAATCTCCCCTGCAGGGGTGTTGGTAAGTCCATGCCGGCCCCGCGGTAGAAGTTGGCCGCGGGCCGGCAGTGATGGCTTCTTCTTCTTCCCCCGGGTCCCCCACGAGGGATCCCGGGCTGTAGACGCCGCACCAGCTGGAGCTCTGCAGACCGTGATTTCAGGCTGCGACTTCAGGCTGCCGGCTGCCCCGGGCCAGCGAAACGGAGCGCTCCCCTCCAGCGAGCCCCAGCGAGGGCTCACCCGCTCCACGCCGAGAGTCCACGCTGCGCCCGCCGCTGAAGCCCCGGGCGCGTCTCCGGGAAAGGCCGCGCCGATCCTTGATGTTAGGCCACAGGGGAGGCGACCTGGAAAAAGTCGCCTCTCCATGGAGGAGGCGACCAAAGCGGTTTCCCCCTTACCCCCCCACACCACCCCCCACACAAGACACACAAAGAAACATTAAATACACACTTTAAAACATACTAAAAAATAAAAAAAAGTTGAAAAAACTAACACGCTGCTGACATGGCCGCTGCCCAGAGCAGCGCCCCCTACCCGCAATATGTGGGGATGAAAGCTGGAGAGTTGGTATATCCCATTTGCGTGATGCTTATAATAAAGTATTTGTTTTTATCTTTTTTCCTCTTTCTCTTTTTTTTTCTTCTTTAGGGTCTGTCTCTTAATCCTTTCTTCTTAATTTATTTTCTACAGGGTCTCTGTTCTTTCCTGTTGTCACGTTTTTTCACCTTCACTATTTTCCTTCACTTTCTCTTTTTTCTTAATCTCAACCTTTCCTTTTTATTAGTGTAAAAAATGACAGAGTACATTAATTGTAATAAGATATACGTGATGAGTACTAATGTAATTGGTTGTAATGTAATGTACTTCTAATAAATAAAAATTAAAAAATTAAAATTAAAAATAAATAAAAATTGCATTAATTGCAATGTGTAAAAAGAGTTGAGATACTGTCTTATAATTTTGCTGCATGTCATTGTGGGATATATCATACCTTGATTGGTGAATATGTTTAGTTTGTGACTTTATTTGAAGCAGAAATAATATGTGAATGCTTCATTGAGTATAATTCCGACTGGTAACTACGCACTTCGTCCGAGCACATTATCGCACGCGTCATGCAAGCCATCCTAAATGACCACCTAATCTGTCATTTGGCAACCTAAAAAGCTGCTAAGGTTGCCCGGCTGGCACCAGGGGAAAAAAGTTAAGCGAGAGCCCTGACAATGAGCCTATATTTATGTTAGAGACCCCCCGATGGTGCCTTCGCAAATGAGGGCTATTACCTTTAACCTAAAAAACCCCAAAAAGTGTTGCATTGTTTGAGTATCTGTAGTTTGTGTGTGTGTCTGTGTATACCTGTCAAACGTGTATCTGTGGATGTGTGGATGTAAGTGTGTATGTATGTGTGGATGGATGTATGTGTGTGGATGTATGTGTGTGGATGTATGTGTGCACGGATGTGTACATGTATGTCTGCGTGCAGATGGATGTGTGTGTGTGTGCGGATGTATGTGTGCATGTATGTGTGTGTGTGCATGCATGGAAGTGTGCCTACGGATGGATGTGTGTGTGGATGTGTGTATGTATGTGTGGATGGACTTTCGCACTGTCATTCACCAGCACGCCATTATCATAAGTAATTCACTCATTGTTTAAATAATTTGACCAAATAAACAGTGAAACGATCGACACTAAAATAAAACTTTATATAATCATTTATTTCCCCAATTTATTTGTTTACATTTCATCTGATCTTCATCAGATTCCAAGTCTTTTGATAAGTTTTGATAAGTCCATTGAAAAGTTAGTTCAAGTTCAAGTGGAGGGTCAGGCAGAGGCTACAAAAACCCCCATCTCATAGTCATTAAGTCTGCATGGACTTCAATTCATAAAATTTAAACCTCTTCTTAATGTTAATGAGAATAACACTGTTACTACCATAGATAAATTAGTTGGTTCACATGCACCAATTCATTTCTGCATAAACATCAGCCATTTCTGACCATTTCTCACTCCAATTGCAGCCTATAAAGTGCATGAATATTCCTCCGTTTTTCTCCCGTGGTCGGGGCCTGGAAACGGCCGCTACCGACGGCACTATGTACAGCCTCTCCCCCCCCCCACCCCCCGCCCGCGGAGATGATCCAAAAACACTCCGCGGCTCCACGTTCGCGAATCGGCCGCTTCTTAATTGAGACCGCGGCTTCACTGTGTTAAGTACATAGGCCCCGCGATCGGAGCACTTGTACTCGGTAAGTTATCGCAGGCAGCTCCAAGATTAGATGTTAAAGACTTATTAGACTTCAACAAGCTGGCATTAGTGAAAATGTTTAATTTACTGTGTTATGGATACACATAGTTTAGGCCCTCAACTTCATGAATGAGTGAGTGAATGAATAAGTGAATGAATGAGTGAATGAGTGAGTGAATGAATGAATGAATGAATGAGTGAGTGAATGAATGAGTGGATGAGTGAATGATTGAATGAATGAGTGAATGAGTGAGTGAATGAATGAGTGGATGAGTGAATGAATGAGTGAATGCATGAGTGAATGAATGAGTGAATGAATGTGAATGAATGAGTGGATGAATGAGTGAATGAATGAGTGAATGAATGAGTGAATGAGTGAGTGAGTGAATAAATGAATGAATGAGTGAATGAATGAGTGAATGTACAGCCTCCAAATCTCATTTTTTCACATTATAAAGGTGCAATTAAATTAATTAAAGTGCATACAGATTAATTTTCATAAATTCAGATTTTAGATCTAACCTTTTCAGTTCGTTGATTCACAAAGTTTGACTGCAGCACCTCAGGCAGGAACATTGCTTTCAAGACTTTCTTCCACTTAGCAGCACATTCTTCAGACTTCTTAATGCTTTTCTCACTAAATTCAATTACCCTGCTGCAAGTTTCCACGACCTATATTCCACAGAACTAGAAAGAACCTTTTTGGGGCGGCGCGACTCTCATTTGCAGCGGCCTCTGCAGTCCATCTGTCTTTTTATTATTTTTGTCTCGTTTTTATGTAGTTTTTTATTATTTTTTTTGTCGGGGTATGTGTGTGGGGGGGTGGGGGTGGGGTGGGGGGGGGAAACTTTGAAATCCTTCCCCTGCACGGGAGACCCGACCTTTTCTTGTCGGGTTGTCGTTGGGGCTGGGCAACGTGGAGCGGCCTCCAGCAGGAGCGACCTGGGGCTCCAGTTGCGGAGCTGCGGACTACTCACCGTCACGGGGCTGGCCGAGTCCGGAGCGGGTGGAGCTGTGGTGGAGACAATCGCTGCTGCGACCCGACCTCCGGAGATTCGGAGGCTACAACCGCGTGTCTGGCGGACGGCAACACCGGAAGCCCGCGGGTCCCCTGGTGGGAGACCGCTTTTCGGGGCTTCCGCAGCGGCGACTTCTCCCGCCCGAGTTGCGGGGTTGAAGAGCACCTGGAGCGGGGCTTTATCCCCCCGCGCGGCTTGGAATGGCCGCCGGACTTTGCGGGCGTGCGCCGGGGCTCTAACACCAAGACCCGGTGCGCGACCCTGCATTAACCGGCGTGGCTTTAATGGCCGCGGGATGATCACCATCGCCCGCCGGGGGCTTTGACTTTAACTCTGACATCGGGGGGGGGAGTGCAGTGGAGAGATACGTTTTTTTTGCCTTCCATCACAGCGCTGTGATGGATGTATGTGTAAATTGTGTTGTGTCTCGGGTCTTCTTTGTTTTGTGATGTATGGCTGCAGAAACGATATTTCGTTTGGACCTCAAGGGGTCCAAATGACAAATTTGTCCAAAAGACAAATAAACAAATTGTAAATCAACAAATTGTAACCATCATCGGAATCTCCAGTAAAACAGGCATCAGTGAAGCCCTCTCAGCCATGTTGTGTGCTCCCTGCCTAGCTAGCCTGAAACAAAGCGAGTGATTGGCCAATTGGCATACAAGTCAATGTTAAACCTGCTTTGATTGGACTAAAAATACCCGAGAATTTTCTGGTTTTTCTCTAATGTAATAAAATAAATGTGCAAGTTTTGTTCATGACGAGTTTCAGGGGTGATTTATATAATTTTTTTACACAATATGTGAACATTTCATGTAGTTCGGTGACTTGGGTCACGAAACACTGGAATAAAGCTCCTCGGCCCACAGCCTATGAGTTCCTCCAGCAATTTGTTTTTTTGTTCAAGATTCCAGCATCTGCAGTCTCTTGTGTCTCACACCACTTGGTGCTGGATTCTCTGCAATTCCTTCCAGATTTTTTTTTTGGAGATACAGCGTGGCCCACCGAGTCCCGTACAATCACCCGTACATTAGTTCTAAATCCTACACACTAAGTGCAATTTATAGAGGCCAATTAACCTACCAACCCGCACTTCTTCAGAATGTGGGAGGAAACCAGAGCACCCGGAGAAAACCCACACTGGTACATGTAGAACACGTAAGCTCCGTTCAGACAGCACCCATAGTCAGGATCGCATCGGGGTCACTGCCGTGTAAGGCGGCAACTTTACTGCTGTGCCACTTGTTAAATAGACTCTTAAGGGCCTGTCCCACTTGGACGACCTAATCCACGAGTTTAGAAGACCCTAGACGAGTTGAAAAAAATGTCACGGTTGTGTTGACTCGCCGAAGTAAAAGACTTCCTACGACCTCCTACGACTATGTCTACGACCTCCTATGACTATGTCTATGACCTCCTACGACTATGTCTATGACCTACCACGACTATGTCTACGACCTCCCACGACTATGTCTACGACCTCCTATGACCCCCCTCGACCTCAGTCTTCCACACCTAAGACCAACTACGAGTGGAAAATGATCACATGATAAAAAGATGTCATGTTTGAAATCGGCCCTTACCAACCTACGACTACCTACGATTATCTACGACTACCTACGAGTACCATCACGACCTACCACGACCTACCTATGAGTAAAACGTACACATTTTTTCCATGCCGACCTTTTTTTTACTCTTGGACATTTTTTATCAGGCTGGAAAAAACGGCGCGACCTACATGAGGCCACGAGTAAGCGGAGACCACTCACGAGCATGGGGAAGAGTTACGAAGACCTCCTATGGCCTCGTGGCGACCATGCTGCGAGTATGAGTCAAGGGCAAACTCGGCAGAGGTCGCCAATTAGGTCGTGAAAGTGGGACAGGGGCTTTACTAATTGATGGAGATAATTATATTGATGTCCAGGCTAGATTAGAAAGTTAGTTATGAGGCAGTGGCACCTATCCACTAGTTTCCTGGGTGGCTAAACTTTCCATCCGTCCCACACTGTCTGCTTTTGTAGTGATTAGTATATCCCATTCCTTTTGGTAATTTCTCCTCCACAAACCATTTATTCAATCCCATCATTTACAATCCTCATGTGCCACCACCTGCACCAGGAACTGCAAAGATGCCACTCCCTCCCATCCCAACCCTTCACGTGGCTTTCTCCTCCCCTGCATGTTGTCATCTTAAACCACTCCCCCTCTTGGCTCCACATTCACCATCAATAAGATGCTGGAGATTGCATGCTCTGTTATCACTGAAATTAAGGCCACTGGGTCTCCTGCCTCATTTGTTTACCACTCATAGTCATAGAGTGATACAGTGTGGAAACAGATGCTTCGGCACAAACTTGCCCACGTCGACCAACATGTCCCATCTACACTAGTCCCACCTGCCTGTATTTGGCCCATATTCCTCTAAACCTATGCTATCCCCATACCAGTCTAAATGCTTCTTAAATTTTATGATAGTACTCATGTCTCTGCTCTTTCCTGTACAACTGGATCCTTGTCTTCCTCATCAGCAGACCTCAATCAGTTTGAATTGCGACACACTTCCTTCTCAATGACCATCAGCACTGGGGCACCTCAAGGCTACATGCCCAGTCCCCTGCTCTACTCTCTCTAGACCATCACAGTGTAGCCAAACACAACTCCAAACCATCTTTAAATTTGTGGTTGTTAGATGAATAATAAGTAATGGTAAGCTCAGGGTAGAGGAGGGAGATTTGTAACCTGGTTGTGTGGTGCCAGAACAACAATCTTGCTCTCAACATTAGTAAGACCAAAGATCTGATTGTTGACTTCAGGAAGGGAAATCTGTCTTCATTGGCAGGATGGCAGTCGAGAGAGTCAACAGTTTCTAGTTTCAGGGCATGCACACCTCTGATGACCTGTTCTGGGCCTAGCACATTGATGCATTCACAAAAAAAGATCACTAATGCCTCTACTTATGAGAGGTTTGAGGAGATTTGGCATGTTGTTGAACCCTCTGTCTAGCTTCTACAGATGTGTGGTAGAGAGCATACTGACCGGTTGCATCAAGGCCTGGTTTGATAACTTGGAAGTCCCAGAATGAAGGAGGCTGCGGAAACTGGTGGACATTGCCCAGTCCATCAGCTATTGATCTCCCCACCTTTAAAGGGATCTGCAGGAAGCATTGCCTCAAGAAGGCAGCTAATACCATTGAAGACCCTCACCACCCTGGCCACATTCTCATCTTACTTCTGCCCTGGAAAGAACATCCAGGAGCTTTTGAAACGTGACCTTGAGGTTCAAGAACAACTTCTTCCAATCAACCATCAGGATCTTGAACCGCACTGTATAAAAATAAACCACAATGAACTTTGTATTTATGGATGCACTATGCACTTCAGTTTTCATCGTTATGGTCTGGTTACCTTATATAACCGATAGTTTATTGTATTACTATATTTACTGTATATTTATTTGATGTGCTTGTTGTGTTTGAGTTGTAAAAGCTGCAGCAAGTAGCAATTTCATTGTTCCTTTCCTGGTGAATATGACAATTAGACAGTCTTGACTCTTGACTTGAATGTTCTTCTTGCCCATTGGGATTTTCCTTGAATGAACGCATATTTATTGATTTGTCTCCAATCTCACCTCATGCCCCCCACTGATCTTACAATCTGCAAAGTTCCCATTACGTAACAATACTTATCCCTTCCTTAAAATCAGCCTCTTTCCACAAAAAAAAAACCCATTACCCTGCATCTTTCTATATGCACCCGTGGAATATCTCAAGCTTTTCCCCCTTTCCAAAATCCAGAATATTCTGTTACCGCTGAAATGTATGCCTAACTTTCCTGCAACTCTTTGTCTCACACATGT
The DNA here is from genome assembly GCA_038087875.1 of Malacoraja senta. Classification (NCBI taxonomy): domain Eukaryota; kingdom Metazoa; phylum Chordata; class Chondrichthyes; order Rajiformes; family Rajidae; genus Malacoraja; species Malacoraja senta. The sequence continues at coordinate 249,124,322 of CM075977.1, read as the reverse complement.
AATCAAGTTTCTGCTTCTGTTCGCACCAAATCAGCTCTTATCAAATTACTAATTACGTCGTTTGCAGATTTGACACAGGTAATCTATCTCTCCCCATTCTTCTGGATGTCTGAAGTCTTTAACGTGACTGAACACATTCTTGTTCAGCACCTTGTCACGTGTTGGCCAGCTGTGTAAGATATTGCTCACCTGGTTGCATTCTTACCTCTCCGGTTCCATTCTTAACTCTACAGCTCCATTTTTAATTCTCTGATTATAGCCAGAGGATTGCCTGTGTGGTCGTCACCTCATTGCTGGCCCACGCCTACTTAGCACCTGTGCACTCCCTCTTGGCCAATATCATTTGCAAGCACAGGGTCAGTATCCTTGACTTCTTTACTTCCTCAAAATTATCAGACTGCTTGAAAAATCCTCCAATACATGATAATCAGACATTGCCTCCAACTAAGTATTGGAGAGACTTTGCACTTCATCACAAATCTTGTCCGCGGGTCGTCAATTCAATCTGGCAACCATCTGAAACCTGATCAGACTGTTTGAAACCTTGGGATCACATTTGACTACGAGATGAAACTACAAGAGACTGTGAGACCTTCAGGGCATACCAGTTGGTGAGACCACATCCTGGTCACCCAGCCAGAGGAAGGATGTTATGAAGTTGGGGAGGGTTCCCCAAAAGAGATTCACCAGGATGTCACCTGGACTTGCAAGCTTGAGTTATAGGGAGAGGTTGAATAGGTTGGGGCTTTTATCCTTGGAGCATTGGAGGCCGAGGGGTGACTTTATTGAAGATCATGATGGGCATGTATAAAGTGAATGGTCATTTTTTTTCCTAGGGTAGAGGACTCTATAATTAGAAAGCATGGGTTTAAGGTGAGAGCGGAGTGTTTTAAGAGGACAATGTTTTCACTCATAGAATGACCCGTCAGAGGAAGCCATAGAAGTGGATATAATTACGATTTTTAAAAGATATTTGGACAGATATATGATTAGGAAAGGTGGAGAGGGCTATGAGAAAGCCCAGTATGCTAACTTGGCCGGCAAGGATGGGATGGACAGATGGGCCTGTTTCAGTGCTGTACAGCTCAATGACTCTTGAGCTTTGGACCATACAGCTACTCCATATTTAAGTCCATAGTTATAAATGGCATACCCCTTTTTCTTAAACTGTGGCGCCTGATTCTGGACTCCCCAAACATCGGGAACATGTTTCCTGCATCAAGCATGTCCAATCCCTTAATAATTTTATGAGTTTCTATAAGATCCCCTCATCCTTCTAAATTCCAGTGAATACAAGCCCAGTCGCTCCATTCTTTCATCATATGACAGTCCTGACATCCCGGGAATTAACCTATGCTGCACTCCCTCTATAGCAAGAATGCCCTTCTTGAAATTAGGAGACCAAAACTGTACACAATAGTCCAGGTGTGGTCTCACCAGGCCCCTATTCAACTGCAGAAGGACGTCTTTGCTCCTATACTCAACTCCTCTCGTTACGAAGGCCAACATGCCATTAGCTTTCTTCACTGCATGTTGTACCTGCATGCATACTTTCAGTGACTGATGTACAAGGACACCCAGGTCTCGTTGTACTTCCCCTTTTCCTATCCTGACACCAATCAGATAATAATCTGCCTTCCCGTTCTTGCCACCAAAGTGGATAACTTCACATTTATCCACATTATACTGCATCTGCCATGCATCTACCCACTCACCCAACCTGTCCAAGTCACCCTGCGTCCTCATAGCATCCTCTTCACAGCTCAGACTGCTACCCAGCTTTGCATCATCTGCATTTTGCTAATGTCACTTTTAATTCCTTCATCTAAATCATTAAGGTATATTTTAAATAGTAGTGGTCCCAGCACCGAGCCTTACGGCACCCCACTAGTCACTGCCTGCCATGTTGAAAGGGACCTGTTAATCCCTACTCTTTGTTTCCTGTCTGCCAACCAATTTTCTATCCCTGTCAATACCCTACCCCCAATACCACGTGGTCTAATTTTGCCCACTAATCTCCTGTGTGGGACCTTACCAAAGGCTTTCTGAAAGTCCAGATACACTACATCCACTGGCCCTTCGTAAATCCATGCTGACGGACCGATCCTGTTACTGCTATCCAAATGCGCCGCTATTACATCTTTGATAATCGACTCCAGCATCTTCCCCACCACTGATGTCAGGCTAACTGGTCTATAATTCCCAGCTTTCTCTCTCCCTCCTTTCTTGTAAAGTGGGATAACATTAGCTACCCTCCAATCCACAGGAACTGATCCAGAATCTATAGAACATTGGAAAATGATCACCCATGCATCCACGATTTCTAGAGCCGCCTCCTTGAGTATCCTGAGATGCAGACCATCAGGCCCTGGGGATTTATCAGCCTTCACTCCCATCAGTCTACCCAACACCATTTCCTGACTAATGTGAATTTCCTTCAGTTCCTCCATCACCCTAGATCCTCTGTCGCCGAGCACATCTGGGAGATTGTTTGTGTCTTCCTTAGTGAAGACAGAACCAAAGTACCCGTTCAACTCGTCTGCCATTTCCCTGTTCCCCATAATAAATTCACCTGTTTCTGTCTTCAAGGGACCCACATTTGTCTTAACTAATCTTTTCCTCTTCACATACCTAAAGAAGCTTTTACTATACTCCTTTATATTCTTGGCTAGCTTACCTTCGTACTTCATCTTTTCTCATCGTATTACCTTTTAAGTTGCCTTCTGTTGATCTTTATCCTCTGGCTTCCCACTCATCTTTGCTATGTTATGCGTCTTCTCTTTTATTTTTATACTGTCCTTGACTTCCCTTGTCAGCCACGGGGGTCGCCTCTTACTCCCCTTAGAATCTTTCTTCCTCTTTGACATGATCCTGCATCTTCTGGATTATTCCCAGAAATACCTTCCATTGCTGTTCCACCGTCATCCCTGCTAGGGTCCCTTTCCAATCAACTTTGGCCAGCTCCTCCCTCATGCCTCCATAGTCCCATTTGTTCAACTGCAATACTGACACTTCCGATTTTGCCTTCTCCCTCTCAAATTGCAGATTAAAACTTATCATATTATGGTCACAACCTCCTAATGGTTCCTTTACCTTGAGTTCCCTTATCAAATCCAAGTAATTACACAACACCATACCCAGAATTGGCTTCTCCCTGGTAGGCTCCAGTACAAGCTGCTCTGAGAATCCATCTCGGAGGCACTTTACAAACTCTCTTTCTTGGGTTCCAGCACCAACCTGATTTTCCCAGTCAACCTGCATGTTGAAATCTCCCATAACCACCGTAGCATTACCTTTGTTACATGCCAATTTTAACTCCTTATACAACTTGCACCCTATCTCCAGGGTACTGTTTGGGGGCCTGTAGATAACTCTCATTAGGGTCCTTTTTACCCTTAATCTTTCTCAGGTCTATCCACAATGACTCTACATCTTCTGATTCTATGTCACCCCTCACAAGGGACTGAATTAATTCCTTACCAACAGAGCCACCCCATTCCCTCTGCCCACCTGTCTGTCTTTTCGATAGGACGTATACCCCTGAATATTCAGTTCCAGCTCTGATCCTCTTGCAGCCATGTCTCTGTAATTCCCACAACATCATACTTACCAGTTTCTAACTGAGCCTCAAGCTCAACCACTTTATTTCTTATACTTCGCGCATTCATATATAACACTTTTAATTCAGTTTTCACCTCCTCTCTCACACCGGTTCCTATTTCACCTGACCTTACTCTCCAAGTTCAAATCCCGCTTGGAGTGCATACTGTCGTTGTGTCCTTGGGCAAGACACTTCACCCACCTTTGCCTGCGTGTGAATGTGTGTGAATGTGTGTGAGTGATTGGTGGTGGTCGGAGGGGCCGTAGGCGCAGATTAGCAGCCACGCTTCCGTCAGTCTGCCCCAGGGCAGCTGTGGCTACAGAAGTAGCTCACCACCACCGAGTGTGACTGAGGAGTGAATGAATAATGCGATGTAAAGCGCCTTGAGTATTAGAAAGGCGCTATATAAATCCCATCCATTATTATTATTATGATTATTATCCCTTCTTGAACTTTCCATCCAATTAATTTGGGTGTCTTTCGTAACTTTTCCTGTACTCCGTCCTTATACTTCCAATTTGTTGACCCCTCCCCCCTGCTATTTAGTTTAAACCCACCCGTGTAGCACTAGCAAACCTGCCTGCCAGAACGCTGGTCCCCCTCCAGTTAAGGTGTAACCCGTCATTTTTGTACAGGTCACCCCTACCCCAGAAGAGATCCCAGTGGTCTATGAATCAAAATCCCTGCTCCCTGCACCACTCCTCAGGCACACATTTAGATCCCCTATCTCCCTGTTCCTGCCCTCACCAGCACGAGGTACTGGAAGCAATCCAGAGATAACCACCCTAGAAGTCCTCCTTTTCAGCCTTCTTCCTAACTCTCTAAACTCACGTTGCAGAACCACCTTCATCTTCTTCCCGACATCATTTGTGCCCATATGTACAACCACTTCCGGCTGCTCACCTTCCCTCTCGAGGATGTTCTGAAGTGGGTCCGAGTTATCTTGAACCCACCAAATTCCACCTCTGTATCCTCTCCCAACACTGTTCCAGTTTCAGTTCTTTTGCTGCTGAAATCCTCATCAATTCTTTTCCTTTAATCTCCAGACTTAATCCATTGGTTTTCCGGCTGACCACCTTCTCATTTTACGCTCTACGGTCTTGAAGTTCTGTAAAACTTTGCCACTCATTTCCTAATTGACATGAGAGTCTCACTCCCTCATCTTTGTGTTTCCTGGTCCACATTAGTGCATAGCTAAAGAACACTGTGTTTAAGAAATATATTATTCTCCAATCTCCCAGGAACTGCAGGTGCTGGTTTACCAAGAAAAGACACAAAATGCTGGAGTAACTCAGCGGGTCAGGTAGTATCTCTGGAGAACATGGATAGGTGATGTTTTGGGTCAGGACTCTTCTTCAGACTAAAAAGGGTCCCGACCCGAAACATCACTACATGTTCTTGAGAGATGCTGCCTGACCTGTTGACTTACTCCAGCATTTGTGTCTTTCCTAAGATGTTAATTCTTACGATTTAAAAAAAAATTACTTTATCCTGACATTAGAGCAAAATAGCCCCATCTCGTGCTTTTGCAATGCTTTTTAAAGTAACAGAATCCTCAAAGATTCAGTTGGTCAGAACAAGAAGAAATTTATGCAAAATTCTGTCAAAAGCTTTGCGAAGTAATGCTATTTTAGAATTATTTTTTTGATATGGATACAGTTGAACTAAAATATCATTCAGGGGGATCATGTGTGCAGGACTATATATACACATTTGTTAGCACACAACAAAGCTTTTCACTATACCTCGATACACGTGACAATAAACTAAACTGATACTGATTTAGACAGTTGCCTTTCACCTGACCTCTGAAAGAAAGGTCTTGGACCTGGACTTAGGTTATATGTTAATGGTCAGATTATACCCGGTCTGCTTAGTTTTATGTGCATGAAGGAACTGCAGATGCTGGTTTATACCAAAGATAGATACAAAATGCTGGAGTAACTCAATAGGTCAGGCAGCATTTCTGGAGAGAAGGAATAGATTACATTTTGGGTCGGAACCTTTCTTCAGACTCAAAACTAAATTAGGATTTAGTTCATTAAACTATTCTTATGCCATAATTTATCATAATATTAAACTAGTATTTAGTTTATCAAGGTACAGTGAAAAGCTGTTGTTGCATGCTAACCAGTGAGGAGAAAGACAATACATGATTACAATCAAGCCACCCATGGTGTACAGATACAGGATAAAGGGAATAACGTTTAGTGCAAGATAAAGTCCAGTAAAGTCGGATTAAATATAGTCCGAGGATCTCCAGTGAGGTAGGTGGTAGCTCTGGACCGCTCTCTAGTTGTTGATGGTATGGTTCAGTTGTCTGAAAACCGCAAGGAAGAAGCTGTCTCTGAATCTGGAGGTGTGCGTATTCACACTTCTGTACCTCTTGAGAGGGGAGATATGGGAGAGGGGAGAAGAGGGAGTGAGACTCCAGTTTTTCCAGTATTGCCTGCTTTTGTTTCAGAATTCCAGTAACTGCATTATTTTATTATTATAATGTTGAGGCTTGAATGTTTTCTCAAGTAGTTTATGAATATTTCACTGGATGTCCATCAGATGCTTCGAACCTAGTGTTCACCCTGCACATGTTTAGCAGGTCTTGCTCCCATTCACCTTTCTACGTTGTGAACTTCAAACCGATTGTTGAGTTTACTGACCACTCCTATAAACAGCCAAGCGCAACACAGTCACACGTTTTAAAACTTCCTGCCCACCAGAATTACATTATGATGTATTTACAGGTACATGAAAAGATTTGTTTTAATGTTTTGGTTTAAAGCTTAATTCCTGTTGATGTGGATGTAAAAAAGAACAAGACTGATTTAATGGATTATACATACACTTCTGGCTTCTTCACACTAGATGGGGCCATTGGAATAGGAAGATAACACAAATAGGCCACTTTATTGAGCAGAATTAGATCCAAATGCTCTGAATTGAACGGGAATTTCTTTACAGCCTCTCCGGATTGACTAGTGAAGGATTGTCATGCTGTGAGTACATGCTGTGTTTCCTCCAATCTTCTACCACTTAGAATTTCCCCCACCCCCACCCCCACATCCCGTAGTGCATTATGCCCATGTGCATCATTGTGAAGTAAAGTGCAGTAGGATCCCTAATTTTATCTGCCATTGACAATTGCTAGTAAAACCGCAAGGACGCACAGTTTGAAGTGTCTAATTACTGAGAATACGGGCAAGTCAGCAGCTTGTTAATTGTTAGACAAATAATTTCTTCACTTCAAAGCAATCAGGAGTAATTTGAACTGCATTAGCTGGGGTTGGGAGGGAGGGGGAGGAGGTGAATTTTAGTTCAATATCATTATTTAAGCCTATGCCTTGTACTCATGGGAACCCTAACCAGACATGAGCACCCTAACCAGACACCTTCCTTTCAGCTGGTTCTGCTGTTCCCTGCCATTGCCTGGCCCACCGAGGCAGATGTCCCCTGGATGTTTCCACAAGTTCTAATCCTGAACTCACACTTTTCTCTTGTTTCTCAATGCTCACAGCTCAACTCGGCTAGCTAATCCCGTCTGAGAACTATCTCCAGCTTCTGTGATCCTTTCAATGCCATTTCAACTATCCGACTCTTGTTTGCAATGCCCTTGCAAGACCTTAACCGCAATTTTTATTTTCTTCCAAAGTACAGAATGTGTTGCTTCTTCCCAAAATCATTTTTTCATGGTTCATAAGTTATAGGTGCAGAATTAGGCAATCGGCTCATCAATACTCCACCATTCAATCATGGCTAATTAATTTTCCCTCGCCAATTCTCCTGCCTTCTCCCCATAACCCCTGACACCAGTACTAATCAAGAATCTGTCAACTTCCGTCTTTAAAATATCCATTGACTTGGCCACCACAGGCATCTGTGACAATGAATTCCACAGATTCACCATCCTCTGATGAAATAAATTCCTCCTCATTTCCTATCTAAAGGTATGTTCTTTTATGCTGAGGCTTTGGCCTCTTATCTTAGAACTAATGTGAACAAGTGATTGATGGTTGGTATAGACTCGATTGGCTAAAGGCCTTGTTTCCTTGCTGTATCTGCCAACCAATCAATCTATGATTTCTTCAAATCAGGATCTTGTGTCTGCCACAACACTGAGTAAGTTCTTATTAAAGTTACAAATGATCCTAGAGTCTTGAAGTCAAACAAAACAGAAACAACCTTCTATTCAAGCACATAACTACACTAATCCCATTTACCAGCATTTAGCTGGTAGCCTTCCATTTTTTGGAAATTCTAAATACTTTTTAATTCTAAATATTTAAACGTGCGAGTTTCTCACTCAATGAGAATGAGAAAACCTTCCGATCTCTCTGGAACATTCCATCCCAGAGTACATCTGCTGTATCTTCTCTGGTAAGATATGATTGCACCTCCTCAATTGCAATTAAGCGCCTGTCCCACTTGGGCGACCTAATCGGTGAGTTAAAAAGAGTGTCTTCATCCTTCCAGCTCGAGGGCACTTGCATGGAAAGCCTCGAGCTGGATCGACCGTCCGCGTTGAAACTGCGAGCTGGATCGACCCGTCCGCGTTGAAACCGCGAGCTGCATCGATCGACCGCACACACACACACACACACACAAACACATCGCGAAGGCGGGGGCCAGGGAAAGCAGAGGAGCGCTGTCTGCGCGATGAAGGTAAAACGGTTGCACAGTAACGGTAAGTCCTTTAGAGAGCGCGGAGGTGGTAGGGGAGAAGGGGAGAGAAGGGGGGGGAGAAGGAGAGAGAAGGGGAGAGAAGGGGGGAGAAGGGGAGAGAAGGGGGGGAGAAGGAGTGGAGACACCTTTAAGAAGTATAATAAAGTTTAGCGGGCATTTTACCTACCGGTTGGTCTTCCTTGGTCCTGAAATTCCAATGAGCCAAGCAAAATGCCCGGCAGCGAAGGAGATTGCCTACGGCTGCCCTCGACTGCCTGTAAGTAAATAGCGACCCCACTCCACTGCACTACGAGTTAAAAAGAACCACGCCAACCAAATTTTACTTGCGGAAATTTTTTCAATATGCTGAAAAAATGTCTGACCTAGCTGAGGCCGCAAGTATTCGGGAACTTCCCTCGAGCATGAAGGAGAGTTCCAGCGACCTCCTAGGACCTCATGTCGACCATGCTGCAAGTTTGAGTCGAGGGCAAACTCTTTTAAACTTGCAGATTAGGCCGTCCAAGTGGGACAGGCCCTTTACACTCCTTCCTATAATGTGGTGACCAGAACTGTACAGAGTAGTGCAGCCACAGCCAAACTCATCTTTTATAAAATTGCAACGTAACTTTTCTGCCTTATATTCTATATCCCAGCGATTAAAGGCACATATCCAGTTTGTCTTCTTCACCACCTTATTTCCCTTCAGGAATCATTGTACACCAAGGCCCCCTCTCCTGTAATACATCTTGAGACCACATGTATGTCCTCTCTTATTATTTGATTACTAAATTCCATTTGCCATGGCTCTGCCTTTCTCACCAGCTTTGTCTAGTTTAGTTTAGAGATACAGCATGGAAATAGGCCCTTTGGCCCACTGAGTCCGCACCGACCAACGGCCACCTGTACTATGTTATACCAGTTTTGCATCCTACACACTGGGCGCAATTTACAGAAGGCAATTAACCTACAAACCTTCACGTCTTTGGAATGTGGGAAGAAACACCACCTGGTCACCAACGTACAAACTCCGCACAAACAGTGCCCATAGTCAGAATCGAACCTGGGTCTCTAGCGTTGTAAGGCAGCAACTCTACCACTACGCTACTGTGCCACCCATCAATATTGATCAATATTGTTCTGCAAAGAAAGACTCCCCTCCTGACTGTCAACAAAGCCACCGATTTCTATGTCATCTGAAAAGTTACCAGAGTGATAATTATACAGCACAGAAACAGGCCCTTCAAGACGCAATGTCCATGCCAGCCCTCAAGAACAATTTGCCAACTTGCTTAAGATCCTTTGAGCTCTAACTTTTATGGACCAGACTCCTGTGTGGGACATTATCAAAGTCCTTAACAAAGTATATGCACATCACACATCACACTGTCCTCACCTCTACACGTTGTTATCTATTAAAAAAATGATATCAACTTGGTCAGAGAGAATCTCCCCTGAATAAAGCCATGCATACTACCTTTGGTTACTCACTGCCTTTCCTAGTCTAGGTTATTCCTTTCCCTTAGTACTTTGTCCAATAATTTGCCTACCACTGACATGTGGACTGAAATTACCTGGTTTATCCCTGTTGCCGTTCTTGAATTAAATGCTAACATCATCATGCACCACTCCAGTGACCAGCAAAGGATAAAAAACATCTGTGTCAGAGCTCCAGAAATCTCTTCTGCATCCTCGCCATTGCCTCCAACAACAGCGCAACAGCCTGGGATACATTTCATCAGGTCCTGTGAGTTTAGTTTAGTTTAATTTAGTTTAGTTTACTGTCACATGTACCGAGGTACAGTGAAAAGCTTTTTGTTGCATGCTATCCAGTGAGTGGAAAGACTATGCATGCTTACAATCGAGCCGTCCACAGTGTACGGATACAGGATAAAGAGAATAACATTTAGTGCTAGTAAAAGTGCAGTAAAGTCTGATTAATGAAGGTCAAGGTTTTATCCAGTTTTACACCTGCTTCCAAGATCTAATTCCTTTTTAATGATCACGTTCTGGAATTTCACCATATATTTCCTAGAATTCTTCAACTAATATGTTCTTCTCTTTAGTGAGTACAAGTAGATTTTCATTGAAGATTATCCTACTGATGGAACCCATTGCATTCGCTCTCGAGGGTGGCAAACATTCAGGGGCGGAAAACCCGGGAGGGGGGGCCAGAGGGGACACGTCCCCCCCATGTTTTGAGAGGTGGGGGACATCCCCCCCAAGTTTTTGTGATCCGTATTTTAAAATCTCCGCTTTCCGCGAGACAGCGGGGGTGGGACTGATGATCGAGGGCGCGATGATTGGAGAAGGGAGGAGTGGGGGGGGGGGGGACTGAGGATAGAGCACAGCGATTGGAGGAGGGAGACGTGGCACAGACCTGCGCCTCATCCGCAGGCAGGATCGATTCCGGCCGGCTCTCCGGCACTGTCCCGAGTGCCCCTCCCCTCCCCCCGCAGGTGGCCAGAGAGGTCGGGAGTCAGACGCGAGCTGTGCCCCCAGGCCCACAGCCAGCGCAGACAAGCAGCACTAAACCCAGAGCCTCCGAAGCCTCGCGGGCGTGTGTTTGAGTGTGCGCATGCGCGCGCGGCCACCAAAAAATTGTGTCCCCCGTCCCCTCCATGTTTTGATAACGAGTTCCGCTTTTGCAAACATTGATCCGACCGATGTCCTCTTGCTCCAAACAAAGATTGCTACTTTAACCATATTCTTTCTCCACTTACTCTCTTCCCCTTTAAAAACTTGCAAAATACTTTGGGATCTTGTGTCCACTTGTGATATTTCATGCTCAATCTTGGCCCTCTGATGTGTTTTTTTTGTACCGCTCCCCCCCCCCCACCCCATTTTCTATATCTTGACTGTCCTGCCCCCATTTTCCATTCTTTTTAAATCCTGTTAATATATCATGACATCCTTTGCTCACCTCACCTCACCTCCACCATGCTTCAGTCACAACATGCCATATCATTATAGATCCAACACAGTGGACATTGCACCATTAATGTGCAATGGGCGTCATCTTGCGGACTCCATGCAATTCAAAACAGGGTGAATGTTCTGTGAATGGGCACTATTCTTCAGACCCAACACAATTAGTGCCATGTTGTAAACCCACCACAATGGATGCCATCTTGTAGATACAACAGGGTGGGTGCTTTCCTTCTGTAGCATCTATACAATTGGCCATCACTCTTTAGACTCGACATAATGGGGCTACCGTGCAGACCCAACAAAATCAACACCAACCTATAGGTCTAGGACAGTAGCTATTATCTTGTAAACTCCTCAATGAGATAAATGCCCTGTAGATCCTACACAGTGGGAGCATTTCTATGGAATTTCCAGTTGGTTCCATCCCGTTGACCCAAAAGCAATGGGCATCATCCTGGAGGCTCCAGGCAATGACTGCCACCCTCTAAAGCGAACACAATAGGTACCATCCTTAAGGCTCAACACAATGCATTACTTAATATCACATCATTTCAGGTGCCATCCTCCCAATTCCATGTTGCCAACCATTTAATTTGCAAGTGACATTTAACTCTTCACGTTACTCACAATACACACGTTACTCTATCTTTGCAATGTGAGCATGTTAATAACCTTCCTACACATGTTGCTGCTTAGCAATAACACTTTGTAAATTAAAATGCGCTTGTGAAGCAGACACCACTGCTTGAGCAACAACATTGTTATCTTGGAGTGAGATGTCTGTCAGTGCTGTTTTTATTATCAGTGAATCTCTCAAAGGTGTTGGTCAGGCCACGTGTGGAATGCATCCAGGAGCACAAGTACAGCAGAAACCATGCTGGACCAGACAGCTCTGAAGAGGCAGAATTACCACAGTCTCTCAGGCCTGTGCTGTTGACTGCAGCATTTTGAACCTTTGAAAGAAAAGACTGGCATTTATATCACACCTTTATCAAGCTCGAGACTTCCCAAAACACATTACATCTAAAGATATACAGTGTGAGTGTGAATGTGTGAATGTGTGTGTGTGTGTGAGTGTGTGTATGAGTGTGTGTGTGTGTGTGTGTGTGTGTGTGAGTGTGAGTGTGAGTGTGGTGTGTGTGAGAGAGTGTGTGTGTGAGAGAGTGTGAGTGTGGTGTGAGTGTGTGAGAGGGTGAGTGTGAGTGTGTGTGGTGTGTGAGTGTGAGAGAGTGTGTGGGTGTGTGTGTGTGTGTGAGAGGGTGTGTGTGTGTGTGTGTGAGCGAGTGTGTGTGTGTGCTGTTGTAAATGCAAAGAACGAACCGTGCACTGCAACATCCATGTATTAGTAACTGTATAATCTGTTTCATATTAGTGATATTGTTTGAAGAATAGATATTGCTCAGGCCTCTGAGATTAACTCCTGGCTTTGGAATTTTTTACATTCTTCTAAAAAAGGAGCTGTTAGTTTAACATCTCATTGAAAGATAGCATTTCTGACAGTACAGAAGCCTCACAGTACCACAATGGTACCTTAGCCTGTGCTGAAGTCTCTGGTCTGGGAGTTGAGTGTGCAACTCTATGAGTACCTTGGAGCTACTGTACCTGTTCCCATATTGCAGCATGAAGGAAGAATCGCAGTGTCAGTAATAAAAGATTCAGTCGGTCATTATGACTTATTCTGAGCTGACAAAGAGTGGAGAGGCCTCACATTGGCGAGGCCATGCCAGGAGTATTGTGTTCAGTTTTGGTCATCCTGCTATCGGAAACATGCCTTTATGCAGGAAAGAGAGCAGCGAAGCTCTATGAGGATGTTGCCAAGACTCAATGTCCTGAGCTGTCGGGAGAGGTGGTACAGGCTAGGACTTTATTCCTTGGAGTGCAGGGGGCTGAGGGGTGATCTTGTAGAGGTGTATAAAATCAAGAGAGGAATAGATAGGCTGAATGCACAGTATTATTTCTCCAGGGTAGAGAATTAGAGGGCATAGATTTAAGGTGCGAGGGGAAACACTTAACAGGAACCTGAGGGATAATCTTTTTACACGGAGGGTGATATACATATGTAACAAGCTGCCAGATAAAATGGTTGAAGTAGATACAATAAGAACATTTATAGGCATTTGGGCAGGTGCTCGGATAGACAAGGTGTAGGAGGATAAGGGCAAATGGGACTAGCTTAATATAGGCACTTGCTTGGAATACACTAGTTGGGCCGAAGGGCATGCTGCTGAGCTATACATTTATGGCTCTATCACTTGGATGCCTTTGGCATTTAGTCTAGTTGCTAGTGTCTAATGGGTTTTGTGGGCTGGTTCCCTGAATGTGTCCTCTCGGAGAGCTAGGACATTTGAGGGAGAACAGTTCAAGAAGTGGCTTTTACATATCGCAGTCCAGCATGAAACATGACCATTGTAGGGTGGGATTTAGTGGTCAAAAATTAAACAGGAATGTAGAATTCTTGGTGCTGAGTTTCATTTTTCAGCTTTATTCATTTTCAAAATGAAGCCATCTCTCTCAAGGATAACATTCATTACATTTTGATTTATCCTTCAAATATTGCTCTGAATGTTCCTAAACAAGCACATAGATACATAGATACATAGAAAATAGGTGCAGGAGTAGGCCATTCGGCCCTTCGAGCCTGCACCGCCATTCAATATGATCATGGCTGATCATCCAACTCAGTATCCCGTACCTGCCTTCTCTCCATACCCCCTGATCCCCTTAGCCACAAGGGCCACATCTAACTCCCTCTTAAATATAGCCAATGAACTGGCGTCAACTACCCTCTGTGGCAGAGAGTTCCAGAGATTCACCACTCTCTGTGTGAAAAAGTTTTTCCTCATCTCGGTCTCAAAGGATTTCCCCCTTATCCTTAAGCTGTGACCCCTTGTCCTGGACTTCCCCATGAATTTGATAACTTGTTTGCTTGTCATGAGTCGAGACTATCGGTATCGATATTGGTCTATTATTGGTATTGGTTTATTATCATCATGATACCGTGAAAACCTCTGTGTGTTTTCCAGGCATTGGTGTGGAGTCACGTTTAGTCTAGACCAAGCTGTGGCAGTCTTTGGCTTTATTCCTTCAAGAACTCCAGTGAACCAGTTGGATTTTTTACAGCAATCCGACACATTAGTCATCACTTCTACGAAAAAACATTAATTTTATTTCCAGAATTTTTAATTCCAAAAGGAATTTCTCAAACTGTACTTTGATCTTGCATTCCCTTGGCTATGGGTCCAAATCTCTGGACTTCGAATCCCGTAACATAACCATTGCACCTGTTTACCCTGATTTGTATTCTTTATGATCCAATTTTTTTTCAATTCACTTTAAGATTGGCTGAAGGAATAAAACTCATGGGTGAAGAGCCAAATAGATGTTATTGTCCTGTATTGAGAACAGTCATTCTCTTCCCTTGCTTTGGTCTCAGATTAATGCATGAAATTAATTTACCCAGTGGGGTGCCTTGCTTACTGCAAAGGATATCAAGAATTTAGGCATGCTTTCTATGGTTTCTCAGTGGCATAAAATGCATGAGCTGTGTGCGCCTCAGATCTCTCAGCACCATAAATAACATTGCCAATCCAGTTTAGGAGATTGTAGACAGTACAGGAAATACTTCAGAAATATAATTATAAATTTAAGTACAATCATACAACTGAGAGAAAATAAACAGAACTAATCTTACAAGAACGTTGTTTTGGATGGAGTATTGAATGCTGCAAAATACATTGTAATGTCTCCTTATTTTCCTACATATTCTCAGAAACGGAGTTATCCCTGACCATCTCAATCATAACATTGACTGCTATGAGAAAAGTCAGTGTCACCAAAATAGATTAGTTGCCTCAGATTGTGCCTCAGTGGCAGCGCTGTCTGGCAGCTGCGGCTCGCCTGCAGTCCGTCTGTTTTTTTCTTTTGTTGTTGTTTTCTTTTGTCTTAGTTAAATTTAGTTTATTAGGCTGTGTATGTGCGTGGGGGGGGGGGGGTGGGAGAAACAGGGTTTTAGTCTCTCCCTTCGGGGGGATGCGACTTTTTCTTGTCATGTCCTCCGTCTCCGTCTGTGCTGAGGCCTAATGGCGGAGCTGGCGGCCTCGGAGCTGTGGCGGCGTTCCAGCATTCCGGCAGCGGACCCGGCTTCGGAGCTGTGGCGGTGTTCCGGCATTCCAGTGTTCCGGCAGCTGACCCGACTTCGGAGCTGTGGCGGCGTTCCAGCGTTCCGGCGGCGGACCTGACTTCAGAGCTGTGGCGGTGTACCGGCGTTCCGGCGGTGGCCCGGCTTCGGAGGCTCGGCCTCGGGCCCAGTGGACGACAACATCGGAGGCCTGGATCGCCTCAGCGCAGAGGGAGAATGAGGAGGGAAGAAGACAAAGACGTTAAGACTTTTGCCTTCCATCACAGTGAGGAGGTGCCTGGTGAACTCACTGTGGTGGATGTTAAATATGTGTTTATGGTGTGTTTTGTTTTTTGTTATATGTAGGACTGCAGGCACGAAATTTCGTTCAGACCGAAAGGTCTGAATGACAATAAAGGTATAATTTTCTTCTTCTTCTTCTATGGTGGCTTTCAACCAATACCAACAAAGCCTATCCGTTTACTTCATTCCTTAATATGACCAGTAAATCCAGATCTTTAATGATGAATCTCTTTAATAATGAGATAAATGAAGTGTGACTCGTATTCATGCCTGATCTTAAACGCTGTCCCATCTATTCCTTCCATAGATACTCCCTGACCTGCTGAGTTCCTCCAGACATTTGTTATTTTGTTACTCAAAATTCCAGTATCCGCTGTTTCTTGTGCCTCCATGACTTCTACTCTCGCAAATTGACTTTGTCCACGGGGAAACTGATGCATTTCTGAGGACAAAAACTTTCATTTTAGATGTTAAGTCTCAAAAGTACTTCACTCAACCTGCAGATAAACTCCACGCTTTTTGCCAACTTCTGCACGAGTAACTAGTTTAGATTTCTGAAAAGATGCAATACATGTGTACAAGCCAAGTGTTCACGGACAATGTAAAAAGCGTGTGAAGAAGTTATCCTGTGAATGCAGCCTCACTAAGAACAAAGGGTAAGATTGAACTTTGGGAGAAGTGTTTTAGATTGTACAGTTTATAGACTCTTCTGACATGGACACCAATTTGACATTAATAGACAGAAGAGCATAACATACTAAGAAGTCATCCCTAAAAGGAAGTGGTGTTGTTGCATCTTTAGAGGTACCTATAGTGTATCCTACCTTTGGATAGATACAGCATAGAAAAAGACCATTTGGCACACCCAGTTCATGGTGACCATCGATCGCATTAGTTCTATGTTATCCCAGTTTCTCATCCACTCCCTGCACTTTAGGGGCGATTTACAGCAGCCAACGGCTTTTGGATGTGGGTGTAAACCAGAGCATCCAAGGGAAACCCACATGGTCACAGGGAGAATGTGCAAATTCCTCGCAGAGAGCATGTGAGGTCAGGGTGGAACCGAGGTCTCCGACCCTGTGAGGCAGCAGCTCTACCAGCTGTGCCACTGTGCCGCCCACTCTACCTGTGGGCTTTAAACATGTGCAATAGAGTGTGAGGCCTGGAGTAGCAGCAATGCTGCAAGTTCCACTGCTGTATTTCTCTCGACATCTCATTGGCACACAGCCACACTCCATTACACTCATGATCACTTATAATTACCCAGCATTAACTTACATTTCCCACCCTTCCATGGTTTGTCCTGACCCGCCCAAACTTGGTTGTAACTTGCTCCCAGCAGCCACACTCTTTCTTCCCTGTTTTCCCTCCTGTGCCATTCTACCCCTGCCCCATTAATTGTTTCTCTCTGCTCTTATCTTTTTCCATGGCTTCCCAAGAGGAAGAATCTGTGTACCTCCTTCAATAGGAGCGTCACAATGGTTCCATTCTTTCAGGAGCAAGATGTTACCACAACTTGACAGCCATCATATCAAATCATTTTCTCCTGTTGAAGGTGTAGATACTTCTCCGGTATTCTCTCCCAGATGGATGTAAAAGCGAAGATAGACACAAAAAGCTGTAGTAACTCAGCAGGACAGGCAGCATCTCTGGAGAAAAGGAATGGGTGACATTTCGGATCGAGACCCTTCTTCAGAAGGCCAGATCACCAGGGGTTATTTAAAGAGGAAATAGATACATTTTGAAAGATCTGGAAATTGAGGGCTATGGAGGGACTGCAGCGGCAAGGAGATGTAGCCTGCGGCACATGAGCCATGATCATCTACATTGAATGGTGAGTGGGCTTCATGGATCAACTAACTTATTCTTGCTCCTATTTTTTTAATGCTATTGCTATAGTAACGCTGTACCATTCTGTGTTAAGGGGCTGTCCCACTTGGGCGACCTAATTGGCGAGTTTAGAAGAGCTTAGGATAGTTTGAAAAAATGTCATGTTGTAGACCTCCTTCGACTATGTAGAAGACCTCCTTCGACCTCCTTCGACTATGTTGAAGACTAGCTACGACTAGCTACGACTAACCTTGGGAAAATTGGACACGGAATAGTGGAGAATGAAGACCTAATTCGATCTCCTTCTACCTCCCTTCGACTATGATGAAGACTACCTTCGACTACCTTCGACTACCCTCGGTTACCTACGACTAACATGCCGACGTACTACGACCTACTACGACTAAACCTACGAGTAAAAAAAGTATCGATTTTTCCATGGCGACCATTTTTTTACTCGCGGGCATTTTTCAACATGTTGAAAAATACGCCACGACCTAGCTGAGGCCTCGAGTACGCGGAGACCACTCTCGAGCATGAAGGAGAGTTACAAAGACCTCCTACGACCTTGTGTCAAACATGCTGCGAGTATGAGTCGAGGGCAAACTCGCCAGAACTCGCGGATTATGTCCCCAAGTGGGACAGCCCCTTCACGTTACTAACTGCTCTCTTAATTGCAACATTATTTTGTACGGAACCTGGCAGAAGCTGCTTCGACACTATTAGCGTTTGCTTTTATTTAACGTACAACACAGTGGTGCAACGGTAGAGTTGCTGCATTGCAGCGGCAGAAACCCAGATTCGATGCTGACGATGGGTGCTGTCTGTATGGAGTTTGTACATTCTCCCAGTGAACACGTGGGTTTTCTCAGGGTGTTTTGTTTTCCTCCCACATTCCAAAGACATGCAGGTCTATTGGTTAATTAGCTTCTGTAAAAAAATGTCCCTACTGTGGGGTTGGAACTAGTGTACAGTGATTGCTGGTTGTCGTGGACTCAGTGGGCCAAAGGGCCTATTTCCATGCTGGACCTCTAAAGTAAACTAAACCGAACCATTATATTATCATATTAGCTTGAATTACAGATCCATCAATGCTTTTATTCCCTTGTGCCAAAGAGATGTCCCAGTTGTGAATATGTTCAACGCTCTGAAGTGGAGTATTACAAAGATTTTCTCAGAATCCTCTCAGAATGAGGAGTTTTCACCTTATTTAAGTCCTAGAGGCCTGATCCGAAGATGTTGGCCACTATTTAAACGACATGCCACATGCCCGTCTCCCACTGCCAGCCATACTTATCAGGAAATCATACATCTGCAGTATGGCATGGCATAAACGAAGAGAAGAGGCAGTGAAATATTTACCCGTACCTAGTCAATATATGTTAACATAGGACACAGGACAGTATAGCACAGCAACAAGCACTTCAGATCATAATGTCCTTGCCAAACATAAAACAAAGTTACACCAAGGCATGGTGACGCAGCGGTAGAGTTGTTGCCTTACAGCGCCGGAGACCCAGGTTCGATCCTGATTACGGGTGCTTGTCTGTACGGAGTTGGTTTGTTCTCCCCGTGACCTGTGTGGGTTTTCTCCGAGATCTTCGGTTTCCTCCCACACTCCATAGCCGAACAAGTTTGTAGGTTAATTGGTTTGGTGTAAATGTAAAATTGTCCCTAGTGTGTGTCGGGTAGTATCGGGGATCGCTGGGCTGAAGGGCCTGGGTTGGTGGGCTGAAGGGCCTGTTTCTGTGCTGTATCTCTAAACTAAATTAAACTAAAAATAATCTCTTGTGCCTGCAGATGATCCATTTCCCTCCATTTCCGTGCATATCCATGTACTCATTTAAAAGCCTCGTAAACTCACTATCGTATGTATCTGCCTCCACCACCACGCCTGGCAATGCTTTTCCAAGTTCCCACCATTCCCGGTGTGAAAAAACAGGTTCTGCAAATCTCTTTTAAACTTTGCCTCTCTCACCATAAAGATATGCCCTCTAGTCTTTGACATTTCCATCATTAATGAGCTCAGTCTTGCATTTTGGACTTGTATGGAAATATGTGACCCAAAGTTTGGTTGCTTCCCAGTTTTGCCTGCAGAATGACGGATTACGCCCTCTTCAAATGTGCCTCCATCTCAGAGGAACTGGCAGTGTTTTATAAGACATACAGCATGCTACAAATATTAGGCATACTTTCCACAAGGAATGATGAAGCCAGCTGAAACACATTTTGGAAGTGTTAAAGGTCTCCTCATTCACAGACTAAGTAAAATTTTGCACCTCATCATTTTTTTTATTGAGCGCATATGAAATGGGAATTAAACCCAGATTTTCCCAACAATATTGCCCCTCCACTTGAGCACCTGCACATTCTTCCACTGTTATGTCCAGGGGGTAAGAAAGGTGTTTGCTGTTGAAAGTTCAGGATATCTAAATACAATGACCCAATATTCTGGCAATACTGTTTTTTATTTACACTCTGTAGCAACGATCTTCTATTTTGTCAAGGAAGATGAATTAACCTAGTAATTATGGACGGTTTAATATCAATGGTGGAAAGCACTGTCAAAGCAGAACACCTGAAGAGAGTTTGTGTAGGAAAGAACTGCAGATGCTGGTTTAAATCGAAGGTAGACACAAAACGCTGGAGTAACTCAGTGGGACAGGCAGCATCTCTGGAGAGAAGGAATGGGTGGTGTTTACGGGTCGAGACCCTTCTTCAGACTGATGTCAGGGGAGTGGGCGGGACAGAGATAGAATGTAGTCGGAGACAGTAAGACTGGTGAGAGAACTGGGAAGGGGAGGGGATGGAGAGAGAGGGAAAGCAAGGGCTATTTGAAGTTAGAGAGGTCAATGTTCATACCGTTGGGGTGTAAGTTACCCAAGCGAAATATGAGGCGCTGTTCCTCCAATTTGGACTGGGCCTCACTCTGACATTGGAGGAGGCCCAGGACAGAAAGGTCATATTGGGAAATAGGCGGAGGAGTTAAAGTGCTGAGGAACCGGGATGTCAGATATGTTAAGGCGGACTGAGCGGAGGTGTTCAGCGAAACGATTGACGAGCCTGTGCTTGGTCAGGCCGATGTACAGAAGTTGACAGCTGGAACAGCGGTTACAGTAGATGAGGTTGGAGGAGGTGCAAGTGAATCTCTGCCTCAGACTATATTCTATCTTTTTCCTACCCCCTCCCCTGAGATCAGTCTGAAGAAGAGTCTCGACCCGAAACATCACCCATTCCTTCTCTTCAGAGATGCTGCCTGTCCCGTTGAGTCATTCCAGCATTTTGTGTGTACCTGGAGAGAGTTAACATGCATTTGGACAAACATGAACCAAAATGAAAGGTGTGCACTGATTCTCAAAGGGCAGATCACTAGATTGCATTTTTGTTGAAAGAGTGACAGAAAGAGTGGACGTGCAGTTTGATGAAGAACCATGTCACTTTTTTTGTCATTGAATTGAACCACTTAGAATGATAGGATCAGGTACAGCTGGGCTACAAAATAACAGGGAAGAAAACAATATTCATGTTGTCTGGGTGTTTATGAGATTGGAAAAAGATTGGAAGAAGTTCTTCAAAGATTGGTTTGAAACCCATTACCGGTTTTGACAAATTAATGACTCGGATTTCAGGCTACTCAGTTTGCAATTGCACAAACCTTTGAATTGTAATATGTGAAGGGGTGGACAGTAGGTGGCTTCAATTTGCACAAGCATGCTGGTGGAATGGGTAGAAAACTGGCAGACAAAAGTCAACGTAGTAACAAGGTGAGATATTGAGGCATGAAGAACAAGGGGAGGCAACTCAAGCTTGATGGTACATTTTTGCAAGAACAGAAAGAGCCAGGAAGCGTCTGAGCATAAAACTTTGACAGGTAGCATAGCAGCAGTTAATAAAGCTCATGAGACTTATTTATTGAAGCAAGGAATAAAAAAAGCACAAGGATATTGTGCTAAGCCATTATAAAATACTGGTGTAGCCCCAAATGGAGTTTCGTGGTTTATTATGGGCACATTTAAAGGTTTTGGAGAGAGTAAGAGGGAGATTTACTAGAATGGCTCTAAGGAGATGTTACTGTTTCGTGAGAAGCTGATGTTATCCTTTTTCAAGCTGAGAAGACATTGGAAGGCCTTGGAGATTTGATGTTTAAATCAAGGAGGATTTTAATAATTGGCAAGTGGGTCAATAATCAGAGGATACAATTTAAGCTGATTGGCAAAAGAATATAGAATGATCTGCAGAAAACTTTGTTGCACAATTATATGTTATTCATCTGCTGGATTGGCTGGGGCAAGAAAGATTGTTGATCTTTTGAGTAAGTGGGCAGATAGCAGGAAAGAGGAAAGATTGCAGAGCAAGTTTGAAGAAATTGAATTAACTGCAAACGATCCATCATGGACTCAAGTTGACAAATTGATTTCTCTGTGTAGGTCTATTCTGTGGTTCCTCAACTCTTAACACATTTTCTGTGGTTGCCCTGCTTAAGTAAAGTACAAAAGCAAAAGTGCATTTGGAGGTATCAATGTGTGGTTATTTGGAGGTTTAGAAAAATATTTATTCTCCTTTTGATTTTTGAATTGTTGATGTTGTTTGCATAGATGGCAAGGATGTTATTACAGTAAGGCTGCCATCCCTCCTCCAAAACCTTTAGAAAGGGAACAACATGGAGATCTTGACTTGAGTCATCAGGTAAAATGACTGCTTGTGAGGTAACAGGCCTTTAAAAAAAATATCTCATAACATCATACAAGAGTCAAGAATGTTTTACTGTCATATGTCCCGAAATGGAATAATGAAATTCTTACTTGCAGCAGTACATCAGATATATAAACATAAGATAGACACAAAAATCTGAAGTAACTCAGTGTGACAGGCAGAATCTCCGGAGAGAAGGAATGGGTGATGTTTCGGGTCGAGACCCTTCTTCAGAGTATATAAACACAGTACTCTGTAAACATCATAATGGACATGTTCTATTTTAATATACAAGTTTAATATATTGAAAAAAAACAATAGCAGTACAGAGACAAAAACATTCCTGCAAGTCAACGTAGTTCGGAACTTAGTTGGAGGCTGTTGTGTTTAAGAGCCTGATTGTTGTTGGGAAGATCCTACTTCTGAACTATTCGTTACAGTTTTCAGGCTCCTATACCTTCTTACCGATGGCAGGAGTGAAATGAGAGCTTGGCCAGGGTGGTGTGGTTCTCTGATGATACTGGTTGCTTTTTTGAGGGACCAACTCCTGTAGATCCCTTCACTGGTGGGGAGGCCATTACCCATGAGGGACTGGGCAGATTTCACCACTTCTTGCAATCTTCTTCGTTCCTGGGCGTCCGAGTTGCCCAACCAGGTCATCATGCAACCAGTCAATATCCTCTCTATTGTACCCTGGTAGAGGTAAAACTGTAACTGGCCCTTCATCTCACATGGCCATGCTGACTACCTAGCATTCATAGATACATAGATACATGGAAAATAAGTGCAGGAGTAGGCCATTCGGCCCTTCGAGCCTGCACCGCCATTCAATATGATCATGGCTGATCATCCAACTCAGTATCCCGTACCTGCCTTCTCTCCATACCCCCTGACCCTTTAGCCACAAGGGCCACATCTAACTCCCTCTTAAATATAGCCAATGAACTGGCCTCAACTACCTTCTGTGGCAGAGAGTTCCAGAGATTCACCACTCTCTGTGTGAAAAAGTTTTTTCTCATCTCGGTCTTAAAGGATTCCCCCCTTATCCTTAAGCTGTGACCCCTTTCCTGGACTTCCCCAACATCGGGAACAATCTTCCTGCATCTAGCCTGTCCAACCCCATAAGAATTTTGTAAGTTTCTATAAGATTCCCTCTCAATCTCCTAAATTCTAGCGAGTATAAGCCGAGTCTATCCAGTCTTTCTTCATATGAAAGTCCTGACATCCCAGGAATCTGTCTGGTGAACCTTCTCTGCACTCCCTCTATGGCTATAATGTCCTCTATGGCTATAATGTCATTCATATGTACTAATCCCATTTACCAGCACTTGATCCATAGTCTTCTATGCCTTGGTGATTTTAATGCACATTCTGATACATAAATATCGTGTGAGCATCTGCCTCCATCACATTCTCAGTCAAAGAGGCTAGATTGCAACCACATCAGTGAAAATAAATCCTCAAGTCCTCTCTAAACCTTTCATTCCTCACCTTAAAACTATGAACTCTGGTTGTAAATGTCTGTTTTAGGAAAATGTTTCTCACTCGCCACTGTTCTTTGGTCCTGCTAATAGATGCCAGCAATTTGTTTGTTTCCTTCACCACATTATCTACCTCTTCTGTCACTTTTAGAGATCTTGAAAACCTGTTCATCATTTCTCCCTTCAGGTCCTACCATTCATGATGGATGTCCCACCTCATTAAACCTCCCAAAATGGTGTCACACTTGTGGGGTTTAAAATCCATTTGCCATTGCTTTGCCCTATTTACCAGCTGATCAATATAATTCCTTTACCTAAAACTATCATCCTCAGAATCAACCACACACCAATTCTCATGTCATCTGCAATTTTTCAATGTGTCTCTCAGTTTTTATCTTCTTTGAATAGAAATTGAAGACTTAGACCATTATGTTGAAAATAATTATAGAAAAAAGCTATTGGGAGGGGCTATTTGGGGTAATCTGCAAGGCTGTCATGACAGACAAGGAAATGTAGACAAAATAACTGCAGATGCTGGAATCTTGCATAGAACACAAATTGCTGGAGTAACTCAATGGACAGCAGCATCTGTGGAGAACATGTCTCCAGAGATATTGCCTGATCTGCTGGGTTACTCCAGCACTTTGTGTTCTATAACAGAAACCAACAGAGAAAGGTTGAACAAGTTAGGTCTTTATTCTTTGGAGCGCAGAAGGTTAAGAGGGGACTTGATAGAGGTCTTTAAAATTATGAGCGGGTTAGACAGAGTGGACGTGGATAAGCTTTTCCCATTGAGAGTAGGGAAGATTCAAACAAGGGGACATGACTTGAGAATTAAGGGACAGAAGTTTAGGGGGAACATTAGGGGAACTTCTTTACTCAGAGAGTGGTAGCTGTGTGGAATGAGCTTCCAGTGGAAGTGGTGGAGGCAGGTTCGATGTTATCCTTTAAAAATAGATTGGATGGGTATATGGACGGGAAAGGAATGGAGGGTTATGGTCTGAGTGCAGGTAGATGGGACTAGGGGGAAGTATATATTTTTAATTATGTACTTGAAGGGCCGAGATGGCCTGTTTCCGTGCTGTTATGGTTATATGGTTATATGGTTATAAGCAGCCTTTAGAGATGTGCATGCCTTTAGAGAGACCATGCCTACTGGGCAAACACATTGCTGAGTTGCTTGACGGGAAGTACAACAATACAGAATTTATTTGTTGTCATTTGAACCTAAGTTCAAACGAAATTCTGTTTCTGCAGTCATACAAACAAGTAAAAAGAACCAAGACACAACACAATTTACACAAACATCCATCACAGTGAATCTCCTCCTCACTGTGATGGAAGGCAAAGTCTTGTCTCTCCCCTGCACTCCCCATTCTCCTCCCGATGTCAAAGTCAAAGCCCCCGGCGGGCGATGGTAAATATGTCCCGCGGCCATTAAAGCCGCGCCGGGCGATGCAAGGCCACGCTCCGGGTCTTGATGTTGGAGCCCCCGGTAGCGCTAGCAAGTCC
Organism: Malacoraja senta; assembly: GCA_038087875.1. Lineage (NCBI taxonomy): Eukaryota > Metazoa > Chordata > Chondrichthyes > Rajiformes > Rajidae > Malacoraja > Malacoraja senta. The sequence goes on along the minus strand of CM075977.1, from coordinate 249,099,202 downwards.
CGCGGCCATTTAAAGCCGCGCCGGGCGATGTAAGACCCTGCTCCAGGTCATTTTCAACCCCGCAACTCGGGCGGGAGAAGTTGCCGTTGCGGGAGCCCCGAAAAGCGGTCTCCCACCAGGGACCTGCGAGCTCCCGATGTCACCATCCACCGGGCCGGCGGCTGGAGCCTCTGAATCTCCGGGGTCGGGCCGCAGCAGCGCGCCACCACAGCTCCTCCCGTTCCGAACTCGGCCAGCTCCGCGATGGTGAGTAAGTCCGCCGGCTCCGCGACTGGAGCCCCAGGTCGTTCCGTTGGAGGCCGCTCCACGGTGCTAGGGCCCAACGACAACGGAGACCCGACAGAGAAAGGTCGGGTCTCCCGTGCAGGGAAAAGATTTTAAAAGTTTTAAAAAACACTATAAACGAAACTCAAACGAAACCAAAAAAATAAAAAAGACAGATGGACTGCAGAGGCCGCAGCGACGTGGGTCGCGCAGCCCACCCAAACTCTGGATGGATCACATTTTGTAGACATTGTTCAGCAGAAATTCATCCATGCTCAATTTTGCCAATTGCACAATCAAATGATGGCAATGGTTTGCCTTCCGCTTCAGAAATTGAGTTCCACGAATGTCTGTTATCAAAATATTGTGCCGAGTATTGTTCTTTGTTTCAGGCCTGAGAATTTAATTAGGATTTGGTCCTCTCAGAAGGCAAAGCTGCTGCTTTCATAAGAAAGCATGGATAAATTTCAATGCTCCTAAATAAGACAAGAAACTGGTCTTTCTCAGGTTGCTTTGGTTTGTCTGATTTATCTGTTACCAGGATGATAAGAGTTCGGGGTCAATGGCAAATCAGAGCTATGAACTATGGAATATAAAACCAGAAATTTGAACCGTTTACCAAGTCTTTGGTTTTCCACAGAACTTTACTGCAAACATCACGTCTACCACAAATGAACCAGATTCCTTAAGATTCATTCTAACATGTCTGTGGTAGCATTTTATTTTGGGGTCTGCAATACCATGGCACTATTTCTTGCTGTGTTGTACACATTTGGCGTATTAAATGGTAAAAATTCACAGATGGTGATCATTTTGAAGGCACCCTCTGTGTGGTCTAAATAACAGAAACATTGCTTTGGTTTATTTCTCTCTCATTCGTTCTGGGTCCTTGCTCTACAGAGATTCGAATCCTGGCATAAGCCTTGTTGATTTTTATTTGCATTGCTCTTGTATGGGAAATTCCTACTCAATATGGAATCTGATTTGGGTGAATGTTCTGACAAAATAACGTTTATAAGTCCACTCTCTTTATCTTTGATTTGAACTATGGAAAATTGGGCATCCAGTGAATAAGGTCTCGGGAAATCTAGAGCCATGTTTTTGGACACACATCCACCATTTGCAAAACTACACAGTGCCAGGGTATCCTTTGTAAATGAGAGCTTACATGCACTGCATTGATGCAAAATAATAAACATCTACTTCGGAATTATAGTTCAGAATTATTAAAAGGAAAATTCACACCATTGGCTCCACTGTTAGAATAAATCTATTCAGATTTGGGATCAACTTCATGAAATCTAAATTGCTTGTTATAAATAAAATAAGATTATTCTCTTAGCATTTGTGGTTATTGAGGTGGCTTTACTGGGAACTGCAATCTGCCTTAATTCACTTTCCATAAACAAAACGCCTTACTGTTAACAGCATCACCATTGCCAATAACAGTCAGGCTGTTTGCCATTAAACATGAATATATTGTGCCCTTTGAGACTGCCTGCTGTATAGTAAACATACACAATAGCCCTCGAGTGCCTGCCTTAAGGAAGAGATATACAATAACTCATGAAACTGCCAGATATAAGACAAGAATATCTTTCCACTCTTGAGACTTCTGGTTGCTTCAGAAACATACAGTAACCCTCACACCCTTTGCTACAAGGCAAGGATATAATGTGAGCGCAAGGAATTGCAGATGCTGGTTTACAAAAAGAAAGACACAGTGGTTGGAGTAACTCAGCTGGTCAGGCAGCATTTCTGGAGAACATGGATAGTCTGAAGACACAGGGAACTCCAGATGCTGGTTTTAGAAAGATAATCTGAATCCGACCCAAAATGTCATCTATCCATGTTCTCAAGTGATGCTGCCAGACCTGCTAAGTTACTCCAGTACTTTGTCCTTTTTAAAGATATAATATAATAGTTGAGGCAGAGATAGAGATTAATTCTTGAATTTCCAGCTATATGGAAGGGATGCATACACCCTCATGAGTACCTATTGCATGGTAAGCATTTATGGTAGCTTTTGAAATTGATTATTTTGAGGCAGGGATTTACAATGCTATAATAGAACATAGTACGGTGCAGCACAGGTATGGGCCCTTCGCCCATAATGTTTGTGCCAAACTGATGCCAAGTTAAACTGATCACATCAGTTGGTGAAGGTTTTTTTAATGAAGTATTTTGATAAAGTAAATAAAGAGAACTGTTTTCACAGACAAGGGAGTCACTAACCAGAAGACCCAGATTTAAGGTTATTGTAGAAAGAACCAGAAGTTTCATGCAATGAGTAGATTAGATCTGATGCTTTGTCCAGAAGGATACTGGAAACTGATTCTGTCACAGCAACTTTTGTATACCTTGGTGTGTGTTGTGACTGTTGGCAGACCAATTTCCTTCCGGGGATGAATAAAGTTCTATCGTATGGTATCATATCTGCCTGATCCATATCCCTCTATTCCCCCCACACTTCCTGAACTATTATGCCTGAGCTGAAGCCTCTTAAACGGCCCTGTCGTATCTGCCGCCACCACCACCCCTGGATATAATAACAAGGCAAAGATATGCAGGAACTTTCCTGCACGTTTGCTGTATGTCAGGAGTTGCAATAACATCAGACATATCTACTACAAGGCAAAACTATATTATTGCTGAGTATATCTTTATTATTTGTCAGCAATGATATTCATTACAATTTATAATAAACAATGTTAATGCTGGATTCAAGGCTAATATAAATTGGAACCAAATGGCAGAAATGTAAAAGGAGAAAATGGTGAAGGATTTTTTAATGATTTTGATAAAGTAAATAAAGAGAACCTGTTTTCACAGACAGGAGAGTCACTAACCAGAAGACCCAGATTTAAGGTTATTGGACAAAGAACCAGAGGCAACATGAGGATACTTTTCTTTTCATGCCAGAGAGTAGATTTGATCTGGAGTGCTTTGTCCAGAAGGATACTGGAAGCAGATTCAACAATAACTTTCAGACGGGGACTGGATTACTCGTTGAAATAAAGAAAATGCTGAGCCAGGTGGAAAGATGAGAGGAGTGACTAAATTCGATATACCCTTTCAATGGTGCTGTCACAGGAACAATAGAACTAAATTGCCTCCTCCAGAATGTATCATTCTATGATTCCATGCAACAAAGTTTTGAACTAAAACAATATAAAAGAAAAAGAAGCAATCAGAGACAATACAAGAAACGCCCTGCGAGTCTGTGAGCTCAGCAGGGAGACAACAGATTAGTCTTTCTAGTTTTAGGTGTCCTTTGCCTTTTCTGTTAGTGACTGTCCTTTTGTGCTTTTTTTTAATGTACTATTTCACTTTTACTCTGATTACATGTCTGGAACATAAAGCTACATTCAGGTAGGGTCATTTAAACCCATCAAGACTATTCTTCCATGCCCCATACTTAACTAGTTCAATTGTAACAACCTTTATATTGTATTCTTAATCACATGTGAATCAGACAATGAAGGCTATGATAGTTGGTGGGTATACCACCTTAGCTTTACCATGGATTTCCTTGCTTTGTTCTATTTGGACCCTTTGTGGATAATGTCTTATTCATAGACCATATAATCCTGTCCCATAATGTATGTTGCTATAACTAGCCTGTTACATTTTATTTCCAAGTTTCTTCATTTGTGTCCCAAATTGCCTCAGGCACTGGAATATTAATAACATTGCAGATTTAAGGTGAAGAGCAAGCAGGATCTTACAGGAATAACAAAAGGAGAGGTTGGGAGAAATTATTTTGCACAGAGAATTAGTTAGAATAGTACTCTTAAATCATAGTGCACCTAAAAGACCTGCTGTTGTAAATTGCTGTAGGGCCTAGGTGTATTATGCACAGTTCTGGTCCCTTTACCTAAAAAAAAGCTACAAAATGACTGTTGTGAACATTCACCACAATGTTTCCTGGGTTGGGCAGTCTGCCATATTAAGAAAGAGAGGCTTTATTCTTCCATTATTCTCCCAGAAGAATGAGAGGTGATTCTATTGAAACATACATCTATCTATCTATCTATCTATATTTAAAACTGTGTGTGTGTGTGTGTGTTTCTGCCTGTGTGTGTGTGTTTCTGCCTGTCTTGTGGGTGCCAGCCTTCCTTTGATTCGTTGCTACGCCAACACCACCACGAAGAAACGCCGAGATATTTTCCATTTCGGTAGAGATTTCACTTTTCATTCCAAGTATCCACTCATGATTAAATTTCGTCGTCTTTATGTACACATTTAAAATAAAATCCTTCTCCCCCCCCCCCCCCCCCCCCCCCCCCCCCCCCTCACTCATTTTGTCTCCTCCTGCTGGCCAGCCACCATATGGCTGCTGCGACGGCTCTGCTCCAAAAAGCCCCGCCTTTTTTTTTCTTTCGCTAGCGATTTTCGCCCCGGGGTCTGAATCACTTTTGGGAACCAGACCCCGGGGTCTGAAGCACGTTCAGGGTCCAGACCCAACGGGTCTGCTCTTGGTCTAGTAATCCTTAAAAAGTATACAGAGAGGACATTGGGGACTATAATGAATACTTTGTTACTTTGTCAGTGCCTTATACGTGGTGACCCTTTGCATACCTTGTGTATGGTGTGCAAAACAAAGAATTTCACTGTGACATGTCATATGTATTAATAAAGTATTAATCAATCCATCAGATAGGTTTTGTGTAGGAAGGAACTGCAGATGCTGGTTATACACCGAAGATAGTCACAAATGCTGGAGTAATTCAGCGGGACAGGCAGCATCTCTGGAGAGAAGGAATGGGTGACTTTTCGGGTCGAGGACTGAAGAAGGTTCTCGACCCGAAACGTCACCCATTCCTTCTCTCCAGTGGTGCAATTAGAGAGTACACAAAAATGCTGGAGAAACTCAGCGGGTGCAGCAGCATCCATGGAGCGAAGGAAATAGGCAACGCTTTGGGCTGAAACCCTGCCTATTTCCTTCGCTCCATAGATGCTGCTGCACCCACTGAGTTTCTCCAGCATTTTTGTGTACCTTCGATTTTCCAGCATCTGCAGTTCCTTCTTAAACACATGCAATCAGAGAGGTTGTTTCTCCTGATAGGAGATCCTAAATCTTACAGTCATAGTATTCAAATAATGAACAGGACATTTAGGACTGAAATAAGGAACAATACCTTCAGTTAAACGGGTGTGGATTTTTATTGAGAACTAGACCAAGTGGGACCCGTTCCCAAATGCGGGGGGGGGGGGGGGGTGCACGGTATCACATGGGAGAGCTGGTCCCGAATGCAATATTCCACCACTCACCCATAGGTCCCAATACTCACCACTTCCTTGAGAGGGGGGGTAGAGAGGGAGGGGTGGAAGAGAGGGAGGGGTGGGTAGAGAGGGAGGGGGGGTAGAGAGGGAGTGGGAGGGGAGTAGGGAGGGTAGAGGGGGGGGGAGTAGGGAGGGTAGAGGGAGGGAGAGGGGGTAGAGAGGGAAAGGGGCAGAGAGGGAGGGGGTAGAGACCCTACCCCATCTCCCTCCTCATTTCCTCATCCTCCTGCCCTCACTCCCATTCCCTGCCCCATGAGCTAACCAGGTTGTAGAGCAGCACCAGGGCCTGGACAGCGTGAGAGCCCATTGTGATTGGTGCACTGTGAGAGGCATTGTGATATCACTGGACGCTCTCTGAGAAAGCGGCTTTGTTTTTTTTTAAACTTTAAATCATGAATAACTTCGGAAATATAGGTCGGAATGCGACGGGAATATGTTTATCGCTTAGATGGGGAAAATGTGAGCAGAATATGTGAAGATGGGAAGGCTGTGGCGTAGCGTTTGGAAGAAGATAGGAAAAAGCAGAGCAGAGTGACACATTGCCGGCACAAGCAAAGAGTTTTAGTAATATAGATGAAGATGAGGCATGGCATTGTTGAATGGCAGAGCAGAGTTGAATGTTCTTTACCATCTATTATGTTTTGTAGAGTGGACGCGTAGAATGACAATTTGCCATTTTGCCTTGCTAGCCGTTAAACCACATCTACCTTCATGCACGATCAGAGTCATATAAGCTGGAGGTAGCTGGCTGGAGATTGATGCTATGTGCCATTGGTATTTGGGGGTTGATTAGGACAGCAGGAATTGGTTGTATTTGGGGAGCCCAACAGTTGGAGTGGCTAAGGGTCAGGCACTTGAGGAGTTGGTGAGTTGTGGATCAGAGTCAGAGCTGAATGGAGAATCAGGAAAGTGAGATCATTGTGAATGGTCACATAGAGAAAAGCTAATTAATTAGGCTTTCCTCACATGACGTCCCACCTCAAAGTAATGTCATTAAAATCTGGCAATTCTGGGAATGCCCAGAGACTTATAAAGGTTTATAATATTATGAGGACCATAGATAATCAGAATCTTTCTTCCCAGGGCAGAATTCTAGATCTAGAGGACGTGAGTTTAGAGTAAGAGGTGAGAAATTTAAAGGAGATCTGGGGGGAATTTTTTCATGCAAAGAATCGTGAATATCTGGAACGAGCTGCCAGAGGAAATAGTGGAGGCAGATAAAATGACAACCTTTGAAAGATGTTTGGACGTGTGCCTGGATAGAAAAGGCTTAGATGGATATGGTTCTACTTTTGGCAAATGGAGTTAGCATGAACAGGCATCATGATCATCTTGGACAAGCTGGGTCGAAGGGCCTATTTCTGTGCTCCAGGCTTCTACAAAGCTCCGATTCCTGGCGGCCCTCAGAATACAAAAAGCACAATCTGCAGGAGGATCTCAGTGGATTAGGCAGCATCTGTGCTTTAACATTTCAGGGTGGGACCCTTCTTCAGACCCTCTGAATAATATGCACTAATTTCCCTGGCAATGTTCCAAGGGGAATGACAGTATTTAGAGCATGTTAAAGACAAAAATCACACCTGATAAGTCAGAAGCAGCTCCTGGCCAAATATCCAGGATCTGGAAATGACATTCCTTGCCAGAGAGAAAGGAATTTCTGGTGGGCAGCTGAAGACACCTGGATATTTGAAAAGGAGAAACTTAAAATGATGTGCAGCAATAGTGACAAGTCGAGTTAAAACTGGGACATGGACCATGAGTGGCCTCCTCGTGTGCACATATTGACCAAGCTCCTGGTGAAGTCATGTGAATTGCTTCAATCTCTCAAAGGGTTTATACTGTAATTATAGTGGTCCATGATGAAGATTTAACATCTTATTCTTAAGATTGTGAAGATTTTGCGCCTGTTAGGAATAGATCGTACATATTTTTAAATATATATTTTTTTTATGATATAGAAGGAAACCATTGGCCCATCGAGTCTATGACATCTCTCAGAAAGCAATCTCTTCCACACCTTCTTCCCGATAACCTATTCGCTAATATGTTCCCATTAATACCCTATTGGTTCTCCTAAGATAGACCACAAAAAGCGGGATAGCGGGAAATCAGCGGGGACAGGCGGCATGGATGGAGAGAGAGGGAATGCCTGGGTTACTTGATTTAAAGAAATCAATATGTATACCACTGGGCTGTAAGCGGCCCAAGCGAAATATGAGGTGCTGTTCCTCGAATTTGCATTTAGCCTCACTCTGACAATGGAGGAGACCTAGGACAGAAAGGTCAATGTGGGAATGGGATGGGGAATTAAAGTGTTTAGCAACCGGGAGATCTGGTAGGTCCAGGCAAACAGAGTGAAGGTGTTCAGTGAAACGATCACCTAGTCTACGTTTTGTCTCACCAATGTATAAGAGTCCACATCTTGAACAACGGATACAGTAGATGAGGTTGGTGGAGGTGCAAGTGAACCTCTGCCTAACCTGAAAGTGGTATGAATATTGATTTCTCTCCATCTCTCCCCCACCCAAGTCACACCAGCTTCTCGTTTTCACCCAACATACACATAACAATGGCTTGTTTCCTTTAGCATCGTTACTTTTTTCCATATCTTTCATTTATTGTTCTTTATCTGGTTATATGGTTATATGGTTATCTCTCTGCATCAGTAACCCCAAGTCGGCCGATCTGAGGGACCTGGAGGTGGTGTGGTGGGTAAGCAGACTTTTGATGGAGGTGGGGGTAAGCCTGTTAAGGGCTTTGTAAACATAAAGAAAGATCTTGAAATTTATTCGGAACCGCACAGGGAGCCAGTGGAGAGAGGCCAGAATCGGGGTGATGTGGTCCTTTTTTCGGGTGTCCCTTAGGAGTCTCGCTGCGGCGTTTTGGACCAGTTGCAGGCGGGTCAGGGAAGATTGGCTGATGCCAGTGTAAAGGGAGTTGCAGTAATCAAGGCGGGAGGAGATAAATGTGTGGATGATCTTTTTGAGGTCGTCAAACTGGAGGAATTGTTTAATTTTAGCTATCGTCCGAAGCTGGAAGAAGCTAGCTTTTACCACAGCATTGACTTGTTTGTCAAATTTCAATGCTGAGTCAAATATCACGCCAAGGTTTTTGACGTGAGGTCTGAGTAGTGGGGTAAGGCTTCCAAGGCTGCCTGCTATCGTTTTGATTGAGTCCGAGGGGCCGAGAAGGATGACCTCAGACTTACTCTCGTTTAGTTGGAGGAAGTTCTGGGCCATCCAACACTTTATATCCTCGAGGCAGTGGATAAGGTTAAGTAGATTTGATCGGATGTTGGGCTTCAGGGGGAGATAGAGTTGTGTATCGTCTGCGTAGCAATGGAAGGAAATGCCGTGCCTTTGAATGACTTGGCCTAAGGGGAGCATATTCAGGGAGAAGAGAATGGGGCCAAGTATGGAACCTTATGGAACCCCGCAGCAGAGATTAGCTGGGGAGGAGAAAGAGTTTTCTATGTTAGTAGAGAAACTCCTACCTTTGAGGTAGGAGATGAACCAGCTCAGGGCAGTGCCATCAATACCAACCCCGTACCGGAGACGGTCAATTAGGATGGTGTGGTCGACAGTATCAAATGCTGCGCTGAGGTCGAGAAGGAGCAGGATTGCACAGTCGCCGGAGTCAATGGTGAGAAGTAGGTCATTATGTACCTTCAACAAGGCAGACTCTGTGCTATGGTGGGCCCTGAAACCTGATTGGAAAGTTTCCAAGATAATATTTTGGTGAAGATAAGGCATGTTGACTTAAAATTACCTTTTCAAGGCAATTTTGAAATAGGTCTGTAGTTGCTTGGCAAGGTGGGGTCGAGGTTAGGTATTATCAGGAGGGGCTGGACCACCGCATGCTTGAAGCAGGTAGGAACAGTGCCAGTGGCCAGAGAACTGTTGAAGATGGCGAGGATGCTGGGACCGGCTATTGTAATGACATCCTTCAGAAGGGCAGAGGGGACAACATCGAGGGGGCAAGTAGTAGGCTTCATGGTGGTGACCAGTTTTACAAGGGAGGGTAGAGTAATGGGTTGGAAACAGTCTAATTTTGAAGAAGAGACCAATGAGACAGCCAGGTCACGGAAAGGAGGGGAAATATTCGATCTGATGTTCTTAACTTTGCTGGTGAAAAATGGTTGAGTTTAGTTTAGCTTTTTGTCGCATGCTATCCAGTCAGCAGAAAGACAATACATGATTACAGTCAAGCCATTTACAGTGTATAGATACATGATAAGGGAATAACGTTTAGTGCAGGGTAAAGCCAGTAAGGTCCCATCGAAGATAGTCCGAGAGTCACCAATGATGTAGATAGTAGTTATAGTAGTTCTGGACTGCTCTCTAGTTGTGGTGGGATGATTTAGTTGCCTGATAACAGCTGGGAAGGAACTGTCCCTGAATCTGATTGGAAGATGGTTGGATGAAGGCCAGAGAGGAAAAGACAAAAAAAATATGAGCTAAGGAGTTAGGATAGATGTGGCGTGAAAATGTGAAGCCAGAGGAAAGAATATAGGTGAAAGGGGACAGATTGTATAAAAAATATTCACCTTTTAGCCAAGTTTAAACATTTTAAAATAATTACCAACAGATTAACAGATTGTTCTAACTGCATGCAAGATTGGGATTTGTGGGCTAATTTCAACTTCCTGCCCATAAGGAGAGCAGGTGTGCAATTAGTACAGGAAGAGTGTGTAAGTGGGAGAGAAGGTGTACAGTGGTGAGGCAGGAATGTGGAATTTGAAAGCATGGTTTACAACTGATGCAGAAAGTATGTGCAATTGGCTTTGAAGGTGTACAGTGGTGCAGAGAAGAAGCCTAAATGAGAGCAAAGGAATGCAATGATCAAAGAGAAGTGTGTAAATAGGAAAGCAAGTGTGCAGGTGGTGCAGGAGAGAATACATGCTGCTTTCTTCTATTAAAAGTGAGTTGATTTAATACATTTATGTTTTACCATTGCCTGATGCATTCTTCAGTCTCGGTTCCCAGTGCACATGGGAGCAACAGAAGTTGTGTGGGTACCAGAGCAGTGTTTATCTGTACTAGTTTTTAACACTGATTCCTTTACATTTCTTTCCCACATTTCTGCTGTTTTTATTAGAATTAACTGGGCAGTGGAACAGTACGGGCTCAGTGATTTCATTTTTGATGTGCCATCAGGTATGTTAAAAGCAAACGGTTAATGCCATCTATACACAATTCTGAATTTTCAACATTCCTTACATAAAGTGTCACTGATTTTAGTTTACCAAGTATTTTTAACTACATGCTTGCATTTTTTTCTAAAGTTCTGCACTGCATCGATTAACATGGTCCTACTTAATTTCCAGTACCCAAGGCAATCAAACTGAGAAATTAGCATGTGCAACATGTAATGTTTTGATGTTAATCAGAGGAATTCCTGACCCTGATTGATGAAAGAAAACACCCTCTGTAGGGAATTTTCACTCAAGGTGATGCTACTCCCAAAATTGCAAGAAATTCAAATTTAAAATAATTCTTATGAGAAAAAACCCCATATTATAAACATCCAAATAGGAATTTGTTTTGCTTGAAAAAAACACAAAATAATAAGAGTATAGTGAAAGTGACAATTGAAAGAGCAAAATTAATTATTTAACTGATTGCTTATTTGAAATTCAAATCATTGAGTTCCAAAGTCATATAGCATGGAAACAGGCCCTCCGGCCCAACTTGTCCATGCCGACCAAGATGTCCCATCTACGCTAGTCCCACCTGCCTGCGTTTGACCCATATCCCAGGACCCAAACCTTTCCTATTCATGTACCCGTCAAAGTCACATTTTAGTTTCTGTAACTGCCATTGTTTCATTTAATTACTGAGGATCACTATTAACTGATTATAGCTAGGTAAACTGATAATCAGGTACTTTATTTGCAATTCTTTTTAGTTTGCAATATAATTAATTCAGAAAGGATGAAAATCCATATGATGTCACATAAAATAGAAATATTTACCCTAATTTCCTTATTAACATCAATCCCAGTTCATGAAAATCATGGCGCAGACACCTTGTACCAGCTAGGTTACCCCTATGATTATTTCTGCTCCCTGGGACTGTTTGATGGCAAACAGCAGGGGACTTCAAAGCGACCGGAGAGCTGCTTCACTTCGGGAATCAATGCATTATACACAGTCAGCGAGTTCTCTCAGTACCAGATGTTTCAGATGTTTCACTGCAACCACTTGTTAGTGAGTATTCTCCTGGGGACTAGCATAGATAGGCATCTTGGTCAGCATGGACAAGTTGGGCCGAAGGGCCTATTACCATACTGTATGACTTTTTGACTCTATGACTCTAATTTCAAAGAAGCAATCAATTAAAGAATTAGCTTTTCTCTTTCAATTGTCACGTTGACTATACTCTTATCATTCCTGGGGGGGTTTTCAAGCAAAAATAAATTCCTATTGGGATGCTTATCTTTTTTCTCATAAAAATTATTTTTAATTGTTTTTCTTATGCTTACCGATTTTGCCATTTGGCACTGAAAAGTATCATTTATTTTGTGTACTATTGGAGGAATAGCCAGAATAAATCAGCAACTCTGATCATTTCCCAGTTCTCTATACCTATGCTGCTACCTCCATTAAATGTGCAGGCACTGTGCAAACATGTGTGACGTACCACTTCTTGTTGACATCTTTACAGAATCTTCTCCATTGACAGGAACACTTTGCAAAGCAAGTATTTTATGTAACACAGTGGCAAATAAAATCCCTGTAAAGACAAATAATCTGCACATGTATTTGGAGAATGGAGATGGTTCTTCCCCAGTGCTTATTGCAGCATGTTATTTGAGCTTGGCACAAAATCTCTGATATTTTCCTTATGTGTGGAGTCTTTAATTACCATTGCTTGGATTTTACAAATACCACTGCTTGCTCTTTGTTCTGTCTCAGATTGCAAGGAATTTCTATTATTTGGATTATCTGGTATAAAGAGGGTGGAATGCAATGAGCAGATGTTATTTTAGACATGTTTTGCATTATCACAAACACTTACAGAATGTTCAAGTCAAACAAACAATAGACAGTTAGCTGGAAGATTTATAATATCAGCAAAGCAGAGAGTGCTGGATTTAGTTCTGTCCCACTCGCTGCTGTGGATTGGTAACAACTGAACAATACTGTCTCATAGAGGCATGGTCAGTACCAAGAACCTTGAAGATTTGGTAGTCTGGCATTTGATCTAACTGATCACCGTCTACATCAAATGACCATGCTGCCTGTTAGCATTAACATCGAAATGTAGGGAAAGACATGCACAAACACATGTCATGTGTTGAATTAGGCATAGGGGATTGTGGGCGCAGCAGTGCTGAATGTGTGTGCTGATTATAAAATATTTAGTTAGAAATTCATCGGAGGAATCAAATACACCAAAAAGACCAAAGACCAAATCGTGATTTGCAAGAAAAACTCAGCATTGGTTTAAAGTTACTTGGATGACCTTCAGCAAACACTTAGGCAATACTGAAGTACTGTTCAGAAACATTCCCTGTTTCCATAGTTTATTTATTCTTCCTGAAAAAATTCCCAAAACACCTAAACTTGCATCATTGATACTGAAGAACACAACATTTCAGTAAAGATGTAACCAGGACACTGGGTCCTTGTGACTGCTCTGTACTATTTTGATGGGTTGAACCAATTCAGATCAAAAACGTATCCTTTGTGTATTTAATTATTGTGTTGCTATGTTGTATGCCTATAAAGCTGCAGCAAGCAAGAAATGTAGCTTTTTCGCTTGGTTTATGTGGGAAAGTCTCTATTTTCACTGTACAACTATTGACTTTGCACCCACCGTAGGTTGAACATCGATTTTCGGGCAACTGGTGGTCCGGCCCCTCCTATCATCCGGACAAAATCACGAGAGCACAATTGATATCCCCCCCGGAAGTCCCCCTGAAAACATAGCACCTAGGCTGGGTGAAGTGGCTGATCTCAACCTCATCGACACTTCCACGCCAGTCATGTAAACTTAATAGCCTCAGAGTGAGGCTGAGAAAGAAAGCAGGTTATTGCACAATATTAGTTGCAGGTTAAAGCAGGCTAGTAGCCTACCACATCCCACACATATGTCTCATTATTGCTCGGCCAGAATCATGGAATTAAAACAGTGGTGCAGGAGTGAAAATACAACATAAACTGCAGATAGACTATAGTTTTTTGAGATACAGTGCAGAAACAGGTCCTTCGGCCCACCGAGTCCGCGCTGACCAGCAATCCCCATACACAAACACTATCCCACACACTAGGGACAATTTTACAATTTTTCCCAAAGCCAATTAATCTACAAACCGGCACATCTTTGGAGTGTGGGAGGAAACCGGAGCACCTGGAGAAAACCCACGTGGTCGCAGGGAAAATGTACAATCTCGTACAGGCAGCACGCGTAATCAGGATCAAACCCGGGTCTCTGGTGTTGTAAGGCAGCAGCTGTACTACTGCGCCACCGTGCCGCCCTAAAATGCTGAATATCTGAAGCAAAAACAGAAAATGTGGGGAACTGATCAGGCAGCATCTGTGGAAACTGAAATAGAGTTAATGTTTCTGGTCAAATACTAGTGCTCCCGTCAAGCAGGGCCAAGCCCTCTTATAGGCCCAAATCAGCCACCGCGTACTTCGGACCTGTCCGTTAGGCCTGGCTCTCCAGGGCTGCCGAGAGAACAAAGAGGGAGCCGGCATGAGGGGGCACTGAGAATGAAGTGGGACCTAGCATGGGGGCGCTGTGAATGAAGAGGGATCTGGGAAGAGGCCACCGAGAACAAAGCAGGATCCAGTGTGAGGGGGTCGCTAAAAATAAAGGGGGACTATTGGGTTCTACATTAAACACTTTGTAACTTTGTCAGCGTCCTATATGTGGCGCCTCTTTGCATACGTTGTGTGAAGTATGCAAAACAAAGAATTTCACTGTGACACGTCACGTGATAATAAAATAAAGAATCAATCAATCAAAACTAGGGAATTCGAGCTTTGTTCTTGTTTTTGGACTATATTGGGTTTTTTAATTTATTGAACTTGTTGTTTATTATTGTATCTACTGAGTATTATGTATACATACCTGTTGTTGTGCTGCTGCAAGAAAATAAGTCCTCTTTTTCAGGACACATGACAATAAAGCTTTCTTGACTCTCCACTCTTGTATCCAGCATGTTCTGTTTTTATAGCAATCTAGAATACCTTGTCCATTAAGTACAGCAGTTCCAGAAGGTGACCTACCAACACCTTGTCAAGGACAAATAGAAAATGGGCAATAAATATTGGCCTTATTTGTTTAATAAATACACAAAAAATATCATCAATTGAAGGGCAAAAATGACTCATTTCAGGAGAACAGACGTTGTTGAAATATTAACTCAAGCAATATTTAAATTTGGGGGAAAAAGTGTGAGCTTTGGAGAAATTTGAAAAATGGGATTTGCAAAACATGGAACATTTGAGGGAAAAAGTGTTGGGTTAAAAGTGTTGGGTTAAAAATACAAGTAGAACTAATCTCCTAAATTAGTGAAATTAGTGTTCAGAACAGATGGTTGCATAATTCTTCTGAGAAAGCTGTTGTAGTTCTTGTTGCTTGTGTCAAGTTTCATTGAAATAGTGCCAGGTCAAAATGAGGATTAAAGGGAGAGTTAAAGTGGAGAGCTATACATCTGCTCTAAGGTCGCATCAGTATTTGTCAATGTTGATCACAGCTCCCGTAAAACAGGGCATTGTTGCAATGGAAGTGGTGAGCCAGTTAATGTTTCTTAGAAAACTTCATACTGGAATTATTTCAACACAAGCATATTTTTGACTGGGGTTATATTTTTTAATTTATTTCTGGTGTAAGCATACAGTGATTAGCAGCTGGCACAGAAACAAAAACTGTTAACTGATGGGTAAATTACCTACGATATTTCATGGTTTTTTTTTTTTTTTTTTTTTTTTTTAATTTTTTTTTTTATTTTTTTATTTTTTAGAAGTACGGTAGATTACAGTAATGTACAACACGTATATATTAATACATTTTTTGTACCGCTTCATTTTTTTAAACTTTAAGAAAGAAAAAGAAAGAAGTAAGAAAAGTGAAGAAAGTGCGCAAAGGTTGTGAAGTGCAAAAGAGTGTTGGGAAAAGAAAGCCCCTTAGAGAAGAGGTTAGAGAAGGAAGTAAAGTTAGAAAATAGACCCTAGAGAAAAAAAGAGAAAGAAAGAAGGAACAATCGCTCTATTATAACTCTTATACCATACTTCATAGAGAAGGAACTACCAACCAAGTCTGTTTTTATTTTACCTCCCATTACCAGGTCCAGATACCTTTTATTTATTTATTTGTTTTTCTAAATTACTATTGCACCTCATGCTTGTAATAGGTCCAAAAACGTAGACCACGTCTTTTGAAATTGATCTACTTTACCTACTAGGAGGAATCTCATCTCTTCCAGATGTAATGTTTCCAACATATTTGATGTCCACATTTTTATTGTTGGTGTGGGCGCATTTTTCCAGAATTTAAGTATAAGCTTTTTTCCCATTATTAGCCCATAATTGAGTAAATTCTTCTGATACACGTTTAATTCAGGAATACCTTCCGATATTCCAAAAATAATCCATTCTGGTTTTGGTACCAGTTTTATTTTGATTAATTTTGAAAAAATATCAAATATTTCAAACCAGAATTTTTGGATTTTTGTACAAAAAACAAAAGAATGTGCTATGGTAGCTTCTTGACATATACATTTATCACAGATTGGTGAGACGTTAGGAAAGATTTTATTTAGTTTGGTTTTTGAATAATATAATCTATGTAATGTTTTAAATTGGATAAGCGTATGTCGTACGTTGATCGAGCATTTATGCACCTGTAATAAATGATTCTCCCAACTCTCTTTTGAAATTTTTATACCTAGATCTTGTTCCCAATCTCTTCTAATTCCATCTGTTGTGGGTATTTCTATATTTAAGATGATATTATATAAGTATGATATTAAATTAACTGATTCCGCCTTTGTCTTCATTGCTTCATCTAGTAAGTCGGAAGGCATATTATAATAATCTTTTGTGTGTGTTTTCAAATAGTCACAGATTTGTATATATTTAAAATATTGATTATTTTTCAAATTATATTTCAGTTGTAGTTGTTGGAATGATAGTAATTTTTCTAATTCATACAGATCTTCGAGCGTTTTAATTCCCATTCTTTCCCATTGTATAAATGCTTTATCTATGATTGAAGGTTTAAACGATGGGTTATTGACTATTGGTATTAAGAGAGATAGGTTTCTTAATTTTAGATTCTGTTTTATTTGCTTCCATGTTCTAATAGTGCTATATATAATTGGATTTTTATTATAATTTTTATTATTCAAATTTATTGGAGAGAGAATAATCGCTCCTATATTATTCGGGGAGCAATCCCCTTTTTCCATTATAATCCAGTCCACCTGCTGGGCAGAATTGTCCAGCAGGTGAATCATATTTTTAATATTTACTGCCCAGTTATAATACATAAAGTTAGGGAGCGCTAGACCCCCCAACTCTTTTCGTTTGTTAAGGTGTGTTCTTTGTATTCTGTGGGATTTGTAATCCCATATAAAATTTGTAATGTCTGAGTCCAGTTTTTTGAAAAACTTTTTTGGGAGATATATAGGTATTGATTGAAATAGGTAAAGGATTTGTGGTAAGAAAATCATTTTTATAGCATTTATCCTACCTATTAAGGACATCGGAAGTGTTTTCCAAAATTTAATCAGATTGTTTAATTTCTTAAGTAGGGGATTATAATTAGCTTTAAACATATCATGGTAATTTCTAGTAATCTCAATTCCTAAATATTTGAATTTTTCCATAGCTATTTTAAAAGGGAATTTCCTGAGATGTGTTGAGTCTTTTGGTTTAATCGACATAATTTCACTTTTGTTCCAATTTATTCTATATCCTGAAAAGGATCCAAAGTCCTCAATTAAGTTTAATATATTTGGTATACTAATTTGTGGTTTTGTGATGTACAGTAGTACATCATCAGCATATAGGGATAGTTTGTTGTTTGAATATTTTGTATTATAACCGTGAATATTCGAGTGTGTTCTTATTTTTTCAGCAAGGGGTTCAATTACCAAAGCAAATAACAGCGGTGATAGTGAACATCCTTGTCTGTTGCCCCTAGATAATTCGAATTTTGAAGATAATATATTATTAGTTAGTATTCTAGCCGTAGGTTTGTTATATAGTAGTTTTATCCATGCAATAAAGTTTTCTCCCAATTGGAATTTTTGCAATACTTTGATCATATAGTCCCATTCTACTTGATCAAACGCTTTTTCTGCGTCCAGTGAGATGATAGCTAACTCTTCGTCATAAGATTTATGTGAATGCATTATGTTAAGCAAACGTCTCAAATTATTAAATGAGTGTCTCTTAGGTATAAATCCTGTTTGATCCTCATGTATTAGTCTACTAACATACTTGCTTAATCTATTGGCTAATGTTTTTGCTATTATTTTCTGATCCGTATTTAACAAAGCAATAGCTCTATATGATCCTGGTTCTTCTATATTTTTATCTTTTTTAAGTATTAATATGATCGTTGATTCCGCTAGTGTTTCAGGTAGGTTTTGCTCTTTATAAGCATATGTATACATTTTTTGTAATCGTGGAGTAACTATATCATAAAAAGATTTATAAAATTCATTACTGAATCCGTCTGGTCCTGGTGTTTTTCCATTTTTTAGTGTTTTTATTGTGTCTTCTATCTCCTTAGAAGTAATTTGTGCTCCCAGTTCCTCTTGTTCCCTGCGTTCTAATTGTGGTAGATTACAATTATCTAAAAATTCTGAGATTTTATTATTGTCTATTGACGTTTTAGATGTGTATAGATTCTGGTAAAATTGAGCAAATCTTTTATTAATATCCTTGGGTAGTGTTAATACTTCCCCTCTATCTGATTTAATCTTTAATATTGCATTCTCTTTTTCCCGTTTTTTAAGTTGTCGTGCTAGAAGTTTGTGGGGTTTGTCCCCGAATTCGAAGTGTTCTTGTTTTGTGATTTGAAATAATGTTATAACTTTCTCTGACAGTAATTTATTTAACTGAAATTTCAGTAGTAGTATTTTATTATGTTTATCCATAGTTGGGTCTTTAGCATTATCTATATCTAACTGTTTTATTTGATCTTCTAAGTGTCTTTGTTCATTCTTATTCTTTTTATTTTGATAGGCTTGAAATGAAATAATGACTCCTCTTATAAATGCTTTGAAGGATTCCCATAATAACGTGGGGGATATCTCTGGTGTATCATTTAACTCAAAAAATAGATCCATCTGTTTTTTTAGATAGATACTCCCTTGAGGGTCTTTTAAAATTTGTGAGTTAAACCTCCAGAACGGTTTATTCATAGACATTCCTTCTAGTTTTAGAACAAAAGTTAACGGAGAATGATCTGAGATCGCATTAATATGATATTTAGGATTCAGAGATTGCGAAATTAATTTTGTATCCACTAGAAAATAGTCTATCCGTGAGTATGTTTTATGCACCATTGAATAAAACGAGTAATCCCTTCCCGTCGGGTTTGCAATCCTCCATACATCTGTTATATTTGTGTTTTCCATATATGTGTGTAAGAGTTCACTGGTTTTAGATTTCGTCTGACCTTTTTGTTTTTGCATCGATTTATCTAAATAAGGATCTAAAACACAATTAAAATCTCCTCCGATTATAACATTTTGATAATTAGATTCTGCAATTATATTCAGAATTTTATTAAAAAATTGAGGGTTATCAAAGTTGGGCGCATATATATTTACCAGCGTAATTGGCATGTTATTGATCTCCCCTGCTACTATAAGATATCTCCCTTCCTTATCTAAAATAGTGTTCTTTGATTTAAATGGAATTCCTTTACGAATAATAATTGCAGTACCTCTAGATTTGGAGGTAAATGAAGAGTGAAATGTTTGGCCTATCCAGTTCGCCCTCAGTCTTGTCTGGTCTTGCTGTTTAAGATGTGTTTCCTGTAGAAACGCTATGTCCGTGTTGTATGATTTCAACTGAGCTAGTATCTTGCCCCTTTTAATAGGTTCATTAATCCCCCTTATATTCCAACTACATAATGTGATTCCTCCTATTTTCTTTTGATTGTCGTCATGCATTTTTACCAATTTTAATGACCTTAATTATTGTGGTGCGTTCATACCTCCGGACTCTGGTTATTTTGGGAGTATTTCTATTATAGACTTCCTTGGTAGTTCTCCTGCGCGATTGTCCTTGAAGAAAAAACACACAGATGTGACATATTGTGATTAAAAAAAATATATATAAATCAAATAAATTTACGGTGTCTAAAATTTCAACACCGTAGTGAGTGGCCCACTCGTCTGTGGGGTACGACATCCATAACGCTTCCGGCGTAGTTGGTATAAAGTTAGCCCCGCTGTATTTATTACCCAAAATCTATGGGGTCATTACCGTTTCCAATTCAGTTCTGTTTCACCCAGTTACAATTTATATATATGTCAAATGTATTCGATTCCATATCCTACTCACTCTTTATCTCTTAACTATTTTAAAATGAATTTAGTATTGTTAAAGTGAGCGGTTTACTGAGTGGATTAACCGGAGTCAGGTTCCTGGAATTGTGCCAGGTGCCTGATCTCCTCTCCTCTCCACGAGCTGCGAACATAGGTGATAACTGCTGTCTGCGTTATGACGCAGGCACCACAGTTTTATCAGTTTCAAATATTATTTCTATATTAGTATTGTTAATTATTAATTATGATTAATTCTCAGCATTTTGTAAAACTATATAAGCCGTATATATTTTTCATATCAACCTCGAGTGTATATTATCTCTTAACTATTTTAAATTGATTTTAATATTGTTAAAAATGAGCTGTTCGCTGGAAGGGTTAACGGGAGTCTGGCTCCTGGAGTTATGCCAGGTACCCGGTCTCCCCCTCCCTCCACTCTCGAGCTGCATAGCACTTGCTGTTATCTGCTAAACAGAGCAGACTGCACATTTTTTATCTATTTCAATTGCTATTTCTATATTAGTATTGTTAATTGTTAATTATTATTAGTTCTCAGTTTTTTCAGTTTTTTATAAACAATATAAGCCATGTGATGTTTTTCACTCTCAGCCCAGCAGTTCGTCCCGTTATCAGGTTTTCCTCGTTTGAGCACGTAGTGTCCTTGAATTACATAGCACAATGTTCCAGCGAAGATAATAATGTCTAGCCACGTCTCACTAAGAAACTGTTGCTTGAAGTCAAATAAAAAATAAAAAATCAGTGTTCAGTTAATTCACTTTCCTTGTGATATTCTTGTTGGAAGAATAAGCAAGTTCGTTTGTTCATGTCGTCTTGGTTTTCAGTCTCCAGTTGATGCAGCCTTAGTCGCGATTTCTTGAGCGTATTTGAGAGATTCATCCGAATTAGTGAATGTTTTTGACACTCCCTCAAAGGTGATACGCATTCTAGCCGGGTAAAACACTCCACACAAAACTCCCTTAACACCATAAAGAACTTCTCTGGTCTGTGCGAACTTTCTTCTCTTTTGCTCAATCTCATAAGGGTAGTCCCGTAGGAGTTTAATAGTATCACCTCTGTACATCATCTTCTCTCCGTGGTTGATTTTTTTCATCAGCGCTTCCATTGTTGAGATATCCCGAAGTTTAATTATGATCTGTCGTGGGTAGGCACGTTCTCCTTGAGATCTTGATTTAAATCTGGGGAGTCGATGTGCTACTTCAATTACAGGTGCTTCTGGTAGCTTCAGTACGTGTTTAATTAGGTTGGCAGCGAACTCACAAACATTGTCCCCCTCGGCTCCCTCTTTTACACCACGTATTCTTATATTTTGACGTCTTGAGCGAGCTTCTAAGTCAACACATTTATTCGAAACCTTTGTGACTTGGTTCTTGAGACTATCTATTTCTGACTTCATAGTCTGCATCTCTCCAGCCATCACTTCCACAGCAGCTTCCAAATCATTCACTGCAGATGCATTTGCAGCCACAGTTTCGTGCACAGCCTCAAACATCTTTGTGGTCTCTTCTGCCACCTTTTCAATTTTTATCGATAGTCCTTTTTCCACACCTTCAATTCTTTTTTGGAGAGCCTCAATACCCTCAAGTATTTTATCATTACCGGCTATCAATTTACTGTTCCCAGCTTCCATATCATTTTTGATATCTCTTACCGAGTTTCTTAAGTCCTCCATTTCGGTTTTCTCTTTTGCAGATCGAGTAGCCATTCCAGAGACCTCTCCAGAGGTCAGTTCTGAAGTTTCTTGCTGTTCCAGAGTCTTCAGCAGATGTTTTGAGATTTTCCTCTGTGGGCTCTGACCTGGAGATGTACTTTTCATTTAAAATGACTTTCCCTCCGTTAAAATCGCGGCGCTTACTGATGACGTCATCAGCACCGCGACATGAAGCTCCGGTAAGTTTTTAAAAACGGTCCCGACCTCCAGACCCGATTTTAACGCGAAAAATCGCGATTTTTTCAGCGGAGCTAAAAAGTTTGCGACTGCTAGCAGAGCAGGTTCTACATTAAACACTTTGTAACTTTGTCAGCGTCCTATATGTGGCGCCTCTTTGCATACGTTGTGTGAAGTATGCAAAACAAAGAATTTCACTGTGACACGTCACGTGATAATAAAATAAAGAATCAATCAATCAAAACTAGGGAATTCGAGCTTTGTTCTTGTTTTTGGACTATATTGGGTTTTTTAATTTATTGAACTTGTTGTTTATTATTGTATCTACTGAGTATTATGTATACATACCTGTTGTTGTGCTGCTGCAAGAAAATAAGTCCTCTTTTTCAGGACACATGACAATAAAGCTTTCTTGACTCTCCACTCTTGTATCCAGCATGTTCTGTTTTTATAGCAATCTAGAATACCTTGTCCATTAAGTACAGCAGTTCCAGAAGGTGACCTACCAACACCTTGTCAAGGACAAATAGAAAATGGGCAATAAATATTGGCCTTATTTGTTTAATAAATACACAAAAAATATCATCAATTGAAGGGCAAAAATGACTCATTTCAGGAGAACAGACGTTGTTGAAATATTAACTCAAGCAATATTTAAATTTGGGGGAAAAAGTGTGAGCTTTGGAGAAATTTGAAAAATGGGATTTGCAAAACATGGAACATTTGAGGGAAAAAGTGTTGGGTTAAAAGTGTTGGGTTAAAAATACAAGTAGAACTAATCTCCTAAATTAGTGAAATTAGTGTTCAGAACAGATGGTTGCATAATTCTTCTGAGAAAGCTGTTGTAGTTCTTGTTGCTTGTGTCAAGTTTCATTGAAATAGTGCCAGGTCAAAATGAGGATTAAAGGGAGAGTTAAAGTGGAGAGCTATACATCTGCTCTAAGGTCGCATCAGTATTTGTCAATGTTGATCACAGCTCCCGTAAAACAGGGCATTGTTGCAATGGAAGTGGTGAGCCAGTTAATGTTTCTTAGAAAACTTCATACTGGAATTATTTCAACACAAGCATATTTTTGACTGGGGTTATATTTTTTAATTTATTTCTGGTGTAAGCATACAGTGATTAGCAGCTGGCACAGAAACAAAAACTGTTAACTGATGGGTAAATTACCTACGATATTTCATGGTTTTAAGTTTAAAATTACTGTATCGTCTAAGTGATAGAGAATTGGGGGATGCTGGTTTCATGAATATGCTGTTTGCATGAGAAATTTTTCAAAAAATATATCACTGTACATCACATGCAATTACTGTACATCACATGCAATTATTCTGTGTGTAAACCTTTAAATAAATTGCTGAATTATATGTCATCTCCTTACCCTTTTAAATAACAGTGCTGCTCACTCATTTAGACATGTGCATTAATTATAATTATTTTCCCATGTTAAATCACCCATCCATGATAGGATTTGTTGCCCTGGTTCTCCCTACCCAATATTACGCTATTTTACTTGGATCGTTGTGTAACTGCATTTAGTAAGCAAAGCTTTGTAGCACACAGGAGAAGACACAAAGTGTCTGGAGCAATTCAGCGGGTCATGCAGCATCCCTGAAGAACATGGATAGGTGATGTTTCGGGTTGGGACCCTTCTTCAAACAGACCTGAAAAGTCACCTATCACATGTATTTTAGAAAAAAAAAATCTCCAGGGATGCTGCCTGACCCGCTGAGTTAATCCAGCCCAGAATCTGACGTTCCTTGTTTCTACTTCTAGCACACAGCTGTTTACAACTATATTTAACAACAGATCTGATCAAAGTGTTAATAACAAACAATGATAAGTAGCATCTATGGAGCGAAGGAAACAGGCAACGTTTCGGGCCGAAACCCTTCTTCATGATAATAAAGTAATGTGTTACTTGTGTGGTACAGTAATGAAAATTGCTGCTAACATTGAACTAATACTTCATTTTCACAAAAGAAACCATACTCATATTGCAGATGGACACAATTGTTGAGAGGTTAAATTAGGAACAAAAGGGGAGCTGTGACAGTTCTGGGCATATATGACATGCTGACAATTAGTAGGAAGGAACTAAAGGAGAATAATTAGCGAGGTTACTGGAAAACAATTAAGAAGTAACAATAACTAGTGTTGACAATCTGTGATTATGTCGGTGGAAAAGGGGAGGGACTCCAGAAAAAAACAATGAGTGAAAGGTTATCTGGAATGTGTTTTGGGGAATAACGTGGGATGTAGAGGCAGTGGGGAGCATTTGGGAAATAGTGATCAAAACTAATCAGCATTTGAATTATTATCGAGTAGAACAAGGTAATAAAACATAAAAATTAGAAGTTGGTGATAGAGGAGATATTTTTAGTTTAGAGATGCAGCATGGAAAGAGGCCCACCGAGACCGCACCGACCAGCGATCCCCGCACACTAACACTATCCTAAACACAAGAGCGACAATTTACAATTATACCATGCCAATTAGCCTACAAACCTGTATGACTTTAGAGTGTGGGAGGAAACCGGAGATCCCGGAGAACATACAAACTCTGTACAGACAGCACCCATAGTCAGGATCGAACCCTGGTCTCTGGCGCTGTAAGGCAGCAACTCTACCACTGTGCTACTGTGCCACCCTGTGTGAGTATTTGCGTATAAATACTCATGAGGGAAGAAAGAAGATATTTGGCTGGAGTTTTAAATATGATCAAAGATCTAGAAGTCAAATTGTGATGCAAGAAGTAAACAGGGCATTTTTCGGGGCGTTACAGCAGAAAGGTATGTTATATATGGAAAATAGAAGGTATAAGAAGCACTTAGTGAAGTTAAGAAAATAAGTTAGTGTCTTGCAAGTAACTAGTTTATTTCCATACATTCTCCTCCATAAACAGATCAGATGAAAAGCAAGTCAAAGGAATGGTAAAGCCAATCAATGATTTTAAAAAAATGGTTGCAAAGGCGTAAGGCACAAAATGAAGACTTTGCATCTACCTTCAATGGCGACAAATGCAACAGGAAAAGTGTGGCAAAAATAGGAAAGTATAAAAATTGGCAAAGGATGTGCTTTGGAGATTGGTAGACACAGAACAGAAAACAGATCAAGATTAGTTTAGCTTAATGCCACATGTTCCGATGAACAGTGTAAAACATTTTTGTTGCATGCTATCCAGTAAGCGGAAAGACTATATGTGAATGATTACAATCAAGCTGCCCGCAGTGTACTGATAGTGGTTTAAAAGAGTGGAGAGGTTTTAATGAATGACATCAGATCTGCTTCTGGGACCAGCAGGCAGAGAGTCCCTGGCTTGGGCGCCGTATTGCTAACATCTTGTTAATTGGATGCATCCTTGGTTGCATTGACTAATGGTGGAAATTACAGAGCTTATGCAATATTTTCTAATCCCTTCGGATAAGAAAGATGGGATAAAAGAAGGAAGTTAATTGAAAATGTTACACTACTACCTAAAATAAAGTTATACCTAATGAGTCGGTTTGTCAAGGAGGACTCTCTCTAACTTCTACAGGTGCACAGTAGAGAGCATGCTGACCGGCTGCATCGTGGCTTGGTTCGGCAACTTGAGCGCCCTGGAGAGGAAAAGACTACAAAAAGTAGTAAACACTGCCCAGTCCATCATCGGCTCTGACCTCCCTTCCATCGAGGGGATCTATCACAGTCGCTGCCTCAAAAAGGCTGGCAGTATCATCAAGGACCCACACCATCCTGGCCACACACTCATCTCCCTACTACCTTCAGGTAGAAGGTACAGGAGCCTGAAGACTGCAATGACCAGGTTCAGGAACTGCTACTTCCCCACAGCCATCAGGCTATTAAACCTGGCTCGGACATAACACTGAACTTTATTAGCCAATACTGTTATTTGCACTTTATCAGTATATTGATTCATGTGTGTATATATTTATAGAATGCCTTGTAGACAATGCCTACTATGTTCTGTTGTGCTGAAGCAAAGCAAGAATTTCATTGTCCTATCAGGGACACATGACAATAAACTCACTTGACTTGACCAAGTTCAGCAGCCTAACATTGGTACTTGAAAAAATACTAAAATTAATAACTAACTAGTACCAGAAAAAAACACAAATCAATAAAATAAAGCCAGTGCAAATATTGTGAATGAAAATAAGATTTGAATAAATTGATAAAGCTGCTCAAAATTGAAGGATGGCGTTGATGAGAGTCCTTCAGTTGTATTTGTGTCTATGAACTTATAAAGGTGCCACGTAATTGATCACTACCAAAATTAGGACGTTTGTTATGAGGGGGAGCAATTAAGCATGCACAGAAAATAAGATATGGTTTGGAAAGCAAGTGGAATGGTGAACAGTGTAGGAAGGAAATGCAGATGCTGATTTAAATCAAAGATAGACACAAAATACTGGAGTAACTCAGCGGGACAGGCAGCATCTCTGGAGAGAAGGAATGGGTGACATTTCGGGTTGGAATGGATAACTTCTGTTTCTCAGAATAGGCAAAGGTATCCTTAAGAGGTTAACACAAGAGTATTGCTATTTTAGATAAAAGTCAGCAGTCTATGCATGGTTATGCAGTGTATAATTTTGCATTTGTGTATATTTGCAGATGATGAAGACCTTTGAACTGTAGTGGGAATGTACATGGATTTTGGGATCAACTATCCAAGAGAGTGTTGAGCCTTTATTTAAATTAATTGAATGGTCTCACGGTTGTATCTCAGATATATTGAGAAGGAACTGTCTGATTGTCACATCTTCAAAATCCAGTAGGATGTGCCAAGGATTTGGATTTGAAATGAAACTCAGTTGTTAACCCTTACTAAAATTGTCATTTTTTATATACACAGTATTTGTCAGAGAGGGGTAGCAATAAAACGAATGTAATACAGAATGGAAACAGGCCCTTCGACCTATTGAGAGTACCAATCATCAACCACTCATGTACACCATTCCTCTGTTAACTTTGTTCTCCCTAATTCCAGCCACTCCTTGTGGATTACACCATTCACCTGTGCACTAGAGACAATTTGCTGTGGCCACGGAACCTATTGAACCGCATGTCCTTAGGATGTGGGGGGAAACCAGAACATCTGGATGAAACCCACGTGGTCACCAGGAGAAGGTGCAAACTCCACCCAGAAAGCTGTGAGGCAGTAGCTCTATTATCTGTGCCACTGTGCCGCCCGCCCTGGATAACAACCAAAGTGGTCGCATCAACAGAATGCTCTTCTGAGTGCAGAGAGTGCAGCAGAGTGGTGAGAAATATAACATTAGCAGGGTCTCCAATGAGCGGCAAGGAGTTTTCACGTGGAAGTTGATGTGAGCCATTTCCTGTGAATTTTACCTCGAAAACTGAATGCCTGGTTTACAATGAGTGTGTTTCTTCCCCAAGACTACGTCATCGGGGGAGCTGAAATGATTGCAGCTGAATTTTGAGGAGTAATACTCATTTGGATCCAGCAATATGCTTAATTTTATATATATATTATTATTACAGCTGCTGACTTTCTATTCTGTCTATTTCTATGCGTGTTTATGCATTTCCCTGATGCTTACTTGCAATCCTTGGCTTTTAAAGATCCTTCAAGGTTCTTCGGAACCCAGGGTGCCAAGTGTCATCATTTAAAGTTGCCTTCTGAGAAAGGGTCTGTGAGAAACACATTAACTATATATAACTATTACATAAACTAAATAAGGGCAGCACAGTGACACAGCTGGTTGCTACTTCTCAGTGCCAGAGACCAAGGTTCAATCCTGACCACACGTGTTGTCTGTGCGGAAGTTTGCACATTCACCCAGTGAACTTGTGGGCTTTCTCCAGGCACTCCAGTTTCCTCCCACATCCCAAAGACGTGTGTTATAATTGACCACTGTAAATTTTAAGCAGGTATTTTGTTCCAGTGTGTTCTGATTGTTGACTCCATTATTTTTTTCACATATGGAAGATGTGCTTCCTAATTTCCATGTTATATTTGGAAGGGAACCAGTCAAAAGCATTGACCCTTACACCCATTTATGTGGTCTGGTCTCCCATCTGCATTGGACACATTAACCTGTAAGAAGGATCATCAGACGAATTGCATATATAACACCTGAAAATAAAGTTCACAGCCAGTATTTAGAGAAGCACCATACGTCTTCCCATTACAGCTGTCCTTTGCATGGTTTTTCCAATGCAGCATAATTTTACTAAACTCCAACCGGCGTTTAATGTTTTGCTAACCCTCCAATTTAATGCAATGCTGCTTGAAAGCACATCTTTCATTCACAAATAAGCATCAATTAACGTTCAAACTCTTCAGCACGGTTCCTGTCAGATATGGCCGAGAGCACTTTAAACAGCTGTCTGGCTCCACAGTTGCTGGCAATGTCAGGTGGACTGACACACGGACCTTGAAATTATACAGTGTATTTGACACTGTCAGGGCCTCCATTCAGGGGCAGCTGGTTTCTTTAACTCAGACGTTGCAGCCAACATTCTTCCTGATGGATAATAGTTGTGGGTTGGAACGTCCAATATATAATGATAAAGTGGGCCCATCATAGATGGATATTTCAAATGCGGCCATGCCCAATTTCAGGGAGTTATGAAGTACCGATAACTTAGAATGAGTAGAATACGTCTGTTGCCAGGATTAGCTGAGGGAAATTGCTATCATGTGATCCAAATCCCAGATTAAAATTCGCCTCCTCTTTGGGAATTGAAAACGGGACTAACTTTTGATCAATCATTTTCTTTCTCCTCGACGACATTGAAATTCCCTGCACAGATTGTGCAGTTGTGAGATCCGCAGGATAATTTTATTTCTCCCACTCTGTAAGATCAGCAGGAGAACTCCATCATCAAGTTCGCCAACGACACCACTGTTGTGGGACGTATCACTGATGGAGACGAGTCAGAGTATAGAAGTGAGATCGACCGATTGACCGACTGGTGCCAGCACAATAACCTGGCTCTCAACACCAGCAAAACCAAGGAACTGATTGTGGACTTTGGAAGGGGTAGGATAGGGACCCACAATCCAGTTTATATCAACGGGTCGATGGTGGAAAGGGTCAAGAGCTTAAAATTCCTGGGCGTGCATATCTCTGAAGATCTCTCCTGGTCCCAGAACACTGATGCAATTATAAAGAAAGCACATCAGCGCCTCTACTTTCTGAGAAGATTACGGAGAGTCGGTATGTCAAGGAGGACTCTCTCGAACTACTACAGGTGCACAGTAGAGAGCTTGCTGACCGGTTGCATCATGGCTTGGTTCGGCAACTTGTGCGCCCAGGAGCAGAAAAGACTGCAAAAAGTTGTAAACACTGTCCAGTCCATCATCGGGTCTGAGCTCCCTACCATCGAGGGGATCTATCGCAGTCGCTGCCTCAAAAAGGCTGGCAGCATCATCAAGGACCCACACCATCCTGGCCACACACTCATCTCTCCGCTGCCTTCAGGTAGAAGGTACAGGAGCCTGAAATCTGCAACATCCAGGTTCAGGATCCGCTTCTTTCCCACAGCCATCAGACTATTAAACTCAACTCAAACAAAAATCTGAACTTTAATAGCCAATTGCACTTTATCTGCTTATTTATGTGTGTATATATATATTCAATGGTATATGGACACACTGATCTGTTCTGTATTTATTTATGCCTACAATATTCTGTTGTGCTGAAGCAAAGCAAGAATTTCATTGTCGTATCTGGGACACATGACAATAAACTCTGGAATCTTGAATCTTGAGAGGATGTGTTGTATCCACTGGGTGGAAGGCATTCAAAATGCTGCTTGACCTAGGTTCAATTACCCCTTCCCACATAATGCAGAGACTGCAACAGGATTCCCATGCAGAAACTCATATGATCAATTGGCGTAATAAAGGCAGGTGACAAAAGGAATATATGACATCTGGAGCTGAGACTGAGTCCGGGGAATTAGGGGATTGGAGAGAAAGTGAAATAGGCAGAACAAAATCAAGCCTGTTGGATATCTCGAAGGGAGAGTTTGAGAATTGAGTATCCAGTCTGTGCCTGGAGGGCAACCAACACCTTGTAGTTTGACTAGCCGGAGATCTGTACAAGGGTCTGAGGAAGGGTCACGACCTGAAACATCATCCATTCCTTCTCTCCAGAGATGTGCCTGTCCCGCTGAGTTACTCCAGCTTTTTGTGTCTATCTGAGATCTGTAGTGTTGGCACATGCAGATTGGGGCCTCAGTCAGTGAACGTAAGAGGTCATAAAGTTGGGATGGGGAGGATGGAAAATCATGATTGAAAGGTTAGGCCAGGAACAGGCAAGGGGGCTATGATTGGAACTTAAGCCAGCAAGGAAATTACAAAAGGCTAGTGGTAAAGGGAGTGGCAAGATCTAAAGTGGAAATTATGCTAGACCTCCAAATGTGACTCAGACCTGCTCAATTTCTGAAGTGAAACTCAAAGCCCCAGACGTACAGTACATAGAAGTGACATAAGGTGCATGTGTGAAGGTATCCATTTCAGTATGTTCAAATGGTGATAGATTGTGAAAAAAGACACCAAATGCTGAAATAACTCAGCAGGTCAGACAGCCTCTCTGCAGAAGGGTCCCAACTTGAAACGATACCTAACTATGTTTTCCAATGATGCTGCCTGGCCTGCTGAGTTATTTCAGCATTTGGTGTCTTTTTTCACAATCTATCACCATTTGAACATACTGAAATGGATACCTTCACACATGCACATTATGTCACTCAGTTTGTGTCTTTTTTTTGTAAACCGGGATCTGCAGTTCCTTGTTACTATAGATTATGAAATGTTGTTGTGCAGAGGGATCTGTGTATCTTGTACCCTAGTCCCTCTTAAAAAACATCCAGGTGCAGCAAGCAATTAAGAAGGCCTTTGCTCCATGAGAATTTGAGGGCAAGAAAACAGTTGTCTAGCTTTGATTGTGTGGGGCCTTCCATGAGGCCACATCTTTATCTTTGATCTGCTAATCTAAGAAGGCATGTTCAAGAAGGAACTGCAGATGCTGGAAAATCGAAGGTAGACAAAAATGCCGGAGAAGCTCAGCGGGTGCGGCAGCATCTATGGAGCGAAGGAAATAGGCAACGTTTCGGGCCGAAATCTAAGAAGGCGTTTACTTGCCATATAGCCAATAGAACAAAGGTTCACCAGACCCATTCCTGAGATGGAAGGGATAGTACGAGGAGATGTTGGAGTGAGGCCTACATTCATTCGAGTTGAGGAGAAAGAGAGGGGGATCTCAATGACAATACACCATTTTCAATGGGCTGGGCAGACTAGATGTAGGGAAGAAAGTTTCCAATGACTGGGGATTCAGAACAAGGGTTACAAGAGTAAGACACTTAGCACAGAAATGATGAGAAATTTAGTTACTCAGTGGGTGGTTAACCTCTAAAATGTTCTACTGCCTAAGGCCTTGGAGCCAGATCATTGAATATATTTCAAAAGGAGATAAACTTTTAGACACAAAATGCATCAAGGGGTATGGGGAGGGAGCAGAAATATGGTGTTGAGATGCAGAATCAGCCATGATTGTATTGAACGGCAGAACAGGTTTGAAGAGCCAAGTCTCGTACTCCTGTTTTATGTTCTATGTTTTATGCTTCTAAATGGTTAGGCTCTTATTTCAATCCTGGAAAGTTTGCTTTCCATTGTGTAATGTTGAAACTAACAGCACTAACACATTTCAATGGGTCTCTATTTTCTCTTGAGTCCGTTTCCACTATTTACTTCAGTTGCCTTTCTTAGTAACATCTATCATATTTATCTGATCATGACTAGAAGGAGACAATTTGGCCCATCATGCCCAAGCTCTCAGATCAATCCTATTGTCTATTTCCCCACTTATTTCTGTGAATCATAATCCCTCTTAAATGCACATTGACAACCTGGTTCTTCCTCTGCTCACTTGCACCAGGGGTAATTCATGGCAACCAATTACCAGTTTATACATATTTGGTATGTGGAAGGAAACTGGAGCACCCAGATAAAACCGACATAGTCAGAGGGAGAAGGTGCAAACTCCACACAAATAGCATCAAAGATCAGGATCAAACAAGGCAACAGCTCTACCTGCTGCACTATTTGTCCACTTTATCAAATACATTTCTCGCTTTTCTCCTTGGCACAACATTTTGGAGGTTTCTGGACAAAGTTGAGAGTCAGGATTCAGGAATGTTGAGAGTCACAGTCTTAGAGACATACAGCATGGAAACAGGCCCAAAGGCTCAACTTGTTATACCAACCAAGATGCCAACCATCTATGCAAGTCCCATTTGCCTGCATTTGGCCCATACTACGCCAAACCATTCCCATCCATGTACCTGTCCAAATGTCTTTTAATGTATTTTAAATATTGTTATGGTTCCAAATGTCACTCTACTCCTTTGTTTCAGGATATTGCTGAGTGTGGCTGGTGGTAATAACCAGGCTCGGGAGAGCTATCTAGCATGTGTTTGTTTATATCTGCAAAAGCACTTATACTGCTTCAGGCTTGGGTATTAATCATTTCCCAATTTGGCAGGTTGCGTATTGGTGGCCGTAAATGTACATGTACATATTTCCTGATTCCCATCTTTGTGGCTTATGGGAGACCAGAAATGCAGGTGAAAGATTGCACAGTTTGCAATATCAGACAGTTTGCGATGGTCGTCAGATAATGTACTTCTGACAATTGGTTTCCATTGATAAATTTCAGTTTTTCTGGATAGCTTGTTACTACTGACAGCATTATTGCTTTAATGAAAGCCAAAACCAGTTTCTCCAAAATACTACTAACGTCTAAGGCCATAGCCATTAAACCTTCTGTAACATAATGTCACTGGATCGCTATCAAATGATTGAAGGCAAAAACTGCAAAATTACATGGACGATTAAGAAAATTACTGTTTTAAACTAGGAATACAAGGCAACTGGTGGAAGGTTTATTTAACTAGGCAATCTGGAAGCATGAGGCAAAATTGAGTTAAATTAGTGGCAATGCTTTTTCAACGTCTCCAATAAAGTATATTGCTTTTCAGGTTATGAGGTTGCACAAAACTACCTGATTACCAACATGGAGCAATACACTCCATCTTTTGCTAATCTCATGTCAGCTAAACTCAGTAAGTGTTCTTTAGTTTGCTTGAATCCACTAAACCAATATATAATCTTGTTTTAATTAAAGCATTGGGAGGGTGCTATAAATTAGGGTTACTGTCAACATAAATAGTGCTGCACCATGATAAACAACAGAGGATTTAACCTACCAACTCCTGACCTGTAGTATTATCCATACAACTTTAGTTTAATTTTGTTCCAAAATCTTGCCCATATATATTTGTAAAGTAGGGATCATTTGCAATTTGAGGATGTTATTTCATTATAGTAGTTGGAATTAAACTAATGAAAATTGAACAAGCATATGCGTCCCATATTAAGTCCAGCCATTTCTCAGGAATGTGCATAGATTATTGACACTTCAAGCTATATTGATCATTAGTATGTTTAAGAAGGAACTGCAGATGCTGGAATATCGAAGGTAGACAGAAATGCTGGAGAAACTCAGCGAGTGAGGCTGCATCTATGGAGCGAAGGAAATAGGCAACGTTTCGGGCCGAAACCCTTCTTCAGATTTTTAGTATATGTTTTTAAAACAAGCTTAGGGGATCTTTTTTGTGATACCATTGTCAAGGGATAAATGAGGTCAAGACACTACCTATGCACTTTTGGAAGATGAGATATTTTCCATGGGGAGTCAAATGGGTCTCAGTTTAATAACATATTCCTATGTCAGCACTAGCAACCTTAAGTCTCCAAAAACTGCACTCGTGTCACCCAAAATTATGGTTTTGCAGTCAAGAGTTGTCCTTGACCAAAGACCCCTCTGCAATGACCACCTCTTTAGAGAAAGGATAGGATAGCCATGGATGAAGGCCAACGTCCAAATGCATTGAATATCCTCAGTGGGAAGATAACTTGTTGTCCTTATGTTGCCTGCCTTGTATGTTCAATGGTGCTTCTATGGTGTTTTATTTGTCACATATGCAACTGCACAGTGAAATTCTTTTTGCACATAATACATGTGCCTCGCAGCACCAGAGACCCTGGTTCGATTCTGCCCTTGGGTTCTGTCTGTGTGGTGTTTGCGCCTTCTCCCTGTGACCATGTGGGTTTCTTCCAGGTGCTCTGGTTTCCTCCTGGGTTTGTAGGTCAATTGGCCTCTGTAAATGACCCAAGTGTGTAGGGAATGGAAGTAAAAATAAGTAAACATAGAACTGGTTTGAATGGGTGATCGATGATCTGCATGGACTTGGTGGCTTGAAGGGCTTGTTTAAATGCTGTATCTCTAAACTAAGCTAAACTATGCAAAGATATTAAATAACCATGGTGGCAGTTTTTGCAAATGGTGATGCAATTTTCTGGAACTGAACCGGAACAAAAGCTGAAAGTGCATATAGAACGAGATCTTTGATAAAACACATGTTGTGAAGTCATTGCCAAGCTGACGAACTGCACCCAGTTAAATAATTGAAAGGTGAAGCAGATGGGATTTGTTAGTATAACATGATCAGAGTGACCAGGAGAAGATAGATAGCCATAGAAAGTTAATCTCAAGATTATTGTGGACAAATTCTTAAAGGTTGCTGCACTGCTAAAACTCAGCATTCTGTCTCATCCTTATTTTCATATCCTTCCATGAGCTCACTCCTTCTTCTCTCCGTAACATCCTCCAGCCCTACAATTCCCTGAGATCTCTCCCTCCTGCACCCCCAAATTTTAGCTTCATGTATTTATTCTTGATTTTAATTACCCATCACTGGCAAATGGTACCTTCAGCAAGATTTGACGCTCCTGAAATCCTCACTAAACCTCTCTGTGTTCTCCTTAAAACCTTCCTCTTTAACAATTTTGGCTTGCACATTGTAACTTCTGAGGAAATACCTTCGGATATTTAAGGCAGAATATAAATAAAGTCTGGCTTATGGAGTTAGCATCCAGCTTGAAGCTAAAGTTTGTTAATACTTTTGTGTAGAAAGGAACTGCAGATGCTGGTTTATACCATAGATAAACACAAAGTGCTGGAGTAACTCAGTGGCAGCATCTCTGGAGAAAACGGTTTATACTTTACTGGTTTTAAGCTGCAGATTTTTCTGGATTGGTCGTTGCATGCCAACAGCCTGGGTCACATGATCAGTTGTCAAAACTAGCAACTTATTATGTCAATAGCTGTTCTTTAACCGGGGCTTGAGCAGATAAATATCTGTCACCTTCCCTGTTCAGGCAATCTGCTTCTGCTTTGTAAAATGTAAATGCCAGTCTGCGCAGTCAGAGAACATACAATTGTTCCTCTGGCCTCCATGAGCAAAATTGACCTTCCTTGCACTAGGACTCCATAGGACATTATTCACGTTATTCCCTTTATCATGTATCTGTACATAAGTTATAGGAGTAGAATTAGGCCATTCGGCCCATCGAGTCTAACATTATGGCTGATCTTTGCCTCTTAATTGCATTTTCCTGCCTTCTCCCCATAACCATTGACATCTGTTCTAATCAAGAATTTGTCAATCTCTGCCATAAAAATATCCACTGACCTGGCCTCCACAGCCCTCTATGCACATAGTGTGTACACTGTGGATGTCTTAACTCGTGTAATCATGTATTGTCTACCTGCTGACTGATTAGCATGCATCAAAATCTTTTCACTGCACATGTGACAATAAACTAAACTAAACATTATAGGATGTATAAAAATTATGAGAGGCATAGATAGGGTAGATGGTCAGAACCTTTTTTCCAGGGTGAATGTCCAACATTAGAGGGCATAGCTGTAAGGTGAGAGGGAGAAAGTATTTTTACACAGTGAGTGGTGTTGGCCTGGAACGCTCTGCCAAAGCTGGTGTTGGCGAGTGATATGATAGTGGGATTTAAAAGGCATTTGGATAGCCATGTGGCAATGCAATAAATAGAGGGGTATGGATCATGTACAGGCAGATGAGATCAGTTTAACTTGGCATATTTTTTCGGCACAAACATTGTCGGCCAAAAGGCCCGTTCCAATGCTGCACTATTCCATGTTCAATGTTCTATGACTTCCATTGCTTTCCTACCATTGTACTACCTTATATTATCTTCCCTCAATCAATGATTTCCCTATCTTTGCCTACTTACAGCCTGGTTTACTGGCCATGTGAAAGTTCACTGTCTGCAAATTGACTGTTGGATTTCCCCACACCACAAAAGACTTTAATTCAAAAGTAATTGATTGACCATAAAACATTTTGGGACTGCAATATAAGTAGGCTGTTTCTTTATTCTATCAAAAAGTTGGAAGTATAATGTAACACACGATGCCTTCACAATAGAGTTCCAGCTACAGGTATGTGCATCCCAAAAGACATTAGAGTTGTGCACTCATATTCATTACTGCTTTACTATTCCCAGTCTGTCGCTTTTTCGTATTGAACATAGAGTTGGTAAGGAGTTGGCAAAAAGGTCTAACAGTGAGTTAGGATAAAAGACAACCAGGCATACTGTGGGGAATATGAAGCTAAAACATCAGGCAAGCATTTAGAACATTAATGAACTGCCAGTACTACACTGGTCTCCAAGTCTTCAAAACTGGCAATCTACCCATTAGACATTCTGATGGCTTTTGAAATTAATGCATACCGAGTTAGCTTAAAAGGAAAACATTACAATCCATAAAGTAGGTCGTCGAATGTTACTAACCACAACACAGACTTTTTAATTAATATTCTTCTGTATCGAATCAAAATTTTCATCTTATACCTATTACTATCAAAGGATGATATCTAACACAATTTGACATTTGAGGATTTTGCAATAAAAACAATGTGTTGTAATTTTATACATTTTAAGAAATCTACTCAGTCCAGTGTTTTCAATCATCTGGTCTTTTCCCAGCCAAAAATCAAATACTGCCAAATGATCCCATTTCACTTTTTTTTTAAATGTGGCTTGTAGCAGAACAATTTAAACAAAATGATGATTGTTTTAGGCCCTCGATCTGTTCAGTCCCTAAGATAACACTTGTTAGAGGCCATCTTCGCAGATCAGTTTTCCCCTCCACAGGCAGGCAAGTAATTTAGACTCTGCTGCAACAGAACACTTGACCCGCTGAGCAAAGTCATCCATTGCCAGACAAATAACTTGACAAGCCAAGGGCAATCATTGCACTTCATGGGCAGCATGCTGGGTGTCACAGTGCATCTCATAGGATGGCATCAGTTTTATTTTCAGAATGTTATCAATCTATCAAGGCAGTTTTCCTTGTCTCGAAATTGCCTACATGCTGTTTCCAGCCTTTAAAAAAAAAGTTTCTCATTTTGGATTCTGGTTCAAAATAGAAAATAAAGCGATCGCACAGCAGGGGGTGAGACGGGAGGGAGTTATATTTGGCCATTGTTTAGACCCAACATCACAATAGATGTTTATCCAAGATTAGGGAAGGTTTTAAGAGGGGAAGCAGTAAGTGATTGCAACTACTGTCTGATGCATCAATAACAAGGAGCATAGGCTGAGAGTCATCGCTAGAGGTATGAAGGTATCTTTTCACAGAGAATTGTTTGTACAAAGAATGCTTGGCTATTTGTAGCTATTAAGGAAAAAGGCAGGCTGCCATCTGAAAGTGGACCGAATACAATTTTGCAAAGATACACAAACTAACAGACAGTGCGAGGGAAATGGGAACGAACTATTGTTCCAATTTACATGGGGCAGGGAGAGAAAGCAGGGTGCATGTGGGTTGTCAGGAATGGACAAATACTTTATTATTCTCTTAGTAACAGCAACAAAAATAAGCCTTAGTTTGCTTTACAAAGGCACGGAACAAGAGCAGAACGTCTAAATAAGCATCATTAATTAATCCCAGACAGCACCCATTCACAATAGTGGTTAATACAATAGTGCATCAAAAGGCTTACCACATGGTACCTAGATCCTCTGTGATGGAATATCTTTCTATGTGGCTTCACTCCAGCACAGGGGACTCAGATGAATAATATAGAATGCAGCAG
Organism: Malacoraja senta; assembly: GCA_038087875.1. Classification (NCBI taxonomy): domain Eukaryota; kingdom Metazoa; phylum Chordata; class Chondrichthyes; order Rajiformes; family Rajidae; genus Malacoraja; species Malacoraja senta. The sequence continues at coordinate 249,061,207 of CM075977.1, read as the reverse complement.
AAGGGAAGCCAATTTGATGCCCAGATTGTTAACGGATCATGCAATGAACCATGACTTTGGCCAGTAGCCCTGTTGAAAAAACAGTATTACCCACTCTTCCTGTAAGAATCCTCTTTTGTTTTTGTTCATCCATTATTGGAAACAGTCTTTCAGACTTTAGCACAGCACAGTTTCCAAATTCCCATCAGCACTTCAGTGGTTGCTCCTCTCTAAGATCACACCCCAGTCATCATGTTTCTGTGCCTGCCTCTGGAAAAAATGCTGCTTAATATTTCCTGTTAGTTAATGCATCTCATTTTCATTTTTCACTGATTAATCTCCCCTGCACTATTTCCGTGCCCTTGAATCATATTTCATATTGTATTCATGTTTCATAAGGTTCTTCCATAAGTTAGGGTACTGTCCAATTCACCTCTATCCCATTGTGGACATTGGACTTGGTCTATAGAACTGATGCGTTGTAATCCGCTACAATACTGAGAATTATATTCTGCACTGTGTATCTTAACCTTTGCTCTATCTATTATACTTGAATTTGACTCAATTTTATTTATGAATGGTATATCTGATCTGTGTGGATAGCGTGCAAAACAAAGATTTTTTGCTGTACCTCGGTACACGTGACAGTAGCAAAGCTAAACCTAAATCTAAAATGCTACCTTGTGGCATAGAAAGAGAGCATTCATCCCATTTTTCTGTACACATTATGAAAGCAAACCCAGTCTCATTCTCCACCTTATTTCTCTGTAATCTCTTATCTCTCATGTGCTGATCAACTCCACCCTGATTTAACTCCTACCCACCGACATTAGGGGTAATTTAGAGTGATCCTATCAATCAGCACTTCAGCAGGATGTGGGAAGAAACTGGAGCACCAGGCAAAAAATCTACACAATTCCTTCCTTATCTGACACCCTTTAGTCTCCCTTTCACCTCTCGGCTTTGTCACTTAGTCCACCCATCTGCTAATCAACCACGCTCCCCTTCACCCGTATATCCACCTATCATCTGTCAGTTTTGTCCTGTCCCCCACCACTCTTTTCCAGCTTTCTCCCCACTACTACAACCACGGTGGCGCACCGGTAGAGTTGCTGCTTTACAGCGCCTGAGACCCGTGTTCAATCCTGACTATGGGTGTTGTCTGTACGGAGTTTGTACCTTCTCCCAGTAAATGGGTAGGTTTTCTCCAGGTGCTCTGTTCTCCAACCATATTCCAATGATTTGTAGGTTAATAGGCTTCTGTATTTTGTCCCCAGATAGAACAAGTGTACAGGTGATCACTAGCCGGCACGGACTCGGTGGGCCGAAGGGTCTGTTTCTACATTGGATCTCAAAACTAAACTCAACAATCAGTCTGAAGAAGGGCCGGACCCAAAAAGCAGAGTGTCCATTCCCTCCATAGATGCTGCCTGACCCGCTGAGTTCCTCCAGTATTTGTGTTTTGTTCAAGACAATAGACAATGGACAATAGGTGCAGGGGTAGGCCATTCGGCCCTTCGAGCCAGCGATTCAATGTGATCATGGTTGATCATCCCCAATCAGTACCCCGTTCCTGCCCTTTCCCCATATCCCCGGACTCCGCTATCTTTAAGAGCCCTATCCAGCTCTCTCTTGAAAGCATCCAAAGAACCTGCCTCCACCGCCCTCTGAGGCAGAGAATTCCACACACTCACAACTCTCTGTGAGAAAAAGTGTTTCCTCGTCTCCGTTCTAAATGGCTTACCCCTTATTCCTAAACTGTGGCCCCTGGTTCTGGACTCCTCCAACATCGGGAACATGTTTCCTGTCTGCAGCGTGTCCAAACCCTTAACAATCTTATATGTTTCAATGTGATCCCCTCTCATCCTTCTAAACTTCAGAGTGTACAAGCCCAGCTGCTTCATTCTTTCAGCATATGACAGTCCCGCCATCTTGTAAACCTACGCTGCACTCCCTCAATAGCAAGAATGTCCTTCCTCAAATTAGGGGACCAAAACTGCACACAATACTCCAGGTGTGGTCTCACTAGGGCTCTGTACAACTGCAGAAGGACCTCTTTGCTCTTATACTTGACTCCTCTTATAAAGGCCAACATGCCATTCGCTTTCTTCACTGCCTGCTGTATCTGCATTCTTACTTTCATAGACTGATGAACAGCATCTGCAGTTGTTTGTGCCCTGTTAATGGATGAATGTGCAAATTCCACAAAGCCAACATTAATCATTAGAATATAGAACAGTACAGCACAAGAACAGACCCTCTGGCCCACAATGTCTGTGCCGAACATGATGCCAAGACCAACTCTTAACTGCCTGCACATAATTCATATTGTTCCATTCCCTGCATATCCATATATCTTAAAGTCTCTTAAATGCCACTCTTGTATCTGTCTCAACCATCACTCTCGGCAGTGCAGTCCAGGCACTCGCCACCCTGTGCATAAAAACTTAACGCTCACATCCCCTTCAACCGTTGCCCCTCTTATCTTCTCACTGTATAGCCTGTCTGTGCCTCTCATAATGTTATATATTTCTATTAGGTCTCCCCGCAACTTCTGACATACCAGAGAAAATAATCCAAGTATGTCCAACCACTCCCTCTAGTTAATATCCCCTAACCCAGGCATCATTGTGGTAAATTAGGATCAACCTTTTCATAATGAAAAGGCCAAACAGCACGCATGTGAAGGGAGTCTAATCAATGATTTGTTTGACGTTAATGTTTTGCTTTCTCATTGCATCTCCTCGCCTGGAAATTCAACCTAATAAAAAAACTGGCAATACCGGAATAGATCAGTAGATCAGACAGCACCTGTGAAGACAAAAACAGTAAATTGGAGTAAAGGGCCTGTCCCACTTGGCCGTCATTCGTGCGCCATTTACGCTACCTGCTAGCGTGTGGCTAGCGTGTGGGTTGCGCGTGGGTAGTGCGGGACGGGCGCATGGAGTGGTGTGGAGGAGTGTGGACTTCGTTCTGCACGAAATCTTCGCGCGCCACCGGCCTGCCGCGTAACTGACGGCCAAAGTGGGACAGGCCCAAGACCCTGTTGCAGCGCAACGTCTCACCTCCAACAGCAGCAGAAGCAGGTAAGCGATCGCCGAGGTCGGCCTAGGGCTCACTGCCGTTGCGGATCCCACCTACTCCCAGAGCTGGGCCAAATCGATTGGAGATAGACACAAAATGCAGGAGTAACTCAGCGGGACCGGCAGCATCTCTGGAGAGAAGCAATGGGTGACGTTTCGGGTCGAGACCCTTCTTCAGACCATGCATGTGCTGTTACCATTCCCCCAATTATCATTCCTTTTGGAGCTTTGTAATGGAACTTGGACTGCATTGTACAGGGTTACCTGTTGTATCTTGGAGGCTTGCAGAAGAGTAAAGTATTTACATGCTTCACCCCACTCTCTCCTGCAACCTTGCATTAACTCTACCCTTCTTCCATCCTACCTGTCCGTTCCTGACACTGCTATCTGCCAGGGTGGCACGGTGGAGCAGCAGTAGAGTTGCTGCTTTACAGTGATTACAGCGCCAGAGACACGGGTTCGATCCCGGCTACGTGTGCTGTCTGTACGGAGTTTGTACTTTCTCCCCGTGACGGTGTTGTGTTTTCTCCGAGATCTTCGGTTTCCTTCCACACTTCAAAGATGTACATGTTTGAAGGTTAATTGGCTTGGTATAAATGTGCGGGGATCGCTGGTCGGCGTGGACTCAGTGGGCCGAAGGGCCTGTTTCCACCCTGTACCTCTAAACTAAACGGAACTATCTCTCCTGAGAACTCGATAGCCAACCAGACTGCCTGATCAAAGGTTCAAAGGTTCATTTATTGTCACATACACCAATTGGTGCAGTGAAATTCGAGTTGCCATTGCAGCACATTAATAAGAATACAACACAACATTATCAAGGAATTTAACATTAAACATAAAAAAACATCCCCCCACAATGTTTCCTACTGTGGGGGAAGGCAAAAAGTGCAGTCCCCATCCCCTTGTCCACCCACAGTCGGGCCTATTGAGGCCTCCGCAGTCGCCGCTACGGAGGCCGATGTTTCAGGCCCTTCTCGCCGGGTGATGGTGCTCCGTCGTCGGGAGAACCCTCTCAGTGGCTTGTGATACCTGGAACGGCCGCTTCCTTACCGGAGACCGCGGCTTCCGAAGCCGACAGGCCGCGCTGGACGGAGCTCCACCACTGGTGATCTCGGCGAGAGATCCCAGGCTCCCGATGTCAAAGTCAGCGCCGCCGCCCGCGGCTGGACTCTCCACGGACCCGCAGCTCCGCGATGTTCCAGTCGGCGGACCCAGCACACCGGAGCTCCAGCGCAGGGACCCGGGCAAGGCATCGCCTGCTCCACGATAGCGCTCCAGCGCTGTGGCACCGCCGAAGCCGTGGTTCTGGCCGGTCCCCTCAGGAAAAGCCGCTCCAGACCCAATGGTAGGCCGCGAGGACGGGTCCAAGATGCTGCTCGGAGGAAAGCCGCCTCTCCGACCAGGTAGGGACAAGGAAAAGCAGTTTCCCCCTTCCCCCCTCCCCCCCACATAAAAAGGACTAGACCTCCAAAACAAAACACTATTTTAACATACTAAAAATAAGTGAAAAGATGGACAGCTGCAGGCAGGGCAGCCATACCCAACTGGACGGCGCCCCCTATCTTCCGATCCATTATCTTCTGATCAGGTCTGTTATCAAACTCCTGATTCCACATGTGGGAGAGGAGGATCAGGTGACATCTTTTCTTCTACAAAAAATATGCACTTCTTAGCTACAGCTGACGTTTAATGCAGAGGCTCAATGACAAAAACAGTTGTTAGTCCACCACATCAGCACCATTTTTACACAGCCTCATGGTTGCATCGGTCATTCCAGATAGTTTTGTTATCTAGGTACATAATTTAGTCATAGAATCATACAGCGTGATAACAGGCCCTTCGGCCCAACTTGCCCACACCAACTAACATGTCCCATCTAGTCCCACCTGCCTGCATTTTGCCCACATCCCTCTAAACCTATCTTATCCATGTACCTGTCTTTTTGTTGTTGTAAACATTACGATAGTACCTGCCTCAACTACCTCCTCGGGCAGCGCGTTCCATACACCACCTTTCGTGTTAAACAGTTACTCCTCAGGCTCCTATTAAATCTTTCCCCCTTCACTTTAAACCTATGTCCTCCAGTTCTCGATTCCCCTACTATGGGCAAGAGACTCTGTGTGTTTACCTGATCTATTCCTCTCATGATTTTGTACACCTTTATAACCACCCCTTATCCTCCTGCGCTCCAAGGAATAAAGTCCTAACATGCTCAACCTCTCCCTATATCTCAGGCCCTCGAGTCCTGGCAATATCCCCGTGAACCTTCTCTGCACCCTTCCCAGCTTGATCTTACAATTTCTTGTAAATATATTCCTGCATCCAATCACCTTTCCCTGAGAACCGGATGAGGGTTTACAACAATATGATGGTTTCATGTTTACCATTACCGAGGCCAGTTTTAATTCCAGACTTATTTGTTTATTGGCATTTACATTCCCCAGTTGCTTTGTTGAGTTTCTGTCTTTGGATCAATAGTCCAGAACATTGGCTACGCATCTAGTATGTCAACCACATATTAAAACTTCTTATGAACTTTTACCACTTGGTTGCACATTCTCGCCTTGCTCCCAAATAATTTCCTCATATTTCTCTATATTCAGTTCCAACAGGCAGCTGCCTGCGTTATTTGCCAACTATATTTGCCAATTTTTCTAAGATGGTTTATGTGGTCTTCTGGGTTAATATTGCTTCCTGGTTTCATGACACAAAAATCTGACAAGCAAGAATTACCCAACACAATCAGAATAGTGGAGTTATAAGACTGCAGATGCTGGAATCTTGAGTGAAATACTAAGTGCTGGACAAACTCATCATATCAAGAAGTATCTTCAGATTGAGCTCAGTCTGAAGACAGGTCCCAACCTGAAACATTGTCCATCCATTTCCCTCCACAGACGCTGTCTGACCTACCTATTGATCATGATAGTGGGAGGTAAGGGTGTGGGGTGCTGGAATGGTTAATGGGAGAGTGTGGATGAATTATTTTTTGGAGTCACGTGCACTGTTAGCACTGCAACACGTAAGAGCCAGAATTTCAATCTTCTTTTCAATCAAGCATCCATTTAAAACCAGGTAGAATTTGAACTTAGAATATGAAAACTGGTGGAGATAAAGAGACTGCAGATGCTGGAATCTGGAGCAACAATAATCTGCTGGAGGTCTAGCAGCATTTGTGGGGGAAATGAAATGTCAATGTATACAGTTAATCCAGAATGAATAATTAAGGGAAGGTACACAAAAATGCTGGAGAAACTCAGCGGGTGCAGCAGCATCTATGGAGCGAAGGAAATAGGCAACGTTTCGGGCCGAAACCCTTCTTCAGACTGAAGTCCGGGTCCGGGGAAACCCTTCTTCAGACCCAGTCTGAAGAAGGGTTTCGGCTCGAAACGTTGCCTATTTCCTTCGCTCCATAGATGCTGCTGCACCCGCTGAGTTTCTCCAGCATTTTTGTGTACCTTCGATTTTCCAGCATCTGCAGTTCCTTCTTTAACACCATGAATAATTAAGCATTCCCTATTCTAATTTTACAGCACAACTCTTCACCTAATGCATAAAATCCTCGATAGATAAGATATGCTACATTTAAATTAGTTTAGTTTATTGTCACGTGCACTGAGGTACGGTGAAAAGCTCTTATTGTGTGCTAACCAGTTAGTAGAAAGACCCTACATGATAACAATCGAGTCATCCACAGTGTACAGATACATGATAAAGGCCATTCTAACAAGCTATTCCTAAGCAGAATCTACAATATTAGAATTCCATCCACAATGAGGAATGTATCTTTAAATAAACATCGTTTGAGATTTTAATTAGTTGTGTTCAAGGGATTAATTTTCCTGATATTTACACACTTACAGAATACTGAAAGGCATAGATATAGTGGATGGGGAAAGGATGTTTTCACTGGTGGGAGAGTCTGGGACTAGAGGTCATAGGCTCAGAATTAAAGGGCGCTCTTTTAGAAAGGATGTGAGGAGCAACTTCTTTAGTCAGAGGGTAGTTAATCCGTGGAACTCATTTCCACAGAGGGCTGTGGAGGCCAAGTCAGTGGATTTTATTAAGACAGAGATAGACAAATTCTTGAATAGAACGGGTGTCCAGGGTTATGGGGAGAAGGCAGGAAAATTGGATTAGGAGGCAGAGATCAGCCATGATTGAATGGCGGAGTAGATTTGATGGGCCAGATGGCCTAATTCTACTCTTATAACTTGTGAACTTGTAAATATTGATTCCATCTTCAGTGACCACTTCTATTGATCCTCTTGTGAGAATACAGTCCATGGAATGTACAAGGCATTTTCCTTTCATAGCATCACAATTAGAGATGATAAATTAACCTGAAACATAAAACTCACAATGCTTCCTACCAGTAAAGGTGAAGGAGAGCTTTACTTTATTGGCATTATTTTAGCCGTGGTCTCAAGTTACTTGTAAATGATACATTGAGTGATAAATTGCCGTGAGAATGAATCATTGGCACGTCCTCTTGCAAGATGCTGCTAGTGAGCTGATTCGGGTTGAGGCAAGGAACACAGGGTATCTAGCATCCTAGTGAACAATAAAATGCAACTGCAATTCTCACAGCCAGGAAGATCGAAGGAATGTAGCAGTGAGTGGTCGGAGTACGTGGAAAAATAAACTAGAGTATATATTCAAGTGGATTGAACATTTTGAGGAGGTAAGAAGGATAATGGTGGTGGCAGGTTTGATGTAGTCTACATCAATAGCGTGTAGCCTAAATCAGTAGGGCGCCGCAGTGGTGTTGCTAGTAGAGCTGCTGCCTCACAGCGTCAGAGACCCGGGTTCGATCCTGACCTCGGGTGCTGTCTGTGTTTGCATGTTCTCTCTGTGACCGTGTGGGTTTCCTCCGGGTGCTCCTGTTTCCTCCCACAGCCCAAAGAAGTGTGGGTTAGTAAGTTTACTGTTTTCTGCAAATTGCCCCTAGTATGTCGAGAATGGATGTGAAAGTGGGATAATAGAGAATCAGTGTGAATGGGTGATCGATGGTCGGCATGGACACAGTGGGCTGAAGGCCCTTTTTCCACACTGTGTCCCTATACTTCTGCTTCTTCTTGCGTATGGCGTGCACAGCCTAAAGTTGTAGGACAACTTGTTCTATTTGATCTTATTTGATTGTCTCATGCCTACTATGTTCTGTTGTGCTGAAGCAAAGCAAGAATTTCATTGTCCTATCAGGGACACATGACAATAAACTCTCTTGAATCTTGAATCTTGAATTGTGCACGCCAGGTTGATTGCATTCGTTGAAACTAGGCGGACCACGTGAAGGTTGCAACCTCCCACCCCGTCCCTAAACTAAATTACATCAATGTTTTCCTTTATAAGGTAATGACACTCATTCTTGGGCTATATTAAACAATAGTTAGACCACAGCAAGATACTCCAATTATTTCTGGGTGTCACATGGCAGGAAGATTGCGGTGGCATTAGAGAGATTTTTTGAAGGATGGTGGTGTCAGGGTGGAAGAATTTTAGTTATGCGGAAAGGCTTGTTTGGTTTGGAACAAAGGAGGCTGAGGGAGTCTAATGGGCAAACAATTTAAGGAGAGTAAAGATTCCTGACACATGCCAGAAGCATACATTGTGAAATCAACTATAGTCACACCATTTTCTAAATGAAAGAATGGAAGGTTGCCAGTTGGGATTATGCAGATTTGATGTATCTATTTCACATAAGACTCTAGAAAATGCATTATCCTGAAATTATCTATCAAACTTCAATGAAACAGGGTGCAGTACATCCTCCAGTCTGCATCAATGATGCTGAATTGGAGATTGTCGAGTGCTTCAAATTTCTTGGTGTCTATATCACCAACAATTTGTCCTGGTGCAACCACACTGATGCCACACCTAATAAAGCAGACCAATGCGTCTTCCACGGAAGACTACGGAAAATCAGCGTGTCTCCACTGGCTCATACCAATTTCTGCTATATACTATCGAAAACATCTCTCCGAATCCATCAGAGCTGGATGTGACAGCTGCTCTGCTCAAGATTGAAAGCTTACAGAGAATCATGGACACAGCCCATTCCATCACATGAACCAGCCCCCCACCACATTGACTCCATCCATTCTTCACGCTGTATCAGGAAAGCAGCAGACATAATCAAGGATCATTCACACTACGATCATTCTCGCTTCTCTCTCCCATCAGGCAGAACATACAAAAGCTTAAAAGGAAGTACCACCAGATTCAGGAACAGCCTCTTCCCAGCAGTTATCAGGCTTTCAAACTGACCTCTGTTATGCTGTGATCCAAATTGTTAATATAACAAACAGCAGCTGACCCAACACTGACCCCTGCAGCACACCACTAGTCTCAGGATTCCAACCAGAACTCTCCGCAACTGCCCTTTAACCTTCCTCCAAACCAATCTTGATTCCAATTGGATTTAACCCATCTTGGATTCCATGCAATTTAACCTTCCAGACAAATCTACCAAAGCGGGACCTTGGCAAAGGCCTTGCTAAGGTCTAAATAGACAATGTCCACTGCCCTGCCCTTATCTGTCTTCTTGATAACCTCTTAAAACAACTTGATCTAAATTATGAAACCAGATTGCTTATGTGTAAAGAGATGCTGACTATCCCTAAACAGTCTGTACTTATCCAAATGCTGGGGGATCCTATCCTTAAGAATCCCTTCCAACAACTTTCCCACCACTGACATCAGGCTCACCGGCATGTAGTTCCTTGGCTTGTCTTTGCTGTGCTTCTGAAATAACGGTACAACATTAGGCACCCTTCAGTCTTCTGGAAGATCACCTTTTATTCCACACTCTGTTTCTTTCTCTTTTGCACTACCCATTGTACTCATGTATGGTATGATTTGCCTGAATAGTATGCACAACAACGTTTTTATTGTATCACATAATACATGGCAATAATGAACCAACAAACCCAATAATTGAATTGCATTAACATAATTGAATTCCATTACGTATCAATATCCTCCAAGCCATAGGGCGGCAGTATGGCACAGCGATAGAGCTGCTACCTCACAGCACCAGAGATCGGAGTTTGACCCTGACTATGGGTGCTGTCTGTGCGGAGTTTGTATCTTCTCCCTGTGACTGCATATGTTTTCTCCGAGTGCTTCAGTTTTCTTCCACATCCTAAACTCATGCGGGTTCGTAAGTTAAGTGGCCTCTGTAAATTGCCCCTAGTATATAGGGTGTAAAAGTGGGATAACATAGAACTAATGAATGGACCTCGTGGGCCAAAGGGCCTGTTTCCACACTGTATCTGTAAACTAAACAAAACTAAACTATTCTGGCGGTTACCATTGATGAGAAACTGAAATTGAGCAGCACAATGTGGCTACAGGAGCAGGTCATACGCTAAGAACCCAAAGCAACTCACATCCTAATTTGCCAAAGTCAGTCCACCATACACAAAGTTCAAGTCAGCAAGGTGATGGAATATTCACCACTTGCCTGGATGAGTGCAGCTTCAATAACATGTAAGAAGCTCAGCACTATACAGGTCATAGGCACTCCATCCATTTCCATTCGCTCACTCCTCTACCGATGTACTGCAGCAGCAGTTTGTACCATCTACAGGACGCACCTATTGTCTATTGTCTATTGTCACTCTCTATACATTAGGGGACATTTTACAGAGACCAATTAACCTTTAAACCTGCACATATTTGGGGTGTGGGAAGAAGCAGGAGCACTCGGAGGAAACCCACAAGGTCACTGGGAGAACATGCAAACTCCACACAGACAGCACCAGAGGTCAGGATCGAACCCGGGTCTCTGGCGCTGTGAGGCAGCAGCTCTTCCAGTTGTGCCACTGCGCCCTCCTTCACAAGAGAAATTAAGGATGGGCAATTAAATGCTGGCTCAGCTCATACCTTTAGGAAATGGACAAGCAGAACTCTGCCCACATTAAACCAGAGTGCAGAAAGGAAAGGCATCCAGATGGAGTTGACATCTGCTCTATATTTTATGTAAGATGTATAATACAGTGCAGCAAACAGTTTCTCCTGTTTCCTTTGGAATATTCAACCCATTAAATGTTTGCCGACAGTGACTCCCATTCCAGGTAATTTGGATTTCTGTGTGTTCATATTTTGGAATGCTTTGATGCCAATTTGAATAAGAAACATTCTAACATGAAACAACAGATCTGCCTGAACATTTATCTTAATAACTCCAAGCTCTCTAGGGGAGAGAAAGTAGATACAGTTGTCTGTGTTCTAGATGAAGAATGATCTTCTGCAAGTGGAGAGGTTGATTTATCCAGTGCTTGCACAAGCAAATCACCCTACTTGCGTGGCCTTTTTCTCTCAGTCAATTCACTTGTACTTTTGATCAGTCATAGAGATTTTCCCAAGTTTACCCAAAATCAGGAATTGAATTTCACTAATTATTGGCCTTCTGCCATAATTATCTTCCATAAATAGTGAAACAAAGCTTTGAGCTTAGGTTTAAATATTCACTGCCCTCTACTTAATCAAAGTTCCTTTTGGCTGAAATGACATTGCCGAAAAGAACTAATAGTATAAATATTGTGTTAATTCTCTAAATATCTCGTTGTTTTCTTCTGTCCATTGGTTTGTTGATGATTTATTGCTAAAAGATCAGTGGTTGGAAAGTCTCACAGGACTGCAATGTGTATGTACTGTTGTGACCCCCACCTTCTCTCCAATTGTACCTGTACCTCCCCCTACCTATATGTACTGATGACAAAGTTGATCTGACTTGATATTGCAGGTTGGAGAGAAGATGAGAAAGTATCAAAGTAGAGCCAAACCAAAGATTGAATAAACAACGTAGGATGGTCAGGTCCAGTGGTGGAAGAATGTAGCTCAATGTTGCAGTTCAGAGGCATTAATAAATCCAATTTGTATCATTTTGGCATTGAAAGAAGTCTGACAGGTTCTTGATTAGTAAGGGTGTCAAAGGTTACGGTGAGAAGTCAGAAGAATGGGGTTCAGAGGGAAAGGCAGATCCAGCCATGATTGAAAGGCAGAGTACACTTGAGCCAAATGGCCTAATTCGGCTCTGATGGTTTATGAACTTATAAAAGCGTGAAGGAAAAGACCAAGCAAGGGTGGATCCAAAGCTGGAACCAAGAAATTGTATGAATGATGAGTAATCAACATAAAGAAATGTTCCTGTCCAACGTCCTATCTTCCAACCTCATTGTGTTCCAAGTTCTTCAAAGCTTAGCTGTGTACATTCCCTTCTACAACTCCCACTCCCATACTGACCTTTCTGTTCTGGGCCTCCACTGTCAGAGGGAGGCCACAGCACCTCATATTTCGCTTGGGCAGCTTACAACTCAGCAGCATGAATAATTGATTTCTCTAACTGCAAGTAACCCTTGTATTCCCTCTCTCTCCAACTTTCCCCCACCCTAGCCCTCTTGCTAATTTCACTGTTTGTATTCCTTCATTATCGCCACGTCCCCAGCCAATAATGGACCATTGTGGGCTCCACCTTTCCTGAGTCATCGATGCAGGCTCAGTTTTGTTCACTCCCTCTCCTTGCCTCTAATTTCCCCCTCACTGACTTTCAGTCTGACGAAGGGTCTCCACCCGAAATGTCACCGATTCCTTTTCTCCAGAGATGCTGCCTGGCCCGCTGAGTTACTCCGACATTTTGTGTCTATCTTCTAATCTACAAAGATGGTCGAGTGATTCAATTACTAGCTTGACCAGTGTTCCTTCCCTGCAATACTAATTTTTACCCTTTTACCACCACTCCATCATAGTGCTTCTACTCCAATTTCCTGAGTCAGCTTTAACTTTAAATCTCTCTGTCACGTTTCTTGGGATATTTTCTACATTAAGGCACCATAGAAGTGCAAATTTTTGACCGTAAAACATTCAGACAGACGTACCATTTAGCATCTGGTGTGTTGGTGGAATACAGTGTGATTCATTCAGTAAGAATTTGACTGTAAGATTAATTATGCTGCAAATTCTTTATTTAGTTTTGATTTATTTATTCATTTCACTCCGTGGTGTATTTATTTATCGGTGGGTGAAGAATTTATTTATTTCACACTGCCGTGATTTTGTTTACACATTTACTTAAAGCTTTTATTATCTGTCCCTTAAAACCACAATAATCTTTATTTAGCAACCTCATTTCAGAAGTTATGCTCATTTGAAATACAGTCAGTGTATGTTTACCATATTCCCTGAGCAAAGTATTTATTTATTACCCAAGCTTCAGGGAGCAATCCTGTGTGAGGTTAGCAAAGCATTTAACAATCTTTACTCATGGAGTCAATTTCCTGAAATAAGATTCCAAATATTAATGTAACAGTGGAATTAATGTGTTGAGTGCAACAGATGTCTGTAATATTGAGCAAACTGTAGTAAGCATAGGTGAGGCGTTGCATTTGGGCAGACTAATTAAAGAGGAAGGAGTCTTGAGATATAGTGCAGGACCTGAGGACATCAGTTTGTTATGGATTATGAATCAGTAACATACTTGAGCCTTATATCCACCACCTTATCCCTCAATATGTGATTGTACAGATTCAGAGCTTGACATCCTGATTTTCTTTAACTGACTGGCATTCTGTTCCATTTTAATAGATTGTTGGCATCTACCTGAGATCCATCCACTTGGGTCTGTGTCCAGGGTGTACATTGTTTTCTATTTTGATTTGGGCAAGATAAGAGGCGGTGCCATTGCACACCGATGGATTTGCTGCCTTACAGTGCCACAAACTCGGGTTCGATCCTGACTATGAACGCTGTCAGTATGTACGTTGTCCTTGTGACCACGTGGGTTTTCTCTGGGTGCTCCTGTTTCCTCCCAACTTCCAAATATGTGCGGGCTTGCAGGTTAGTTGGCTTCTGTAAGTTGCACAAAGTTGCGTAGGATACGGGTGATTGCAGTTCGGCGTTGACTCACTGGGCCGAAGGGGCTGTATATCTAAACTCAACTAAAGAGGATGGTAGATATGTGGGGGAGGTATAAAGGCTCAGAAAATAAATGTATCAATATGTTTGGTTCATTGAACTTTTGTAAAAATGACTTCCAAGCCTAGCTTCCCACGGCTGTTTGTGCTGAACAATCATTTCATTGGTAGTTCTGCCTGCCTCTGTGGCACAGTTGCTAATCCACAGACTTTTCCTCCCAGCCCAGTCATTAAATGCATGATGGATTGATGACCACCACAGCAGTTCTCACTGCGCCAGAAGGAGGAGAGCAGCTTGTGTGGTCTCTCAGAGGTTATGACCAATTAAAAAAAGGATGTGCCTTATTTATCAGTGGAGATCAGTGCTGGGGGAGTGGCTGCGAGAGTGTCAGAAGTGTGCTTACAGAAGGAGGTACTCTCACACCATAGATACATTCACTGAGGTTCAAGGTAAAAATAATTTGATTCCTGAGCACCGAGGGAAGGAAACCATGTCAAAGGGTAGTATGGAAGCAGATTTACCGGAATACTGCTTTAATTAGGTGGTCATGAGCAGTTTGTAGGGTCTCGACCTGAAACGTCACCTATTCCTTTTCTCCAGAAATGCTGCCTGGCCCTCTGAGATACTCCAGCCTTTTGTGTCTATCTTCGGTAGAAACCAGCATCTGTAGTTCCTTCCTACACACACTTAATTAGGTGCTGTTAGCTGCAAGGAGAGGTTGGACACACTTGGATTGTTTTCTCTTGAACACGGGAGGCTGACTGGAGAAACTGTCAGGAGTATATAAAATGAGAGGCATAAAATGAGAGGCACAGATAGGGTAGACAGTCAGAAACAATGGTTCATCAGTATTTTATTGTCATATGTATCTAATATAGTAAAATCCTTTTTTTGCACACAGTGATAATCGTGCTATACATTAGGTACAATCAAAATAAGCATAAGATATATATTTTTTCCGAGGGTGGACATGTCAAAGAAGGGAGGGCATAGCTTTAAGGTGAGAGGGAGGGGGAGGGGGAGATGGGGGGGGCGGAGTTTAAAAGAGATATGCAGGAAAGGTTTTTCTGCACAAGGATGGCGGGTGCGTGGAGCATACTGCCAGGAATGGTGGTGGAGGCTGATATGAACGTGGCATTGAGAAAGCTTTAAATTGGCACATGAATATAAAAGGATGGCAGGATATGGATTACAAGCAGGGAATGAAACTGGTTCATCTTGGTATCATGTTCAGCACAGTTATTGTGGCCCAAAGGGCAAGTCCTGTGCTGTACTTTTCTATGTTCAGCTGTGAAGAAGATGCTTGCCTT
This sequence comes from Malacoraja senta, assembly GCA_038087875.1. Classification (NCBI taxonomy): domain Eukaryota; kingdom Metazoa; phylum Chordata; class Chondrichthyes; order Rajiformes; family Rajidae; genus Malacoraja; species Malacoraja senta. Next base: position 249,045,915 of record CM075977.1, on the reverse strand, counting down.
TCATGTCCTTTCTCTGTCAATAGAATTTGTTGGTGCTAAGGTGAACATCTATAAAACCTGAACTATCAGCTCAACTCGCAACTATTTTGTGAACTTACTTTAACTGACAAGGGATTCTATTAGTTATCAACAACAGTTGATAGCCCAGTTTAGGGGGACAGCAAAGTGGTGCAGTGGTAGAGTTGCAGACTTGCAGCGCCGGAAACTCGGATTTGATCCTGACTATGGGTGCTGTCTGTATGGAGTTTGAACGTTCTCCCCGTGACTGCATGGGTTTTTCCTGTGTGCTCCAGTTTCCTCCCACACTCCAAAGACATACAGGTTTGTAGGTTAATTAGTTTCGGTAAAAATTGTAAATTGTCCCTGTAGTTCAGACATTTCGATGGTCTCTGTATGTATTCTGATTAAAGTACTTGTTATGATATATAATGACTCTGTATCAAAAGTCCCTAGTTTACACAGTCCCTAGTTGTCTGATAGCGTTATTGTACAGGGATCACTGGTGGGCATGGACCCGGTAGGCTGAAGGGCCTATTTTGGCTACATCTATAAACTAAACTAAACAGTTCAATGAAAGAAAGATGGCACTTCTTTGTCTGACGGTCATGGCTGATGTTTGTCATTGTCAGGCAAGAACATGTGTCTGTGCCATTCACTTTCCTTTAGCATTGCATATGTGTCTTTTTACAATACTGCACACAATAATGTGGCAAAGGGGGTCAAATTTTAAATTCTTTCAAAAATTTGACAAGCACTTTATTGGGTTCATGACTAACATAGTATCAACAAAAAATATAAGAAAAGATAGCATATTGATGGCGTTTCTGAAAATGGTGAGATTAAAAAATTGCATGTCTTTGCTCCACACTGGATGCAGAATTAGCCATTCTTGGTTGAGGAGTCCACAGACTGGATTCAAAAGACCAATAATTTGAGAGTGTTGCAACTTTGATGGAGGTAGTTGGGAAGATTTAGGAAATATCAGTCTACTCTCTGCACCTGTAACTCTCCAAATTCTGAAAGGAAATTCCCCATGCTCTAAAACTACAGCCTGGGAGATCTCCACAACAACAAGATAAAAGCAAAAGGTATTAAAGACAATTATGTCTTTTCAAATTGCAAGTTTTGAGGTGGCACAATGGTGCAGCGGTAGAGTTGCTGCCTTACAGCGGCAGAGTCCCGGGATTGATCATGACTATGGGGGCTGTCTGAACGGAGTTAGTACGTTCTCCCTGTGATTGCGTGGGTTTTCTCCGGGATCTCCAATTACCTCCATACTCCAAAGACTTACAGGTTTGTAGGTTGATTGGCTTCAGTAGTACACCCTAGTGTTTAGGATAGTGCTGGCATACGGGATGATCGCAAATCAGCACGGGCTCGGTGGGCCGAATGGTCTGTTTCTGCGCTGTATCTCTAAACTAAACTAAAACAAATTCAGTGAAATAATAGGGTGGCACAGTGGCACAGCGGCAGAGGTGCTGCCTCACAGTGCCTGAGACCCATTTTGATCCTAACAATGGGTGCTGTCTGTGTGTAGTTTGTATGTTCTGCCTGTGATTGTGTGTTTTTTCTCTGGGTGCTCCAGTTTCCTCCCACGTTCCAAAGACGTGCAGGTTTGTAGGTTAATTGGCTTCTGTAAATTGCCCCTAATGTGTAAGATACGAAAGTGGGATAATATGGAACCAGTGTACCGGTGATCGATGTTTGATGTGGACTCGGTGGGCCAAAGGTCAGTTTCCTTGCTGTATCTTGAAATATAACTTTTGCAAAATTGAACACTCTGGATGGTGGGGTAGAGAACATCAAATGTGTGGTGGAATGTTGGCCTCAGGTTATCGTCTCTTTTGCACATGGTATTCCACAGACTTCAGTGGAACTGAATGAAAACACTAGTCAATACTCTTAAGTGTGCTTAGTATCAGTGTTCAGAGTTGAATTTGTCCTCCCCCATAAGTCTTAACAGAACTTCCATTGCACATGAAGCAATTTAAAATAATGCTCAGGGAAGCAAAACCTAAAGCAAAATCAGCTGTTGCAGTCATAGCAGTCTCTTCAAATGTGGAATCCACCCCAGGACACAACGCTTTAATGTTTCATTTTGTTTAAACCTTTATGCAATGGGAAGTTTAATTCTAGAAAATTCAAAAGACCACATGTGGGAATCCAAAGTCTGGATCACGCACCCTGAGTGATGTTTTGACAATGGTGAATCCCATTCTCCATGTAGAGTGACATGTTATGATGAGAAAATGTGGTAAAAACGTGACTGCTGGTTATCAAGTTATATGAAGAGATGGGAGCTTCAGTTAGATATGTAGAGATGTAAATGTCTTTGTACACACTGGTGCTAAGGTGATTATAGTTAATGAAACCACCCATTGCTGGCATTTTGCACATGGATGGTTCCAGCAGTGGGAAAGTCTGGGACCAGAGGGCACAGCCTCAGAATAAATGGACGCACCTTTACAATGGAGGGGAGAAGGAAATTATTTAGCCAGAGGGTGATGAATCTGAGGAATTCATTGCCACAGACGGCGGTCAGGGCTAAGTCATAGGGTATTTTTAAAGTGGAGATTAATAGCTTATTGATTAGTATGAGTGTCAAAGGTTACAGGGAGAAGGCAGGAGAATGAGGTTAAGAGTGATAAATAGATCACCCTTGAACGAATGGCAACGCAGACTTGGACCAAATGGCCTAATTCTTGTCTTGTGGAATAAGGTAAGGTAGGGAAAAAATTGTATTACAGTGTTGTTTTGTGAAAGTATGGAAGGAAACCTTTTCCCCACAGTATTGTGTTCAGTCTAAGCTTTTGGGCTTATAGTTGCTCCAGTCAATGTTATGACTCTCACTTTCCAGTAAACATTTTAATTCATGCCAAGTCTCGACTTCACTGTTTGCATAAGCTGGAAGAAGCCTCCCCAGTGAGCTAGCACATGGAGACCACCTCCTAGGTCTGATCGGATTAAATCCTTGCCTCTGGAATCTATTGTAGTTTAGCACAATGAGCATTTCACTCCATTTTACCAGTAATACTTTCGAATGGAATGGTTGCGTTTTTATTGTAATTATCAATCACAGGACCTGAAGCACGACAGTATTGATGATTAGATCATGAATTTAATTATTTTACTGACTATTGCGATATGTTTTAAGAATGGAAGAATCTTCTGTTTTTAGTATTTTTGAAATAGCTGCCTCGTTCTTGAAAAACGTGCATATCCAATGTTTGAAAGGGTACAAACTTAGCTCCGTGTTGAAATTTTTGGCTTTTAATATTTTACAAATAACAAAATATTAAAATGAAAGTATTAATATTAGAATGTTTTGTAATATTTTGGGCGGCACAGTGGTCCAGAGGTAGAGTTGCTGCCTTACAGCGCTTGCAGCACCGGAGACCCGGGTTCAATCCCGACAACAGGTGCTGTCTGTACGGAATTTGTACGTTCTCCCAGTGACCTGCGTGGGTTTTCCTCCGAGATCTTTGGTTTTCTCCCACACTCCAAAGACGTTCAGGTTTGTAGGTTAATTGGCTTGGTAAATGTAAAAATTGCCCCTAGCGTGTGTAGGATGGTGTTAATGTGCAGTTGGCACGGAGACGGTGGGCCAAAGGGCCTGTTTCCACGCTATATCTCTAAACTAAATTAAAAAACACAAGGTGCTGGAGGAACTCAGCAAGTCAGGCAGCATCTATGGAGGGAATGGACAGGGGACTTTCCAGGTCAGGACCCTACTTCAGACTGATTGTACTGAAATCCTTACAGTTCACTCCCGCATTATGTGTCTTGCTCAAGATTCCACCTTCTGCAGTTCCATGCATCTCCAATTAATATTTTATGTAGAGGCCCCTATTCTGGTGAAGGGACCTGAAACACTTTTTCCACAGATACTGCTGGACTTGATGACTGTTTCCAGCATTTTCTGTTTATCTTTCATGTTCCCAACACCTGCAGATTTTTTCATTTCCATTATAGACTTACTTCACAGACTTCTCCTTCTCCTTCTCCTTCTCCTTCCTTACTGCATTCCCTGAGGTCTTTTAGGGAAGGAAAGATTCTCCCACTGCCAGGTTTGTCTTTTGTGTGACTCCAGATTCCCAACAATGAGGTTGACTCTTGACATTCCTCTCTAATGGTCTGGAAATCTGTACAAGGGAAAATGGGAGTAGGTAACAAATGCTGACCTTGCCCTTGACACATCCACCCCTAAGCTAAATGCACAAAGGAACCATTAATATTATATAAAAATAACTTAAACCAACAAATTACAAATGATTTTGTGAATTGGAAATAGCTATTACGTTTTTTAAATTGCTTTTTGTAGCTACCAACTCATGATGACTTGCCTGGAGGCTTCTCATTACTGGTGTCAAAGCAGTGGCATAAGTGCAACATAACATTAATTTCCAGCACAGAAATAATCAAAGTAATTTGCTGTTCAGCGATTTACGACAGCTTTTGAGCAGTGCCCGATGTTTGGTGAATATAATCTTCCTATAATTCCGTGTAGGAAGGAACTGCAGATGTAGATTTACACCAAAGATAGACACAAAATGCTGGAGTAACTCAGTGGGACAGGCAGCAGCTCTGGAGAGAAGGAATGGGTGAGGTTTCGGGTTGAGACCCTTCTTCAATTTGAAGAGTCTCGACCCGAAATGTCACCCATTCCTTCTCTCCAGAGATACTGCCTGTCCTGTTGAGTTACTCTGGCATTTTGTGTCTATCTTCCTATATTCATACCTGGTTTCAAAAGTTGCTAAATTTCTGTTTAAAGTTCTAAATGCATATGTATTCAAAGTCATGTTTCATTAATTTCTACATGTAGTTTAAGAATAAATACTACTCTATGTCACCTACACTATGCCATCTGCAACTTTGCCTCATTAGATCATCAGTATTATTTGCAGAAAAGTAGAACAGTATCCACTGATTTCCCTTACCTGTACCTCATAAATGATGGTATAGAGACATCAGAGACTGTAGATGCTGGAAGCTTGAGTACAAAACAAACTGCTGGAGGAACTCTGTGGTCAGGTAGCATCTGTGGAGGGAAATGGGCAGACAATATTTCAGGTTGGAACCCAAAATGTTCTCTGTCCATTTTCTTCCACAGATGCTGCTGATCCACAGAGTTCCTCCAGTTACTTATAGATAGACTTAATTTTTAATCATTAAGTAGAACTTAGAAACGAGGATGGTGTAATTTCTATGTTTTTCAGATTCTATGGCCCACAATGATAATGTTAATTTTTGATTCTTTCTTCTGTTTTCTACTGTAGCAGGAAATATTGATGATGATGATGATGAAAATACATTATTGTCACATGTACCTATGTACCTAGTTACAGTGAAATTCTTTGTTTTGCAGACAAGTGTAGTAAAATCAAACTGGAGGAATGTGTTCAGTTGCAAGGTCCCCACAGGAACTGGTATAGAATAATATTCATGAAATTCCAGTCCCTAATTTCTTTGGGGAGTTTGCTAAAACAGAAAGGACTTTTTTCCCCCATATGGTTTCACATCTTTGTTGTTTATTCCTTGAAGGAGGAGAGAAATTATCCAACAACAGACAACTAGGGTAGCCAAGCCTATATTGCAACATCACAAGTAACCAGCCAACAGGGAATGTCACCCCAGCAAATAAATCCAAAGTTATGCAATGAATGGCCGCATTGTTCTGTGGGATGTGTGGATGTTTTGGATCTCCCAGTCACTTTGAGATGCTATGCATTGTAAAAAGCCAGATCTGTAGTATAATAAGGGATAATAGTGGCTGCTGACATTATTTCTATTACTTTCCATCCATATTTGCAGAGTTGGCATGTAAATCTTGGTTAAAATGGAGCCAAAAGAGGGCTAAAATAAACTACAGAATCCATGCATTCACAAGGCCTGATTGTTAGTTCTGCAAAAGAGGACAAGCTGCTGACTAGTGCCAGGAAGTCTAGCTCCCAGATCAGCCCTTCAGATAAGAACATTTAAGTATCATTATGTATGGGAATCTTGCAGAAGGAACTCCAAGGTATTGAGAATGCATGAATTTGATTGGATTGCTGCTAAAGAATTCTAAATAATGTAAATACTGTTGTGAGACAGTTACCCTGTTGTTTGTTGATTGGTCAAAATGTTAAGCCTTGGAAGAATTGTTTTGCGTTCCAGGGTAAATGTTGCATTATTCAGTTGGTTAGCTTCCTTTCAGAAGCTCTTGAGAGAAACATTGTATAGAAGACTGTAATTGGTTTAGGGAACTATCAATAATGTATTGATGTAATTAATATGTTTGATTGGATTGTAAAGAGACCGACCACCCCTAGGTAGTTCAGCCCCTCAAGGTTCGTGGACCTATAAAAGGTGTCTCCATTTTAGATCAGTGTCGATCTTCTGGAAGGGCGCTTGGGACTGCGTGACCTTTTGGAGCGTGTCTGCTTGCACGAGGCTGAAGGGCTTGGCCAGGCAGAGACAAGGATCGAACCTCCAGTGGTTTAGGTATCGTAGGAGATTGAGAGGGGATCTTATAGAAACGTACAAAATTCTTATGGGGTTGGACAGGCTAGATGCAGGAAGATTGTTCCCGATGTTGGGGAAGTCCAGGAAAGGGGTCACAGCTTAAGGATAAGGGGGAAATCCTTTAAGACCGAGATGAGAAAAAACTTTTTCACACAGAGAGTGGTGAATCTCTGGAACTCTCTGCCACAGAGGGTAGTTGAGGCCAGTTCATTGGCTATATTTAAGAGGGAGTTAGATGTGGCCCTTGTGGCTAAGGGGATCAGGGGGTATGGAGAGAAGGCAGGTACGGGATACTGAGTTGGATGATCAGCCATGATCATATTGAATGGCGGTGCAGGCTCGAAGGGCCGAATGGCCTACTCCTGCACCTATTTTCTATGTATCTATGTATAGGGAAATTTGTGTTCATTCTAAATTAACAATGAATAGTTGGTCCAGTGCTTGACTGAACTAGTCCGGAAGTGGCGGCACTGTTAACAGCTGCGGCTCGCCTGCAGTCTGTCTGTTTTTACTTTTTTCTGTTGTTTTTTTTGTCTTGTTTTGGTTAAGTTTTAGTTTGTTGGGTTGTGTTAGGAGGGGTGAAACATGTTCTCTGTCTCTTCCTTTGGGGGAATGCGACTTTTTCGTGTCGTATCCCCCTTCTCTGCCTCCGTCTGCGCTGAGGCCTATGGCAGAGCTGGCGGCCTCCAACCTGCGACCGACCCCGAGGCTACGGAGGCAGAGCCAGCCAGGACTTACCAACGAGAGGCTGGCCGTCTTCGGGGCTGAGGCAGCGGTGGCCCGACTTGCTGGTGCGGCGTTCTGGCTTTCTGCGGCGGCCTGGAGCTGATACAGCAGGGTCCGGAGCGGAGACTGCGGGACCCGGAGCTGGGGCAGCGGCCTGGAGCGGAGACTGCGGGACCTGGAGCTGGGGCAGCGGCCTGGAGTGGAGACTGCGGGACCCGGAGCTGGGGCAGCGGCCTGGAGCGGAGACTGCGGGACCCGGAGCTGGGGCAGCGGCCTGGAGCGGAGACTGCGGGACCCGGAGCTGGGGCAGCGGCCTGGAGCGGAGACAGCGGGACCCAGAGCTGGGGCAGCGGCCTGGAGAGGAGACGGCGGGACCCGGAGCTGGGGCGGCGGCCCAGAGCGGAGACTGCGGGACCCGGAGCTGGGGCGGCGGCCCGGAGCAGAGAATGTGGGACCCGGAGCTGGGGCAGCGGCCTGGAGCGGAGACTGCGGGACCCGGAGCTGGGGCGGCGGCCCAGAGCGGAGCCTGCGGGACCCGGAGCTGGGGCGGCGGCCCGGAGCAGAGAATGTGGGACCCGGAGCTGGGGCAGCGGCCTGGAGCGGAGACTGCGGGACCCGGAGCTGGGGCGGCGGCCCGGAGCGGAGACTGCGGGACCCGGAGCTGGGGCAGCGGCCCGGAGCTGATGCTGTGGCGGGCCGTCTCGGAGCGGAGACGTCGTTCCGGCTTTTGGCGGCGGCGACATCACCACGGAGGTCCGCTGGACTGGAAGGCGGCATCTTCGGCCTGGATCGATCGCCTCAGCGCAGAGGGAGAACAAGGAGGGAAGAGACGGAGACAAAGACTTTGCCTCCATCACAGTGAGGATGTGCTTGGTGAACTCACTGTGGTGGATGTTTAATTTGTGTTTATTGTATGTTTTGTTATTATTGGTTCTGTGTATGACTGCAGGCAACATAATTTCGTTCAGACCGAAAGGTCTGAATGACAATAAAGGAATCTATCTATCTAGCCTTGGGGGGTAAGCTTTAGGAGCATATTTACAGGCACAGAGGTAGAGTTGCTGACTCACAGCGCCAGAGACTTGATCCAGGTTTGATCTTGACTATGGGGCTGTCTATGCGGAGTTTTACGTTCCCCCAGTTGGATTTTCTCCGGGTGCTCCGGTTTCCTCCCAAGCTCCAAAGACGTTTAGGTTTGTTGGTTAATTGGCTTCTGTAAATTGTCGCTAGTGTGTAGGATAGAACTAGTGTGCAGGTGATCACTGGTAGACGTGGACTTGGTGGGCTGAAGGGCCTGTTTCTAAGCTGTATCTCTAACCTAAACAAAAGTCCCCAGAGTACATTTGTAGGTTCTAATGCTCTGCAAGCTCTTATGTATTCATGCTCAGCCCTTGTAATCATTGTTTTATGCCGGCCACATATGTCAGTACCCAACTTCTACCAGCGAAAGCCCTCACTACCTCTTCAGTTGAGTCAATTCCTCTGAAGAAGGGTCTCCAAAGATGCTGCCTGTCCCGCTGAGTTACTCCAGCTTTTTGTGTCTATCTTCAATTCCTCTTCTACCAGTTGAGGGTGTATGTTGATAGAGTTTTTGATAGTCAGTGTCTGCCGCCATTGTCTGATTTCGAAGTTTCTGGAATTGGTACTTGCTCTCTTTTTGCAGGTTTTGCTGTTCAGCTTGTGCAGTCCCCAGGAATACATGAGTTCGCTGATGTCAAGCTTACTTTCCTATTAGTTTCATTTAAGGATCTCTCAAACTCTGAAAAAGAAACCATTTTTTGATCTTTAACCAATAATTGCTTAGCGTTGAGCACCTGTGGTGTACAGCTTGCCTGTGATAAAAGATGAATCAACTCCCAGTTTTGCCTTTCACCTCTGTAAATTATTCTCAGGAAATGCCTGTAATTTCTTTGACTGCATGACAAAAGAATGCTTGTTTTATCAGTCATTTGATTTAATGTTGCATTTAATGTCCATCTGATGTAAAAATATATATTTTTAAAGTACTCATATCAACCAAAAAAGTGATGACCATTATCCATTTGTATTGAGTTTGGAATCACAGTTTGTGGAGTCTTATGTCCTCTGTTTGTTTCACTCACAAACTGCTCTGTCTGTGCCAACAGACTTAATTTCCCTGAGGTTTCCATTCCTTCTTCAATTTAAAAGCAGACTTAACGCCGGGGAAAAGCTTTGCAAAGCCAAATCCACAGCACCAGAAATGGAGGAAGGGAATCGCAAGACATCAACTCAATTCAGTGGTGGTTTTACAAACTTGGGTGGTGGTCGATCAACTTCAGTAACTAAGAATTGTTGCATTTGGCTGAAACTGGGCCCCTTTATGCCAAGGTCCCTATTTCTGTAACAACATCTCACGTTTATGTAGCTTCTTTAATGACTTGGGCCATTCCCAAGGATTCCTCATTATGCCTACAGTGGACTTGCAAACATCAAGTCAAGTCAAGAGAATTTATTGTCATGTGTCCCAGATAGGACAATAAAATTCTTGCTTGCTGCAGCACAACAGAATATTGTAGGCATAAATACAGACAGATCAGTGTGTCCATATACCATAGAATAGTAAGATTAAACGAGAACTTACCAGTTTGAAGTTTGATCTTTATTTTATTTGTTACGTTGGTAATTACATGAAGAAGCCCGCCAGTCCGCATGCGCGTCAATCTTCAAAGCAGCGGTATGAAATCACAGGTAACAGTAATTGAAGTAACATAGTAAGATCAGAGACTTGAGAACTACTAGATGACCTTTGTGAGAGAGGGTTGGGAGTGGAGGGCACGTAATCACCAACGTAACTCCTCATAAAATAAAGATCAAACTTCAAACTGGTAAGTTCTCGTTTAATCTTACTATTTTACTTCGGAGTCACGTGAGTGATTCCGTGAAGAGTTCAAAGCTCTGTGATTTCATGCCCTAGATTCAAATCCCGGCGTCTCACTGCATCGATTGACTCAGGATGAGTGAATAATCAACAATGCATTACACATGACATTGATTTAAACTTATTAATGGTTTACGTTAATAAAGAAAATCAATAGCAACCACTCTATCTCAGGGGAGGCTAAAGTGGACGCAAAACAGAATGGGCAAATAGCCCCGGGTCGGCAATCGGCCTATGGTAAAATAAAATTGAGAATCAATTCACTTGACCATCCTGTCGCCGCGAGGATATGGTCGATGGGAACGTCCATTGCCCTGGCCGCTGACGTTGATGCTGCCCTGGTGGAATGAGATGTAAAATTGTCAGTGTTAATACCTGCATAAACCAGAACGTGCTTCAGCCACCTTGAAATAGTCTGAACCGACTTTTTCTTGTGTGGTTGTTTGTGGCTAATAAACAATGCTGATTCCACACCTCTTAGCATTCTGGTGGCCTTGATATAATATAGCAAGCGTGCCCTCACACATAGACGTGAGTCCGTGGGGTATGCTGAAATATGATCTTAAACCCTGTCACCCCTGGTCTGCTCTGCTTGTGTAGACCAGAAATGTAAAACGTAATGGCATCTGCAGCCACTTCCATCCTATCTAGCCGCAGCTTTTGCAATGTCTGCACTCGTGCTGATACTAGTGTCATGACTAAGGAAGTAGCTGGCCCCTGGTGAAGTATTGTTAACACAATGTCAATATCCCATACTGCCTATACTTGTACTGGGAGAACTTGTGTTAAAGATATCGTTTACAAACTCGATATCCAGGGTTGAAACCCGACAGAGTGGATCCTGTTTGCTGCAGCTAATATGATGGGAAGGCACGTTTGGCACAGTTAATGGCCCTATACTCAATTATTGTCAGAAGACCATTTAAGAATGAACTGGAAGACATCAGTAATCTGTACCGTATTAAATGTAACATTAACATTAAACAAAACCGCTTCCCACCTCCTGAATAGGAAATGTACTGCTTTTTTGGTGCTATCACTGCACTCTGCAGTGAGCACATACATGGTTTGATGTGACAACCTGAGCCGTAGGGCAGTCTATTCAGAATCTGCAAGTCAATAAATTGATTTTATCATGCAGAGGCTGGTTTCCTGGACCACAGTTTGAACCAGCAAAGTTTTCGTTTTTTAGAATAACCGTATATGCTTGTATTATTATGCCTGACGTAAGCGGGAATCATGGCTGCATAGCCAGTCAGACAGTACGAAAACTAAAGCGAGATCTTGCTGGCTTTATTTCAAGACCCGACTGATGAGGCAAAATGGAGGAAGACATAAAAGAACATTCCTCCTTCTTGTAGCGAGAATGTATCTCTCAACACTGTTATGCCACATATTTTTGCAATCAGTGAATAAGCATGAAACCAACATGTCGATATTCGGTGTTTCATTGAACTATACTTTCATAAATACTTTGTGATCCAACACCTATTCTGTGTTGTCATTGATTTGAACTTGATGATACACCAGTGGCAAAGGAGATTAGGTAAATTATTACAGGATACTTTTACTTGATTGCCATGTGACAAACATATGCCACCACCGTAGTGTATCAACTTGAAGTTGAGCATGTAGATTATGTATATTCGCTCAATAGCCCTTTACCTATGGGATGCATCTAGTGCCTATAGCTAGTTGATACCAATAACTGAAGAATTGGCAACTCATGCAAATCTCCTCCACCTCCAAACTATAGATGACATTCACAATTTTCCACCTTAGAGCCCTTAGCATCAGTTTGTAAAATAACTGAAATTCGACTGACCAAACTACTGGAGCAATGCTGTATACTTTTTTTTTCGTCATTGTGACTTTGGTAGCTTCAGCTGGTAATAGCATAAGCCTGTTAACAATGACCTACATGGCATTTGAGAGGTTGCTACTTTGCACGATGTCAGTTCCCCGACTTGCACAGCTGAATCACAGCTACTATATTGCCAATTACTCTTGATGAATAGAAGTCAGCTTAATAACAGGTTCCTATTAACTCCAATCTCTTGCCACAGGGTGGAGTCATAGGCTAATTAGTAGTTAAAGGTAAATCCCAATGACCAACAAGTCTATTTTAGAGTTAACTGGATGGATGAGCCCAATTTCTCAAAAATAGTTTGAGGCTGAAACAGGTGATTTTAACAAATACAGCGTTAGAATATCCTCCAGTCAAGACATAACAAGTGTTTTTGAACTCTGAGTCCAAACACCGATTTTATTAATTTGGTAAATAACCTGGGTAAATAGTTTATCCCATTTTGTAATGTTTTACTGTTATTATTACAGTTATCATTGCGTTTTTGTTCATTTCAAATGTCTCCGATGATCCCTGTAATGGGAACTGCATAGAATGTATCTTTGAGACCCTTATGAATCAGTTGTTAGTCAGTAACGAAGTTTCCTATTCGGAAAGTTTATACTGCACATGCAAGTTAAACGACATTCACCATTTTTCATAATGAACAGGCCACTCCTGCCATCATTCCATGGGTGCTTCGCACGATAACTGTGGCCCGATTTCCGAGCCTGTCTGGAAAGAGAATCCTGGCCATAATACTGAGCCTCCCTCATAAATCTTGTCCAAAGGCAACTCTGGCCATTATACTGAGCCAGACTAAAATGACAATTCTGGCCCTAATTCCAAACTTGCTTGGAATGCTAGCATTGTGCAGTTTTACATGGTTAGATGCCTCTAAGCAGATGACAATGCCTTTATCATTTGTGTGCTGTACAAACAAGTGTAAATATTACCAACTTGTAAGTGGTCCACTTACCCATGTTTCGGAAGTGCCAGACCCACCTACCAGCCTAGTTATGTTGAGTAGGACTGGTAGGGTGCGTGGAACCTGTGCCCAGCTGTCATGCTGCCACCAGCTTCAGTGAACCGCTTACTGCCGATGAAGGCATGGGGTGCGTTGTCGCTGAAACAATGAAGCTTTGCCCGCCGTTGGCCTTGATTGTTCCGACAGCTTTTGCTTCACCGCCAGGTTTTTCCTGTTGAATAGGCCTTACCTGAACAGAAGATTCGGCGGCTGGCTCTCATATCCCCATGATAGCGCTGTTCACTGCCGGCACACATGTGCTCCAGTATGTTCCACCGACATCTTTAGAATCTGGAGTCAGTTACATCTGACCTTTCGCACTCCCCTCCTCAGAGAGGGCGATTCATAGGCAGCCCTGAAGCTGGTGCTGCCACAGGCCCCTGAGGATACCTGCGCTGATATGGCCCTTGCAATGGACGTATACCAGGATGGAACATCCTGTTGGGATGGCAAACTTTGTTGTCAGGAAATGGTACTTCTGACACGTGCCCTTCATCCCTTGGGGTATGCTCCACGGCTATACCCTCAGACTCAGCGACAGAATTACACTGACCCGGCATGCTCTCCTCCAGGAGGGAGAGATGAAGCAGCCATGTCCCAGGCGCTGCTGGCGCGGCCTCTCCTACAGGCCGGTGCTGTCACACATTAAGCAGCCCTGTCCCAGGCGCTGCTGGCACGGGCTCTCCCGTAGGCCGGCGCTGTGACAGATCCGGCGTCAGCAGTACACTGCCCCGTCATGATTTCCCCCTCCAACAGGGAGACATTAAGCAGCCGTGTCCCAGGCGCTGCTGGCACGGCCTCTCCCATAGGCCCGCGCTGGTACAGATTCGGTGTCTGAAGTATACTGACCCGGCATGGTGTCCTTCTCCAAGCGGGGACATTAAGCAGCCCTGTCCCAGGCGCTGCTGGCGCGGGCTCTCCCATAGGCCGGCGCAGATGCGGTGTCAAAAGTACCCTAACCCGGCATGGTCTCCTCAGCTTGGGGAATGCACATCAATAATTTAACTTTGGAGTGTGGAGCTTCACCTGCGAAGGGTTAGAATGTCACCAGGCTCCATCCAAATATATACTCATTACCGGAGGGGAACCCTCGCAGCCCGACTTGTCCGAGTCCAATAGGGCTGATCGATTTATCGGTGATTTCACCCCATGCCTGGGGACCACTGTGTCTGTGAGCCGCTGACCGCACTGTCAGCGACTCTGGCGGTGATACCGCCTTCCTGCTTGATTTGCCCTCCCCGGGAACCACAGTAGGCTGGAAGCCACTGACCACCTTGTCAGTGACTGGGATCGCGAACCCGACATCTGCCGACTATCCGCTTCCGCGGTCGGAACCGGTGTCTCCCCACAGCCCATAGCCGGTTCACTCACCGGACTTCGCCACAATATCTAGCAGGATACCTCTGTGAAAAGAGGTTCCTGCAAGAAAATCAAAACCTGGTAAGTAATACAAAACTTACCTGAAGTTTTAAACTTACCGCAGGCAGGAGCAATGCCCTGCCAGTCCGGTGTTTCGCCATGCGAACGACGATATATGACGCGCATGCGGACTGGCGGGGCTTCTTCACGGAATCACTCACGTGACTCCGAAGTAAAATATATATATATATACACATAATGTGCAATAGGCTGTTATAGTTCAAAGTTTGTTTGAAGTTGTGTTTAATAGCCTGATGGCTGTGGGGAAGCAGCTGTTCCTGAACCTGGATGTACCAGATTTCAGGCTCCTGTACCTTCTACCTGATGGCAGCGGAGAGAAGAGTGTGTGGCCAGGATGGTGTGGGTCTGATGATGTTGGCAGCCTTTTTGAGGCAGCGACTGCGATAGATCCCCTCGATGGTAGGGAGGTCAGAGCCGATGATGGACTGGGCAGTGGTTACAACTTTTTGCAGCCTTTTCTGCTCCTGGAAGCTCAAGTTGCCGAACCAAGCCACGATGCAACAGATCAGTATGCTCTCTACTGTGCACCTGTAGAAGTTCGAGAGAGTCCTCCTTGACATACCGACTCTCTGTAATCTTCTCAGGAAGTAGAGGCGCTGATGTGCTTTCTTTATAATTGCATCAATGTGCTGGGACCAGGAAAGATCTTCTGAAATATGCACGCCCAGGAATTCGAAGTTCTTGAAACCTTCCACCATCGTCCCGTTGATATAAACGGGATTGTGGGTCCCTATCCTACCCCTTCCAAAGTCCACAATCAGTTCCTTGGTTTTGCTGGTGTTGAGAGCCAGGTTATTGTGCTGGCACCATTTGGTCAATCGGTCGATCTCACTTCTATACTCTGACTCATCACCATCAGTGATATGTCCCACAACAGTGGTATCGTCAGCGAAGTTGATGATGGAGTTCGCACTATGTCCGGCTACGCAGTTATGAGTATAGGGTGAGTAAAGCAGAGGGCTGAGCACTCAGCCTTGAGGTGCTCCTGTGCTGATTGTTATCGAGGATGACACATTTCCACCAATACGGACAGACTGTGGATGAGGAAGTCGAGGATCCAATTGCAGAGGGATACGCAGAGACCCAGATCTGAGTGCTTGGTAACCAGCTTGGAGGGGATGATGGTATTAAACGCCGAGCTGTAGTCAATGAATAACAGCCTGACATGAGTTTTTATTGTCCAAGTGGTCCAGAGCAGAGTGGAGAGCCAGCGAGATCGCATCCACCGTTGATCTGTTGTGACGGTAAGCGAACTGCAGTGGGTCCAGGTTCTTGTCGATGTAGGAGTTGATATGCCCCATAATCAACCTCTCAAAGCACTTCATCACCACAGACATTAGTGCCACTGGTCGGTAGTCATTGAGGACATGGAACTATTGTTACTTACTCCTGATTTCATTCCTTCCTACAAACATTTCTGATCTCAGTGCTCCCTTATGTTGGGTCCAGTTTTGCATTCAAACCTTTACAATTAAGAGGTAACAGGGGAGAAACTTGTCTTGAGTTGCCAGGGATAAAAAGAGTGCTTGATGCGTTTACTCCAGTCAATGCATTTGTTGACTCTAATGGACTCTGAATATTGGAGTCCATTAGAGTCAAGAAATTTCCCATTTTAAGCATTTAAAACTTTTAAAAATTGGCCTTATCTTGACAGTGTGTCTTAAGCCGTTATCCTTTTATATTGTTCATATTAAAACAAACTTTTAAAGAAAATGCATATGCTGAGCCTAGTTGAAAGTAGGCAGCGAACCTTTCTGTTCACAAGAGAAAAGATATGAAAGAAATCATGCAGTGGAGTTATCCCCCAAATTCCAGGAGTCTTGCAGTTTTTGTGTGACTTTATTTTAGACTTTCGAGATACAGTGTGGGAATAGGCTCTCCGGCCCACCGAGCCCACACCGACCAGCGCTACCCATATATTAGCACAATCCTACAATAGGGACAATTTACAAATTACAGACGCCAATTAACCTGTACATCTTTGGAGTGTGGGAGGAAACCGGTGCACCCGGAGAAAACCCACGCGGTCACGAGGAGAACATACAAACTCTAATGATAATAATAATGGATTGGATTTATATAGCGCCTTTCAAATACTCAAGGCGCTTTACATCGCATTATTCATTCACTCCTCAGTCACACTCGGTGGTGGTAAGCTACTTCTGTAGCCACAGCTGCCCTGGGGCAGACTGACGGAAGCGTGGCTGCTAATCTGCGCCTACGGCCCCTCCGACCACCACCAATCACTCACACACATTCACACGCAGGCAAAGGTGGGTGAAGTGTCTTGCCCAAAGACACAACGACAGTATGCACTCCAAGCGGGATTCGAACCGGCTACCTTCCGGTTGCCAGCCGAACACTTAGCCCATTGCGCCATCTGTCGCCTATGTACACAAAGCTCTGTACACGAAGCACCCATTGTCAGGATCAAACCCGGATGTCTGGCGCTGTAAGTTAGCAACTCTACAATTGCGCTACTGTGCTGCCCAACATTTGAAAGGCATTCGAACAGGTGCTTAGATAGGATAGGTGTGGAAGTAATACAGGACTGATGTGGATAAATCGGATTAGTGCAAATGAGCATCATGGTCGGCTTAGATGAGGTTGGTCAAAAGAGGCCGTGTTTGTACTTTATATTTCTGTGATATTATGATTCTAAGAAACAAGAGAAGCCGAGTTAAATTTAGAGCTTTGCCAGTTATGGTTATTATCTCAATTATTAGCTGCAGAACCAGTTCTGTCTATTATAGGAAATTTGATCTGAATCTCTGATAATGGTGTTTCTTTAGTCTTTTTCCTACTGACACTGAAGGATGACACAAATTGACTCAAGATTTGACAGATATTCTGTTGAGTGAAACACACACCTACCCCACATTTTTGTAGAATGTAGGTTTGTCATAAGTACGTAAAACAAATATTGTTTCATATACAATTTGTCCTCAGCTGTCATTCAGGGCATTTAACTGTTCTTTTTGCATTTTATTAGATTTACTGCATTATAGTCATCCATCAGATGATTGAGGGTTTATATCCTATAAAAAACTGAGTATGAAAATAAATCCTGGCTTTCAGTATTGTAAAAGATGACCTTAAACAAAGGCCTCATCTGCTCCATCAGGTTGACTTTGCATTACTTGAACTTGAAGGGCGTCAACGGTTACAGGGAGAAGGCAGGAGAATGGTGTTGGATGGGAAAAAATGATCAGCCATTATCGAATGATGGAATAGACTCCATGGGCCAAATGTTCTAATTCTGCTCTTGTGTTTCATGGTCCTGGAAATATGAAACAGTATCACTAGATGAGCTGCAGTAAAACAACTTTCAGAGTCTAGTCACGTGGACAGAGTAGTCTCAAGTGCCTGTTTCTGTGCTGTATGACTTTAGTAAGCAACAATTTACTCATATTTTAAGTTAGCCTGAAGGAACAGATTAATCGTTGGTGAAGATGAAACACTTTTTTATAATATGAGAAGAAATAAAACTAAGTAAATAGAAAATGAGTAAAGGGCCTGTCCCACTTGGGCGACCTAATTGGCGAGTTCTGGCGAGTTTGCCCTCGACTCATACTCGCAGCATGGTCGTCACAAGGTCGTAGGAGGTCTTCGTAACTCTCCTTCATGCTCGAGCGTGGTCTCCGCATACTCGAGGCTTCAGCTAGGTCACGGCGTTTTTTTCAATATGATAAAAAATGCCCGCGAGTAAAAAAAGGTCGCCATGGAAAAAAATCAATACTTTTTTTACTCGTAGGTTTAGTCGTAATAGGTCACCATGTTACTCGTAGGTAGTCGAAATTAGTCGTGGATGGTCTTCATCATAGTTGAAGGGAGGTCGAAGGAGGTCGTCTTCACTCTCCACTATTCGGTGTCCAATTTTCCCAAAGTTAGTCATAGTTAGTCGTAGCTAGTTGAAGCTGATCTTCAACATAGCCGGAGGAGGTCGAAGGAGGTCTTCTAAATAGTCGAAAGAGGTCTTCAACATGTCATTTTTTTAAACTCTTCTATACTCGCCACTTAGGTCGCCCAAGTGGGACAGGCCCTTTATTAGAATCAGAAAATTGAACACAGCCTTATATATCATAAAAGGACAGGAAGAAATCACCTTGTTGTTTTAGAAATAATTAAAGTTAATCAGCTGTAAAGAAGGTCGCACAATGTAACAAATTTGTAACGGGTATGAACCAATTGCAATTTACATTGCTGGATGAGCATGTAACTGTGTTTTCCAAAGTTTACTTCATTTTTTTTCCACAGTTAAAACATAAAACTAAAATTGGAACCTTTGGCATGCTTTTGAAACTTCAGACAGTGCAGACAGACAGACTGGGATCTTTGTCACTATCTCACTTTACTTGGTTTGAGGTTGAAATCTTCATGGTGGCTGAAGATTTTGTACATGATGCTGTCTGGCTCGTTGAGTTCCTCCGGCAGTTTTTTTACATTTTTGTACAGATTTGGCTCGAGCGCTTTTACTGGGCTTTTGAAGTGTTAACTGACTGTGGAACACTTTACTGCTTCTAAACACCTATTAATCTTCTGCTCAGCCATTTGGTTGTTACGTGTGGGATTTCAGGATTTAATTCTGAAAACCCATAGAGGTGGAATTTTTAAGTGCAAGCTTACAGGTAGTCAAGGTTACAGGAATGATCCACATTTTCCATCGTTGTAGGAAGGGACACAGGAATTGGCGCTATGCCAAACAAAAGTTCTGAAATAGACCCAGTAGTTTTGGGGAGAAAAGAACACACAAAATAGAAGCAGGATTGGTTCTGGTTCCTTGTTCAACTCCTTTATTCAACAAGATCATGTCTGATTGTTCACATCAGCAATGCTCTCCTGAGATAACCTCGCATCCCTTAATTCCCTTAGCATGTAGAAATGTATTCATCTCAGAACTGATGACAGCTGAACATGTGTAGTCCTCTTGGGAAAGGAATGATAAAGAATTGTCATTTTTTGAGTAAAGAAATGTCTTAGTATCTTGGTCCTGAATGGCCAATACCTTATTTTAAAATGGTTCTACATACCCAGCCAAGGGAAACATCAACCTCATCTATCTATCCTATCAAACCCTGTAAAAATTGTGTATGTTTCAAAAAGATCAATTCATTCTTTTAAATTAAAGTGAGTAAAGGTCTACTCTGCTCAATCTCTCCTCCTGTGACAAACATGCTCTTCCAGGAATCAATACAAGTCTGGAAGAAGACAAGATGGCATCAATAAAATTGCCAGTGAGAGAGTTTCCTTTGTGTGAAATGCATCCTTACATCAATTCAGAATGCCTTGCTTTAGTATTCAGGAAATGTCATCGCATTCTGGCCTCTCAGAAAATGCTGAAAATATTTGGCAAGTCAAGCAGTGTCAAAAGAAAGAGAATCCACATTGATTCAACTTAATTACCTTTCATCTGAAATGCTTTTATTTCAGCTGGATCACTGTTTATTCTTAAATGTTCTGGGCTACATGAAGGTCATCTATTCAACATATCCTCATAATTATCATTGGGCGGCACAGTGGCACAGCTGGTAGAGCCACTGCCTCGCAGCGCCAGAGACACAGGTTCGATCCTGACCTCGGGTGCTGTCTGCGGAGTTTGCACATTCTCCCTGTGACAGCGTGGGTGCCCTAGTTTCCTCTCACATCCCAAAGACGTATGGATTTGTAGGTTAATTGGCCTCTGTAAATTTCTCCCAGTGTATAGGGAGTGGATGATAAACATAGAACTAGTGTGAACAGGTGATCGATGATGGGTGTGGACTCGAATATAGCACTGTTTCCACGCCGTATCTCTGAAACTAAAACATTATAGCCACGTAGGTTTTATCTGCCATTGACCAAGATATGAACAGCTTTCAGATTAACTTTGTTGGTAGTATCACACATTTGCAAATGGATGAGAATAGTGGCAGTCGTGTGGCATAATTGGATAATTTCACTGTCAATATAAGTTACCAAGATAACTTTATTCACATTGAATTGAAGCAAAAAAAAAACTTATGGGAAGTTATCCTCCATTCCCTGTATTTCTGATTAAAATATCCTCCTTAAATTGGTAAATGTTATTGTAATTTCCTCTGCTCAATTTCCTTCATTCATTAAGTGGACTGTTTTCATTTTGTATGGACATCATTAGCTACACAGTCGACTGCTTGCTGGTACCGCAGATATGCTCCCTATTTCATATCCAATTTATTGGCTGACACTGAGTTCTTCTCAGAGACTTTGTTACAAAATGGGTCCTGTGTACTTTGAAACCTTGAAGAAGACTCCATCTCTGGTCTAGATTCTTGTTCAACAAGACAGGTTTGATAAGGATAACTGCATACAAGATGTGTCACCCTCGTTTTCCATCTATTAAGAACCACAGGTTTTTAAGGATGTCCATGCTCAAGTTGTGATGTTCTAATTTCCCTATTAAATACAATCACTGATTAAATACCTATTAAATACAATCACTGAGTACAACTTTACACCTTTGAAATGTGCTTTAGGACACAAGAGTCAATGACATTATACTTACAGGGTTATATGAGTACAGCTAAATAACCATACTAGATCCACAAAAATTAGAATACCTGGGAAATGAGGTTCACTGTAAAGGAGGTAGACAAAAATGCTGGAGAAACTCAGCGGGTGAGGCAGCATCTATGGAGCGAAGGAATAGGTGACGTTTCAGGTCAAGACCCTTCTTCAGACTTTGTACTTCACTGTAAAGGAAATGAACAGTTAGTATTTGGTAAAGAGAGGATGAGACGGAGTTTCTTCCCAAAGGCCATCAGGACTGTAAACTCTTATCTCACCAGGGACTAATTTACTGTACTAATTTACTGTTGTGTTGTATCTCTTGTAAAAAAATATTTTCTAGCATGTAAATACTGATTCTGTTCTATTCTGTGCTGTGGTTTTTGCACAATCCGCAGGCATTGCCACTTTCATTTCACTGCACATCTTGTATGTGTATGTGACAAATAAAGTTGACTTGACTTGACTTGAACTAAATCAAAAGTCTAGGCCCTTAATAGCAGCGCTGGAAGAGAGAAATAAAAAAAATCAGATCATTTAATTACAGATGTCCTGCTTCCTGTCTCTGAAAGCTGTAAAGGAAAGCGTAATTTTTGTGAATGTTCAGCAGAGGGATTTACTGATTGTTTTTTATAAGGTTTGTCTCTTCTTTGTCTCATTACAATTGTAAAAGCTTTCTTCGGTAGAGGAAAAGTGTAGAATGATCACAGAAACCCATCTACAAATGTTATCAATTAAGATGATGTTCATCACACACAAATTATAAATGTAGATACAATTACATAACCTCAGTGCTGAGGCCATTGTTGAGGCGCGATTTAAAGTAAAAGTTGTTGGAAATACCCAGGAGCTCAGTGAATATCGGCCGAGGGAGTAATGCTTTGTCACATCTCATTAGTCTAAAATATGAATTATGTCAGCTAGAAAGTTGTGCTTTCTTGTGTGCTGTAAACAGGCCATGTGGTGGCACCTGAGTTTGGAACTCCATTTCTGAAGTTTAACTAGTCTGAATTCAATGCAGCTGCATTTCGGAAGCAGAATTAAATACACGAACATTACCGCACTGTGTGTTTCAAGTGTAGTCTTTCCACAGACGTTGCCTAACCTGCCGAGCATTTCCAGCAATTTCTGTTTTCTTTATTTCAGATTTCCTGCAGCAGCAGTACTTTCTTAGTATTTAATTTACAATGGAATTGGACAATTATTTTTAAAAATAGAAACATGAAACAATTTGGGGGGAATTGGCATGAAAGTACTCTTGTGGACCAGCCAGGTCAGATGCACTGTGTAGACTAGCTTCCTTTTGTGATTCGCTGTAAAGTTGACATTAGAAGTGTATGTCAAGGTGATTTTTCACCTCCACTGCTTGGAAGATTGAATTATGCACGACTATAGGTGCATCTGATTTTTATGTTTTCTGTATTTTCTCTAATGTACTTTCATTTATAAAATAAAAGTTTATAAAATGGTAAGGGGATTGGATTAGGTGAATAGCTGCAGTCTTTTCCTCAGGCTAGGGGAGCCTAAAGCCAGAGGGCATAGATTTTAAGGGCAGAGGTGAAAGACTTCAAAGGGACCTGAGTGAGTGTGTATATGGAACAAACTGCCAAAGGAAGTGGTAGACATTTAAAAGACACTTGGATAAATATATGGAAGAAAGTGAAAGCCTGCCCAACCTTCTCCTGTAACTCAGTCCTTTGATTCCTTGGCAGCACCGTCATAAATCTTTTCTGCACCCTTACCAACTTCATGGCATCTTTCCTACAGTGAGTGACCAAAACAAGATTGGTGTTGGTGAACATGTGAGACTGAAAAAGTTGCAAGGAAATAAGCGGTTGAATGGTTTTGCTCATAATGCTCGGAGGCCATAATGGACTCAATGGCCAAATGGCTTTCTTTGTTGTTGTGCGAGATAAGAGATACGAGATCATGGCTCTCTGATTTTCCTGCCCTCCCCCCCCCCCCCCCCCCCAATCCTCTGATAGCCAGAAATGATCGATCTCTGCTTTGAATGCAATCAACGACTGATAGAGAACTCCAAAGATTCATCAATCTCTGAGTAAAGTCATTTCTCTTCAATTCAGTGCTAAATGAGACTTTGGGCCCCCACATCTTATACTTTGGGATGTTAGACATTAAGTTTGGTTGCTTATCTATGACAAAATAGATTGGAAGGTCTTCAAAACAAGTCTTGCAAAAGCCTACCAGCGTCACTTTGAGCTCATCATCCTTCGTACCTGAAGACACAGATTTCACCCTCAGCCCCCAAAAAACTGCTCCTCCTATTTACAGTCACAGAAACATCTGTCCAGAATGTGAAATTACTTTGGCAGTCCTGAGAGAGAGAGGGGGGGGGAGAGAGAGAGAGAGGGGGGGGGGGGGAGAGAGAGAAGGGGGGGAGAGAGAGAGAGAGGGGGGGAGAGAGAGAGGGAGGGGAGAGAGAGAGAGAGAGGGGAGAGAGAAAGAGAGGGGGGGAGAGAGGGAGGGGTGGAGAGAGAGAGAGAGAGAGAGAGAGAGAGAGGGGGGGAGAGAGAGAGAGAGAGAGAGAGAGGGGGGAGAGAGAGAGAGAGAGAGAGGGGGGGAGAGGGAGAGAGAGAGAGAGAGAGAGATAAATAAATAAATAAATAGATAAATAAATAGATAAATAAATAAATAGACAGATAGATAGATAGATAGATAAACAAACAAATAAACAAACAAATAAATAAATAAATAAATAAATAGACAGATAGATAAATAAATAAATAAATAGATAGATAGATAGATAGATAGATAGATAGATAAATAAATAAATAAATAAGCACGTGAGTAAATAAATAAATAAATAAATAGATAAATAGATAGATAGATAAATAAATAAATAAATAAATAGATAGATAAATAGATAAATAAATAAATAGATTGATAAATAAATAAATAAATGGATAAATAAATAGACAGATAGATAAATAAATAAATAGATAAATAAATAATAAAATAAATGAATAAAAAGAAGAAGAATTTTAAAAAAAAAATAATAACATGGGTGAATGACTTTACCTGCACACCAGGAAGAAGCCCGTGCTCGCGGTCCGGAGCCCTCAATGACAGTGAGTTTTAAGAAATTCTCCCGTGAATTTTATTCAAAGGAATGCGGCGTCATTAATACTTGGTCAAAACACAATTACATTTATTGAGGAATGTGGATCGATGTATTGATGACATATTGTATAACTACGTGTTAACTACTGGCTGTTAACAAGTACTAACAGTGGTAGTTAACAAATCGTATTTGTCTCATGGCCGGTGCAGCAGTGACTCGTTGTAACGATTATCCATGGTCGTTTAAAAAAAAAAATCCGTATTTAACAACGCGAATTCATATTTACGTATTCGTATTGCATTTCCGTACGAAATACGGAAAATCCGTACTACTTGGCAGCTATTAGGATAGCTAATAAACGTCTCTGACTCCCTTCTAGTACAGAAATTGGACATAAACTGGAAACTGAAAAGTAAGGGGACGCGTACCCCCTGCGTACCCCCCCCCCCCCCCCCCATTTCCATCACTGCTGCTGATAGCCTGAACTTGATAAGTGGAAATCTTCTCTAACTAAATACTGAGTGTGGCAAAGTCATCAATCATCTTTGATCCCTGTCATAGACCGAAATCCACCAACATTGGTTCCATTCTTCTTCCTGGTAATTATCTAAAACATAATGATCTTGATGTCATGTATTTGATGGAAGATATATTATAGACCACATATTCAATGTTGTCACTAGGGCTGCCAATTACCACCTCTGCAACATTGATCACTCTGCTGGTGGCTCAGCTCATCTGCACTTCACTGAGCCTTCTCTGCAGATATATTTATTCCCGTATATTTTCTCCGCCCACTTTCACCTCCCACCCTTATTTATCAGGCAGATGATAACACCAATAACATTTACTTTGCACATTTATCATAGCAACGTGAAACATTAGCCTTCGTAGCAAGAGGATTTGAGAACAGGAGAAATTATGTATAATTGTAGTGACTTCCAGTTCAATTCAGCTCTCATGTTTACATGTTTAAAATGAACCTGCTTCTTGAACCAGTCCAGTTAGAAGCTGTACCCGGAAATTAAAAAGGGTTGTAATTTCCATCAAACCACGGTTGGAAGGTACTTTGTCTTTGATGGCACCTGATGCTTATTCAGTACAGTCGTGGTAGACACTTATCAGCTGTTGTTCCACAGTCCCTTGCTAACCCATGGTTTGGAAAAACACTAAAATATTATATCACAAACCAACATTTCAGTTCATCACAATATCATGGGCAGAATCAGCTATTTTATTCTGTGGGGACAATAGCTTAGACAGACCTATTAAACATTCTGAGCAGTTTTACAGTAAACTGCTACATGGGTTTTGATGAATGGGGAACATTCTTCATATGTAAGCCCTCCATAAGTCATCTTAAAGTAATTGTCTGCCTGTATAAAACTGAATTGGCCTTAGAAATGGTACACGCGAAGCAAAGAAACTATTTCCTCTGGCGTGGAATCCAGAACAAGGGGGCATTAACAATGGGATTGGAGCTGGGCCAATTAGGAGTGAAATCAGGAAGTACTTTTCCACACAAAGAGTAACAGAAATCTGAAACTCACTCTCTCAAAAGACCGTTTTACTGGGTCAATTAAAATATTGATCAATAGGGTTTTGTTAGGCTAAGGTAGCGAGCGATGTAGAGCAAAGGGGACTAAACGGAGTTGAGGTACAATTCAGCCATGATCTAGTTGAATGGTATAAGAGTCTTCGTGGGTTCAATGAATGACTTGTTCCTGTGTTCTTGTCACAATGGCCTCTTTGTCTTTATTCCAGTTGAGATTTTTTTTAAAGTACTGAAGTGAACAAATCCAGTCATGCTATTCAGGCACAATTAGTGAAACTGGATAAGGATGAAGAAAGCAAAGCAAAATGTGTTGGAAAGAGGTTGTCCAAGGAAAGGACTAGTCTGCACAGCCGCCATCAGATCCACTGTCTCACCACATCAATGCTAATGCAGTTCAAACAGTACCCAATAATGCCACAGCTCCTCAATAAGAGACATAGTGTCTGAAAATTAACTTCTGTCTTGACTAAATCAACATTCCCTCTCATGAACAAAACATTGATGAACCAACATTTCCCTCACATCAGTAGGTTGTCTTCCTTGCTTTCAGCGTGCCTAACATATTAGATTTACCTAAAGATCCAGCTGGAAATACAAGTTTGTCCAAATGAGCACTGGGCAAGAGTTGCAGCAGTCCGCTACCAACTGTTTGATCCCCACCCTTGCCTTTCACCTTCCACTGAAAGCTAGGCCTTGGAGACCACAGACAGGGGGTTATAATTTCCACAAGGGGAAACTGAGACCGATTTTGAGGTTTTAAGGAAAGAGCTGACCGGAAGTCAGAAGCTGAGGATTAGGGTATGGGGAAGGGGTGCTGAAGAAGATGGGTAGGACAGCACTGGGGAAGAGAAGGTCACCAAACCACATTGGAAGCAAAGAGGGGGCTTTTAAAGAGGTGTGGCGCTCAGAACAATAGTCTTCAGGAAGAATCAGAGACCAGGTCGTGGGTGGTAGTCAGAAATGTGATGGAGGGGATAGAGAGGTTGGTGATACGAACCTCCAGTTGAGGTTGCAGAGGATGAGGGAGCATGGGAGAAATAGGATGGGGCAATGAACCTGGGTGGTTGGAATCATTGGAGGATGAGAGTTTGAATGCTAAGTCAAGTGGCTTGAACATCAGGAGTCAGATCCTGTTGGCCTCAGGGGTTTACGGTGAGATTGAGTTGCAGGGAGAGGGGCATTAGTGTTCCCCACTGATCAACAGTAAATATGGCACTTAACAGTGATGCCAGACCAACCCTGTAGTATGGAAACCTAGTTACCCCCAGATATGTTCAACAGTAATTACTCCTGGAATAACATGCTCTAAGTTCCGCCAAGTGCCCAAAACAGATTTATGGCGTCCTTTAGATAGCTGTTGTGTAAATTGTGTTCACTGTAGAAGGGTGAATCACTGTAGGAAATGGTGATAAATGACTCAGAGGTAATCATGGCTATACTTCACCCTGGGAAAGTTGTTTATCAATGAATAAATAACATTCCAGGATTGAGTCTCTAGATCGTCAGAGCCTGTTGTTCAAAACCTACATACATCTCTTTAATCTTCTGTTCACACCTGGAGAGAAACCGTAGACCACCCAGTGTACTTCAAGTCAATACATTGTGCGTTAGATATTGGGGGTACAACATAGATATTCCTATGTCAGGTCAGGGGGAGTTCCCCCCGCCATGGGTACCATGTAATCCCATGCTACCTGCTCCATGGTGGGATAGTCGGCGACTAAACCGTCTCCCCCACCTGGTTTGCCAGGCGAGGAGGGGGCTGTGGACCCCCAGCAGGGCTAAAAACAAGACCTGTCAAAGGGCGGGTGAGCTCCTAGCGAGACAATGGCCATCCACACTTCAGTAGAAGTTGCGATCACTGTTGTACATAGCATTGTAAGGCACCGTGCCCGTTGATGTTTTCAACGATGATGATGATGATTGAAGTTTAGTGACCATAACTATTCCCAAGCAATCATAATATTGGGCTTTTAGTTTCTGTATCATTGGTACATTTGGTTTGTATGTGGCTGCTTTCAATACCTAGGTCATAGTTATAGTCATAGAGTGATACAGTGTGGAAACAGGCCCCTCGGCCCAACTCGCCCACACCAGCCAACAATGTCCTAGCTGCACTAGTCCCACTTGCCTGCGCTTGGTCCATATTCCTCCAAACCTGTCCTATCCATCTACCTGTTTAACTGTTTCTTAAACGATGGGATAGTCCCAGCCTCAATTACCTCCTCTGGCAGCTTGTTCCATATATCCACCACCCTTTGCCGTGAAAAGGTTACCTCTCGGATTCCCATTAAATCTTTTCCCCTTCACCTTGAACCTATGTCCTCTGGTCCTCGATTCCTCTACCCGATCTATTTCTCTCATGATTTTGTATACCTCCATAAGATCCTCCCTCATCCTCCTGTGCTCCATGGAATAGAGACCCAGCCTACTCAACCTCTCCCTATAGTTCACACTCTCTAGTCCTGGCAAAATCTTCGTAAATCTTTTCTGAACCCTTTCAAGCTTGGCAATATCTTTCCTATAACATGGTGCCCAGAACTGAACACAATATTCTAAATGCGGTCTCACCGTCTTATACAACTGCAACAAGACCTCCCAACTTCAAAACTCAATACTCTGCCTGATGAAGGCCAAAGTGCCAAAAGTTTTTTTTCGACTACCTTATCTACCTGTGACTCGATCTTCAAGGAACCATGGACCTGTACTCCTAGCTCCCTCTGCTCTACAACACTACCCAGAGGACTACCATTTACTGTGTAGGTCCTGCCCTTGTTCGGCATCCCAAAATGCAACACCTCACACTTTTTTGTATTAAATTCCATCAACCATTCCTCTGCCCACCTGGCCAATCGATCCAGATCCTGCTGCAATCTTTCACAACCATCTTCACTATCTGCAAAACCACTAACTTTTGTATCATCAGCAAACTCGCTAATCATTGATGTAGATGACAAACAGTAACGTGCCCAGCACCGAACCCTGAGGCACACCACTAGTCACAGGCCTCCAGTCCGAGAAGCAGCCTTCCACCATCACCCTCTGCTTCCTTCCATTGAGCCAATTTGCTATCCACTCAGTTATCTCTCCTTGGATCCCATGCGATCTAACCTTCTAGAGCAGCCTACCATGCGGAACCTTGTCAAACGCTTTACTGAAGACCATGTACACAACATCTACAGCTCTGCCCTCATCAAACTTTTTGGTCACCTCCCACGTACAAAACCATGCTGACTATCCCTAATCAGCCATTGCCCATCCAGATGCCTGTATATCCTAACCCTCAGAATACTCTCCAGTAACTTTCCAACTACAGATGTTAAGCTCACCGGCTTATAGTTCCCAGCATTTTCCCTGCAGCCCTTCTTGAAAAGAGGCACAACATTTGCCACCCTCCAGTCTTCCGGCACCTCTCCTGTATTTAAGGACAACGTAATTTTCAAACAGGGCTCCCACAATTTCTTCTCTAGTTTCCTGCAATGTCCTCAGATATATCTGATCAGGCCCTGGAGATTTGTCTACCTTCAAACACGACAGTACCTTCAGTTCGACAGTAACCCTGACTGCTCTCAAGACACTTCCAGTGACTGCTCCAATTTCCTCCGTCCTACTGTCTTTCTCCTCGGTAAATACAGAGGAGAAATGTTCATTTAGGACCTTGCCCATCTCCTGTGGCTCCACACAGAGGTGACCACTTTGATTCCTGAGAGGTCCCACTCTCTCTCTAGATACCCTTTTCCCCCTTATGTATTTATAAAATCTTTTGGGATTGTCCTTAATGCTGCCCGCCAGAGCTATCTCCTGGTCCCTTTTTGCCCTTCTGATTTCCTTTTTTAGTTTACTCCTTAGTTCCCAAAACTTCTCCAGGGATGCACTTGATCCCAGCTGCCTATACCTGTCCCATACATCCTTCTGGTTTTTGACTAACATCTCAATTTCCCTCGTCAGCCAAGCTTCCTTTGCAGGTCATTTAGCTGAATTGGAAGCATTGACCACTCTGGTCATACAGCTTTAACAAATAATCTGTGTTCCTCCCCAAATCTTCTCTTCTTCCCCAATGTTCAACCTCCTAATCTTCAGCATTCAAAGGGCTTCAGTTATAGGCAGAGGTCGGATAAGCTATAACTCTCTTCTTTGGAGCATGGGAGGCTGAGGGGTGACCTTTCTGAAGTGTACAAGATCATGATGGGCATGGATAAAGTGAATGATCACAGTCTTTTTCCCAGGGTAGAGGATTTGAAAACTGGAGGGCAGAGGCTTAAGTTCAGAGGAGAGATATTTAAGTGAGAGCGCAGAAGCAACATTTTTGCTCAGACGCTGGTCCATATCTGGAACGAGCCAGAAGAAAACTATTAAAGCGCACACAGTTACAAATTTAAAATGCATTTAGACAGATATATGGACAGGAAGAATTTAGAGGCCTGTGGACCAAATGCAGGATAATAGGACAAGCCCAATACTCCAACTTGGACGGCATGGACAAGGTGTTTCCATGCCGCACAGCTCTATGACTCTAAATACATAATTTTAATCATATCACAACCATAATTGCAGTTTGGATGTATTTATTTTGTTCTAAGGTGCTTTGGGAAATCATGGAGACACCAAAGTAGGGAAATCTGGTAAATGGAGACCTATCATCAGTTTATTTCGTGTTGGCAGAGGTTCTCTACTCCTGGTTGGCAGGAAGACTATGCAGCAGCGCGGTTCCTGCCCCGCTCTGGTCATTTTGAAGTTCGAAGGGAAGGAAGAATTACTCCAACACAATATGAAACAAGGTTCTGCATTTGCTGAACATAGTTGCAGAAATTTGTGTTTTGTGCTCTTGCGGCCGAGTTTCACAGCTGGAAGCAAAACTTCAAGAATCGGGGAGTGTTGTCCTTGTATTGGAATCACTGACCTGGGAGAATATTGACTCTGTTCTAAGGACCACAATTGTTCCCTGGGGCCTGTATCATTTCCTGCTAGTATCTTGTGTGGTATGTTGTTGGCCCAATGTGCTTTATCACCCCTTTCCCATTTCTACGTGTAATTGAGCAGTATGACAAACTGTATATTCTAACCCAAAATCACATTGGCAAGGTTAACTGATGCAGATGTTAAAAAGTTGATTGTGATTCCCTTTTTTTTTCATCCGCTCAGTTTTAACTTGAGATAATTTTGAAACTAATTGCATACAGGCAGAAAATAACTTCCAGATTTTTCTGGAGAGTCTGTCAACTGAGGAAATCTTTGAAGAAGTACAGCAATACAGACGGCAGGCCCATGTGGAAAAGAATGTACATTTTCATGTACATCAGCTGTATAAACAAATGTAATTTGTTCATAAAGAGCAATAATGTTGAGGAAACCCCACAGACTGGAAGTGCAAATGAGTGGAGGCTTTCCAGAACTGCAGGCAGTGAACGAATAAGCAGGAGGGCTGTTAGAGTAGAATAATATGGTTCTGTTAAAGTGTCACTGGTGATAATTTTCCACATTATCTGGTTGATTTGTGAGCACTTGTGTTATGGGATAAAGTTTATGACGATGGTAGTCGGCAACAGGGAGGCTGCAAAAATAATAAGGGGACTTGTTTACGGATCCTGAACCTGCGTCCAGTGACTTTGTTTAATCAGAGGTCCTCAGAACAGTTTAACATGCAACACTCCAAAATTACCACAGGTTCACTAGGGTGCATTGTGTCCACCGATGTCCCATTGAATTTCTGCAATGGTGCGATTAGACCCTGGAAAGGTTACAATTACTCCAGAAATAGCTGCACTCCACAAATAAACAATTTTCATAATCAAGAATACTGCAATAAAACTAGATTTTCTGATTTCTTTGTTCCTATTGCACAGGTCTTTGTTCAGCCCACAATGAAGAATAGTGCGCAGTTTTGATCTCCTTACATAAGGAAGAATTGCTGATAAATGATTACAAAGTTATTAGGCATACTGGAGTACTCCCACTTGCCTGCATTTGGCCTAATGCTCTCTAAATCCTCCAGCTCCATATATTTGTCTAAATGTCTTTTATAAAAACATAATTGTATCTACTTCTATAGTTTCTTCTGGCAGCTCATTCCATGTAGAGATTACTCTCTGAGTGAAAATGTTCCACCCAAGATCTATAAAAACATAGAAAATAGGTGCAGGAGTAGACCATCCGACCCTTCGAGCCAGCACAGCCATTCAATATGATCATGGCTGATCATCCAGAATCAGTACCCTGTTCCTGCTTTTTCCCCATATCTCTTGATTCTGTTAGGCCTAAGAGCTATATCTCTCTCTTGAATACATCTAGTGAATTGGCCTCCACTGCCTTCTGTGGCAGAGAATTCCAGATTCACTACCCTCTGGGTGAAAAACATTTTCCTCATCTCAGTCCTAAATGGCCTACCCCTTATTCTTAAACTGTGACCCCTGGTTCTGGATTGTCCCAACATCAGGAACATTTTTCCTGCTTCTAGCCTGTCCAATCCCTTAAGAATGTTATTTGTTTCTATAAGATCCCTTCTCATCCTTCAAAATTCTAGTGAATACAAGCCCAGTTCATCCATCATATGTCAGTCCCGCCATCCCCGGAATTAACCTCGTGAGCTACGTTGCACTCCTTCAATAGCAAGAATGTCCTTCTTCAAATTAGGACAGCAAAACTGCACACAATACTCCAGGTGTGGTCTCACCAGGGCCCTGTACAACTGCAGTAGGACCTCCTTGCTCTTATACTCAAATCCTCTCACTATGAAGGCGAACATGGCATTTGCTTTCTTCACTGCCTGCTGTACCTGCGTGCTTACTTTCAATGACTAATGTACAAGGACACCTGGGTCTCATTGCACCTCCCCTTCTCCTAATCTGATGCCATTCAGATAATAATCTACCTTCCTGTTCTTGCCACCAAAGTGGATGACCTCACATTTATCCACATTATACTGCATCTGCCATACATCTGCCCACCCACCCAACTTATCCAAGTCACCCTGCAGCCTCATAGCATCCACCTCGCAGCTCACACTGCCACCCAGCTTCGTGTCATCCGCAAACTTGGAGATCCCTCTTCAATTTTTTAACTTTCACCTTAATATTATGCCCCCCCGTTTTTGGTTCCTATGCCCTGGGAAAAAAAGACTGTAAGCGTTCACTCTATTCATGTCCCTCGTCATTGTGTACATCACAATAAGGTTTCCCCTCCTATACTCAGTCCTCCTAAGCTCCAAAGTAAAATTCCCAGCCTATCCAACCTCTTCCTATAACCCAAGCTTGCAAGTCCAGATAACATCCTAGACAAAAAAAAAGACACAAACTGCTGGAGTAACTCAACAGGTCAGGCAGCATCTCTGGAGAACATAGATCAGCAATGTTTTAGGTTAGGACTTTTCTTTAGTCTATATTTTCCAGAGATTCTGTCCGACCCATTGAGTAAATCCAGCTCTTTATATCTTTCTTCATAAACTAGTATCTGCAGTTCCTTGTGTCTAACATCCTAGTTAAGCCTTTCTGCACTCTTTCCAACTTAATTACATCTTTCTAGAACTGGGCAACCAGAACTCCACACAGTAGTCCAAGTATGGTCTCACCAACGACTTGTAAAGCTGCATCATGCTGCTCCAACATTTGTAATCAACACCCTTCCCAATGAAGGAAAGCTAGTCAATTGCCTTGTTCACCACACTATGCACCTGACTCGCCACATTTAGGGAACTATTCATGTGTACTCCTGGATCTCTCTGTTTTCCAACTCTCCCTGGGGGATCTACCATTTTACTGTGTAAGTCCTCCCCTGGTTTGTTATAACAAAGTACAACACCTGACATTGTCAGAGTTAAATCTATTTTACCTTTATTTAGGCCACTTTCCCAACTGGTCTAGGTCTGGTTGTAAACTCAGATGTCCTTCCTCGTTGTCAACAATTCCACGAAATGTTGTGTCATCTGGGTTTACTAACAATGTTAACTACATTGTCATTCAAATTGTGTGTATACTACTAACCACATCAACTCCTGCGGCACTCCACTGGTTACAGGTCTTCAATCAGAAAAACAGAACTCCACAACTACCCCTTGAGTCCTTCTTGCAAGCCAATTTTCCATCCAATTGGCTACCTCATGTTGGATTTCCTGCAATCTAACCTTTGACCCTTGACTAAAAATATAAATATCTCTTCAAAGCATTCCAGAATCAGAGGTCTTCTGGGAGTGATGGATCAGGGACCGGGCTGAAACGATGGACACAAGCAGATGCAGGGAAGAGAAGAGTTGATGAAGCAGAGGTCATAATCTAAGAGGGGTCATGATCTAAGTGAGAGGGAAATGCTTTAATAGGAAGCTGAGGGACAACATTTTTACAAGGAGGGCGTTGGTTATATGGAATGAGTTGCCAGTAGTGAGGCAGACAAAAGGAACTGCAGACACTAGTTTACAAAAAAAAAAAAACAGTGCTGGAGTGACTCAAGGCAGCATCTCTGCAAGACACGGATAGGTGACTTTTCGGGTTGGGGCCTTTTGTCAGCCTAATTGTCATAAGGGTGGAGAAAGCTGAAAAAAGAGGTGGAGGCAGGACAAGGCCTGCCAAGTGATAGGTGGGTACAGGTGAGGGAAGTTTTTATTGGCAGGGGTGGATTAAATCTAGAGATGTAAATAAGATAAAAGGCTGATATGGAGAGAAGAGGAGTAAGTTATGAAACATGAGGAAGGTATATATAGGTGGAAGGAGATGGTGAAAAGCAAAGGGGGTTGAGATGGTGGGAGAACGGGACGCGCATCCAGGTGGAGCTTATGGAAGAGAGGGGGAAATATTTGGTGGTGAGGGGGTGGGGGGGTTCTTGTGGGGCAAAGTTGGATAGGTTATTACCAAAAAATGAACACTTGCACTCAATCCACCAAGGCCTCCTAGAACTTCCAGTTGCTAACCACTTTAACTCCCTTTCCCATTCCCATACTGACCTTTCTGTCCTGGGCCTCCTCCATTGCCAGAGAGAGGCCACACGCAAACTGGAGGAACAGCACATCGTATTCCACTTGGGTGGCTTACAACCCAACGGTATGAACATTGAATTCTCCAATTTTATGTAAAAAGCCAGCCAGCCCACATTCCCCCACTAACTACCCCCACCTTTTTTCTGCCTTCTCCATTGCTCCCATTATCTCAACCCTCCCCCCCCCCCCACACCTTCTTCCTGTCCTCTTGCACAAATATCCCTTCCTCTATTTCAAAATTTACTCCTGAACAACCTTTTATCTTCTTTTCATCTCCTGCCTTTGTCCACCTATCAGCCTATCTGCCAATACCCCCCCCCACCATCACCTGCATCTACCTATCACTTGCCCTGCCTTGTGCTGCCCCAATTCTTTTCTCATCTTTCTCCCCCCCACCAATTAGGCTGAACTGCCCGAGCCAGCTGCCTGCCCCTTTTCCGGGGTTACGTCCGTGCCTGGGTAGTGTTAGAGAGGGACTACGCGCTGCCCACGGGCGCCCTGTGGGATTTCCGGGACCGCTGGGCACCACGGGGGATGAATGCAGCCTTGACAATGATTGTAACATAGTTGTATAGTTTATTTAGTATATTTGTTTGTCTTGTATTATGGTGGTGGGTTCTGTTTTCTTTTATTGTATTGTAAATATTATTTTTAATAATTGAATACATTTTTTAATTTAAAAACAAATTAAAAACAATTAGGCTGAAGACGGAACCCAACAATAAATGTCACATATCCATGCCTTAAAGATGCTGACTGACCAAATTAGTTACTCCAGTACTGTGCCTTTAGTTAAGGTAGGTACAAAAACAGCAATTAAAAGGCACATGGATGAAAAAGGCTTTGAGGGAAATAGTTTAGTTATTGTTATGTGTACGAAGGTACAGTGAAAAGCTTTTTGTTGCATGCTAAACAGTCAGCGGAAAGACTATACATGATTACAATCGAGCCGTACACACAGAAACATAGACATAGAAACATAGAAAATAGGTGCAGGAGGAGGCCATTCGGCCCTTCGAGCCAGCACCGCCATTCATTGTGATCATGGCTGATCGTCCCCAATCAATAACCCGTGCCTGCCTTCTCCCCATATCCCTTGACTCCACTAGCCCCTAGAGCTCTATCTAACTCTCTCTTAAATCCATCCAGTGACATGGCCTCCACTGCCCTCTGTGGCAGGGAATTCCACAAATTCACAACACTCTGGGTGAAAACGTTTTTTACCCAGAGTTTACCCTTAAATGGCTTCCCCTTTATTCTAAGACTGTGGACCCTGGTTCTGGACTCACCCAACATTGGGAACATTTTTCCTGCATCTAGTTTGTCAAGTCCTTTTATAATTTTATATGTTTCTATAAGATATCCCCTCATCCTTCTAAACCCCAGTGAATACAAGCCTAGTCTTTTCAATCTTTCCTCATATGACAGGCCCGCCATCCCAGGGATCAATCTCGTGAACCTACGCTGCACTGCCGCAATCACAAGGATGTCCTTCCTCAAATTAGGAGACCAAAACTGTACACAATACTCCAGATGTGGTCTCACCAGAGCCCTATACAACTGCAGAAGAACCTCTTTACTCCTATACTGAAATCCTCTTGTTATGAAGGCCAACATTCCATTAGTTTTCTTCACTGCCTGCTGTACCTGCACGCCAACTTTCAGTGACTGGTGTGCAAGGATGCCCAGGTCTCGCTGCACCTCCCCCTTACCTAACCTAACCCCATTGAGATAATAATCTGCCCCCTTGTTTTTGCCACCAAAGTGGATAACCTCACATTTATCTATATTGTACTGCATCTGCCACGCATCTGCCCACTCACTCAACCTGTCCAGGTCACCCTGCAACCTTCTAACACCCTCTTCACAGTTCATACTGCCACCCAGCTTTGTGTCATCCGCAAACGTGCTAGTGTTGCTCCTAATTCCCTCTTTCAAATCATTAATATATATGGTAAACAGTTGCGGCCCCAACACCGAGCCTTGCGGCACTCCACTCGCCAATATTTGCCATTCTGAAAAGGACCTGTTCACTCCTACTCTTTGCTTCCTGTCTGCCAACCAATTTTCTATCCATGTCAACACCCTACCCCCAATACCATGTGCTCTAATTTTAGTGACCAGTCTCCCGTGCAGGACCTTATCAAAGGCTTTCTGAAAGTCTAGATACACTACATCCACTGGCACCCCTTCATCCATTTTACTTGTCACATCCTCAAAAAAATCCAGAAGATTAGTCAGCATGATTTCCCTTTCATAAATCCGTTGACTTGGACTAATCCTTTTACTGCTATCCAAATGCCCCATTATTACCTCTTTAATAATTGACTCCAGCATCTTTCCCACCACCGGTCAGGTTAACTGGTCTGTAATTCCCCGTTTTCTCTCTCGCTCCTTTCTTGAAAAGTGGGATAACATTAGCTATACTCCAATCCACAGGAACTGATCCTGAATCTATTGAACATTGGAAAATGATCACCAATGCATCCACTATTTCTAGAGCCACCTCCCTGAGGACCCTGGGATGCAGACCATCAGGCCCAGGGGAATTATCATCCTTCAGTCCCATTAGCCTACCCAATACTATTTCTCGCCTAATGAAAATTTCTTTCAGTTCCTATATAGTGTATAGAGACTTGATAAAGCGAATAACGTTCAGTGTAAGAGCATAGTTAAAGTAGGAAATGCTGCTGTGGGAGTAGAGGTTTAAAAGAGTGGAGTGATTGCAATGAGTGATTGCGGATCCACTTCTGGGACCGGCACGCAGAGAGTAGCCTGGCTTGGACGCCATCTTGAGAAGATGAATATGTGGCCAAATGCAGTTAAATGGAACTAGCTTGGATGGGGCATCTTGGTCAGCATGGAAGAGTTGGGCCAAAGAGCCTGTTTTACCTAAAATTGGAGAATTCAATGTTCATACCATTGTGTTGTGAGCTCCCTAAGTGGAATACAAGGTGCTGTTCCTCCAGTTTAATCTGTTTCAAGACAGGAGAAGATCAGGACTTTTGCTTAATGAGCATGAATGTCAGGGAACCAGGAAATGGTGAGTCAGGACTGCACGTGGGGAGTGAAGGGGGTCGGTGGCATTTTGAGAGTAGGGTAAGCATAAGATTTGTTGCATTAAATATAGTTGCCCCAGCAATGACTGACATTGATCACTTTCAGGACAACCTTTGTATAATCATCTCCGCAATGCAGCAAAAGTAACTTTGACGGAGAATGACATGATCCCTTCACTGACGGGAATCACATCCGGCACACATCGGTGAATCATTCCAGGAAATGCCCAATCAAATTTCTGGAGTCATGAAAAATGATCTGGAAATAGCGGTTATTGCATTTCACAGAGTATTAAAAGTACATTTTCAATCAACTAAATCCGAAATAAACACTGTTATGTGATTACATTTTGAGGCCAAAGGTAGACAAAAATGCTGGAGAAACTCAGCAGGTGAGGCAGCATCTATGGAGCGAAGGAAATAGGCAACGTTTCGGGTCGAGACCCTTCTTCAGACTGATGTGGGGGTGGGGGAGGGGGGTGGCGGGAAGAAAAAAGGAATAGGCGGAGTCAGTAGGCTGTGGGAGAGCTGGGACGGGGAGGGGAAGGAGGGAGAAAGGAAGGACAACCTGAAATTGGAGGTCAATGTTCATAACGCTGGGGTGTAAACTACCCAAGTGAAATATGAGGTGCTGCTCCTCCAATTTGCGGTGGGACTCACTCTGGCCATGGAGGAGGCCCAGGACAGAAAGGTCGGATTCGGAATGGGAGGGGGAGTTGAAGTGCTGAACCACCGGGAGATCAGGTTGGTTAATGCGAACTGTGCAGAGGTGTTGGGCGAAGCGATTGCCAAGCCTGCGCTTGGTCTCACCGATGTAGACCAGTTGACACCTAGAGCAGCGGATGCAATAGATGAGGTTGGAGGAGGTGCAGGTGAACCTCTGCTTCACCTGGAAAGACTGCTTGGGTCCTTGGATGGAGTTGAGGTGGGAGGTAAAGCGACAAGTGTAGCATTTCCTGCGGTTGCAAGGGAAAGTACCAGGGGAGGGGGTGGTTTGGTTAGGAAGGGAGGAATTGACCAAGGAGTTACGGAGGGAGTGGTCTCTGCGGAAAGCCGAAATGGGAGGAGATGGGAAGATGTGGCCAGTGGTGGGATCCTGTTGGAGGTGGTGAAAATGTCGGAGGATTATCTGTGGTATGTGACGGCTGGTAGGGTGGAAGGTGAAGACAAGGGGGACTCTGTACTTGTTACGAGTGGGGGGATGGGGAGTGAGAGCGGAGCTACGGGATATAGAAGAGACCCTGGTGAGAGTCTCATCTATAGTCGAAGAGGGGAACCCCTGTTCCCTAAAGAATTAGGACATCTCCGATGCCCTGGTTTGGAACACCTCATCCTGGGTGCAGATGCGGCGTAGACGGAGAAATTAGGAGTAGGGGATAGAGTCCTTACAGGAAGCAGGGTGGGAATATGTGTAGTCCAGATAGCCATGGGAAGAAGGGTTTCGACCCGAAACGTCACCTATTCCTTCACTCCATAGATGCTGCCTCACCCGCTGAGTTTCTCCAGCATTTTTGTCTACCTTCGATTTTTCCAGCATCTGCAGTTCTTTCTTAAACATTTTGAGGCCAATATACCTACATTGCAGCAATGCAAAGTAGATTCATCAAATCAAATTCAAAGGGTGAGAAGATAATCTATGAAGTGAAAGCAACAGGAGGAAACCCATGCGGCCACAGGGAGAAGGTATAAACTCCATACAGACAGCATCCATAGTGAGGATCCAACATGTAAGGCAGCAACTCTACCGCTGTGCCACTGTGCTGCCCAGATCTGATTGACGTGAAAGTGACAGTCATAACATTGAACTGTTGATGTTGATTTACAATGACTAATTAGAATCAACTATATGGTGGAAATACTGTAGATCAATTTTGCTTTTCATAAGGGAGCTGGATGACTAATTGAAAAAGAACAGAACATTGGATGACAATGGGAAAAGAACAATTGAGTGGGATAATTGGATCGTTATTTCAAAGAGTAAAATAAGCCAAATGGCCTCTCCCCAAATAATAAAAACCTTATGATTCTACATTGATCGTGCTCTTTGAGGAATTTATTGTTTTTTTGCACCATTAATTTTAATAGAAAGAAAATGAAGACCATCAAATCCAAGATTCCCAATGGAACAGCAAGTGAACTCAGCTCCCATCACAGTGCCAACTTGCAAATTGGCTTTCTTGGTTTTTGAACCTCTGACACCAGTTTTCCCAGCCATTTCAACAACAGTTTTTGAGGGCTTTCTCAAACTAGATATTGATCAAGCATAACCGCATTAGAAATCAGACCATGTGTAGGCCTTATGACCTCTTCAGACAGATCTGTCACCCCACAAGGAATTGGTTGAACTTTTACGTTGCTCTCCGCACTCTATTCCAAGTGTTGGAACACTTACGCCTGGCCTACGCGATCTCCTGGTTGACAAACACTTTAACTCCCCTTCCCATTCCCATACTGACCTTTCTGTCCTGGGCCTCCATTGTCAGAGTGAGGCCACACGCAAATCGGAGGAACGGCATCTCATATTTTGCATGGGCAGCTTACAACCCAGCGGCATGAACATTGATTTCTCTCATTTCAAGGAACTCCGGCATTCAAGAGTCAGTGTAGTCTAGGCGAAAGATTGAACATTGAACGGGATTCTGCTCAGACAGGAGAAAATACAAGTTTTGAAACATTTTTCTTGCTCGGAAAGTTTATTCCAGGTTTTTGTGCCTGCATTTTCTCTAATTGCCTCTAGTGGTGAATTCACAAACTGACACCATGGTAAAAAGTGGTCCCCATGCCTATCCCCTAAATCCTCTTGCTTATCCTGTGATCTGCTAATGTCATATTACACACCATCAGAAGTAAATTGTCTTAATAATGTTGGAATAAAAACTCTGTAATCCTGCTCCCAGTGGGGCTGGTAATTGATGCAAGCCTTTCATTTTAGTGGAAGGGAATATTACGCAGATTATACACAAGTGATTCCCAAACATATGTCCCCAATGAGCACCACTCTGATGTAGGACTGGGGAATTATGTGGTCACTTCTAATTACTTCCTTATAAGTATGCAGTGCATGACATATCCAGTCACCCCATCTTTGCAATGGTGTTTGATCACTTTGTTTTTGCAGGCTATTTTGTGTCTCCTCTCCGGACTTCCACAGAGAGAGAAAACCCATAGATGTATAAACGACAGGAATAGAACCTTCGGCCCACAATGTCTGTGCTGAACACGATGCCAAGTCAAACTAATCTCTGCCTGCGGGCGATCTATATTCCTCTATTCCATGTACCTGTCTAAAAGCTTCTTAAACACCACTATCATATCTGCATCCACCACCACCCCTGGCAGCATGTTCCCACCGCTCCGTATGTGAAAAAAAAACATACATCGCACATCTCCTTTAAACTTTTCCCCTCTGACCTCAGTCAATGCTATTTCCATTCCAGGAAAAATGTTCTGACTGTTTACCCTATCTTTGCCTCTTATCATTTTATATACCACCATCAAGTTTCCCGTCAACCTCTGGCACTCAAGAGAAAACAATCTAAGTTTGTCCAACTTGTCTTTGTATCTAATATCCTCTAATCCAGGCAGAATTCTGCTGAACCTCTTCTGCATCCTCTCCAAAGCTTCCTCATCCTTTCTGTAATGGAGCAACCAGAACTGTACTCATTGCTCCAAAAACAGGAAACAGGCCATTCAGCCCACCGAGTCCACGGCGACCAGCGATCACCCAGTATACTATCAATATCCTGCACACTAGGGACAATTTACCGAAGCCAATTAACCTACAAACCTGAATGTCTTTGGAGTGTGGGAGGAAACGAGAGCACCCAGAGAAAAAGCATGCGGTCACAGGGAGAAAGTATAAACTCTGTACAGACGGGCACCCATAGTCAGGATCGAACCCAATTCTCTGGAACTGTTAG
This sequence comes from Malacoraja senta, assembly GCA_038087875.1. Taxonomy (NCBI): domain Eukaryota; kingdom Metazoa; phylum Chordata; class Chondrichthyes; order Rajiformes; family Rajidae; genus Malacoraja; species Malacoraja senta. The sequence goes on along the minus strand of CM075977.1, from coordinate 249,004,370 downwards.
GCAGCAACTCTACTGCTGTGCCACTGTGCTGCTCAATTAAAGACAATTACTGAACATCCCGCGGTCTAGGCATAAGCTCAGGGGCGACCGCACCTTTGTGGTTGCAGCTCCTAGACTGTGGAACAGCATCCCTCTTCCCATCAGAACTGCCCCTTCCATCGACTCCTTTAAGTCGAGACTTAAAACTCATCTCAAGCCTTTCTTGACGTCCTCTGAGGGAGGGCTATATGTATGTATTTATGTATGTACTTAATCTAAGAACCAATGTTGTATAACATTAGTACCTCCACCAATGTAAAGCACTTGGCCAACGAGAGTTGTTTTTTAAATGTGCTATAGAAATAAAAATGACTTGACTTGACTTGAATTAAATATTTTTGAGATATGCCTATCATTGCAGTGTTGGAAAATTGGCAGATGAGTCCTTGGAATTACATTTCCATCAGGAAGTTTATTCATGCTCTTCCCATGAAGTTTTTCCAATCCACCTGAAAGGACAAATGAGACATTTCATATGCCTTGTCGAATAACACTTACCATCCAATGCAGTGGGCTGAATTCAATTCAGCACCTTGCATTCCTTCAGTACACAATGACGTAAACCACTTTGCCTTGGGTCTCAAGTGAACTGCCTGAAGTGTGCTGGTTCTGTTATTCCTTGCACTGGATTAGGGGAATGGTCCAGTCACCTGGTCACCCAGGATCAATCCCGGGTCTCTGGTGCTGTGTGGCAGCAGCTCTACCAGTTGCACCATTGTGCCGCCCTGCTTTGCCACCATGCCATCCCAGGAGACTGACTGTAAATTTCCTGGTCAGCCTCAGTTTTCCAAATGCATCTCTGGTCACTCTCTCGACCCATCTATATTTGGCGTGGAAGCAGGCAACCAGCAAGCAATGAGGGAGGTCTTGATTTATAGTACTCGCATGTAGATTGCCATCCCATGGAAGTATGACTGGAGAATCTGTTATTCAAGTCTTCTTTATCATTGATGTAGGTGTAAGCAAGTGTGACACAAAGATAAACACACAAAGTGCTAGAGTAACTCAGCAGGTCAGGCAGCATCTCTGGGGGAAAAGGATTGGTAACGTTTTGGGTCAGGACCCTTCTTCAGATTGAAGTAAGGGGGTGGTGGGGTTGGGAAGGTGAAGGGCTGAAGGGTTGAAGGCAAGGACCAATGAGGACCAGTCACATTTGACCTTAGGGAGAGCATTGCCTGGTAGGTCCATTGTTGGCTTGGGAAGGTGTGATCTCAAGGGAAACTGTGTGGATAACTGTGGAACTGGAATATCCACTAGGGTGGAGGAAGGGGGCAAGGAGGGAGGGGAGAGGGGAGTGACAGATGAAGTTACTTAAAATGAGAGAATTCAATGTTCATACTGCTGGGTTGTAAGCTACCCAAGCGAAATCTGAGAGTTGGAAACATTTGCATTGGCTTATCTTGCATTCTGGTATAGCCTGAAAAACAGTGACTGAAAATGCAAGAAATCTAAACTGACTGCAGCATGATGGTGCAAGCAATCTGCGCAATTAATTTGATTAATAGTTCTCTGTGACACTCATTGCGACATTTGAACTGCACTTATCCGAGCTGTAAACATTGGCCAAGGAAAATGTCTGCTTTCTGAGATTCTGCCATTAAAATAATTTGCTAAATTGTTAAAAAAATGTTAAAAATGCCCATTAAGCCATTTCAAGATCAGTTACTCTTAAACTCGAGAACAGAAATATAAATATTTTAGTTTAAATTTTTTATAGTAAATATTGAAAATCATTTCCACATGCTAAAATGGCTTAATTATTATGAATTGGTGGTTAGATTTTTCTTGCTAATATAAAATTTGGAGACTTTTACAGTTAGAAATGAATGTGATATTCTTCTCTCAGAATTAAAGCATACGATTGATAACCAGACCCGACTGAAATTTTCCACGATTTACCAATGGCAGTGACATACAATTCATGTACAGGGTTTCTGCTTGTGTTATGAGAAATTATGTTTTTTAAGATCGTAATCTCTGCAGAAATATCTTTCACTGCTGTCAGAAGTGAAATCCACTGTCACAAACATATTTTGATCCAGCTTGCGTGTGGTATGCATTTCAGCCAAGTGACATTCCTGTCTAATCAAGAGCAGAACTTTTATATATCACAGCACAACACCAGCAGCTTGAGCTGGTTTCATTAGAGATGAGACTGATCTTTAGGGCAAATTTTGCATTACGCAAAACATTTGAAGGTAGGCTGGAGACTTACGAAAGACACATGCTCGTTTATTTGGATATAAATAATGTTGCATTTGGACTTGGCTTCATGAGATGCAGGACTTCTCTGGCTTCCACTTCTCGGTGAAGTGGACTGATATTTTCTACAGTATATATATACAATTCTTCCTTTCCATAACAATGAAATGATTCTATCATTAAATGGAGATTAAATATTTACGATGAATCACAAAAACTGGTGGAGGTTGGGATTGCTGTCACATTCTTCTGTGATCTGAATATCCTGTCAGTTAATACTTCAAGCATGCATCAACCGATATGTTAACTTACCAAAAGGTAGTCCTTTGGTGGAAACATGCAATACCCTTGAAGGCATGGATTACTTGAGGGGGGATTAGATCTAAACCAGTGGAATAGAAGGAATGAAAAGGACAGTTGAATAACAGTAAAGTATTAAAATATCAGTGATGATTTTAAGCCTCCCCACCCAAAGGCAAATGCTAGATATGCAGTTACATTTCCTCAAGTAACTTAGCTCTTCCTTGGCCTATAATGGCATTCGCCCAAACCAGTAGTGTCCTTCTTTCCACAGTCACATTGAATTCTTGTTGACCTACTTCTGATATTTTCATCATAGCAGATGGACTGCGAGACCTTTATCGACTGCTACTTCCTGTCAACTGTCCAGATTCTCCCCATGCAGACTGGAGGTGGGCCAGTGGTATATTAGTCAGTCCTATCTGTTCAAATCTTCCTGACTGATTTCTGCAGCATGGGGAAGCTCAAAATGCTGCAGACAATGTTTTGCAATCACAAAGTCAGGAGATCTGATGATAATGACTCAGCTTTTAAGAATGATAAAATTAATTTTGGAACAGGGGCCCCACAGACCTAGCAACCTGAGTTTGATCCTGGTCTCAGCTGCAGTGTGTGTCCAGTTTACACTTTCTCCATGTGACTGCATAGGCTTCCTTCACGTACTTCATTTTCCTCCCATATCCCAAAGAATGCTGGTTGGTGAGGTCACTGTCTATAGGACATTATCCCTCGTGCAGATGAGTAGTGGAGTTGATAGGCATTTAAGAGAGAGAATATGTTGTCGGGAAACAATGGGATTGCACTGAGAGTTGTTCGTCCAAAATTACTCCTTCTACATTGTAAGAAAACATGATAAATGTTAGCTAAACAAAGGATGTTTTTTTGGTGTGAATTGGTGCTGCAAGAAAACTGACTCAGTATACCAATTTGTATGAATTTCACAAAGAGGATGGTGGGTATATGGAACGAGATGTCAATTGAGATAGTTAAGATAAGGACTATAACAATATTTAAAAAACATTTGGACTGATACTCATGGATAAGAAAAGTTTAGAGAGATATGAGTCAAAGGGAACAGGTGGGCCTAGCGCAGATGGGGCATCATCGGGCATTGGACAAGTTGGGCTGAAGGGTCTGTTTCTGTGCTGTATGACTCTGATTATTTACTGGTGTAAGCAAGATTGTGATTCAAAAGTCACCATTGACAATAGGTATATGTTGCAAATAGTTAGGAAATGATCTGGAGGAAAATTAACTTCACCATGTGACCTACTTAGGTGGCAGATGACAACCAAGAGTCTAAATGATAAAATCAAACCTGACAATAAATCATTGATCAGCTCTGGAATAAATGCCAGAAGTAAAAATAAATGCCATATCAAATTTTAACCCAGCCTCCAAAAAGTTACCAATGTTTAGGAAGAAACTGCAGATGCTGGTTTACACCGAAGATAGAACATAAAAAACTGGAGTAACTCGGTGGTTTAGGCAGCATCTCTGGAGAAAAGGAATAGGTGACGTTTCGGTTCGAGACCCTTCTTCAGACTGAGAGTCAGGGGAGAGGGAAACGAGAGATATGAAAAGATATATCCAAAAAAATGAATGAAAAGTTTGCAAAAGGACAAATCAAAGCCAGTAACAATGATCAAGGAAAGGTGGAGCCCACAATGGTCCATTGTTGGCTGTGGAGTTGATAACAAATGATACAAACAGTGAAACTCAGCAGGATGACAGTGAAGCTAGTACGATGACTAGGATGGGGGAGGGACAGAGAGAGAGAGAGAGAGAGGGGATGCAAGGGTTATTTGAAGTTAGAGAAATTAATATTCATACTGCTGGATTGTAAACTGCCCTAGCGGAATATGAGGTATATGACCTCACTCTGATATTATTATTAAATAGTTAAAATGCGCAAAACCAACAGTATTGGTCAAAGTGAAGTGGTAAATGCTAGCTCATAGGAAACCAACAAGGATGTACATTTTCTGAAATATTTGACACTCTCTTAAAACAAAGCTATTAATAAACAATCAGCTAATGGGCTCTCCTCCTATGTTAGATGATGAAGGAAGTAGCAGAAGTTTATTATAAATCTGGACACAGGAAATCAATGGGACCTACTCATTGCTGAATTAAGGGAAGCATGCAAAAAGGAAGAGAATGAGGAAATAAGGAATGGAATGATGAAAAGTCAAAAGCAAAACAGGAAACCAGTTCAAACAATCTCCTAAATTCATTTTTCCATTGTAATAGCACACAAGACAAGCATAACATAAGTGGCATGCTTTGTACAATATCATCATCTTAGCATTTAACAAATACTATCGAACTATGTACGTTCACACCATGCTTCACAGGATGATACTACACACCATTAGTCTCAGCTGCTTGGAATAGTTGCCCAAATGGAATACTTGTCCTGCTCTTATACCACAGACCTACAAATTTGATGCCTGCAAGTTTATTTGTGTAGATGGAGAATGGTAGACATCAGGAAGGTGCCGCCAGGGAAGGTATGGAAACAGATACAATAGCAACTTTTAAGAGAATGGGATTAGGAGGGAGAGATAGATCAGCCATGATTGAATGGCGGACTAGACTTGATGGGCTGAATGGCCTAATTCTGCTCCTATAACCTATGAACATATCAATATGTTGGTTCCATGATTTATTCCTATATCCAGTGTTCTCATCCATTTAATCAATTAGTCAAAATAGCTAGAGTCTGCCATTTGTGCAGGTGGGGATCTCTGGTGAAACCCAGATGGATCATCAATACAGCACTTGTGGTTGAACATGGCTGCAATGCTTCAGACTATCCTGTTTGCACGTACATGCAGGGCCCACCTTCACTGAGGTTGAACATGCTCTTGGAGCTTCCCCTTCTGTTAGCATTCTTGCCTAAGATAGACACAAAAAGCTGGACTAACTCAGCGGGTCAGACAGCAACTCTGGGGAAAAGGAATAGGTGACGTTTCGGGGCGAGCCCCTTCTTCTGGTCTGAAGAAGGGTCTCGACATGAAACATCACCTATTCCTTTTCTCCAGAGATGCTGTCTGACCCGCTGAGTTACTCCAGCTTTTTGTGTCTATCTTCGGTTTAAACCAGCATCTGCAGTTCTTTCCTACACTAGCTTTCTTGCCCAGTTGTGCTGGGAGAACAGAGCAGAAGGGTCCTGACCCGAAACATCACCTCTCCATGTTCTCCAGAGATACTGCCCGACTCGATGGGTTACTCCAGTACTTTTGTCTACTTTTGTAAAGCAGCATCCGCAGTTCCTTGTTTTGACATTTCATTGCTCCATTGCAATTTCGTCAGGACATGCCCACTTTGAAGAAGTTATCCTCCTCTCTCGAAATGGAGTTCTGAGAGACCCTCTCTCACTGTTCTCCCTCTGTGATTCTGGCTGCTCTTCTGCTCAACTGAAGAAGGCTCCCGACACTAAATATCACCTATTTATGCACTTCAGAGATGCTGCCTGCCCCTTTGAGTTATCCAAGCACTTTGTGTCTTTTTCCAGCTGCTCTGCTGGTTGCAGGAGCTCTGAATATTGTTTTTTGTTGTTTAGTCCTTTTTGCAGCATTCTTTAGATTGGTGCCAGATCATTTTCAGATCAGGTAAATCCGGGGTAGTCTGTCAGTTTTCTGCTTTTCTTTTTGAATTCCAAACTTTTCGACTGTTTAAAAGGACAAGTGTATTTAAGAGTCAACCACAAACAGGCCAGTCCTGGTAAGGATGCCAGATTTCCTTCGCTGTCAGAGATTAGAGATCCAGGTGGATTTTTATGACAATCCAGTGTTTTCATGGTAACAATTACTAAGACCAGTTAGTGTTTCTATTCCCCTCCAGCTTATTAAATGAATTTGAACTTCACAGGTGCCTTGGTGGGATTTGAACTCTGGCCTGTGAATTGTGAGTCTGCCTCTGAACTAATAGGTTAGTGACTTCACAGCTGTGTCCCCACCATAGCCTTTGGTCGTGATCATGTGGGGTGAATTAAACCAGCTGAAGACTGACTTCTGTAATGGGACACACACCGCAGAACACCAACTGTATTAAAAGCTGAAAATCATTGCAAAGGCTTCAGACTTGGCTTTGGCTCTCTCATGTTGGGCTCCACCATCGGTCAAGGTGGAGTTTTTAGATATTACCTTCTTGTAACTCTTTAATTGACTCCCACCTCTCACCACCTTTGAACGTCAATCAAACCAAATTTCAAAAGCTAAGTTTAACTTGCACATTTTCCTCCATTATACACATTGTGCCTGAAATTAGGGATACATTTCTATCCGGTCGATTTTTAGTTTTACGGAGGGAAAATGTAACAATAAAACAAACAGGATTGAACCAAGAACAGAAAGAAAAAAGATAATATATCATATTTCAAAAATCAGTGGGAGTAAAAAAGAGGAATTAGATACAATACCATCAAGAGAAAAATGTAACATCATTAATTTAACTAAAACTTGAATTATCCAGAGCATGAGGAGACTGAACTTTACAAGTTATAGAGAAAGGAAAAGCACAGAAAACTCTGTATTCAGAAGAGCTTTCGGTATTGGAATGGGGAAGTATTACCAGGAAAAATAAATAGAAAGACACTTGAAATTCCTGACCCCAGGAGGCAATTGTGTCCGCAGACGTCCAAGAGGTCAACTGGAAATTGGGTCGACATCTAATTTTGCCAGGTGTCAAACTCACTCTTGGTTTCTTTTAGTTTTGAAACTCAATAGGAAGTTGGGTGGGGCTTCCTGCAAACTAGCCGATCCTGCAGATGTTACTAAAGGAAGCAATGCTGCAAGAATGGCATCATTACCCTCGTCCCGTCTCATCCTCTCACTTTGCAAAGTTGATGCACCTACAGATACGCATCGTGATATAAGACATGTGGAATTGGAACAGGACAATTTCGCGATCATGCTCATTTTTGTTCCAGCCTTCAGCCCACCCCCATGTCTTGATCCTTATATCTCCTGAGCTTCAGATTTATGCTTCAATGCCTTCAGCTGTGGTTCCAGCCCTATTTTTCTGTTGTGCAGATCTTCAGTGTACTTCACCCGGGCTGAAGTCCATTTCCTGCTCCTTCTGCACCTTTGCGAGACTTCCGAGGTCAATGCTGTTTACTGTCAAATCTGTATCATGGTGTCTGGCCTTTTGCTGTCTGTCTGCTTGACACAGCTTTGCAGCCCAGTACTGTGCTGACTCTTCTTTGCTTCCATAAGATGACTGTAGACTTTAAAGATTTTGCATGGAAACAGGCCCTTTGGCCCATGGAGTCCACGCCCACCAGTGATCACCCCATACACTAGCACTATCCTACACACTTGGAACAATTTACAATTTTACCGGACACAATTAAGTTACAAACCTGTAGGTCTTTGGATTGTGGGAGGAAGCCAGAGCACCTGAACCCACAGGGAGAACGTACAAACTCCGTGCAGACAGCACCTCTAGTCAGTATCAAACCCGGGTTTCTGGCGCTGTAAGCAGCAACTCTACTGCTGTGCCACTGTGCCGCCCCTTGCTCAAAGAATGTGAATGCTTAACCAACTTATATACTGGATAATATTTCAGAAGACATCACTTGCAAAGCTTCCCCTGGCACTTTAGAGGGGTGTTGGGGACTGGATCCTATAATTTCTTATGCTATCCCTAATATATGCTTCCATGTGCTATCCTTAATTTCCCTTGTGAAGTTATGGTGATCTCCCTCATGCCTCTTCTGACCATACATAGTTGTGCCAACTGTATCAGTGTACTGTTAGCTCATGTCAAGTCAAGTTTACTGTCATATGCACGTTGTACAATGAAAACCTTGCTTACTGCACACCAGCATCACAGGCACAGAGACTCAGAGAAACACACAAAAACATTATATACAAATTACACAGAACATTTTCTAAAAGAAAGAAGGCTGTGCAAAAAAAACACAAAGATTAGTGCAAAACAAAATTTGAAAAAAAAACCCAAGTCCATGGCATAACAGGAGGTGGACAGTTGTGTTCCGTTGTTGAGGTAGGATTAGGGTCTTCAAATTGGTTCAAAAACTTGGTAGTCATAGGAAGGTAGCTGTTCCTGAAGCTGGTGGTGTGGGATTTCAGACTTCTGTACCTCCTGCCCATTGGTAGCAGAGAGAAAAGGGCATTGTTAATTAGTTTCCAGGATTTTAGCCCAGTGATGATATTAGGAACTGCAATAATCAGCAAGAGAGGATAATCTTGGACATGGATAAGAATTTGTCAGCTGCACCTGTTCTCCTATGTGGGAAAAAAATCATAGGGACTATGAAGCTGTTGCATTGCATTTGGTAGAAGGTCTGCACTGAAGCCAGGTTTGACATGGTATGTCTTCAAAATGACACACAATGCTGGTGTAACACTGCAGGTCAGGCAGCATCTCTGGAGAGGTGACGTTTTAGGTCGAGACCCTTCTTCAGAACCCTACTTCTCACCTGCATCTGAGACACCTCACACACACTGAACTCCTCTCCACATTCCTCAATTCCATTCCCATGAACATCTGAGACACCTCAAACACCCTTGAAAAAAACATTCTCATGGTATATCTTCAGAATTACATTCAAATGCATAGCAGAGAGATGGAAAACTGGACACGCAACAGATCCTGTACCAGAATTGATGCAGAATTTTGTAGCGACCCACACAGGTCATGCCAAGGTTTATTAATAATGGGAGGAATGATGCCCTGGATGGTGAATGAGACATCAGCCAATTAGACACTTTTATTGCCATAGAGGGAGTGCAGAGAAGGTTCACCAGACTGATTCCTGGGATGTAAGGACTGTCTTATGAAGAAAGACTGGATAGACTTGGTTTATACTCTCTAGAATTTAGGAGATTGAGAGGGGATCTTATAGAAACTTACAAAATTCTTAAGGGGTTGGACAGGCTAGATGCAGGAAGATTGCTCCCGATGTTGGGGAAGTCCAGGACAAGGGGTCACAGCTTAAGGATATGGGGGAAATCCTTTAAAACCGAGATGAGAAGAACTTTTTTCACACAGAGAGTGGTGAATCTCTGGAACTCTCTGCCACAGAGGGTAGTCGAGGCCAGTTCATTGGCTATATTTAAGAGGGAGTTAGATGTGGCCCTTGTGGCTAGAGGGATCAGAGGGTATGGAGAGAAGGCAGGTACGGGATACTGAGTTGGATGATCAGCCATGATCATATTGAATGGCGGTGCAGGCTCGAAGGGCCGAATGGCCTACTCCTGCACCTAATTTCTATGTTTCTATGTTTCTATCCTGGTTGCTGTGCAGGCTCTTGAAAGATGGAGCTGTAACTGACCAGACACTTACGATTTGTAAATGATGAAAAAGCACAGGGAATTTATGAGCTGACCCACTTGCCACAGGATAACCCACCCCAAACTTGTTCTTGTAGCCTGGTCCAGGTAAAGCTTAGAGTCTTAGAGGCATACATCACAGAAACAGGCCCTTCGGCCTGCCGGAGACTGCACCAACTATCATCACCATTTATACTAATCCTACATTAATCCCATTCTCTTCCCCTCACATTCTCATTAACTGCTTCTAGCCCCCACCACTCATATTCTAGCACTCACCTACCACTGTAGAGGGAGACACAGCGATAAAAGACTCAGCAATTCCAAAAAGGAGATTGTTAGGACACTCATTGGTTGAACCTGATCATTGATGCAGCTGGCATTGATGAAGCAACTAATTCTGGTTGAGTCCAAGACAATGTCCTAAGGAATTCCTCAGTCAGAATATTGAGTATAGAAGTTGGGAGCTATGTTGCAGCTATAGAAGACGTTGGTGAGGCCAAATTTTTTACACATAGGGTGGTGGGTGTATGGAACGAGCTGCTGGAAGAGGTAATTGAGGCAAGTATTATTGCATTATTTAAGAAACATTTAAACAGGTACATTGATAGGAGAGGTTTAGAGGGATATGGGCCAAACGCAAGCAGGTTGAACTAGTGTAGACGGGACATGTCGGTGGGCAAGTTGGGCCAAAGGGCCTGTTTCCATGTGATTATGAATCTAGTGACTCTAGGATTCTATAACATTGTTAGGCAGCTGAGATGAGTAGTCTTTATCAACCACATTTTGTTCATTTACACAGGGTATGGCTCCAGTCAGTGGAGAATTTTCCCTCGATTCCCTTTTATTTCAATTTTATCAAGGCTCTTGATACCAGAGTCATAGGCTTTGCCCCTGCTGGTTTTCTCACCACCCACAGCAGACATTCAAGATTCAGCAATGGTATGGTAACACATTTGTACACGACTCACAGTTCAATCAATCTTCTCTGCCCTTGCCAACTTTATTGCTTCTTCAAGCAATAATCCTTTTGGGTCATAAATGCCTTTTTGACAAGGAAATCTTAGATAAGGAAATCTGACTTCAGACATCCTAATCCTAAATAAATGTTAAGGGTAGGTGGTTAAACATTCTCCTGTTATTCCTCATGATGTTCTATGTGAAGCAGTGTTTAATCATTAGTGATGGACAGTGATCTGAAAAGATTTTCCATATCCAGATGTAATTCATGCAATGGGATGAAAAGACAATGTTGATGACTTCCAGGACCATTTATTGATAACTGTACAATCTGTGGATCTATCCTGCCAGAGCGACAGGATCTACTTACTGGTGGTGATGAAGGAATCCGCAATATTAGTTGAAATATATGAACCTATGACTATGAAGATGTCAGAAAGTATTTTACTAGTCAGTTAAAGGTCAAAACCTCAAAAACGGCATCAAACACATGGAAGTGTGTCCAGCTTAGATGGAGCTTGATTGGCAAGGATGAGTTGGGCCAAAGACTCTATGGCTGAGAGTCATGGTTATATTGTTAACTGTGTGTCGGAAGTCAGACTTCCTTATCTAAGATTTCCTTATCAAAAAGGCATTTATGACCCCAAAGGATTTTATGCTATGTTTATAGTCATTGTACCAATGGCTGACATAAAATACCCTATTTATTTTGTTAACTGACTACTGCACCGCTTTCAGCATTAATTTTATTTGAAGTGGAAAAGGTGATAAAGAAAGCTGTGAAAGAAGACTCAGACTAAAACTGTGAATACATGAACGTATTTCAAAGAGTGGGGCTGTTTGTTCAACAAGTGCACAGTAATTCATTCCTACAGAAAAAAACGATTGTGCTGCAGGTCTAATTAACAATTGAAATGATGGAATGAAGGGGCCAGAAAGAAAAGCTTCTCCTTCTTCTTGCGTATGGCGTGCACAGCCTAAAGTTGCAGGACAACTTGTTCTATTTGATCTTATTTGATTGTGCACACCAGGTCGATTGCATTTGTCGAAACAGGGTGGACCACGTGAAGGTTTCAATCTCCCACCCCATAAAGAAAAGCAAATCCATGGAATGCTAGATTAATAATTGTTGAAGAAAAGAATGAGATTGCACTATTCCAAAATTGTAAATGGGACAACAAGACTCCAACTCATGAAAACATTTTTTGGCACTGTTTGCCAAAGTATAATATTTTAACATGCAAGTTGCATCCAATGTTTCTCGCAACTGCAATCGGATAGCCAAGTTCCAAGTTATGCAAGTTCAATATTTCTTATGGGAGGTATTGATTCTTACAGCTTTCCCATGGCATTGCTTCAGCTGTAGAAAAACACTCATATTATATATGAACAAGTTGAAGGTGTTGACACCAGTGCCTGGCACAATAGTATTGGATTCATCCAAGGAGGAACACGACGACATACTTCAAAAGATACTTGAAATTACTGGAAGAGACAAGCCAAAACTTTAATAAAGGCAAGTATGTGTTTCAAGTCATCGAGCTGTCATTTCTTGGTGAAATCATCACCGGTAAATGCATTAGAATGGATAATGAGAAAATCTTAGCTATTGGACAAATGCCACATCTGCAGTGCAAGAAAAACTTACAGAGACTGATCTTGATACTTACCAAAATAAATGACTGAAATGTCTGTTAGAGCAGTTTCTGGATTTGGGTTTAACTGTACTCAAGTTCAACTTTTACCACAAACAACAGTGCTTAGCCCAAGCCCCTTCCTCTGCTCCTTACAACCTGGGCATGTCACATAGCTCAGAATATCAGCAATAAAACCATTTAGTACTTGGTCTATATCTACCCACAGAGGGTAGAGGCTTTATTGTTGCCTCTCTCACCCAAACACACCACAATAATGTCTTTGTGGCCTGACTTCCTTTCTCACTCAGGCATTATGATCAGGTTCATAATAACAGCCATTTTTACAATATACCTTTTGTCTTTTAAATAATAACTAAATGTTCCCAGCAAGACTTGATCACAGAATCACATCATTGCAATACTAAGGAGTTTGCACCTCCAGCTTGGCAGTCATAAGGGATAGGTGTAGAATTAGGCCATTTGGCCTGTCAAGCCTACTCCGCCATTCAATCATGGCTGATCTATCTCTCCCTCCTAACCCCATTCTCCTGCCTTCTCCCCATAACCTCTGAGACCTGTACTAATCAAGAATCAAGTGACTCCATTGGGTGTTACTCAGCGGGTCAGGCAGCATCTCTGGATAAAAGGAACAGGTGAAGTTTTGGGTTTGAACCCTTCCTCAGACTATTGTTAATACCATGATGGTTTAACCCAGTCAAGCAACAGGTTTCAACAGAGAATCTATGTAACTATGCAACAATGAATCAGTCTTAAGGTATGAAGAGCTTGGAACATTCACAATTTATCATTAAATACTACAGGCACATTCATTACTTGGTAAAATGCAGTGGTAACATCAAATGAGGTTCTAAATGGATATAACCAGGAACTGAAATAAGCAGGATTCGCAGAGAAATCTGCCTTTTTCACTAATCGTGAAGAAATCATTGAGCATTCACCAGTGGCATCATTTTGTTGGTTAATCATTTATTATCTACTATCAAGAAAAAATATTATTCCACAATTTTTCCCCTGCCTTACTGGAACTTGGAGCAATCATGAATTGCGAACACATGGCTTATGATTTAAGAAGTCAATCATATTTTGACAGTGGCTAAAACAACTAACGATTCTAGAGATGAACGGAGTTGTTCTTACATGGGGAAAACTGCATGATTTCACCAAAGAGCTGTGTGGTAAAGTTGCTGCAGTCTACAGATTGCTAAATAGGAATGACATACACAAAGATAATTTAACAGTGAGCATGTGGCGAATGGTAAATGTAGCAGAAAGAGAAGCTCTAATTACTGGCCTATCCAGATGTTAGTAATACTGGCAAAAACAGGGAATTATAAGAGTTTGTACATAAGTACAGTTCTGCCTTTGAAATGCCAGGCAGCAATTTCAAGAATGTGCCCGGCAGACCCAATATAAATTATGTTAAACAGAAATATAAATCTTCATTAAAAGTGTCACATACACCATTTCTTACAATGCTCTTCTGTGACAAAGCACTAATTCGGGCTGAGCCTGTGATTGTGACATTTCTATCAGAATTATCCAACTGTTATTGTCTTGAATCTTTATTGATATGCCCAATTTTATTTGCTGTCCGCATTGGACAAAACCTTGAACGGTCATTAACCCAGCTTAAACTAAGAGGACCCCATTCAGTCTGAAGAAGGGTCCCGACCCAAAACATCATGTCCATTTCCCTCCACGGATGCTGCCTAACCCGCTTTGTTCCTGCATCACTTTGTTTTTTGCTCTCTTCACCACACTGTGACAATCCAAAGTGTATGAAACCAAAGATAGACACAAAAAGCTGGAGTAACTCAGCGGGACAGGCAACATCTCTGGACAGAAGGAATGGGTGACGTTTCGGGTCGAGACCCTTCTTCAGACCATACAGGTTTAAGGTAGAGTGTTCAGATTAATTCTTTAATAATTGCCTTGATTTTTAAAGTTGCAATATCACACTTTCTCACAAAGTAATCTGGTATTGTGACACCATTGACGTGTCTGCTGTTTAAATGTTACATCATGTTATTTTTGCAATTAAAGCTGGTCAGTATATACTTGACATTCCCCAGAGTACATTTACTGATCACCTATAAAATGTGCCAGGGAGCATTAATCACACTGACACTGCAGTGACTGACAAGCCCATGGCACAGACAGCCCTTGTAAAGAATAGCCTCTTGAATCCAAATACGACAGTGTTGAAGAAGTGATGACAGGCTCATCCACAGCACTGGCCATTGGAGGAGATGAAGGAAAAAACACTTGCTGACTTGCAGAAATCATATTTAAAATGTCAAAATCCTGCCCCTCAATCAGTCAAAGGGGCTGGAAGGAAATAATTGAATACGTTACTTGTTCGTGTCAGGTTAATTCTGAAGTGTCATTTTGGAATAATTAGTGTTGGAGTGCTATAGTCAAGTATAGAACAGGAGTTAAATTCATTATCTCCCAAAATAAGATTTATTTAAATATCTCAATGCCCAGCCAATACCAACTTTACACTTATAACCATATAACAATTACAGCACGGAATCAGGCCATCTCGGCCCTTCTAGTCCGTGCCGAACACTTACTCTCACCTAGTCCCATCTACCTGCACTCAGACCATAACCCTCCATTCCTTTCCCGTCCATATACCTATCCAATTTATTTTTAAATGATAAAATCGAACCTGCCTCCACCACTTCCACTGGAAGCTCATTCCACACAGCTACCACTCTCTGAGTAAAGAAGTTCCCCCTCATGTTACCCCTAAACCTTTGTCCCTTAATTCTCAAATCATGTCCTCTTGTTTAAATCTTCCCTACTCTCAATGGAAAAAGCTTATCCACGTCAACTCTGTCTATCCCTCTCATAATTTTAAAGACCTCTATCAAGTCCACCCTTAACCTTCTGCGCTCCAAAGAATAAAGACCTATCTTGTTCAACCTTTCTCTGTAACTTAGGTGCTGAAACCCAGGCAACATTCTAGTAAATCTCCTCTGTACTCTCTCTATTTTGTTGACATCTTTCCTATAATTTCTTGATTTGCTGGAAGGCCCAGCAGGGAGCCAATTGTGACTCAGTGTAGTTAGGGGCAGATACACTGCTCAGTTAGCCTGTAACTTTTAAGGTGGACATGCACTTTTGTTGGAGCAGGTCCTGGCAGAAATCGAAATCCAAAGTTGTCCTCGGAAACTGACGGAGGGGGAGACCTGAGAAAGAGGGAGCTGCACAGTGTACAGATACCTTATGAGAGGCCTTGTTGAAGGTGGTGGAAAAGAAAAGAGAAAGGGTCATGTCTTACAACCTGCCAAAGACCCTCCAGACGTTAATGGAGCAGATAACTCTGGGCGTCAGTTCCTGGGGTCAAGGCCCAAAGATTTAGATGCAATGCAGTAAGAAGTTCAGTGACATTACGTGAGTGGTGTACGATATGCTGGTAGGTTAATTGCCTCGTAACTTTTCCCTTGAACAGTGGGAAATGACTCTAAAGGGAGTTAAAGGGCAACATGGGGATAAGTTGGACTTGAGAGAATAAGTTGAAACCTTGTACAAGTTAAATTAAGGAGATGCAAATGGGTTTGATTTGATGTCTTCGCTGGTAGCCTGCAAGGGCCTTTTGGGCTAAATGGCCTTCTGTGTCAAGGTCAAAGGCACCGCCAACATTAGCTTTGACACTTCTCCATTCGCTACCACCGGCAATCTAGCCAAGCAGCAGAGGAACAACTTGAGAATAGTACAGTGGAATAAACACCATCACTTGACTCCAAACCAAATGGAAAATTCAGAGGATAGTTTTAAAGATGTGTGGAAAGGAACTGCAGATGCCGGTATATACCAAAGATAGACATAAAATGCTGGAGTAACTCAGCTGGTCAGGTAGCATCACAGGAGAAAAAGGATGGGGGTGACGTTTCGGGTCGAGACCCTTCTTTGTGCAGAGCCTGGACCCCGGCCTTTCCAATGTCATCAACAGACAAGTCCATTGCAGCACAAATGGTGGTTGGCCAAGGTCCGAGTGTCACAGGCAAGCTTCATTCCACTATCATGTCGCCATGTATGCACAAAATAGTGGCTGTGGACTGCAGTGCATAAAAATACTTGACTGGTCTCACAACAGACCAGTAATCTGCCCTACAATAGATCACTAGGATGTTTGAAGCAGTCCTCCAGGGGAATGACAGTTTTACCTGTTTTTTTCCGGTCAGTCCGGGCAAAATGAGTTCATGCCAAATGATATAGTCTGCATCTGAGGCCAGAGCTGCTCAAAATCATCCTCACGCAGTGGGGCCATTGCGTAAACGCGGTAGGATAAGGAAAAGCACACAGAAGGAAGGCAATTTCATGGATGATTTGATAGATTTATAAACAATTTGGCTTACTTTATAAATTGGTTTGGTGTTTAGTAACTAATAGTTTACATTGAGGGAAGGATTAAAACACAAAGTGCTGAAGTAACTCATTGGATTAATCAGCATCTCTGGAGGACATGGATAGTCAATATTTCAAGTTGGGACCTATCTTTAGGTCCAATCAATCTGTGTAAAGGAAGGTCTTGACCCGAAGCGTAGCCTATCCTTGTCCTCCAGAGATGCTGCCTGACCCATCGAGTTATTCCAGTACTTTGTGTTTTACTTAAGATTTCAGCATCTGCTGTTCCTTATGTCTACATGCCTACAAAGGCCGAGATAGAATGGATGTGAAGAGGATATTTCCACTAGTGGGAGAGTCTAGGATCAGAGGGCACAGCCTCAGAACAAAAGGACGTACCTTTAGAAAGGAGATGAGGAGGAATTTCTTTAGCCAAAGGGTGGTGAATCTGCATTTATTCATTGCAAAGACGGCCATGAAGGCCAAATCTTTTGATGTTTTTAAGGTGGTGATTGATAGGTTCTTGATTAAGGCATCAATGATTATGGGGTTAAGGCAGAAGAATGGGGTTGACAGAGAAAGATAGATCAGCCATTATTGAATGGGGAACAGACTCGATGGGAAAAAAGGCCTAACTTTGCTCCTATGTCTTAAGAAATTATGAACTTACATTGGGGAAAGGAGTTCTTCATGGCTTAACCACACAGAGAAGAACTACCTCCCTCTTGCTGGTTCTTGTAATCCTCAATTGCTCACCATATAGCTGGAGACAAGAGTATCCTCTCGTGGCACCACAGTTGTGTAGCAGGCAGCAGACCATCACAAAACTTGGCAACCGTCCTGGCCAGGTCTGTGGAGATCTTCCAGACTTCCCCAGGCTTTAGAAGGATGAATGCAACATTAACATTCGACTGCTCCAACTCATTTCACTTCTCAGCAAAGCTTCCATTGTATGTCTGCTGCTGACATATAAGTATGGTTCACTCCAAAGGCATCAGACATCTCAGAAGAGTGAAGCCCTGTCACCCATCAGCCTCTATTGGATTGCTAAATGCAGCATTTGTTGCAGTTGAAGATATCTTAACTGCAGCTAGGATATTGGGCATAGATCTGCAGGATGCCCTATGTTCATGCATCGTCAGTTGTTAAGGAAGTGAGATTCTTTCTTGCCCCAATATAAGACACAATGTGCAGAGCCCTCTTTGAACAGAGAGCTTCAGTCCTTCTGACTCAGCAGTGGATGACAAAATGTGGCTTGTTTTCTAAATGTGGCAATCGTCTGCTCTTGCCCTATAGGAGACAAACACATATTTCTACCTTATAATGACACAGAAGAAGGCCACTTTCCCCTTTTGTTCAATGTCAGCTTCCTGAAAAGCAGTCCCATTCATCATCACCTTCACTTCCTTGTACTTTTCCAATGAATTCTCTCTCACATGTGTCCATCAACCCTCATTTTACAGTTGCCAATTACCCTGTCAGCACATCTATGGGATGTGGGAGGAAACCACAGGGTTGCTGCTCAACCACATAGTCATTGGTTTGCTCCGAGGATGCTGTTGTGACTGCTGAAGGTGGCGGATTTTAACAAGGACATCTTTTTGGAAGTGCAGTCGTCTCTTGTCCTCCTTTTCAATGAGGTTCAGTCAGTCATTTGTTTCTGAGCATACTGGAAAGACATGGCCTCCTGCTGAGATCCACTGTTTCCAACTCTTCGCTTCTGCCTCTCCCTCATCTCTTTCACCATCTCACTCTGCTGCTGTACCTGTTCTCTACTCATTCCACTGGTCAAGCTGCACTCTGCTTATGGGGTGGCATCGGAATCGTCCCGGTCACCAAATCTCAACACCCACCACACACCTCCTTCCTGTTACACCTCTATAACTTGACATAACTACAGAAAATAACCACAAACATCTTGTAGAATCACAGCAACAGCCAGAAGAAATCAACCAAACAACTAAACAGAAGATGGACCATTTAAATAGCTGCAGTACTTGCACTCGAGGGCTGTAAAATATGTTAGCTGGTGGACCGAGTTCCAAATGGCAGGACAGGAGTCAAATCAGCATTGCACACCAATTAACACTGTGACCCGTCTGCTCTGCATGTAGAAGGAAAGTATTTGCTGCAAAACACCATGCGGAGTGGTTCAGCTTGCAAGCATTTACACCGTTGAGGAAATAAAGCAGGCACTACAGAGTGCAGTTAGAGAATGTCCCTGTGTGGTACATAACATGGGAATCTGATGACAGGCCAAGCAGTGCTGTCCAGTAGTGACCCAGCCAGATTTTATTGGCTCAGGATAAGGCACATTTTTTTGTTCAGGCACAGTGGCATATCTTGGGCTCCTGCCTGCCTTATTTTTCTTGTGATAAAAGATATACAAATGTTGCAAATCAGGCTGGACAAATGCATTCTTCGCACAATGGGGTAATCGTATAACAAAGCTTTGCTTTGGTCATTACTTTATGAATAAAATGCGTTAGTTCATCAACTTCTCCTTTCTATTCTGGTATCAGATGTAATCTGGAATGATCATTTGCCAGTGATCCTGTTGCAGACGCATAATAAATCGAGTTTTACAAGTTACTGTTGTGATCTCAGATCAGAGATTGAATGCCCCACTTTTATTGCCGCTCTCATTCCTGCAGGTCACTAACTGAATCTCAGTCAAAGTCCCACTTTTATTGGTGTACATTGCTATTACTTCCTTTTTTTTCCGATCTAAATTATTAATCCTTTTGGAACTTCTGTTGCATTCCTCTGAAAGAAGCGGAATGTTGGTTTAATTTAAAATGAAAACTAGAACTGCTGGAAGCACTCAGCAGAGTCTGTCACCATCTGGAGAGAGTACATACCGGGTGTAACCTCTCGTCAGAGCGGGTCGATTGTTAATGAAGAAGTTTAGCCGAACCATGTTAGTTCTATCCTTTTCTCCCTATCCCTCTTTCGGCAAAATAATGTCTTTGCGCTGAAATTAGAACGTTGGAAATTCTCACCTTTTGGAACTTGCATTGTTGAGCTGCCTGATAAATCGCATCATCTTTAAAAATCTGTTTATGCAAATCTTCCTTTCCTTTCCCCATTGTTTGGGCAGTGTTACTGAAGCTCAATAAAGAGTGTGGATCAAATCGTTTTGGCTTGATACATTAATCAGAATGCATTTGTGTCCTTTGCCGTATACTCAGATTTATTGAAAGCAGGGTCAGTTCAGGACTATCACATGCTCTCACTCTCACCGTCTCACTTGTATTGTTGCCACTTTCTATTTTACATTTCTAGCAATGCAAATGAAATATGACCCAAGAAAGTTAGCTGCTTCTTAACCAGTTGTTTTGAAGGGAATTAATTGCCCACAGTTTCCCTTTATCCATTCCTGTTCTTTTTCTTTGTTGTTTTGGAAAGTAGACTAGGTGTTTCTATTGGGACAGTTTAAAACTGTGGGAGGTGTGTCTCTTTGCAAGGGGGTGGGAAGGTTACCTTGCAGTTTTTAGAAGCTGATATTACTGTTCCTCCCACTACTGCAGTGTTAAAAGCCTACAGGCATCTAAAATTGGCATCATTTATATTGCACAGGCTTTCTGCTGCAGTCCCCTTCAGCTTTTCCTAACAAACAGAGAGCTTGCTTCCTTGATGGTTGCTACTGCCAATGCAAATCAGTGAGATAAAGTGAAGTGTATTATGACTCTGAGAATGAAGGCTACTGCTGGAATTTCCCTTGCTGTGCTGTTGGAAACTTTGCTAATTTGTTTTAAACCTTGTGTGTCACTACCTCCAAATTTCAGTTTTATGGGAGAGGTAAGTGGTGAGATAGACTGTACCATTACTTAACTGATGTAAATCCATGCAATTACTGTTTTATTTGTAATAAGGCATGATGGCAACAGGAAGGGGTTACACGTCTAGAAGGAATCAGTGTTCTGAAGAATTAAACCTACAGCTGAAATGTATTTTTCAAATTGTCAAAACAGCAGTTAA
Source organism: Malacoraja senta (assembly GCA_038087875.1). Classification (NCBI taxonomy): domain Eukaryota; kingdom Metazoa; phylum Chordata; class Chondrichthyes; order Rajiformes; family Rajidae; genus Malacoraja; species Malacoraja senta. The sequence goes on along the minus strand of CM075977.1, from coordinate 248,983,570 downwards.
AAGTGTTCTGTTGCTGGGAGTAACAATGATTTCTCTTTCAGATGCAATCATTAGAATGTAATTGCAGCTGCCTGTTTGTATTTAATTAACCTAGTTTTTTTTACATACCAGGTATAGAATAAATGAGACAAATGCAGGGCAGCAGATAGATAGCATGAAGACTAGTTGCTTTGATATTCTTTGGATTATTGCAATAATTGAGACTTTCAGAAATAATAAGCCTTTTCCTTTTTAAATGTTGAAAATATTCAGCTAATTATTATTTTGCAATATTTGTGTAAAGCAATGAGGTGTTATTGACCACAGAAAGAGAGCAATTGAAAATAATGAATTGCTTTTAAACTTGGACAAGCTGTAGTTTGACCTCCTCTGGTCAATTACCTTTTCTCCTTTCTGAACAATGCTGAGTTTCCTGCACATTGTCTTAAACTGTTACCGACCTGCTGGGAGCTATTGCGTAGGAGTGCTCAAATGTTCAGCCTTGTTTGTAAGCCTCTTGATTTCTTAGTTTATCAATTCAATTGAAATCGTGTTTGATTGACAGAATCCTCTGTTACCGGCAATAGTGAATTATATTGTATGGCTATTTCAAATATTGCAGTAGACTGGTCCTACCTTGTCACGTAGAGTGTGGTAAATTTAGTTTTCTCAAATTCCTTTCTACAAGGTACAGACCCTCTTCCGACTTCTGTCTGTTTGATGGAGGGTTTGGGGAGTGCACTTGAATCATTGTGAAAGTTGAATCAAAATAGTTCTGACCATAATGAGTCTTACTTATCCACTGTGTTTTATGAGAACTAATATTTACCATGTGCAATTGAAAACAGGAACTGTTTCTGTTTTATTGCTAATTTTCTGCATCTGCAGTATTTCTTCTGGCTGTTAAACTTGCTGTGAGAGGCTGCTGTGTTAGAACTCAGTGTTATGCTTGCTGATCTCCACAAACATTAACAGACCTTTCTCAAGCTCACATCAAAGATCTACCAGGGATGCTTCTGAGCTGCATTACCTCCCTTGCAGAGCACATATAGATACTTTATCACAAAATGTTGAAGATGTGCAACGTGCATGGGGAATGAATATGTGCCTGAGGACCTAACATTTTCCTTAACTACCATGTAATAGAACTTTGGAGTTTAGTGATTATGTGATGCTCGCCCAATGCTTATTAATTAGCAGCAACAGAATGTCAATATGTGCAGGGCAGAAGTATTTTTTCAGATGTCATCCTTATGGCCACAATATTGTTGCCCTTCCTATTTTCCATTAAAATTCATGTCAGTAATAAACAGTACAGGCTATCTGGAAACAATGTTAACTTATGGTTTTATATAATCAGTGAAGGTCAGTCAATCCAAAACTATGATAGAGATGGTGGTTGTTAAATCTGCTGATGTTAACTGGAAATAGCCCATGTGCTGCTTGCTGAATGAACAAGATAAACTTAGTTGAAATTGTAGCCAGCAGTCCATTTGCAATTAAGTTTGAGTCACAATCTCAAGGTCCGATCAACCAGTTCACAGAAAGAATAACTAAATGGAAATTGAAAACCTGAAATAAGATCAGAAATTGTGCAGCAGTGTGGTTCAGCATGTTTGAGAGATTGCAGGTTAATGTTTCATGTGTCAGCTCTCCATCAGGCTAACATTCTCCCTTTACAACTGTTGACTGACCTGCTGAGAATTTCCAGTGTTTTCTGCTTTCCAAGAGGAATATGTGAGTTAACTTTGCAGTGTATTTGTGAAGAGACACAAGGCAGCTGGCCTGAAATATCACATTTAAGAGATTTAATGCGCAACAATTTTTCACTGTCATCCGATCCATTTAAGGCAAGATGAGACCAAATGAAAACAAACGCAGAGCTTTTCCATAATGGAGAATGATGACCGAACAAATGCAATACGGTTTTTTTTAGAGGGAGGGGCACAAGCAGAGACTATAGCCCCCCCCCCAGTAACCATCTAGAAATAAATGAGATCATGGCACATACTTTTGTTTGCTACATGACATTGTCAATGCACATGCAGAAGTTGGCTTGAAACGTTAACGAGGTGTATGCACATGTCGGCTGTGTGACATTAAGGCCATGTGCGAGTGACCGTCCCAAAATCTGGCAAACGTTAAATTCCTTTGACCATCTCTAAACTTAAGGAAATCGTTGACAGTGTGCATTAACCAAAGTGATCTTGCCCTAGATACTGTTTTGTGGAATTATCTGCAATTATAATTAATCCTGAATTCAAACTCGCTACTGAAGTTTTTTATTTTATTTATTTCAATGTATAAAGTTCATTAAAAAAAGTTCAATACAAGAAAGTTGGGTTTCTACCAACAGTGCTCGTACAAAATGAAATGAAATAAATAGACTGGTGGTTTGTATCTTTAAGTAATTGTAGACTTGGTAGATCCTATGTTCAGGTAGTACGTTGCAGTACATGTTTCCTCCTCCTCCCCTGGTCTTGCCATACATGTGCATTTCCTAAATAAACACAGAAATCAAGCTGTGGGACTTCACAATGCACAAGGGCCCTATTCACTGACATTCAGTGGCTTGCAGCTAACATCTCTCTACAACTGTGATTTCACTGCAGAAATGTTAATTAAAGCTGAAGCGCTTTTCACAAGATATTTGCTGAAAAATCTGCTGGTCTGCAAATATTTAGACTGTTTGTAATAATAACTCTGATTTAAATTGTGTATTACTGGAAGCTATCCAGACTTCAGCAAAATGGTTGCTGCCTGCTTGAACAGGAGGCAAGCTGGCTTCACAATTTTATCTTGAGAATTATCTTGACTGGTTACATGAAGGCACCTGACACCCCAACAACACATTGGGCAGACAAATCACATCGAGTCCTACCCACCATTCTCATAAATTAGGAAGTTATGGGCACCCTGCCAAAATAATAGGAAAGAAGAAAGAAAGACATTTATATGGTGCCTTTCATGACCTCCGGATGTCCCAAAGCACCTAGCAGTCTATTAAATACCTTCTGAAGTGTTGTCACTCTTGCAATGTCAGAATAAGTACCTCCACAATCAGCAACTTGACATTGATCTGATAATCTGTGTTATAGTGATGTTGACTGGGTGGCACGGTGGCACAGCGGTAGAGTTGCTGCCTTACAGCGCCAGAGACCCAGGTTCGATCCCGACTACAGGTGCTGTCTGTATGAAGTTTGTACATTCTCCCTGTGACCGTGTGGGTTTTCTCCAGGTACTCTCACACGCTTTCCTCTCACACTCCAAAGACCTACTGGTTTGTAGGTTAATTGGTTTCTATAAATTGTAAATTGTACCTAGTGTGTAGGATAGTGCTAGTGTATAGAGTTGGCGTGGACTCGGTGGGCCGAAGGGCCTGTTTCCACGCTATATTTCTAAAGTCTGCAGACTGAGAGATAAATGTGACAATGATGAGGAGGCTCTGGCTTTTCTTCAAATGATGCATTGCTCTCCCAGTATTGCACAGACGGGACTGTATGCTCACAGTCAACTTGAAGCAAGGCATATGCTGAAGGAGCTTTAAAGGAGTGACATCCAAATCAGCAGGGGTTTCTTGGGGTCAGCCCGTGAAGGCCAGTGGGTTGGCTTCCTGGTGATAAGGGTCAAGTTCTTACTGAAGTACAGTTCTGCAATGATTCCTCCATTAATAGACAGCATATGTTGGGTGGGTCAAAAGCAAGTTTGGGTTGTGAACCCAGTGCTGTGAGGTAGCCAGGCAACAATATCACTTAAGAATCATGTATAAATACATGGGTGAGGAACCAGAGGGTAGACAGATCCCTTGGAACTATGTTCTAAAGCATTTATTAGTTTCTTTATCAGATAATGGAGAAATAAAAAAGGTGAGGGGGAAAAGGGAGCTGTGGAAAGCAGGTACCCAAGAGGGTATAAGGGAGGAAGGGTCTCGACCCGAAACATCACCCATTCCTTCTCTCCAGAGATGCTGCCTGTCCCGCTGAGTTACTCCAGCATTTTGTGTCTATCTAGGGTATAAGGGAGGGACTGAAATGGAAGGGTGCAAACAAAAGGGCAAGAATGAGACAAAGCATGAAAAAGGGAGAAGTGACTGAATGAGGTGGAAAGAAAACCAGGGGAAAGTGGGAGATAAATAAGAAGCAGTAAATGGAGGCCATAAGAAAAGAGCAAAGGAAAGAGAAGGAAGTTAAAGTGAATGATGGATAATATTCTGAACATAGCAACATCTGAACAATGGAATCTTCTGCCTCTAGTGGTTAAATATAACAGGAAATCTAGCTACTCATTCCATCAATTGCAGGTATGTTTTCACTGTAACAACCTTATCTTTACACGTGTTCGTTTATTTTAGGAGATTGATGAAGGAAATGTATCTGCTAGTTTTAATTTTACAACTCCAGATGTAGAGAGTGGAAGATGTTTTACAGAATTGCACTTGTAGGAAAGGGCATTCGGTGACAATTCACAATTCTGCTTTCCTCCTTTAAAAAGAATCTGTGGTGCTCTGCCACGAGGGATGGTGCCTCTGCTTGCTGGAAGCAAATGACCCATTTTGAGCAGCCGTTTTGGCCTCTGAAAACTATCAACACTGTTCTCATTCCAGAAAGTTGAACAGGGTCCAGTTCCTCGTTAAAGGCTCATAGTCAGTGCTTACAACATTGGCTACAAACATCCGTCAGGTGTACACGAACAGCTCCGGTGCATTAAGGCAGAAAAAAGAAGTGCTTCTGTATGTCTAATCTCAGGGAGAGGCTGCATTGTTTTGTGGCAGCTCCATGGTACTTAAAGGTTTCAAAATTATTTTATTGTCATGTGTACCAATTAAGGTACAGTTATATTCGAATTACCATACAACCATACGGAAAAAAAAGCAACAAGACACACAACTACATAAAAGTTAACATAAACATCCACCACAACAGATTCCCCACATTCCTCACTGTGATGGAAGGCAATAAAGTCCAATCTTCTTCCTTCTTTTCACTAAACCTCTCCCCTTGGCTTTCGTGGGGACACATATCCAGTGTCCTTTGATGGAATGGATTCAAGCTCAACTTCTGTTTCTCCCAAAAATAAATCTGTTGAACAATTTCCGATTTCGAGCTTTAAATTTTTTAACTGGCTTTGCATTTATTTTTTAAAAAGACACAAAGTGCTGGAGTGACTCACTGGGTCAGGCAACATCCCTGGAGAACATGGATAAGTGATGTTTCAGGTCAGGACCTTCTTCAGACTTTTGCCTCTATTTAGCTGAGCGAGCATGGTAGCAAAATGCTCACGTTTCTGGATTATTTATCCAGAGGTGTGAGTTCAAATCCTACAGATGCGGGAATTTAATTCAAGTAATTACTTACATTTGAAGTTAAAAGCTAATATCAGTAATGGTGACCTATATCTTAATAGTTTGCTGTAAAAAAACATCTGGTTCAGTAATGTCTTACAGGAAAACAAATCCGCTATTCTTACTCACATGAAGATAGACATAAAATGCTGGAGTAACTCAGCCGGACAGGCAGCATCTCTCGATAGAAGGAATGGGTAACGTTTCAGGTAGAGTCTGAAGAAAGGTCTTGACCCAAAACATCACCCATTCCTTCTATCCAGAGATGCTGCCTGTCCCGCTGAGTTACTCCAGTCTTTTGTGTCTTTCGTCATCTGCAGTTCCTTCCTACACATTTTTACTCGCACGTTGGACAAAGCAAAACCCAACAATGCAGTTGGCTCTTAACTCTTCCAATTCATTCAGTTCAAGGGATGTGTAATACATGGTCATTGTCATCCATATCCTGTGAGTGAATGCTGTACATACAATGGAGTACTATGGATAGTGATCACTGGTACAATGCAGGAAATATATGAAGTTACTTGGTACACAACCAACTCCCACTAACAGTACGAGGCCAGTGTATGGCGATTTTTATTAGGAAATAATGTTTGAGGGAGTGATATCAGTCATCTGGTTCACTCATATATCCATTAGGTAAAGATTTCTGTTACTCATACCCAATCTAGCCTCTATGTGATTCCAGGACCATGTAGTTGATTCTTAACTACGTCTTCAGCTCAGGGGTATTTGGGGATGGATGATAAACAGGATGTACCAGCACTTCCTACAAAAGAAACAAGGAGAAAAAGTTACAAGAGAAAACTCTGCTGTTCTTCAACATAGAGTCCTTGTTATAACATTTCTACCTAAAATGAAAATGAACAATCTTCAAGCAGCGCTCCTCTTAGTACAGGCTTTGACTGGTTTGGTTTGGGTTTTGTTTTGTTTAGTGTTTGTTTAATGTTTGATTTAGTTTAGTGTTTGGTTTGGTTGAGATATACAGCATGGAAACAGGCCCTTCGTCCCACTGACTTTATCCACCAGGGCCTCCAGTTCCTAGAATGGGACTTGAACCCAATTGTTACCATTTGTCAGAAAGTGGGGGCGGGGGTATCTTGTGGAGCTCCATTCCGGACCTGTGTTATTGCCTCTTTGCGTTAATGATTAAGCCGTATGGTTTTCAAAGTTACTGTCAATACAATTTTATAGTTGCATTAAATGTTCGGACACTACCCCAAACCACAGGAAGACACAAATAGGCTTGCGGAGTCGATAAATACAAAGTGCCATTCATATAGAAAAGTATGAGGTGAATTGGAAAAAAGAAAGAATAGGAAGGAGATATATCAGGAAGACTATGGAAGCCACTGACGTATTGGAGATAAACTAAATAGGTAGAGCAGCAAAGAGAATATCAATTAATAAAACTAACAACACAAGGCAAGAGAATACAAACAAACCACTGGAATTAATTTACAGTTGAATTGGATACAAATGCAGAGAGGTAAAATAAAATTATTTTCTTCCTTGGTTAGAACATATTTTGTGTAGTTCTGCTTTCTAGGCAACTGGAAAGGATATTGAAACCTTGGGGAGAGTGAAAGATCTGCAAAGATGTTACAACATTTAAGAGGATTGAGCCAGCAAGAAAGGTTTATCAAGAAGGGACTATTTTCCCTCAAAAAAGGTGAACTGAGGTCTTAAACATTATAAATGGGCTTGATAGGATAAATGTGCAGAAACTATTTCCACTAGGGGTTGAATCCAAGATCAAGGGACCATAAATAAAAGATAGCTGTCATCAGAAATCCCTCAATTTAAAGATGATCTTTACCACAGATTTACTTATGACTCGGGAGACCGATCCTGGAACGGCAAACCCAGCTGCAGAAGGTCTCGATGTTTCCTCACTGGTCATCTGCTTGCTAGCAGAAGGATTTTCCCCCTTCCCTTCCTGTCTTTTCAGCAAGGATTGAGTGCTGTTCCTTGAGGTGGGTCACTGACTGAAGGAGGATGAACTTTTGCTTGTATTCTCTCAGCCTTTCATGCCAACATCTCTACTTGAGATATGCTTTCAGCAGATCTTTGTGGCATTGATGTACTCAAGAGAGAGTTAGATTTAGCTCTTAGGGCTAATGGAATCAAGGGATATGGGGAGAAAGCAAGAACGGGGTACTGATTTTGGAAGATCAGCCATGATGATATTGACTGGCGGTGCTGGCTCGAAGGGCCGAATGGCCTACTCCTGCACCTATTTTCTATGTTTCTATTTCTTCTGACCACCCTGGGTTCTCTGACCATGAAAAATCTGAGTCCAAGAGCCCAAGACCTGTTTAAGAGTCCAAATTCTGGCCTGCACACAGGATATCCAGTTCAGCAGAGTTGATAAATGAAGATCTTTGCCTCAGTGCTTGTGCGATCGTGGCTTCAAAGATCTTCCCGGTAGATGTCTGGGATCTTAACACATTAATTCTGGTACCTTTCTAGTCCTTTGAGGAATTGTCATTGGGTCATTTAGGTTTACGTGAAAAGTTACCCACCACAAGATAAAATTAAAAGATTAAGGTAAGTTTCCTCACCCAGAAGATGGTGCGATTGTGAAACTCATTCTCGTTGCTAAGTAAAACAGAGAGCATTGATGCTTTTAAAGAATTACTTGATATGTATATAAAAGAGAATGGAATTAGAGTCATGGAAGGCAAAGATAATGAGAATGGTGGAGGAGTTTGAAATTCCAGCACAGACTGGTTTAGCTAAATGTGATATCCACTGGATTTAAATTCCACATACCAATATTTTTCTGAATTCACTAAGTGATGTGGGTATCACTGTTAGACCAGCATTTATCCGCCGTCGTTTTTGCTCAGTACTGGTGAGCCATTTCCTCATCCTGCTGCAGTCTTTCTGGAGGAAACAATCCCATGATAATTTGGTACACTTATTTGGCACTTCTTCTATCCTCCTCGTTGAAACTGCGTGGGTCTCCTGATGATAATTGCAGATTGAGGTTACAGGTTTTGCTTCTGCTGATGATGATCCATGGCTCTTCCAGGGTTCACAGCCCCAGGCTGCTAAATATGTTCTGAATCTATTTAATTTGACGCAGTGACACATTAAATAAAGGGGACTGTGCTCAGTGCGTGAAGGACTGGACCACAGTCTGCACAGTGATCAGCTCGACAAATACTGTCATGGACAGATCCAGCGGAAAGAAGAGTGATTGATGAAGACAAACACTTTTGACTGTTTGTTGGTTCACTCACCACCGTTGGCAAGGCCAGGCCAACAACATTTTCCTGTCAGACCTAGCCAGCTCAAGGGAGGTGCTACCAAGCCGATCTTAGTGATGCAGTCTTTTATTCAGAGTATACTTCATGTCCCTGTATCTTCAGAGCACGGAGGAGTACTGATTCTCTATTTTCTTGCATTTTTATCAACTGAGGGATGTGGTACTCAGTAATCTTCCTTGCCTGTGTGGGATTTTTACCTCTACACTTCATGAGGCATGCGGTTAATGGTGGAGACTCGCAAGGCTTTCCCTCCTGACTGTACACCACTGTGTCACCTGATGGCGGAATGATCACAGAGGAGCCTAGAAAAATGGCCCCGAGTGTGACTCGAGTAACGTGAAGGGCAACCCTCGCAGTTTAAGGACAACTGGGGCAGCACAGTGGCACAGTGGTAGAGTTGCTGCCATACTGTGCCAGGGATCCGGGTTCGATCCTGAGTATGGATGCTGTCTGTATAGAATTTGTACGTTCTCCATGTGAGAGCGTGGGTTTTCTCCAGGTGTTCCAGTTTCCTTCCACATTCCAAACACATGAGGATATGTAGGTTAATTGGTTAATTGGTTTCTGTAAATTGTCCCAAGTATGTTTGATAGACTCGTGATTGTTGGTTGGCCTGGACTCGGTAGGCCGAAGTGCTCATTTCTACACTAACTACTTCTACACTATCTCTAAAGTCTATAGTCCAAAGTAAACTCCATATATGTAATGTAATTGGACTGATTATGTCCTTGCTATTGCAAAATCAGACACAGAGGTCAAAGCTAGGTAGTCTACTCAGTATTATTCTTATGAGTAGTAGTTTGGGCAAACTAATTTGCTATCTCGGCCTTTTCAGAAGTCATTGCCATGGATTTTAAGTCACATATTGGGTAAAGATAGCAAATTTTCTCTCTGATGGGTCTTTAGTGAACCAAAGGGACTGTAAGGACCCCAAATAATACATTATTTCTTACACATCAATTGGGGAACAAGAGAAACAGGAGTAAGACATTCATCTCCTTGTGGCTACTCCGCCATTCCAAATGATCATGACTGATCATTTTTAACTCGGTGCACCAAACCCATAGCCATTATCAATTACAGTTATTCTTTTAAAATTGCAAATTATATACAGAACTGAAAAGCTCCTCACGATGCCACTTGTATTTATGTTAAGTGATCAAAAATACAGGCCTTTGGATCACAGTCCAGGAAATTCATTACTCCAAATTCATTACAGCCCTATGGATTACAGTCCAGGAATATCAAAGGCAGCTGGAAAATAGTGGAACAGTCTTCAAGATAGCAAATGGAACTCAATGTCATGAAGCGCATAAACTTTAGCTAATTTTTTTAATAAGAATTGTACACTTGGTGGAAATTGTTTTTCAGTGGAGGTGCTGATGAATTCTCACATACCTATTCCTAGCAGATTAAGACAGAACCATGAGTTGATAAAACTGTAGCAAAACTATACTGATAAAACTGTTGATGCTGTCAGTCCCAGTGTCAGAGCAACCATAGTACAAAATCCAAATATCACAGTTGAAATGAAACAGAAAATGCTGGAAATATGAGAGTCATGAAGTCACGATGCACCTCTACAAGGCTTTGGTTCAGCCACATTTGGAGTGCGCGCAGTTCCAGTCACCCCATCACAGAAAGGGTTTGGAAGCTTTGGAGAGGGTTCAGAAGAGATCTGAACCCTCATTCAGACTAGAATGCTGCCTAGAATAGGGAATAACAGCTACAAGGAGAGGTTGGGAAACCTGGCTTATTTTTTCTACAATGGCAGAGGTTGAGGGGAGACTTGATGGAAGAATATAAAGTTATGAGAGGCATAGATAAGGTAGACAGTCAGACCTTTTTCACAGGGTAGATTAGAGGGTATTACTTCAAAGTTTAAAAGAGATGTGCAGGGCAAGCATGGGGAGTGCCTGGAACGCATTGCCAGGGGTGGCAGTGAAGACAGATACGAGAGAGGCATTTAAGAGGCTTTTAAAGAGGCACATGGATATGCAGGGAATGGTGGGATATGGATCATATACAAGCAGATGAGATTAGTTTATCACGGCATTATGTTCGGCACAGACATTGTGGGTCAAAGGGACTGTTCCTGGGCTGTTCTCTTTTATGTTCTATGATTCTTTCAGCAAGGGCAGATAGCTTCTGAGGGTAGAGACTGAATTAGCACTTTTGCTCGATGATTTTTCCTCAAAACCCAGTTCTCTTAGTGTCGCCTCACTCTGGGGGCACTACCCACAGGCCAGATCAAGGCAATGGATTGACATGCGCAATCCAGTGGTTACATACTCACGAGGCTCAGGCCACGGCTATGATGAGGACTCGACCTGGATGTAGTCAAGTGTCCTCATGATTGTGCCATCGATTTCATACCAGCATTACAGCTCCATGCCTCCTTTCCTTAATGTTGTCAATTTGTATTACTTATTTCTTGGATTTGATACCGCATCTTCTCATTCAAAATCAGTTGTTGCTTTAACATCATGAATTTCTTTTTTGTTTTATTGATTACAGAATAATTATGGCATACCAATAAGGTGAGAGGAGCAAAGTTCAAGGGAGATGTGCGGGGGCAAGTTTTTACACAGAGGGTGGTGAATGCTGCTGGGAGTAGTGTTTGAGCCAGATATGATAGTGACATTTAACAAACCTTTGGATAGACATATGGATACACAAGGAATGGAGGGATATGGATTATGTGCAGGCAGATAAGAGTTGGTCTTGGCATCATGTTCGGCACAGCCATAGTGGCTGAAGGGCCTGTTCTTGTGTTGCACTGGTCTATGTTCTATATGTTCTATTATTTTTGACATCTTTATCATCATCTTCAATGCTTCTCCTCCCCTCCCCCCCCTCACTTCAGTTCCCACTTTACCTCTAGGTCACGTTGAAATTGATGCTGCAGTTGTTTTCCTCATTGTAATTTGCTTTATCTTTCGCCAAAACCTGTTGGGGTTTGAAAGCAAGCAACGCCTCTTTGAAGGAGAGAGGGTCACACTGATTGGTGAAGTTATTGTGAATAGGCCCTTCTGTAGGTGGATGGCAGGAAAATAAAGGAGAGGTTGATGGACATGTGAGAGAGGAAACAGATGACATGGAAATAATTGGGGTAATAGAGCTGAAGGGAATTATGTGAGAGCCAGCAGAGACTCAATGGGCTGAATGGCCTCCCCCTGTTGTTAGAGTATATGAGAAATATAGGAATTGCAAGGTTGTAGCTGAGCGGTTGTCTGCTTCCCACTGCTTTTTCTGATACAATGAATGAGTGTGAGTGGTTAGGAGTAGGGTGTTTAATAGTAAAGAAAGGCGAGGAAAGGTGTAGGTTTTGGTAGTTCAAAGAGCAAATAGCAATTTGGGAAGGAGAGTGTTTCCGGGAAGCTAAGCACGTGTATTGGAAGTGAGTAACATGGTAAGTGCATGGGTAGGGGATTGTCTTCAAATATTTGGTAACTAAATTTCCCACTACAAAACATCACTTCCCATCCAAAGGACAATTGAAAGAAGGAGAAGATAAAGAGACAAGCAAAGAGAACACAGAAGCAAAGCACAGAGCAAGTTTACAACAAGAGCCAGATTGTTATCATTCATTTAAAAAAGGATCCTAGTTTTCAAATCCCATCATGTCTTTGTGCCTTTCTCTTTATATCTCCTCCATGCTTAAAATGATCCAAAATTGTTGTATTCTCTTTGTACATAACTTGGCTCCGTCTTGGCAAGAACGCTTTCCGTGCCAAGTGCCCAAGCTCCGAATTCTTCCTCAGTGCCTTCACTTCCTGGCTTTGTATGGTGTGGTGTCAAGTTTTGATTGATGACACTCCAGTGAAATGTCTTGGGATGTTTTCTCCTGTGAAAGACATTATAAAAAGGGAAAAGCTTGTTGATTATGCACTACTTCAGCAACGTGAAGGATGAACTTCACCATCACCAGAGTAGCAACGTCAAGGAGCAGGAGCAGAAAGAGGGGGAGAATTGGTATTACTATTGGTTTGTTATTGTCAGGTCTACTGAGGGACAATGAAAAACTGCATGCTATTCAGTCAAATCATACTATCTCAGAAAATCATTTGCAACAGATCCTGACTGCCTTCAACAGTGCATACACAAAACTTGGACTTACAATGAAATCCAAGAAGACTCAGGTCATCTACCAATCGTCACCAACTGAGACAAATCGGAAAGAACCATCAATTCAACTTGGTGAAACAACCCTGGAAAATGTGGATCACTTTCCGTACCTTGGAAGTCACCTCTCCTCCAATGTCGACCTTGATGACGAGATCCAACATTGTCTTAAGTGTGCTGGAACAGCTTTTGGAAGTCTTCGAACGAGAGTGTTTCAAAATCGTGACTTCCAAACAGACACCAAAATGTTAGCGTACAAGGCAGTGATGAATCCAATGCTCCTGTATGCATCAGAAACCTGGACAACATACCGACGCCATCTGAAAACACTTGAAATATTCCATCAACTATGTCTTCGAAGCAGCTTAAATATCACCTGGGAAGACAGAAGAACCAACGTCAGCATGCTGAATGAGGCAAAAACATCTAGCATTGAAGTCATCTGCCTGGATAAAGAACCAACTAAGATGGGTCGGTCATGTTGTTCAGATGGAAGACGAGCGTCTACCAAAGCCAACCTTCTACTCCCAGCTTAAAGAATGCAAACGTAAAAGAGGCGGACAAAAGAAGAGATTCAAAGACGCCTTAAAAGCCAGCATGAAGAAATGTGAAATAGACATCGCCAATTGGGAAAACAATGCCAAGGACAGGAAACTGGCGAACCATCATCCAAGAGGGAACAGCGACCTTCGAAGCCAAGAGATGCGCAGAATTAGAAGAAAATAGAAGAAAACGTAAAGAGAGGCAGCAACAACCAAAGCCCGATCTGCCATCTGGAATTACCTGTCCTGAATGCTGATGAACTTTCAAAGCCAGGATTGGACTCATAAGCCACCTGAGAGTCCATAAACACAACAGAACGTAGACCATCATCCTCGACCTTGAGGGATAGCCACGTCGACGACTATACATGAGTATAACAAGCCACACACAAGTACAACAGGTAGTGCAAAGAGAAAATACCAGTATGCGGAATATAGTGTTACAGCGATATGATGTTGCAGGTACAAAGAAACGTGCAGATAAAAAGAGTGTAAGGGGTGCAGTAAGTTAGGTTGGATTATCACGACTACACACTTAACTTAGATGAGGACTGTTCAGTTTTTTTGCTAACTACAGGGAAGAAGCTGACCTGAATTTGGTTTGAACGTGCTTTCAAGCTTTTGAATGTGGAACATAACACAGGCAGATGAAATAAAAACATACCAGCCCCCCCCCCCGTACCTCAACATCTCCAGAGCTCCTCGACAAGCAACCTCTATGTAAATCACATTTCCATTCCCCAAACACACTTGCCCTTCTCCCCAAGGCAAATGTTTATGGGGAATGGAAAGGTGGCCTTGGTGCTCCAATCAATTATCTCCCCTTCGCCAATGGATTGGGAGGTGACGGGCTTAAAATGAGGACACCTCAAATTGCAGTAGAGCGTATCTGCATCTCAGGCATTTGGCTGCAGACTGCAGTATCCCGGTGTAAGCTGGACCAGCAAGTGTGACCCAAGACAGTGTGCAATGCAGAGTGCATGGAGCAAAAACGGGGGCAGAGCGAGGAAACCACTGCTGGCTTCCCATATGACCCTGTCCTTGACATCCCTGAGACTCAAGAATCAAGAGTGTTTTATTGTCATATGTCCCAGATAGAATAATGAATTTTTTACTGGCAGCAGCACAACAGACTATATGTAAACATAGTACACTGTAAACAATACAATAAACGAGAGAGAAAAAAACACTTACTACCTTGAATAGTATTCAATGGTTCAATGATTCCTTTATTGTCATGTGTACCAATTTATTGTGAGATTCATTTTTTGCATACAGGTCAGTATACAAGATTATTGCCATTCATAACTACAATCCCCGGTTAAGCACCTAATGCATAGAAAAAGCCCTCTGAATCTACATGCAATTGTCACCCAGAATTTGACCTTCATTTGGACGAAGGAAAGCTCAAAGGCAAGAGTGTAAACTCAAGACAAGAGTGTACACAAGAGTGTAATTGAGGTAAAGCCACTTCCTGAACCAGGCAGAAACACCCAGTGTCCCACCATGCTCCTGCAATCCACTTCAGTCCGACTTGTACAATATTGCTGAGAACACAATATGTAAGTGGGCATGCTTAAATTGCAATCTACAAATGGGCCACAGATGGGAAATTCTAGGGAAAAACAGCCCTTTGTAACAATTTCCATTTCACAGACAGAACTGGCAATAACACTGAGATCATGGCTGCATACATGTGGATTTGGCTACAGTGTAAAATGGCATTGATGACAATTAATTTTGCCAAGGAATCTTACTATCCCAGGATAAGCAGCTGACAGTCTAAATATAACTAATTCCTGATATCCACGGAGGATTTCTCTCCCTGCTAATTGGCCATGAAAATATAAGTCTGCTTGCAGTTGTCTTTTAGATTGAGAGATGTGGAATTTAAGTAATCTGTTCATTTTAGGAAAGCTGTTGAAAGTCAGGACTGCAAAATAAATGGGTTGTTAATTCTTAATTTTGTGCCAAGCTCTTTGTATGATGCTTGCTCCAATTAGTTGCAGCCAAAAGTAAGACCCTGCTTTCATTACCAATCAACACAATTAATGAAAGGCAGCAACTCTTACATCTTGTTCCCCAGCTTGATCAGATCACCACTTAGTTTTCTCTCTTCTCTTGAGAAGAGTCCCCAATTATAGTTGACTCGATTCATAATTAAATCCTTTAATCCCCGATGGACGTTGATTTTAGACCTGCACTGTAATCTTTAACTGATGTTGTTGCAGGAAATGACTGATAATCACATACAAATTCAAACTTGGGGATCATTATAAAGTTCTGAAATACAGAAATGTAAAATTAAAAAGTAGAAACATGATAAAGACAGTACTGGAAAATATTTTAATTTATGTACTTCCACCCTCCCCTCCTGTCCCTCCCCCTGTCACCATGCCACCTCATAATTGTTCAATTCCAGTGGACAAACTCCCATGTTTTCCAGCTTCTTTTATAACTTCTTAATTAACCATATAACCATAACAGCACGGAAACAGGCCATCTCGGCCCTTCAAGTCTGTGCCGAGCACTTTTTTTTAATTTTTTTTTAAATTTATTTTTTTTACTTCCCCCTATTCCCATCTACCTGCACTCAGACCATAACCCTCCATTCCTTTCCCGTCCATATACCCATCCAATCTATTTTTAAAGGATAAAATTGAACCTGCCTCCACTACTTCCACTGGAAGCTCATTCCACACAGCTACCACTCTCTGAGTAAAGAAGTTCCCCCTAATGTTACCCCTAAACTTCTGTCCCTTAATTCTCAAGTCATGTCCCCTTGTTTGAATCTTCCCTACTCTCAATGGGAAAAGCTTATCCACGTCCACTCTGTCTAACCCGCTCATAATTTTAAAGACCTCTATCAAGTCCCCTCTTAACCTTCTGCGTTCCAAAGAATAAAGACCTAACTTGTTCAACCTTTCTCTGTAACTTAGTTGCTGAAACCCAGGCAACATTCTAGTAAATCTCTTCTGTACTCTCTCTATTTTGTTGACATCCTTCCTATAATTAGGCGACCAAAATTGTACTCCATACTCCAGAATTGGCCTCACCAATGCCTTGTACAATTTTAACATGACATCCCAACTTCTATATTCAATGCTCTGATTTATAAAGGCCAGCACACCAAAAGCTTTCTTTACCACCCTATCTACATGAGATTCCACCTTCAGGGAACTATGCACAGTTATTCCTAGATCCCTCTGTTCAACTGCATTCCTCAATTCGCTACCATTTACCATGTACGTCCTATTTTGATTTGTCCTGCCGAGATGTAGCACCTCACATTTATCAGCATTAAACTCCATCTGCCATCTTTCAGCCCACTCTTCCAAATGGCCTAAATCTCTCTGTAGACTTTGAAAATCTACTTCATTACCCACAACACCACCTATCTTAGTATCATCTGCATACTTACTAATCCAATTTTCCACACCATCATCCAGATCATTGATGTACATGACAAACAACAGTGGACCCAACACAGACCCCTGAGGCACCCCACTAGTCACCGGCCTCCAACCTGACAAACAGCCATCCACCATTACTCTCTGGCATCTCCCATTCAGCCACTGTTGAATCCATCTTGCTACTCCACCATTAATACCCAACAATTGAATCTTCTTAACCAACCTTCCATGAGGAACCTTGTCAAAGGCCTTACTGGTCCATATAGACAACATCCACTGCTTTACCCTCATCAATTTCCCTAGTAACCTCTTCGAAAAATTCAAGAAGATTAGTCAAACATGACCTTCCAGGCACAAATACATGTTGACTGTTCCTAATCAGACCCTGCTTATCCAGATGCTTATATATATATTATCTTTAAGTATCCTTTCCATTAATTTGCCCACCACTGACGTCAAACTAACAGGTCTATAATTGCTAGGTTTACTCTTAGAACCCTTTTTAAACAACGGAACAACATGCGCAGTACGCCAATCCTCCGGCACTATTCCCGTTTCTAATGACATTTGAAATATTTCTGTCATAGTTCCTGCTATTTCTACACTAACTTCCCTCAATGTCCTAGGGAATATCCTGTCAGGACCTGGAGACTTATCCGTTTTCATATTTTTCAAAAGTGTCCGCACCTCCTCTTCTTTGAATCTCATAGTTTCCATTGCTACTCTGCTTGTTTCCCTTACCTCACATAATTCCATATCCTTCTCCTTGGTGAATACCGAAGAAAAGAAATTGTTCAATATCTCCCCCCATCTCTTTAAGCTCTGCAGATAGCTGTCCACTCTGACTCTCTGATGGACCAATTTTATTCCTTGTTATCCTTTTGCTATTAATATAGCTGTAGAAACCCTTTGGATTTACTTTCACCTTACTTGCCAAAGCAACCACATATCTTCTTTTAGCTTTTCTAATTTCTTTCTTAATATTCTTTTTACATTCTTTATACTCCTCAAGCACCTCATTTACTCCATGCTGCCTATAATTATTGTAGATCTCTCTCTTTTTCCGAACCAAGTGTCCAATTTCCCTTGAAAACCATGGCTCTCCAATTTTTACTATTTCCTTTCAACCGAACAGGGACATAAAGATTCTGTACTCTTAATATGTCACCCTTAAATGTCCTCCATTTCTCTTCTACATCCTTCCCATAAAACAACATCCCAATTCACTCCTTTTAAATCCTTTCGCATCTCCTGAAAGTTAGCCTTTCTCCAATCAAAAATCTCAACCCTAGGTCCAGTTCCGACCCTCTCCATAATTATATTGAAACTAATGGTATTGTGATCACTGGACCCGAAGTGCTCCCCGACACATACCTCCGCCACCTGCCCTGTCTCATTTCCTAACAGGAGGTCCAGCACGGCCCCTTCTCTAGTAGGTACCTCTATGTATTGCAGCAAAAAACTATCCTGCAGACATTTTACAAACTCCAAACCATCCAGCCCTTTTACAGAATGTGTTTCCCAGTCTATGTGTGGAAAATTGAAATCTCCCACAATCACTAGTCAAGTCAAGTCAAGTGAGTTTATTGTCATGTGTCCCTGGTAGGACAATGAAATTCTTGCTTTGCTTGAGCACAACAGAACATAGTAGGCATTTACTACAAGGCATTCTATAAATATATACACAATGGTCAATATTCTGATAAAGTGCAAATAACAGTATTGGCTAGTAAAGTTCAGTGTTATGTCCGAGCCAGGTTTAATAGCCTGATGGCTGTGGGGAAGTAGCTGTTCCTGAACCTGGTCGTTGCAGTCTTCAGGCTCCTGTACCTTCTACCTGAAGGTAGTAGGGAGATGAGTGTGTGGCCAGGATGGTGTGGGTCCTTGATGATGCTGCCAGCCTTTTTGAGGCAGCGACTGTGGTAGATCCCCTCGATGGAAGGGAGGTCAGAGCCGATGATGGACTGGGCAGTGTTTACTACTTTTTGTAGTCTTTTCCTCTCCAGGGCACTCAAGTTGCCGAACCAAGCCATGATGCAACCGGTCAGCATGCTCTCTACTGTGCACCTGTAGAAGTTAGAGAGAGTCCTCCTTGACAAACCGACTCTCCGTAATCTTCTCATGAAGTAGAGACGCTGATGTGCTTTCTTAATAATGGCATAATTGTTCTCGGACCAGGAAAGATCTTCAGAGATGTGCACGCCCAGGAATTTGAAGCTCTTGACCCTTTCAACCATCGACCCGTTGATATAAACGGGACTGTGGGTCTCCATCCTACTCCTTCCAAAGTCCACAATCAGTTCCTTGGTTTTGCTGGTGTTGAGGGCCAGGTTGTTGTGCTGGCACCATATGGACAGTTGCTCGATCTCTCTTCTATACTGACTCATCCCCATCAGTGATACGTTCCACAACAGTGGTGTCATCAGCGAACTTGATGATGGAGCTCGCACTATGTCCGGCTACGCAGTCATGAGTATAGAGTGAGTACAGCAGGGGACTGAGCACGCAGCCTTGAGGTGCTCCCGTGCTAATTGTTATCGAGTCTGACACATTTCCACCAATACGAACAGACTGTGGTCTGAACTAGAGCAGAAGTAAGCACACTACCTTGTGCTTACTACTAATATCTGCTATCTCCTTACATATTTGCTCTTCCAATTCTCGCTCCCCATTTGGCTGTCTATAATACACCCCTATAAGTGTTGCTACACCTTTCCCATTTCTCAGTTCCACCCAAATAGCCTCCCTAGACGAGCCCTCTAATCTATCCTGCCAAAGCACTGCTGTAATATCTTCCTTGACAAGCAATGCAACACCCCCACCTCTTGCCCCTCCAATTCTATCACCCCTGAAGCAACGAAATCCTGGAATATTTAGTTTCCAATCACAGCCCTCCTGCAACCATGTTTCACTGATCGCCACAACATCATACTTCCAGGTGTCAATCCAGGCTCTAAGCTCATCCACCTTTCTTACAATGCTCCTAGCATTAAAATATACACATTTAAGAAACCCACCACCACTTATTCTCTGTTTATTATCTTTTTCTTCTTTCTCCCCTACATTTTGGGTCCGAGTGCTTCCCTTCTCTGCTTCCTGCCTCCCACATTTTATACTAGCTTTCACTATTTGAGTCCCTCCCCACAACCGTTCTAGTTTAAAGTCTCCCCAGTAGCCTTTGCAAATCTCCCCGCCAGGATATTGGTCCCCCTCGGGTTCAAGTGCAATCCGTCCTTTCTGTACAGGTCACACCTTCCCCATAAATTGATATCATTTTATGATCCTTTCAACCGAATGCAAATCCTTTCCATTGCAGATCTCTTTGCAATATTACTACAATGGGATTACCTATTTATCTTGTGTAAATTCTGCTCTAGTTCTTGCCTCTGGCATCAGCCAGGGATAACCAACACTTTTTCTCCCCCCATTTTGCGGGCAGACCTGGAGCAGACAGTAAGCTTGCTGGAGAGTGGTGTTGCCGCATTTTTGTGCACCCCACCAGAGTCACCCCGAGCCCTCCTCAACCATCCCACTACAGTCACATCGGAAAAGTAAATCAAGCAGAATGCAAAACAAAATGTTGAGTTGGTATCGGCAATTTAGCAGGATCCTGCAAGATATATTCATCCTGCATGACTTCTATGTAACACGGATGGATTAACTCACCGGTTCATCTCTGGCGAACATGGTTAAGTGACGTTTTGGGACAGGACCCTTCTTCAGACTAATTGAAGGGTTTGGGGGGTGTTGAGGATGCTGGAAGAGAGGAGAGGGCAGGACAAAGCCTGGCAGGTAATCGGTTGATACAGTTGAGGAGGGCTTTTTGATAGACAAAAGATGATTGGATAAAGGCCAGACACGAAAAGACGGCAGGTGTGAGACAAAAGGATTGAAGAGTTGCAAATTGTGAAGCTAGAGGAAGAAATGTAGATGGAAGGGGAGGGGGAGAGGTGAAATAGCTCTGAATCGAGGGGGGATATACAGGGGAGAGGGTGGAAGAAGGGGATGGTATCTGGGGGAAGATGGGAGAGAGGAGGGTTATATAGTAACCTAAAACTGGAGAATTCAATGTTATTGCAATACTCTCCCTCTTCTCTATAATTAGTTTGAAGCGACCAATCAAGGCTGAATTTCCAAACAAACCGCGTTTGGTATTTTTCATATGAAATGGAATGAAGGCTGGCGTAGGGAGAGTGTTTACGGTTGCAGCTTATGATTGTCGCGTGAATCATAGAGCCACAAAATCATATTGGCATAGAATGTGGATCTTCAGCCTTTTGAGTCCATGCTTCAAATTAATTTTGGTTTATAACTCTGATTCATGGGAAGATCAGAGATTAGCTTTTACCTCTGAAGAAGAAAGTAAGGCAACAACATTAGTCACAGGCCAGAACACAAAGTAGTTCCAAACAGCTGAGGAGACTGTTATATACCACAGCTGATTTGCTTTATCATTTACTTAAATGGAGGTGGTAAAAAATATGCTTCCTGTTTGTTATCAAATGTCTTTCACCTCTACCCAAAATTAATTGCTCGTCCCTGAGCCCGAAACAGTCAGACAGAGATCATGCATTCTATAGGTAACACCAGTTGGTGCATTGTGCTTGAAATTTATTCACATGAGTCCAATATTAAAGTGCTGTATAGTTGAAAGTTACATTGACCAGTAGAACAATTTTGCCTGCATTTTTGGGTAACTCACTGGAAAATTTGTATCCACGTTTCTTGATAGCTTTTGCTCTCTTCCCAGCATTTTATTCTGGTGTGAAACTATTCCAAATAATGTCAACAGTAGTGTAGCATACATCGTTGGCTTGCATTGAGTTTTCAACCTCAGTCTTCTGGAAAACAGCAGCTCTTTGCCCAGAAATTAGAATTTGCCTTCTTTCAGAGCCACAAGAGACAGCAGATGCTGGAATCTCGAGCAAAAAAACCAAACTGCTGGAGGGGCTCAGTGGGCCAGACGTAGCTTAGATGGGCATCTTGGTCAGCCTTGACGTGTTGGCCGAAGAGCCTGTTCTCGTGCTGTATTTATAAGTGCAAGCATTGGGAAACTGCATTTATGTCCTTAGAGGAAGCTGTCTGATGGGTGACTGCCACATGCATCTTGCTGTTGAACTGGAGGATCACCGTGACCCGCATGTATAAAGAACATGCCTCCTCCAGGAATTGGTTTTCATCAACCAGTCCTTGGTATACGCGACAATACTAAACCAATACCAACACTTTCCATGGGTGCTTTCTCCTACTTTCATTATTGTGAAATTTATTCTTTCTGTAGCAACACACCCTTAGTACTGGAAGAGTTTGCCTGTATTGTGATTTATCTCTTTAAGTGTTGCCTGCAAACTGTGCACCTGTCATGTTACATCGTGATTACTGTGAGAACTTGCAAGATATTAATAGGGAAAGCCTGGCTGAAACTGAGATCAGGAAAGCCTAACAATGCTAATCTGCGAACCTTACCAGCGAATCCTTTGCTCTTTACATGACCTTTATGAACAGCTACAGGGTGTCACACAAAGCTTTTTTGTCAGAAATATGATGTGGAGCAATTTATAAGCCTAAGACTAATTTGACCCATGATGCACAGAAATAAAAATGTTTATTCATGAGGAAGAGCTGGAAATATATATATATATAATTGATAGGCTATTAACCTATTTCAAGTAAATAAAAAACTTGTTTTTTGGAAGCATTTTAATCATCCTGCCAGATAGATCAGAGACGAGTCACATAATATTGAATACACAGAACAAGAGCTGTCACTGTTAGTTATACCATCATCTAATTAGAGACTGATGAGATAGGTACATACATGAGAGTAACTGGTGGTTTGGAAGGACGTCATTACAACAGCTGGTCCCAGCATCCTCGCCATCTTCAACAGCTCTCTGGCCACTGGCACTGTGGTGGTCAAGCATGCGGTGGTCCAACCACTCCTGAAAAAAACTAACCTCGACCCCATCTTGCCAAGCAACTACAGACCCATTTCTAAACTGCCTTTTCTCTCAAAAGCCCTTGAAAAGGTAATTTTAAGTCAACATACCTTACCTTCACCAAAACGCTGTCTTGGAAACTTTCCAATCAGTCTTCAGGGCTCACCATAGCACAGAGTCTGCCTTATTGAAGGTACACAATGACCTACTGCTCACCGTTGACTCTGGCGACTGTGCAATTCTGCTCCTTCTTGACCTCAGCGCAGCATTTGATACTGTCGACCATACCATCCTAATTGACCGTCTCCGGTATGGGGTTGGTATTGATGGCACTGCCCTGAGCTGGTTCATCTCCTACCTGAAAGGTAGGAGTTTCTCGACTAACATAGGCAACTCATTCTCCTCCCCAGCTAATCTGTGCTGTGGGGTTCCACAAGGTTCCATCCTTGGCCCCATTCTCTTCTCCCTGTATATGCTCCCCTTAGGCCAAGTCATGGAAAGGCACGGCATTTCCTTCCATTGCTACGCAGACGATACACAACTCTATCTCCCCCTGAAGCCCAAAAAACAATCAAATCTGTTTAACCTTACCCACTGCCTCGAGGATATAAAGTGTTGGATGGCCCAGAACTTCCTCCAACTAAACGAGAGTAAGTCTGAGGTCATCCTTCTCGGCCCCTCAGACTCAATCAAAATGATAGCAGGCAGCCTTGGAAGCCTTACCCCACTACTCAAACCTCACATCAAAAACCTTGGCGTGATATTTGACTCAGCACTGAAATTTGACAAACAAGTTAATGCCGTGGTAAAAGCTAGCTTCTTTCAGCTTCGGACGATAGCTAAAATAAAACAATTCCTCCAGTTTGATGACCTGGAAAAGATTATCCACACATTCATCTCCTCCCGCCTAGATTACTGCAACTCCCTTTACACTGGCATCAGCCAATCTGGTCCAAAACGCCGCAGCGAGACTCCTGACAGGCACCCGAAAAAGGGACCACATCACCCCGATCCTGGCCTCTCTCCACTGGCTCCCTGTGTGGTTCCGTATAAATTTCAAGATCCTCTTCCATGTCTACAAAGCCCTCAATGGGCTTGCCCCCACCTACATAAAAAGTCTTCTCACCCATCACTCCACCTCCAGGCCCCTCAGATCGGCCGACTTGGGGTTGCTGAATATCCCATGGTCTAGGCATAAGCTCAGGGGCGACCGCGCCTTTGCGGTTGCAGCCCCTAGACTGTGGAACAGCATCCCCTTTCCCATCAGAACCGCCCCCTCCATCGACTCTTTTAAGTCAAGACTAAAGACTTATCTATACTCCCAAGCCTTTCCTGACGTCCTCTGAGTGAGGGCTACATGTATATATGTATGTAGTTTGTTTTGTTGTGCTATTCTTATAACAAATGTAAAGCACTTTGGACAACGAGAGTTGTTTTTTAAATGTGCTATATAAATAAATGTGACTTGACTTGACTTTTAAAACCATTCTCATTGTCACGCAAAGGAAAGCCTGCACAATGACTATGCAGCCAACTCTGAAAAATGTATTTTAATTTCTCCTTCCAACAGACTTAAAACACATGTTTGGTAAATTACCAATTGTGGTCAAGATTTTGACCATGTTAGAGTTCAGAGATCAGGGTGGAAATAAGGTCAACCTGGAGCCATGCCAGCAGATATTCTATAAACAGAAAATGTCAGAGGTCCCATTGTTTCCTCACTGTTAATTTTGCAGTCCATTCCACTGTAGCCTCCTACTGCTGCAGACTAGGGAACAACAATTAAACCCAGGACCACATGTTGGTCGACACTTTAAATATTTTAAATGCAAAACAGTGATTTATTCTATAGCTGCTTTTGGTTAGTTTTGTTATTTGCCTGGGCCATTAGACGTTGTATTAATATTTCCCATAACTGCAGGAATAATTGCTGGGTTCAGCAAGTATGAAATGACATAAAGTGGGCCATTTAGCCCAACAAATCTACCCTCAGGATTTTCGAGCTGCAATCCAAATACTCCAACTCCCCCGATCTTTCTCCAAACCTGCAGAGCTTTTTCTTTCAGATAGAACATAGAAAAATAGAACTCAGGAACAGGCTCTTTGTACCATAATGTCTGCCGATCATGATGTCAGGTTAAACTAATCTTTGCCAGCATGCGATCCATATCCTTTCATTCTTGCATATCCGTGTGCCTATCTAAAAGCCTCCTAAACGCCACTATTGCATTTGCCTCCAACGCTATCCCAAGCAATGTGATCCACCCATCCAGTACTCTCCGTATAAAAAAACTTGTCCTGTACATCTCCTTCAAAACCACAAACATCTCCTTTAAAGGTGTTTATAAAATTCCCTTTTGAAATTGGCTATTATATCTACATCGCAAATCCTTTCAGGCAGTACATTACAAATCCTAATCTATGGTTGAATCAGATATATTTTTCCTCATGGAACTTCTGGCTCTTTAGCCAATAACCATCACTCAGTGCTGACTTATTGACTCCTTCATTATTGGCACAAGTTTATCAACTTAAACTCACCATGGCTGTAAAAATCAATCAAATGTCAATCTTCTCTGCTTGCAAGATTGGAGCAGTATTTGGTCTCCAACCCCATCCCTAAGAGTAGTGCAGAAAATCGGCATTTTCACAAATTTTTTGCATGCATTCCGCAATACAAAATATTAATCTCACATTTTAAACAAGTAACTGGCAGTAATAAAATGCGCATGTTTGCCAAGTTAGTTTTAGATGAGCCTGCCACTGGTGAAAATCAATCCATTAAAGTCATGCCATTCTGCATTTAAAAAACATTTAGACAGGTACATGGATGTGATAGGTTTAGAGGGATATGGGCCAAATGCAGGCAGGTGGGACTAGTGTACATGGGTGTGTTGATCAGCGATGGTAAACTGGGCCGAAGGGCCTGAGTTCCTACTGTATGAGTCTATGACTCTAATTAACAAGGAGTGCTCTAACAATTAGAGTGCATCAGTATCAGGCTTTAAATTGTATTAATTTTTCTATCCATTAATCTCTCTCCATCTGTTCTACATCCCAAAGAATTGTCTACCCATTATTGAGCGGATTCCTGTTTGGCCTTTAATGGTTCAGCTATATAAAAGTCACGATCCAACAGTGCTACTGACTACTGTAGCTTTGCTCAAATCCACTTATTTCGATAAGGACAAATATTTAACAATTCCAACTTACTCCAAAGTTATTCCACTATTTGCAAAAAGCTTGCACTACTTGTAATATAAAACATAGCTTTCCACTTGCATCTACAGTTTTTTAAAACGTGGTGACATTTGACCTGTTGCAGATGTGTGATTTTCACAGCCGAAATTTTTATTGAAACACTTTTCTGCTGTAAGAAAAAGCTATTTTGCAGAGCACTGCTTTCAATATTTGTCTCCTATTTTCTTGGCTACTGTGTAAATGGGCCATCCAAGACTATTATTGGCCAGTTATTTATTACTTTGTTCTTTGCATTACTTGGACATTGATTTTGTGATATGTCAAGTTTCCCAAATGCTCTGAAACCTCTCAAGTACACACATGTGGTTCCCACATTGAAATGAAGTAACATTTCTTTCGATTTTCTTATCTTATTTTTCCTTGTATTCAAACACAACACCATAAAGGGAAAACCTAGGTAGGACAAGTATCCTGGTCTGGCATCACGGCGGCATAGCACTTAGGGGGTATATGGAAAGAGCACTTTCACATAGGCGGCAGTGGGTATATGGAACAAGCTGCCAGAGGAGGTACAGTGCCCTCCATAATGTTTGGGACAAAGACCCATAATTTATTTATTTGCCTCTGTACTCCACAATTTGAGATTTGTAATAGAAAAAATCACATGTGGTTTCACCGTGTAGAAATTACAGCAGTGTTTATACATAGCCCCCCATTTCAGGGCACCATAAAGTTTGGGACACAGCAATGTCATGTAAATGAAAGTAGTCATGTTTAATATTTTGTTGCATATCCTTTGCATGCAATGACTGCTTGAAGTCTGCAATTCATGGACATCACCAGTTGCTGGGTGTCTTCTCTGGTGATGCTCTGCCAGGGCTGTATTGCAGCCATCTTTAGCTTATGCTTGTTTTGGGGGCTAGTCCCCTTCAGTTTTCTCTTCAGCATATAAAAGGAATGCTCAATTGGGTTCAGATCGGGTGATTGACTTGGCCACTCAAGAATTGACAATTGTTTAGCTTTGAAAAACTCCTTTGTTGCTTTAGCAGTATGTTTGGGATCATTGTCTTGCTGTAGAATGAACTGCTGGCCAATGAGTTTTCAGGCATTTGTTTGAACTTGAGCAGATAGGATGTGTCTATACACTTCAGAATTCATTATGATACTACCATCAGCAGTTGTATCAGCAGTGAAGATAAGTGAGCCAGTACCTTCAGCCGCCAGACATGCCCAGGCCATAACACCCCCACCACTGTGTTTCACAGATGAGGTGGTAAGCTTTGGATCTTGGGCAGTTCCTTTTCTCCTCCATTCTTTGCTCATGCCATCACTCTGATATAATCTTCGTCTCATCTGTCCATAAGACCTTTTTCCAGAAAGGTGGTTGCTCTTTTAAGTACTTCTTGGCAAACTGTAACCCGGCCATCCCATTTTTGCGGCCAACCAGTGGTTTGCATCTTGCAGTGTAGCTTCTGTATTTCTGTTCATGAAGTCTTCTGTGGACAGTGGTCATTGACAAATCCACACCTGACTCCTGAAGAGTGTTTCTGATCTGTCGGACAAGTGTTTGGGGATTTTTCTTTATTATAGAGAGAATTCTTCTCTCATCAGCTGTGGAGGTCATCCTTGGCCTGCCAGTCCCTTTTGCAATTAGTAAGCTCACCAGTGCTCTCTTTCTTCTTAATGATGTTCCAAACAGTTGATTTTGGTATGCCTAAGGTTTGGCTGATGTCTCCAACAGTTTTATTCTTGTTTCTCAGTCTCATAATGGCTTCTTTGACTTTCATTGGCACAACTTTGCTCCTCATGTTGATGAACAGCAATAACAGTTTCCAAAGGTGATGGAAAGACTAGAGGAAAGACTAGGTGCTGAGAGCTCCCTTATACCTACATCAAGGAGGCAATTAAACACACCTGAGCAATTACAAACACCCATGAAGCCTTGTGTCCCAAACATTATGGTGTCCTGAAATGGGGGGGACTTTGTATAAACACAGCTGTAATTTCTACATAGTGAAACCAAAACGTATAAAAATTGTCTTTATTATTATCTGACAATGTGCGCTTTACCACATGAGATTTTTTCTATTATAAATCTCAAATTGTGGAGTACAGAAACAAATAAATAAATGATGGGTCTTTGTCCCAAACATTATGGAGGGCATTGTATGTAAGGCAGGTACTATTGCAACATTTAAAGGACATTTTGACAGATACGTGGATAGAAAAGGTTTAGACAGATGTGGGTCTAATGCGTGCAGGTTGAACTAGTGTCCACCCATCTTGGTCAGCATGGGCAAGTTGGGCTGAAGGGTCTGTTCCCATGCTCTATGACTCTAGTGCTGCTGGTGATCAATTCTAGTGACTCGGGTTCTATGCTGACCTGGAGATACCTTCTCCCTGTAACTGTGAGGGTTTCTCTCTGGATATTGCTGTTTCCTCCCACTTCTCAAAAGTTTAATGGCAGGATAATTGGCCATTGTAAATGGCCCTCAGTGTAGATGGACAGCAGGGAAATTGATACCATCAATGGCCATGTGAGAGAGAATAGTTTGCATGGGTTAGGTGGAGGAATGGGACTGATGGGTGGGCTATGGTCTTAAGGAGCTACATCGCCTTGTGTCGTGGAGAAGTACGAGGGAATTATGCTCCAGGGTTAGGTGAGTTTATAGAATAACTCTCAGGATTGATGGAACAAAGGATGGGAATGAAGTGGAATTTCATTCCATGGTAAGGACATGACGGATGTTCTGACGGTAAGGATGAAAAGAACAGATATTCAACTTCAACCGCTTTCCTACCACCTCATGGTGCTCAGCATTGGTCTGGCAGAATCTCTATATTTCCTGGCAAGATTCTTCCCCATAGGTTGTGTTAATGGCCTAAGACTTAAGTTAGCTAAGCATATACATTACATCATGCACCCTGTGAAGGGTAAATAATCCAGGAAAGGATCAGTGATCCTACAAGGATTTCAATGGCCTTAGTTTGCTGAGTTAGTTTCTGGACCTCGGGAACAGTGATGGCATGGTGTCACTCTATCATTTCAGGCTGCTTAGGTTCATTGTATTTTTCTTAGTTGCTCCACAAATGCCGACCATGCTTTCAGTTGCAAGGGACCTTGAGAAAACCCCATAAAATCTATGTGTCGGAAGGAACTGCAGTTGCTGGTTTAAACTGAAGATGGACACTAAATGCTGGAGAAACACAGCGGGTCAGGCAGCATCTCTGGAGAAAAAGAATGGGTGACATTTCAGATCAGAACCCTTCTTCAGACTGAAGGTAGAATGGGGGGGGGGGGGGGGGACTGGAGGTAGGAAAAGGCAGAAACCTGGCATTTTCCTTCCTCCAGTTTTCTCCGCCTTTACCTTCAGTCTGGGGTTCCGACCTGAAACATCACCCATCTTTTTTCTCGAGAGATGCTGCCTGACCTACTGTGTCACTCCAGCACTTTGTGTCTACTTTGCTCAAAATCTATTCCCATCTCAGCCTCGTGTGGCTCAAGTAAATTTTATTTGATAATGATTTGGTAAGGCAGCTTGGAACTTTTCCTCTGCTATGTTGCTGATCTTGTCACGTATATCACGCATTTCCCTAGTTTCACAATACTTGAGCCCTACCTGACCGCTGTATTTATGTTAGGAAATGTCATTCAACATCTCACGGTAATTTCACAGTAATGGAATGAGCCTTGACCTGACTGGAACTTGCTTGTCTCTTCCATCTGAAAATGTAGTCCTGGATTTCTGGGAGGCTCCCATAGTCTCTGGATCCTGAGTCGTAAACTGCATTTTGCTGAAATCCTAACGTCCGTTTCATCAACTTTTGTGAAGCTTTCGTAGGAATCTTATTTTTCTTTCATCATAGATATTCTGTATGTAGCAATCTAGTAGCAATATGACTGCTAAACCCTGATTTGTTGCTGCACAGTATCATCCACACCAAAAACATGTCTGGGCATCAATTAGTTCCTTTATCACGAATTGTACACATTAAGGACAATATACTCATATTTCTGATCAAGAATATATGGTCCCTTAAAGCTTGTCCATACAGGACATGAATGTACCTACCACACCTGGGAAGCTCTTTCAAATAGTACAGCTGCTAAATAAGATATTTGTCTCCATCTTAATCACGCTTAAAGGTTGATTTCTGACCCAAACTTTCATGTCTCACTATATTTTGTAAGCACCGCATTGCTCAGTGTTACCCAAGATCACAGTAGGTGCCAGAAGAAGACATTCTCATTCTTATGCCTGCTCTGGCCTTCAATAATGTTAAGGCTGTTCTTATACTTCAGTGCTACTTTCTTGCACTAATCTTGTGAATATTCTACATTATTTCCTTTATCCTGTATCAGTACACTGTGGACGCCTTGGTTGTAATCATGTATAGTCTTTCTGCTGACGGAATAGTATGCAACAAAAATGTTTTCACAGTACGCGACAATAAACTAAACTGTAGATTTAAACATTTGTTGATCTCCGTCTTGAATATACGCAGTGGTTAAGCCTTCATAGCATTCCTCTAGGGTCACAAATTTCAAAGATTAACTACCTTATAGCAAACATAATTTGTCCTCATCTCAGTCCTGAATGTCTGACCCACTATAGTGAGACTGATCCTTGGTTCTAGTCACTCCGACAAGGTGGAAACTTTCTTCACTGTCAAACCCGTTATGGATTTTGTATATATCAATGAGATCCCTTCTTATTCCTTTAAATACCAGGTGAGCAAGTGCAATCTCCTTAATCTCTCCTCATTTGACAAAGCCCGCATCTCAGAAATCAATCTGGTAAGCCTTCACACACGTCCTCCATCACAAGTATATCCTTCCTTTATTTGAGGGAATAAATCTGTCCACAATATTCGAGATGCGTTTTCAACAGGGCTTCATAAAATTAGAGCAAGATGTTTGTATTCTTGTAATCAAATCCTTTTGCAATGAAAGCATGTTGTTTGCTTTCCTATATTTTTATTGAACTTACATGTTGACTTTCACTGATTTATATACATCAAGGTCCCACTGAAGACTAATACCTATCAATCTCTCACCTGACCATTTAAAAAATACTCCTTTTCTTCCTTTCTCTCAGTGGGAGATAATCACTCCCACTCTTTTAGGGCCATAGGTCGTACAGTACGGAAATAGGCCCTTTGGCCTAACTCGCCCATGCTGACTAAGATGTCCATCTATGCCAGTTGCCCCTTCCCCACGTTAGCTCATATCTCTGTAAACCTTACCTGTCACTGTACCATCTGCTACCTGCTCAAAACTTGTTGAATATTGTGTTCGCTCATTCCTTTATTTGAAATTCAACTGGATACTGTGCTACAAGTCCAAATCTACGACTAGTCTACACCAGAGGGCACTGCCTCAAGATGAAAGAACATACCTTTAGAATGGTGATGAGGAGGAATTTCTTTAGCCAGGAGGTGGCGAATCTGTGGAATTCATTGCCATAAAACTGCAGTGGAGGGCAAGTTATTGGGTATTTTTAAAGCAGAGATACATAGGTGTTTGATTAGGAAGAGCATCAAAGGTTACCCGGGAGAAGGCAGAAAAATAGTGTTGAGAGGGAAAAGTAGATCAGCCATCATCAAATGGCGGAGCTAACTCGATGGGCCAAATGGCCTAATTCTGCTCCCATGTTTTATGGTGTTATGGCTAATCCGAGGCCGAGTAACCGGTGGCAAGTGACTCCCAAAGACCCTTTACTATCTACAAGGTTCGTTAGGAATGTGATAGAGTATTGGGCATTTGCCTGGATCAATGCATTGCCAACAACACTCTCAAAACTCGACACCATCCAGAACAAAGCATCCTGAACTTCCCGAAACATTCATTCCCTTAACGGCTGGCATGCAATGACTTCAGTGATTGCTGTCTACAAAATGCGGTGAAGTTACATGCCTCGGTTCCTCTACCCGCACCTCCGAAAACCAACCACTATCATCAAAAGAAACACAAGAAGCAAGTGTATGGGATACCATCATCTGTAGATTCCCCTCCGAGTCATACACCATTCCAACTTGAAGATATATTGCCATTCCTTCATCATCACTAGCTCCAACTCCAGGGATTGCCTACCCATGGATATTGCGGGAATACTAGGTGCCCTGCAGTGGTGGAAAACAAAAGCCTAGGGACATTTAGGGATGTTCAATAAATGCCGGCCTTACCAACCACACCCAAATCGGCAGTAAATGAATAAAACAGAACCTTCCCATATTTCCCTTCCTGGGGCCTTTGAGATTTTAAGTCTTAGTTTACTAACATTTAAACACGACTCTCTGAGTTAGTGACTCTCTTTTGTCCGATTCATTTTGTGTAGTATATTGCACTTACCAGCTTTAATCATTATTTCTCTGCAAATCAGAAAAAATGTTTAAGAATGAAATAGGGATTTAAAGTCCTTAATCTGATTTTATCATGTATATTTCTCCTGGACCTCAACTGTCCCACAGGCTTTCCTATTTATTTATCATCCTATTTATTTAATTTAGCTGAGGGCCAGTTAGAAATAACATTTCAAAGGACATTTTTCTTTAATGCTATTTGACTCTGCTGATTTGCGATAATTTATCTTTTCATTTATTCTGTGTCTGCCATGTTGTAAACCCAGTGAAAGAAAATAATATGTGCAGGAAAGAACTGCAGATGCTTGTTTAAATCGAAGGTAGACACAAAATGGTAGCATCTCTGGAGAGAAGGAATGGGTGATGTTTTGGGTCGATGTCAGGGGAGTGGGCGGTACATAGATAAAATGTAGGAGACAGTAAGACTGGCAGGAGAACTGGGAAGGGGGAGGGGATGGAGAGTGATGGAAAGCAAAGGCTACTTGAAATTAGAGAAGTCAATGTTCATACCGCCGGGATGCAAGCTACCCAAGCGAAATATGAGGTGCTGTTCCTCCAATTTGCACTGAGCCTCATTCTGACAATGGAGGAGGCCCAGGACAGAAAGGTCAGTGTTGAGCTCAGTAAAAACAGAGTTTTGCAGAACTCACTGACTTTATCAACTTCACGACTAATTTCCATCCTGCACTCAAATTCACTTGGACCATCTACGACATTTCCCTACCGTTTCTAGATCTCACCGTCTCCATCACAGACTATCGACTGATATCTATTGCAAACCCACTGACTCCCACAGCTATCTAGACTACACTTCTTCACACCCTGCTTCCTGCAAAGACTCTATCCCCTACTCCCAATTCTTCCGTCTACGCAGCATCTGCGCCCAGAATTAGGTTTTCCATACCAGGACATCGGAGATGTCCTCATTCTTTAGGGAATGGAGGTTCTCCTCTTCCATTATAGATGAGGCTCTCACTACGGTCTCTTTGATATCCGGTAGCTCTGCTCTTGCTCCCCCTCCCCCCATTTGTAACAAAGACAGAGTCCCCCTTGTCCTCACCTTCCACTTCATAAGCCGTCGCATACAGCACATAATCCTCCAACATTTTTGCAACCTCCAACGGGATCCCACTACTAACCACATCTTCCCATCTCCACTCCTTTCCGCTTTCTGCAGAGACCGTTCCCTCTGCAACTCCCTGGTTAACTCGTCCCTTCCCACCCAAACCACCGCCTCCCCAGGTACTTTCCCCTGCCACTGCAGGAGATGCAACACATCCCACCTCCATATACCTCCCCCCTTGACTCCGTCCAAGGACCCTGACAGGCTTTTCAGGTGAGGCAGAGGTTCACTTGCACCTCCTCCAACCTCATTTACTGTATCTGCTGTTCCAGGTGTGGACTCCTGTATATCAACGAGATCAAGCACATGCTCGTCGATCATTCCGCTGAACACCTCCGCTCAGTCCACCTAAACCTACCTGATCTCCCGGTTGCTCAACACTTTAACTCCCCCTCCCATTCCCACATATTTCGCTCCTGGGCCTCCTCCATTGTTAGATTGAGGCCCAGTGCAGATTGGAGGAACAGCACCTCATATTTCGCTTGGGTAGCTTACACCCCAGAGGTATGTACATTGGCTTCTCTAACTTCAAGTAGCCCTTGCTTTCCCTCTCTCGCCTCCCCCTTCCCAGTTCTCCCACCAGTCTTACTGTCTTCCACCACATTTTATCCCATCGCCCACTCCCCTGACATCAGTCTGAAGAAGAGTCTCGACCCAAAACGTCACCCATTTCTTCTCTCCAAAGATGCTGCCTGTCCTGCTGTTAATCCAGCATTTTGTGTCTACCTTCGAAAGAAAATAATATGTTACTGTAAAAGCCTTTTGCTGGATGCTAGCCAAATTGTGGGCACTCATTAAGTGATAAATCATCACTGCTATTTTAATGTCAAATATTTCTCATGTCACTTCATTTTGTACAGTTCCATTCCTTTTAAGTTAGATGTATATTATTGCCAAATAGACTACTAATCTGAATTGCATATCTTCCAAATGGCACGATTGAGTTTAATTTTGTATTAAATTAAAAACAGATTAATCTTTCTACTATTTGTATAAGTTTTGTACTTGTTACAATAACAACCTGCGTAGACCGAAAGCAGGCAGAGTGTGTTATAGAATCATAGACTCATCCAGTCATAGAGTCACACAGCATGGAAGCTGGCCATTCAGCCCTATTGTCCATGCCCAGTATGATGTTCCAATTAAGTGAGTCCCATTTGCCTACATCTGGTTAAAATCCCTCTAAACATTTCCTATCCATGTTCCTAATCAAATGTCTTTTAAATGTTGTAATTGTACCTGCCTCAACTACTTTCTCTGGCAGCTCGTTACATATATCCACCTAAATGTAAAAATTGCCCCTTGAGTTCCTATTAAATCTTTCCCCTCTCACCTTAAACCTAAGTCCTCTGGCTCTTGATTCCCTTACTCTGAGAAAACAATGCTGTGCATTTGCCCTATCTATTCCCCTCATAATTTTATGCACCTCTATAAGATTACCCCTCAACTTCCTGCACTCCAAGAAATAAACTGTTAAAGTAATGAGGGATACTGAGGACTGCAATCTTTCTGCACTGGGTAGGAAGGAACTAGAGATGCTGGTTTACACCAAAGATAGACACAAAATGCTGGAGTAACTATGCAGATGAGGCAGCGTCTCTGGCGAAAAGGAATATGTGACTTTTTGGGTTGAGATTCGTCTTCAGACCCTTTCTGCATTCTTTGATTGAGTGAGTGGACAAACTTGTGGCAGATGCAGTTCAAGTCTAAGAAAGAAAAATCAGACTACACTCTATATCATAGTGTCTTACTGCACAGAAATAGGCTCACTATGTCCATGCCAACAATCACGCAACCAATGAGTGAAAATAATATGCTGCTTCATGCCTGACACCAAAGAATTTGCAGATGCCTGGCCTAAAGGAAACTGGACCATATCAGACTGCAGGAGTTGCTTCGATGCCCAGCATCTGCCCCTTGCCCACTACACAGCAGTGAAGAGTCCACAGATGGGAAGCAAAACAAAAAGCTGTCAATGATATCAAATTGACAAAACACCCCAAACTATATGGTACTGAGTAGGAGCAATGAGTGAGCAGTGAGATTCAGATGAACATGAATGGAAGTCATTAGCTGCTAGTGCACACCTACAACACTGCATAGCAGCACACTGCCAGAGCTGGGAGAGCTGCTGCCTTACAGCGCCAGAGACCATGGTTCGATCTTGACCTCGGGTGCTCTCTGTGTGGAGTTTGGACGTTCTCCCTTTGACCACACGGGTTTCCTCTGGTTTCTTCAAAGATGTGCAGGTTTGTAAGTTAATTGGCCTCTGTAAAAAATGCCTCTACTGTGTAGGGAGTGGATAGGAAAACGTGGAACTAATGTAAACGGGTGATCCATGATCAGTGTGGACTCAGTGCTGTATTTCCATGTAAATCCATGTTGTATTTTGAAACTAAAATAAATAAACTACACTAAAGATTTTTTTAAATGCTATTGGATAGTGGCCACTACCACACAAGGATTGGACTCGGTGAAGCTGATGGATTTCTGGGAGGATTCTGCTTCAGTTGTACACAGTCTTAATTGGATACCATTCGGAGCACTGTATTTAGTTTTGGGCATCGTACCTCTGGAGGATTATTTTGATCTATAAGTTTGGCTGCCAAGCAGTGTAAGATGCTGACTGCCTACCAAACTCTCAATATAAGAGCCAGAAATTATATGCTCATTTTTGGCAGAGCTGGGATGAAAATTTGCACAAAGGAACACTCACAAACAGTGTTAAAAGTGAGTAATATTTTATATAAATTGGGCCCATATATCATGCAGGACCTATTTATTCTTCAATAGCCCAGCATGTAACTTCTTTATGCTACACTCCACATTACAGTATGTGGCTTATCAGTAGGAAGGCCCCCTCACCAGCCATACTGGGCGCCAATTATATTTTGCTTACAACCACAATAGTCTTCAGGTCATTATGGGTGGCACGGTGGTAGACTTACAGCACCAGACACCCAGGTTGGATCCTGACTAAAGATGCTGTCTGTATGGAGTTTGTTTGTTCACCCTGTGACCGTGGGTTTTCTTCGGGTGCTCCGGTTTCCTCCCACACTGCAAAGTCGTACAGGTTTTGTAGGTTAATTGGCTTTGGT
Source organism: Malacoraja senta (assembly GCA_038087875.1). Taxonomy (NCBI): domain Eukaryota; kingdom Metazoa; phylum Chordata; class Chondrichthyes; order Rajiformes; family Rajidae; genus Malacoraja; species Malacoraja senta. The sequence goes on along the minus strand of CM075977.1, from coordinate 248,947,171 downwards.
AATATTGTAAATCATCCCTAGTGTATAGAATAGTGTTAATGTATGGGGTGATTGCAGGTCAGCGTGGACTCGGTGGGCCAAATGGCCTGTTTCCATGCTGTATCTCTAAAAGTCAAAAACATTATCCAATTTTCCAAACAATCATGATCAAATTCTGTTAACATTAGAAGCACAGACTGATTACCCTACTCCACAATCTTTGTTACCGTTCTGTGTGTTCATTTGTCTATCCTGATTTTTCGGGCAGGATTGCAACTTGGAACAAAACCTACTGACCTGCCATTGACAACACTTCAGATGGTGTTGGAGGATGGTCTCAAGTAGCTCTGGTCTTAGAAGGCCCAACTGCAGACTAAAGCATTTCAATGTGGACTGAACCTGCACTTTAGGCCATTCAGAAATGGTGCATTACATTGATTCCTGAGATGAAACTAGAGGATGTTTCCACCAGTGGGAGAGTCTAGGACCAGAGGCCATGGCTAAAAAGACGTACCTTTAGAAAAGAGATGAGGAGGAATTTCTTTAGTCAGAGGGTGGTGAATCTGTGGAATTCTTTGCCACAGAGGCTGTGGAGACCGTCATTGGGTATTTTTAAGGTGGAGATTGACGGATACTTGATTAGTATGGTTGTCAGGGGCTATGGGGAGAAGACAGGAGAATGCGCTTGAGAGGGAACGATAGATCAGCCCTGATTGAATAGAGGAGTAGACGATGGACCGAATGGCCTAATTCTGCTCATAAAACCTAAAACTTAGCAAGAAATGATAAACTTACTCATTCGTTCTTCGTAAGACAACACCTTCCTAAGTTCATAAGTTATAGGATCAGACTTTACTTCCATAAATCACATAAAGCCCTCAATTGTACTTGTCTTCCTTGTAGTCATAGTTGTAGAATCACTAGTTATCCAAATATATCCACTCTGGGGAAGCTGATGCCCAACATTACACTGAGAATGAAAAGTGCCTTCTGCAGTATAGTTAAAAATGTATACTAAATATTCATACATAAACATTTAAAATATTTATGACCCAATGAGGACTGCTTGCCCTCAGCCCCACTCAGTATTTACTGAATAATTTTCTCCAAGGCATTTCAACAAAAACCTTTGTTGTGTTATTGAATGTATCTGGGGAGTATAATAGGAGGACTGCTGCTTTGTGGTGCCAAGTCAATGTTTTAAGGTGAGGGGGAGATTTAATAGGAACCCGAGGAGCAACTTTTTTAACACAAAGGGCGGTGGGTATATGGAGCGAGCTGCTGGAGAGGGGCATTGAGGCAGATACTATCACATTTAAGAAACATTTGGACAAGGACATGGATTTGGATAGGTTGAAAGGGATCTGAGCCAAATGCAAGCAGATGGGACTAGTGCTGAAGGGCATTTTGGTCTGCATGGACAAGTTGGGCCAAAGGGCCTGTTTCCACATGGTATGACTCTTTTTCTTAAGAAGGTGATAGTTACCAGTACTATCAAGCCATGTTAGTACTCTGGGGACTAACGCAAACTTGCATTTGGAATTCAAGACACTATTCATAATTCTTGATGTTTCACCCTAAAGGAGGCAAGAATTGTCCCATTCTCATGCACATTGATTCAACCAGCTAATCATCAAAGCAGAAGGCACAATTAAAAAAGAGGTAACAAGAAAATAAACGCAGCATTAAAAGAGTGAAAATTAAAGGGCTGTCCTCACAAAACTGTGAGCAATCCCATCCAGCCAGTAACGAAAATAAAGGCATGCAACAGGCTGTATCAGTGATTGCGTGAGATGGGGATGGGTGCCATTTTAGTGACTGTGCAGCTGATACTATCTTGTGTGTCAGTTGAATTCTTGTTGCAAGATATTTAGTCCATGTGCCAGTGAATTCCAGGTAGTTATGGTGCTTTGATCCACAATGTTGCAAAGATGTATCCAGGTTCTGAAGACAGTTCTGGCTTCGAGTTTCACTTTTAATTGTTTAAGGAACCGCTGGGAAATGTTCATCTTGAACTCCCTAATTTGTTTTGTGTCTGCAGTTTAATAGTAAGATTAAACGAGAACTTACCAGTTGGAAGTTTGATCTTTATTTTATGAGGAGTTACGATGAGGGTTTACGTGAAGAACCCACCAGCCCGCATGCGCGTCAACCTTCAAAGCAACGGTGTGAAGTCACAGACAACAGTTAATGAACTGAAGATAGTAAGATTCGAGAGACTAGAACTACCAGCTGAACTTTTATGAGGAGGGTTGGGAGCAGAGGGCACGTAATCCCTCATAAAATAAAGATCAAACTTCAAACTGGTAAGTTCTCGTTTAATCTTACTATTTTACTTCGGAGTCACGTGAGTGACTACGTGAAGCTTTTAAAGCTCTGTGACTTCATGCCGTGGAACGAGTCCATGCGTCACCACTGCATAGTTGACCAAGGAGGAGTGGAAATAAAGCATTCAGACATGACATAAATTTAAACATGCTGAGGTTTAATGGACAAATAATAATAGTAACCTCTCTCACCCGAGAGGAGACTATGAAATGGAACTTAAAATGGAGTTTGCAAACACACTTGGTCTGGCTAAGGGCTTGTTATAGTACGTCTGGAACGTGCGTTCTGAGGACCATCCTGCGGCTGCTAGAATATGGTCCAGCGGGACGTCCAAGACCCTTGCTGCAGACGTAGCTGCAGCCCTGGTGGAGATTTCATTGTCTACACCAGCATCAGCCAGAACCTGTTTCAACCACCTGGAGATGGTCTAAGCTGAAACCTTTTATGTGGTTTCTTGTAACTAACAAATAACGCTAGTTCTGACCCCCTAAGTCGCTCGGTGATCTTAATATACTGCTGGAGGTGTGAGACCACACATAACCGGGGGTCCAAGGGGTATGCCATGAACAGTAGCTTAAGGCCGGAAGTACCTGGTCTACTCTGTTTGATTGGATCATACACAAAAAAGGTTATACCACTGGCAGAAGTGGCCATCCTATCCAGACTTAGCTTCTGCAACGACTGGACTCGTTGAGCTGACACTAGTGCCATAAGCATCACGACCTTGTACGTGAGCCGGAGTAGGGACAGGGATGTTGCTGGAGCCCATTGGCGAAGCAGAGTTAATACCACCCCTACATCCCAAATTTCCGTGTATCTGGGCCTGGGAGGGTTCAAGTTGAAGATGCCCCTCATGAATCTGGTTATTAATGGATGAGACCCAACAGAGTGGTGTCCCGAGCTCGGTAATAAGTATGACGACAGCGCACTTCTGGCACAATTTAGAGCACTATAGCTCACTCTCATCAAAATGAAGCTTTGCGAGGAATTCCAAAATATTGGTTATGTGCGTTGTGTGATATGAAATATTAGCTTGCAAGCAGAAGATCTCCCATTTCTTTATGTAGGAGATGTATTGTTTTTTTAGTGCTGTCTTTCCAGGCCGCAGTCAGCACATCCACCGAACATTCAGACAGTCCAAGCCCGAGGAAAGGTCTTCTTAGAACCTGCAAACCAATAAGTTTAGCCGATCATGTAGAGGATGTTCTTCCCCAGTGATGGGGTGAATTAGCAGATTCCTGCATTTGGGAACCGCCATGAAGGGTTCTATGACCATACCCAAAATGAGTGGATACCATGGCTGAGTAGGCCAGTCAGGGACTATTAGAATACCTGAGGCAGAGTCTTGCATAATTTTAAGCAGGCATCGACTGACAAGGCAGAATGGGGGAAATGCATAGAAAAACATTCCTCCCCAATGTAGCGAGAAAGCATCAACCGCTACTGCCCCTGGGTCTGGTTCCCATGCAACATACTTTGGTAACTGATGATTTAGCCTGGATGCAAACAAATCTATATCCGGTGTTCCATACCTAGAAATAATATTCTTAAACACTCCTTGATTCAACATCCATTCTGTGTTGTCATTGAATTTGCGTGACCTGGTGTCCGCCACCATATTAAACCTACCTGGCAGGTAGGTAGCTGAAACCCAAGTATTTCTTGCAATGCCCAGTGCCAAATGCGGTTAGCCAATTTATCACAGGATACTGACTTGATTCCACCCATGTGATTTATGTATGCCACCGCTGTGGTGTTATCAATCTGTAATCGAACGTGCAGATGGTGCATATACCCACAATAAGCCCTCAATCCATAGAGAGCTGCCAGTAACTCCAAATAATTAACACCATGTAACTGAAATAATGATAGCTCATGCATGTTCCATCTGCCACCGCAGCTAGAGATGGTGTCAGTAGCGCCCCATCCCAGAGCACTGGCATCTGTTTGTAAAATAACTGACGGACTATCAACTGAAATATTGCTAGAGCAATGCTGAATATTGGACTTCCACCATTGTAATTCGGCAATGGCTTCAGCCGTCAATTGCATAGGCCTGTCAAAGTGACCTAAATTATGTTTGAATGCCTGCACCTTTGCTCGTTGTAATTGTTGATAATACAAAGGTCCAAATTTTGCAGCTGGGAAAGCAGCCACTAATTTGCCAATTAAACTGGCCACTTGTCGGATGGAAGGCTGCTGCTTTGTTATGAGGTAATTGCAGGCCACTATTAACTCCAATCTCTTGCTCCAAGGCAGAGTAACAGATATATGAACAGAGTTAATAGTGAATCCCAAATAATCCATAACTTGGGATGGTGTCAACTTGGATTTAACTGGATGGATGAGAAATCCCAATCGCTCAAATAAGAGCTTGGTGGCTGAGACCGCTGAACAAGCCAATTCCAGAGTCTTGCCTATAATAAGGATATCATCCAAGTATGCCATTACTATGTGTTTTTGAGCTCGTAAAAGTGCAAGAACTGGTTTTAATAATTTGGTGAATAATCTGGGAGCTGAAGTTAACCCATTAGGCAAAGCTTTATACTGCCAAAGCTGCCCCATCCAGTTGAATTTTAAGTATTTTCGGTGATCCTTATGAATAGTATGCATCTTTAAGGTCGATGCATGCCATATAACATCCTTTGGAAGAAAATTGTTTGGCAGTAACAAAATTTTCCATTTTAAAATGTCTGTACTGCACAAAGGTGTTTAGTTGGGTCAAGTCCAGGATGACTCGGCATCCCCCATCTTTCTTTTGTCTTGTAAATATATTGGACACAAATTGGTGAGATTCATGATTCGACTTCTCAATTACCCTTTTTGAATATAATGACTGAATTTCAAATTGTACATCCAAACCATCTTGTTGTGAACGAACAAAAGTACGGTTTGGAGTATGCTGTGTGGGTGGAAGTGAATCAGAAAATTCAATTTGGAAGCCATCTATACTGTGCAGTATAAACAAGTCCGATGTTATCGAACGCCATTCATTCAAAAAGAAACGTAATCTCCGTCCAACATGTGATTGACCCACACACCGCATGTTCCATAGAGAACCAGACCCACCTACCTCCATGGTTATTGATGGATCTGCGATGTTTATTTCCGCCCTCGATGTTTGAGGGGTAAGGATACTGGAGTGCGCCAACTGCGCATCTTTGATGTCGGCCGGCCTGAGCCTTGCCCTAAAAAAGACCTTTGGCTGGTTCTTTCGGTCCTTGAGCTGGTACTGGCTCCTGTAGACCATCTGTTGCTGGTAGAGGCATAAGGGTGCTGCCGTTGGAACGCCGAAGGTCTGTTCGCTGGTGGAGCTCTGAGAAGCCCCACAGCCTTTGATTCATCGTCCAGGTCCTTGACTTATTTGGACAGGTCTTCCCCAAATAAATAATTGGGCGGCTGCACATTGCTCGACCTGCATAAACCCGCAAACTTGGGATTGAGGACAGGACGAATGGCATTCTTGCGAAAGCAATTTATCTGAAAATGTGCATTGCACATCAGCGCCAATGCGTCCCGTTGAACCTCTGACAGGGAGCTTCCGTCCATTGACCTGGCGAAGGCCGTGACCCCGGATGCCAGCAGGCTCAGGATCCTTTGGAGTTTAACCTCCTGAATCTTTATGCCTCCACCCATGTAACTTCAAATGGAGCTATTTACGGCCAGAACTCTTAGCGAGGCACAGTTGCTGGGTGTGTGGTATTTCATGGCCGTCTCCATCATTACCTCTTCCTGGTCAGAAGCCAGGTAATTGATGCTGGCCGCTAGTTCTTCGTCCAGTGGCTCGCCGATTTGCAACGGCAATGCAAATTTCGACACCATAGTGGGTATCTCTGCTTCACGCAGGTCTTGTGTCGTGGAGCGTTCCCCCGACATACCACTGTAGTGTGAGCTAACCCAGGACTGATGACCTACGCTCCCTTCCTTAGATAGGGAGATATAATGCAGCCCTGCACCAGGCGCTGCCATGGGCCCTGGAGACCCGTGCTGATATGACTCCCATCCATGGAGTATATCATGTTGGAGCATCTCCTCCATGAAATGCTCCATACGGGAAAGATGTCCGAAGACGTTCCCTGCTGGAGGAGGCGAACCCTCCCGACCAGACTCGTCCGAGTCAACCGGTCTGTCGGACTTCCTTTTGGCCTTGCCAACTCTTGGGGTAGCCAAGGTGCTTTCTACGGGCACCACGTCCGAAGTCACTGGCTGTGCTGCCAGTGACTGTGATGGTGAAACCGACGGCCGCCCGCTAACCGCACTGCCACGGTCTTCCATAGCGGTTCTTCCTGCGGCCCGTCTGGACTTCACCCTCGCCTTGTCCATAGTTGTTCATTCTTAACCTGTAATAAGAACGAAGAAAAATGACCGCAAGCTAAGTTCGAAAACTTACCTGGAAGTCTTTAAACTTACCGCTGGAGGAGCGACGCGCCTACCAGCCAGTCGCGGCGCCATGCGTTAGATGTAATGACGCGCATGGGCTGGCGGGTTCTTCACGTAGTCACTCACGTGACTCCGAAGTAAAATGTAGGAATACAGTTCATTTGCCAAGCATGGCCAATTCTTTCACGAGGAGATTGTCATCGGTTGAAAGCTACCTACATTTTCCATGGGATCTGAAACGTAACTAAATTTTCATGGGATTGATGATGAGCTGTTTGTTAGCAATGTTGTTGCAGTTCTTTATATCAGGCCTCAAAGTCAAATGTGGAATGCCAGTGGAACGATGGCATTGAGTTGGTGATACAGAACATTCTTCATTTATATTGGAACTGTGGAGGAGTGCTGAGGGTTTTGTCGATTTGGAGCAAATGTAACCCATTGATTAGACAATTAACACACATATGTAAAGATAAATTGATTTAATCACCCATTACTTTAGCTTGCTGGATATATATAATATATGTTTATATATATTTCATTCTGAAAGTATTCAGACCTCTTCACTTTTTCCACATTTTGTTACGTTACAGCCTTATTTTAAAATGGATTCAATTCTTTTTTTTTAATCATCAATCTACACACAATACCCTAGAATGAAGAAGCGAAAACAGGTGTTTCGAATTTTTTGCAAAGTAAATAAAAATAAATAACTGAAATATCACATTTACATAAGTATTCAGACCCTTTGCTATGACACTCAAAATTGAGCTTAGGTTCATCCTGTTTCCATTGATTATCCTTGAGATGTTTCTACAACTTGATTGGAGTCCACCAGTGGTAAATTAAATTGGTTAGCCATGATTTGGAAAGGCACATACCTGTCTATATAAGGTCCCACAGTTGACAGTGTATGTCAGAGCAAAAACCAAGCCATGAAGACGAAGGAATTGTCCGTAGACCTCCAAGACAGGATTGTGTCGAGAGACAGACCTGGGGAAGGGTATAAAACAATTACTGCAGCATTGCATGTCCCGAAGAGCACAGTGGCCTCTGTCGTTCTTAAATGGAAGAATTTTAGAACCACCAGGACTCTTCATAGAGCTGGCCGCCCGGCCAAACTGAGCAATCGGGGGAGAAGGGCCTTGTTTCAGGGAGGTGACCAAGAACCCGATGGTCACTCTGACAGAGCTCCAGAGTTCCTCTGTGGAGATGGGAGAACCTTCCAGAAGGACAAGTATACCTACAGCACTAATCAGGCCTTTATGGTAGAGTGGCCAGACGGAAGCCACTCCTCAGTAAAAGGCACATGACAGCCCGCTTGGAGTTTGCCAAAAGGCATGTGAAACAAGATTCTCTGGTCTGATGAAACCAAGATTGAACTCTTTGGCCTGAATACCAAGCGTCACATCTGGAGGAAACCAGGCACCGCTCATCACCTAGCCAATACAATACGTAGATGAATACCTAAGATGAAGCATGGTGGTGGCAGCATCATGCTGTGGGAATGATTTTCAGCAACAGGAACTCGGAGACTAGTTAGGATCGAGGGAAAGATGAACAGAGCAAAGTACAGAGAGATCCTTGATGAAAACCTGCTCCAGAACGTTCTGGACCTCAGACTGGGGCGGAGGTTCACCTTCCAACAGGACAACGGCCCTTAGCACACAGCCAAGACAATGCAGGAGTGGCTTCGTGACAAGTCTGTGAATGTCCTTGAATGGCCCAGCCAGAGGCCGGACTTGATCCCGATCGAACATCTCTGGAGGGACCTGAAAATAGCTGTGCATCGACGCTCCCCATCTAACCTGACAGAACTTGAGATGATCTGTAGAGAAGAATGGGAGGAATTACCCAAATACAGGTGTGCCAAGCTTATAGTGTCAAGAAGACTTGAGGATGTAATCACTGCCAAAGGTGCCTCAACAAAGTACTGAGTAAAGGGTCTGAATACCTATGTAAATGTGATATTTCAGTTATTTCTTTTTAATTACTTTGCAAAATTTTCTTAACACCTGTTTTTGCTTTTTTATTATGGGGTATTGTGTGTAGATTGATGATTAAAAAAATAAATAATTGAATCCATTTTAGAATAAGGCTGTAACGTAACAAAATGTGGAAAAAGTGAAGGGGTCTGAATACTTTCTGAATGCACTGTACATAAATATACACACACACACACATGCACACGCACACACACACATGTAATATATATATGTCTACCTACCCTATCAATGCTTCTCATAATTTTATATGCTGTCTGTACGGAGTTTGTACGTTCTCCCTTTGACTGCGTGAGCTTCCTCCGTGTGCTCCGAAGATGGCGGGTTTCTATGTTAAATGCTTTCTGTAAATTGTCCCTGTCGTGTAGGATAGAACTAGTGTATGGGTGAATACTGGTCAGAGTGGACTCGGTGGGCTGAAGGGCCTGTTTCCACAATGTATCACTAAACTAAACTAAGCTAAACTAATCTACAGGAAAATAGGAAACTGTTCAAACTGCATTGCCTCCGTTCAAAAACTAAGACTATCTAACACATTTTTGTCTCATTTTTCACCTACTCCACCCATTTGCCAATCAGACTCCTTCACCTAAAGCCACCAGTTACTTGCCAAACTTTGTCCTGGACCCACCTCTCTTTTCCAGCTTTCTCTTCTCATCCGAAGAAGGATCCTGACCTGAAACGTCACTTGTCCATTCCCTCCACAGTGATAGTGCAGTGAACAATTAAATGTATGATATCTGTACATTTGAACAGTAAATGTATCAATGCCTCTGATGTGTCAGCCCAAAATTCTTCTTCCAATAGATCCCATTTTCACAAAGATTTCTATTCATTTTCTATTAACTAGTTTTTGTAGCTGAAATCTTGAAGGAAATTTGTTTTGTTTTTAAATTTGCATAGCTTGTCGTGTACATCAGTGCAGTCTGCACAAAATCCATAAGAAACCATATGTATGAATGATGACCATTCAATGGTAACAACCCCGGCACCAAAACTATTCTGCACATCACATTCCAAACCAATTTGCAGCATAAGAGAGAAAGTAAAGGTCTTAACATGTGGTATGTATTTTAACATTTAATTCCACAATAAATGCAATGTTAATGGGCTTCAGACATTAATATTGTCAACATTCAACAATGATCTTAAGCCAAACATGTTAAGTAAATCCATTACCCCCCTCCCCCTGTGTCTAGACAGTAGAACAGCAATTAATCACCATAAACGCGATTACAGAGTTTTTGGTTAGTGGTAAAGATGACCAAAACTATTTGCAACCACTGCTGTCCCAATTAATTCCTGCTGCATAATTTCAGGAAAAAAATATTTTACTAACTTCATTTATTCCCTTTTATCAATAATGTTGGAATCATCTATTGTAACTAACGTGACTGTCTAAAATGTCCCACTTTCACGACCTAATTCACGACCTCTGCCGAGTTTGCCCTTGACTCATACTCGCAGCATGGTCGTCACAAGGTCGAAGGAGGTCTTAGGTAGGTCATAGGTAGGTTGTGATGCTAGTCGTAGGTACTCGTGGCATCAAGTAGATCGGGGCGTTTTTCTAGCCTGATGAAAAATGTCCACGAGTAAAAAAGGTCGTGAAAGTGGGACAGGCCACTTATTGGTACTGTCGATAATAGAACCCATTTTATTGTCAATATTATGACTTACAATTCGGTCAATGACATAACTTGCATCTCTGTCAACAATGTTACCTGTACCCCCATCAATAATGTAATCTAATATACTGTTGATAACTTAAGGATAGCTCAGTAATGTAGCTAATCAAATTCCTTCCTCACAGCTGCAGTGACTCATGTTCAATCCTGACCTCTGGTGCTGTCTCTCTGAAGTTTATATCTTCTTTCTCTGACTGCGTGGGATTCCTCCAGGTGCTCTGGTTTCCTCCCACATACCAAAGACGTGTAGGTTAATTATCCACTGCAAATTGTCTCCAGTGTGCTGATAAGAAGTATAATTTTGGTGAGAGTTGATGGGAATGTAAGGAGAAAAATAATGGGATTCGTGTAGGATTGTGTAGTGTAAATTAATGCTTGATGAACACCAGAGTTCTATATAACTGACTCTAGAATTCGCACTATTAAGGGCCTGTCCCACTTGGCTGTCATTTACGCGACAGGCCGGTAGTAACTGACGCGCGACAGTCGCATGCGTCATCATGCGTCCGCACAGCTGTCATTTGAAGATAGACACAAAATGCAGGAGTAACTCGGTGGGACTGGCAGCATCTCTGGAGAGAAGGAATGGATGATGTTTCGGGTCGAGATTCTTCTTCCGTCTGAAGAAGGATCTCGACCCGAAACGTCACCCATTGCTTCTCTCCAGAGATGCTGCATGTTACTCCTGCATTTTGTGTCTATCTCCAATCGTCTTGGCCCTGCTCTGGGAGTAGAAGTGGGGGCGGATCCAGATCCGCAACAGCCATGTGCCCCAGGCCGAGCTCGGCGATCGCTTGCCTGCTTCTGCTGCTGTTGGAGGTGAGACGTTGCACGCGCCAGGGTGTCCCACTTGGCCGTCATTACAGGCCGGTGGCGCGCGAAGATTTAGTGTAGAACAAAATCCTGGAACGCTGCGCGATACCGCTCGCAACTCCACACTCCTCCACGCCACTCCATGCGCCCGTCCCGCGCTACCCACACGCTACCCACAAGCTACCAGGTCACGTAAATGGTGCGCAAATGACGGCCAAGTGGGACAGGCCCTTTAATAGGGACAGAGAAGGACCTGAGACCGCAGATGCCGGATTCTCGAGTAAAAAGCAGAGTGCTGGAGGTACTCAACAGGACAGGCAGCTTCTTTAGGGCTGCACGGTGGTGTAGGGGCAGCATGGTGGCGTAAAGGTAGAGCTGCTGCCTTATAGCACCTGAGACCTGACTACAGATGCTTTCTGTACGGAGTTTGTACGTTCTCCCTGTGACTGCATGGGTTTTCTCCGGGTGCTCCAGTTTACTCCCACACTCCAAAGACCTACTGGTTTGTAGGTTAAATGGCTTTGGTAAAAAATAGTAAATTGTCTCTAGTGTGTAGGATAGTGTTGGTGTACGGGGTGATAGCTGGTCATCGTGGACTCAGTGGTCTGGAGTTCCTGTTTCTGTGCTGTATTGCTAAAGTCTAACGTCTATGAAGTGAATGGACAAACGGCGTTTCATGTCAGGAAACTTATTATACTATAGATGATAGACAATGCAGGAGCCAGCACCACCATTCAATGTGATCATGGCTGATCATCCCCAATCAGTACCCCGTTCCTGCCTTCTCCCCATATCCCCTGACTGCTATCTTTAAGAGCCCTATCTAGCTCTCTCTTGAAAGTATCCATGGAACCAGTCTTCACCGCCCTCTGAGGCAGAGAATTCCACAGACTCACAACTCTGTGAGAAAAAGTGTTTCCTCGTCTCCGTTCTAAATGGCTTACCCCTTATTCTTAAACTGTGGCCCCTGGTTCTGCACTCCCCCAACATCGGGAACACGTTTCCTGCCTCTATCGTGTCCAAACCCTTATTAATCATATATGTTTCAATAAGATCCCCTCTCATCCTTCTAAACTCCAGAGTATACAAGCCCAGCCGCGCTATTCTCTCAGCATATGACAGTCCCGCCATCCCAGGAATTAGCCTTGTAAACCTACGCTGCACTCCCTCAATAGCAAGAATGTCCTTCCTCAAATTAGGGGACCAAAACTGCACACAATACTCCAGGTGTGGTCTCACTAGGGCCCTATACAACTGCAGAAGGACTGCTTTGCTCCTATACTCAACTCCTTTTGTTATAAAAGCCAACATGCCATTTGCTTTCTTCACTGCCTGCTGTACCCTCATGCTTACTTTCATACTGATCTAATTAATAGTGAAAGTTTAGTAGTGAAGCCTATATTATTTGATAAATTCAAATGTAACCTACCATGTTTTTCAGTTTTACATTTTTGGATCAGTTACAGTGTGCCTAAATTGTACATATTAATGTTTGGCAAAGTTTGCAATTTCATTAAATAGATACATCAATATTGGGGAAACAAGGAACTGCAGATGCTGGTTGTCAAAGACACAAAGTGCTGGAGTACTCAGTGGGTCAGGCAGCAACTCTGGAGAACGTGGATAGGTCACCGTTTTTAGGCTTCTTCAGACTGAAGAAGGGACCTGGCCCTCACCCATCCACGTTCTCCAGAGTTGCTGCTTTTTGTGCCTTTTTACATCAATACTGGTCTCATGTCGAGCAGTGTGTTGAGAACTTTTCCAAGGAATGTTGCTAGCGAGAGGGAATTGCATCCTTGCAGATTTCAATGTTGACCATTACAGTGTTCCTCATTATTTTTGCTCTTGTCATCATTGAACATGAACTGGATATGTATAAGAGGATTTTTATTCATCTCAGAGCTTCCATCATTGGAAACAGCTGTGGTGTTCCTACCCACCATATGTTGCAAATCATTTCAAAATCCCCTTGCAAATACTTGCTGTAAAGTTGATGTCCTTGTGCCAGAGCCCTTCTTTCAGGTACTCTTCTACAAGGCAATTAACTTGCACAAGGCCGTCCACTTGCCACAACATGATCGAGGGAAGGGATATCACCTCAGGGGGCCACATTAGTTCCAAGTACAATGCTACAACCAAACACAATGCTGATGAATGTATGTATAGCTGCTGAGATTTTTGCACAGTTCTTGTTTTATATATATACTTTTTATTCTGTATAAAGTTTATTTTAATAAAGATTTAAAAAAAAACATAATCCCTAATCACTAAGCTGCCTCATGAACAAAATGAGTGATGTCCTCCTTTCCTTCATGATTTCTTTTCAGTGTAAATGATGGTTTCAGTTAGCTACATCTCTGGTATTTCAGATTGGAATTTTTTCATTATATTTGTCTTGCACCATGAAGGTGTTTAGTAATTGAATAGGCAGTTGCACCAGTAACCGCAGAAGTGACAATTTTGCAGTATTTTCTGTGGCACAGGTTGTCCCTTAATTTTTTTTTTGTGGTAAAAATCACCATTATCTTTCTTCTAATTACTCCCGTCTGTTATTTCTTGCCCAATTTCCACCCATCCATTTAAGTAGGTTTTTGCCAGTCTCAAGCCACTGGGAAACACATCATACAGTAAAATGGGATTAGCGTGCTTTGAAAGCCACATGCAACTTTCTGAAACTAAATATCAATTCTTTATGGTTGACATTTATTGTTGGCAGAGAGTTTTATCAGTGTAAACAAAAAAATCAAGTAGACCTCCAGGGACATTTGTTAAAAACCAAAGAAAAACTGCCCTAGTTATATCATAGCACTCACTATGTGTTAGATTATTTCCATATCTGTTGGTTACCTTACTGACAATAGTGTGGATTGCATTATTAACAATGATGTGAAGAACATTGTCAACAATGGTGTTGGTTGCATTATAGGCACATGGAGGAATAACTTTATTTAAAGTTGCATTGATTCCTTTGTTGACCATAGTGTTGGTTTCTTTAACATAATCCTTTGATTACTTTGTAGATCAAGGTGATGGGTATAATTTTGGTAGTAATGTTAGCCATTGTAAAAAAAAAGGATTGTTAGTTTGCTTTAGTTTAGAGATACAGCGCAGAAACAGGCCCTTGGGCCCACCGAGTCCATGCTGACCAGCGATCCGCGCACATTAACACTATCCTACACACGCTAGGGACAATTTACATTCATATCAAGCCAATTAACCTTCAAACCTGTGCGTATTTGGAGTGTAGGGGATACCAAAGATCTCCGGGAAAAAACTCACGCAAGTCCCAGGGAGAACGTACAAACTACGTACAGGCAAGCACCCGTAGTCAGGATCGAACCCGGGTCTCTGGCACTGTAAGGCAGTAGCTCTACTGCTACACCACATATCATTGGTGCATGGTTGGCTGTGATGTCAGTCCATCTCGGGTACTGACCTCCACACCATCGAAGGGATTTACAGGAGTTGCTGTCTCAAATAGGCAGCCAGCAGCATCAGAGACCCACACCACCATGGCCACACACTTATTTCACTCCTGCCATCGGGAAGAAGATATTGGAGTATGGAAACTGTAACGCTCAGGTTCAGGAACAGCTTCTTCCCTACAACCTCAGGCTGTTAAACATTTCTTTTTTATTTTTTTATTTTATTTTTTTTATTTTTTTTACATTTCAACCTCCAAATAAGCTCTGAACTGCATATTGTGTGTGAAACTTCGGGTTTTTCTATTTGCGCTATGATTTCGCCAGGTTACTCGCTGTTCTCCTGTGCTGCGAGTGCAACATGTTTTGTTCCGATCAGTGGTATATTGTAAAAGTTATCGAGGTTTAAAAATATTTTTAAAAAACGCTCGTGTGCAGATTCCGTCAGTCAGCGCCACGCAGATTGATCTCTTCTCCTGTCAGTCAATGCCACGGCTGGGATGGCGACGCCCCTTACTGCCCCACCGGCGGCGGCCTGTCCCGCCTCACACACAAACTCCTCTCTCCCCTCCTCACCGTAACTTGTCTATCGTCTCCCCCACCACCGGCGGCGGCCGCGGGGGGGGTGGGAGGGGTGTTCAGTGGAGGCCCTGGTCCCGTCTCTCTCCCCCTCATCACTCACTCCTCTCCCCCACCCACCCTCTACGGCAATGGCGGTCCCGGCTACCCGCCCCCCTGGGTCCGTCTCCTCCGCCGTCGCCGTTACGGTAACTCGCGCTCACGGCCTTCTCGGAGGAGATCTTCTCTACCAGCTCATCGAAACTCGTGGTGCCCACCGTGACGAACACCGACTCCAACCCCCCCCCTCCCTGCGGCCCGGCGGCAGCAGCGAGCAGGTAGGCGGGTGGGGAGGGAGGGAATGGGCCGAGCGGCAGCAGCGGGAGGGCGAGGACGGGCCGAGCGGCAGCAGCGGGTGGTCGGACAGGTCGACAGGCAGCAGCGGGTGGGGACGGGCCAAGCGGCGGCTGAGCCGGAGTGGGCAGAGGGAGGGAGGGAGAGTCGGGATGCAGGGTGGTCGAGCAGTTTGCGCAGATTTTGAGTAACTCACACGCACACGCACTCACACACACACACACGATGCAAACTGGCCCAATCGTCAAGTCAACGGGATCTAAACCACAGCTAACAATGAATGACCTGTGGAGGAAGGAACTGCAGATGCTGCTTTTTATGGATGGAGGGAAGGAGTGACTGAGGGTAGGGGAAGGGAGAAGGAGGGAGAGCTGAGGGTGGGATTGGGGAAGGGGAGGAGGAGAGGGGAAAGAAGAGGGAGGGTGAAGAGGAGGGGGAGGGAATGCTGGGGAAGAGGGAAAATGAGCCGTGCCTGCGCAGTTGGGGGCTATGCGTGAGTGGTGCAATATTGCATTGGAGGGACGGGTTGCATTTGGGGAACAGGTGAGTGGTGGAATATTGCATTGGGGAACGGGTTGCATTGGGGGACCCGGCTTCTCGTGTGACAGGGACCCAACGGGTCTCACTTAGTCTAGTATGACAATAAAACTCTCTTGACTTTTGAATAATTGATGGTTGCACTGATGGTGGAAGTGTTAGCTGTTATTAGTTAGTGGACGGAATGTATGCAATCAAAGCCCCTGTGTTGTATCCACCCATCACTTGTCAGCCTTTGCCACAGCCCCACCTCTCTTTTCCATCATTCTCCCAACTCCTCCATCAGTCTGAAGAAGTATCCCGACCCGAAAGGTATCCGCCCATTCCCTCCACGGATGCAGCCTGAATTCCTCCGGCACTTGGTGATTTGCTCAAGATTCCAACATCTGCAGTTCCTTGTGTCCACACTGACTGCTAATATGCGTATTTGACCTCTTACTCTGCCCAGACTGACCATTAAGTCACAGAGCCTTCCATAAGGTACTGAGCCAAAGAAGTGGATGTACCTGATATTTAGAACATAATCTTTACTCCAGGCTTAGCTGGCTGCACTAGTCTGGTCCTGCTCATTTGAATGGGAGAGCTAATCTTCCTTTAAATGGTAGGTTAAGGTTTTTTTTTTGTTTGTTTAGTTTTATTAAAACTTTATTTCAATCTGTTTGTCACTAATCGACCAGACCTAAACTCCTGTGCCCTGGTTAGTGACGAACCAAGGAGCTTAGTTTACTCTAGATTTTATAGATACTGCGTGGAAACAGGCCCTTCGGCCCACCGAGTCCACACCAACCAGCGATCATCCGTACACTAGCACTATCCTACACACCAGGGATAATTTACAATGATACCAAGCCAATTAGCCTACAAACCTGTACGCCTTTGGAGTGTGGGAAGAAACCGGAGATCCCAGAAAAAAACCATGGGGGAATGTACAAACTCCGTACAGACAGCACCCGTAGTCAGGATCGAATCCAGGTCTCCGACATTGTGAGGCAGCAACTCTACCGCTGCACCATCGTGCCACACATTCATACACCACTCTACACCCGAGTGCATTGTTGGTGTTGATCCTGTCAGTGAAGCACTGTTATGGGCACGCTGTGGAGAACAGAGGTACTCGGGCAACAACTTTCAGACTTTCACGTTGAATTCTCATACAGCCTTCAAATCATAACATAAGAAATGGAAGCAGAGTTTGTCTATACAAGGAACTGCAGATGCTGGTTTACAAAAGATGATACAAAGACAAAGAGCAGGAGTAATTCAGCAGGTCAGGTCAGGTCAGGTCAGGAGTTTGTCGATATACCCTCTTGAACCTACTCTGCCATTCAATAAAACAATAGCTGACCTAAACCTGTGTGATGCTTCAAATATACTTCTGTGTAGCAATGTTGCAAAATTTTGAGATTTTAAAAATCAAGTCTGCAATTTATCCCATCAGATAAAGCATAAAAATAAGTTTAATTTGACACCTAATTCACTTTCATATCTTCAGTATTAAAAAAAGTTATGGCCATTTTCATATTCTGAAATTAGCATCTTGTTCCCTATTGCTTTTCCATTGACTTAACTCAAAAGCTGTGATCAAGGACAGTCAAAAGCCCATAACTTTCTTAAAAATTAAGAAAACTGAATGAAATTTTCAGTTATTATAGATTGAAGCATTCTGAAACAAATATGAAACAATCTTTCTTGGATGACCTGAAATTAAAGCATATAATTAGTTAGTTACCCAATTGTAGCTAATTACAAAATTCAATTACTAGATCTAAACATCTATCCATTCCTTAAGAAAAAGTTAACATTTTTAAATAGCCTAAGTGTTCAAATAACATTCACACAATAATTCACAATATAACATGATTTTTAAATCTCATTGTCATTAATTTATATGCCAAATGGAAGTAATTTAGTGTTTAATTCCTGTAAATTAATGGACATTTTAATCATCTTGCGAGTGGGTTTTTGTGGAACGCGCTGGTTTGGAACGTTGAATTTGCGGTGAATTTAAACCCCATATCGGCAGGAAAAATACTGCCAGTTCGTATATTTACATAGTCACCTTTTCGCAACGTAAAATTTTGATTAAAGGCATCCTTAGAAGCAAGTTTATATATAAAATAAACGGCTTTCCTTTACCTGTCCCGTGCGTGAAATCCATCCCCGTTGTCGGTGTTGACGGCTTTAGAAGATTATTTTTAATTTACTCCTGTTCGTAAAATATCCAGTGCAGTTTAAAAGAAACGTAATAAAACGGCAGTCGAAGCGATTATTCTTTAGCAGCTAATTTACCTGACAGACATCGATTTGAATAGGCTGGAGAAACAAGGCATTTTAAACCCGCCCCCCCCCCTCTCAAAGGCGCCAAAGTCGCGCACACGGGCAGTGACAGAACTGCAGCGGTGCTGATGGTAAGTTTTGTAACATACCTATTCTGTGTGATGACTCGCAATCAGTCTAAGTCTCACTATTATTCTCAGCGTAACATCCAGACCTTTATTGACAGTAGTTTTGCACACATTCTTGATTATATTATTGATTGCTATGTAAGCAGTATTTATAACATTGCCAAGAAAAAGATATGCTCTATGATAGTCGATGGATCTGTTTAAGTCCATAACATTTATAGAATCCCAACAAATGCTTTATTCCACCCAATTAATGTCCACCATACTCCCAACAACT
This sequence comes from Malacoraja senta, assembly GCA_038087875.1. Classification (NCBI taxonomy): domain Eukaryota; kingdom Metazoa; phylum Chordata; class Chondrichthyes; order Rajiformes; family Rajidae; genus Malacoraja; species Malacoraja senta. Next base: position 248,928,433 of record CM075977.1, on the reverse strand, counting down.
CTGCTCATTCTACCACTGCATAAATTTGCACGTAGAATGTTGTAGTTTGGTGTTTACTTCCCCGGTGGCATCTAAAGGCATTCTTATAAATTTTGCTTAGCCCCTTGACTAGTTTAATGAAATGATTTCAGAACGCTCTGCAGAAATATGTCGACCCTGCTATATTTACAGCATTTAAAACCAGACCATAAAGGGCCCCTTTGCCACATTGCTGTTAAGGTAAAAGGAGAGGAGGTGGGAGTGAGCGTAAGCCTTTTGGGGGCAATGTTATTTCAGATCTCCCAATTTATAGAAGAAAATAATAACTCATGCAGAGTTATTTGGGTTTCTAAATAAAAATATCAAGTTTCTAACCACAGCCTCTTAGAATGACCATGTAGGTGGGGTCCAAGAAACCACGCTGGACTGAGCAATTTCCAACACCAGTATCACTACTGTACTTCGAAATATAAAACTTTAATTTGGGGATATGCGAGCACGCGATATTTGTATAAATAGCACACTAGTATTTGTAACTCCTGCTCTGTTTTGAAAACATAGAACCCTATTTTAAAGTAACCCTGAACTCAAGATAAAGCCTAACTTTTCCATTTGATGGCAAGCACATATTGCTGGCTGCTCGTGATGCTTCCATCTTCCCACTGACTTCCTGGGGGATTTCACAATGGAAATTATGGTCATTGCTACTTTAAAACGTCATGTTGTCCTTTACAGCAAATGTGGGATCGATGTGGACTGAAAGCAATGAAACTCTATCATCCTGTACAATTTTGAAGTGTTTCAGAATCAAAGTTTAGTTTATTGTCACGTGTATCGAGGTACAGTGAAAAGCTTTTGTTTCGTGCTAACCAGTCAGTGGAAAGACAATACATGATTACAATTGAGCCATCCACAGTGTACAGTGATAAAGGGAATAATGTTTAATGCAAGATAAAGTCCAATAAAGTCCGATTAAAGATAGTCCGAGGGTCTCCAGTGAGTAATTCAGGACCACTCTCTAGTTGTTGGTAGGATGATTCAATTGCCTGATAGCAGCTGGGAAGAAATTGTCTCTGAATCTGGAGGTGTGCGTTTTCACACTTCTATACCTCTTGTCTGATGGGAGAGGGGAGAAGAGGAAGTGGCCGGGGTATGACTTGCCTTGATTATTCGGGTGGTCTTGCCGAGGCAGCGTGAGATGTAAATGAAGTCAATGGAAGGAAGGTTGATTTGTGTGATGATCTGGGCTGTGTCCACAATTCTCTGCAATTTCTTGTGGTCTTGGATGGAGCCGTTCCCAAACAATGCTGTGATGCATCCCGGTACAGATTCACCAATGACCTACAGTACATAGAAGATAGAACATAACAGCACAAGAACGGGCCCTTCAGCCCACAATGTCTCAGCAGAGTATAATGCCATCTACCTGCACATAATCCAGCCTAGATCAGATTGCACACTGGGTAGCTGGCAGTGCATGTCTGCCCTATATAACCCATACTAGAGATAAACCTTAGCGCCCTTATTCTTGTGTTAAAGCTGTTCTTGTAGTCCAGGCTCAAATGTTTCCTCAGTGTATGTGTCTGCTTCATTGTTGCAGCTATTGTTGCCAAACTTAATTCATACATAATTCTAATTGATATTTCTACTCCACTCTCAATGGCTTTCATTTATAAGCGTGGCACAATTTTTTTCTGGCACACGAGAGGTTGAGGGGAGACGTGATTGAAGTATATAAAATTATGAGAGGCGTATTTAGGGTAGACAATCAGAACCTTTTTCCCAGGGTGGAAATGTCAATGACCAGAAGGCATAACGTGAGGGGAAAAGTTTAAAGATGAAGTGAGGGGGAAATTTTATCTTAGACGGAGAGTGGAGGGTGTCTGGGAGGTGACATCAGGGATTGCGATAGGCACATGCAATAGTGGCATTTAAAAGGCTTTTAGGGAGTTGGTATGTCCCATTTACGTAAGCTCATAAAAATATGTGTTTCTCTCTTTTTCCGCTTTCTCTTTCTCTTTCTTTTCTAGGGTCTATTTCTTAACTCTTTTTCTTTTGTTTTTTAATTTTGCTCTTATAGGGTCTTCGTCCTTTTTTGTTGTCACATTTTCTACACTTTCACTTTTTCCTTCACTTTCTTCTTTCTTTCAATCTTTTCTTTTTCTAGTGTAAAAAATAAATGGAGTACATTAATTGTAAGAAGACATAAGTGACGAGTACTAATGTATGTGGTTGTAATGTAATGTACTTCTAATAAATAAAAATTAAAAAAAAAAAAAAGGCTTTTTGGAAAGGCACATGGATATGCAGAGAATGGAGGGATATGGATCATGTGCAGGCAGATGAGATTACTTTATCTTGACATCATGTTTGGTACGGCCATCATGACCAAAGCCTGGTACTCTGCTGTACTGTTCTATGTTTCATCTTCGATGCTAAGTATGGAGAACAATAAAACAATGTCACATTGTAGGCTTGGAAATGCTAATAGTATTCTCTGGAATGGAGGAGTTTGCGGGGAGACCTGACAGAAGTATATAAAATTACGAGAGACATTGATCGGATAGAAAAGTCAGAATCTTTTTCCCCAGGATGGAAAAACCAAATACTGTAGGGCATAATTATAAGGTGAGAGAGGAAAAGTTTAATGGAGATGTGCGGAGAAATGTTTTTTACACATGCCTGGAACGTGCTGTTGGGGGTGGTGGTTGATGCAGATACGATAGTAGCTTTTAAGAGGCTATTTGATAGGCATATCAGGGCTCTCACTTAACTTTTTTTCCCTGTTGCCAGCCGGGCAACCTAGGCAGATTTTTAGGTTGCCGAATGACAGTTTAGGTGGTCATTTAAGACTGCTTGCATAACGCGTGCGATAATGTGCTCGGTCGAAGTGCGTAGTTACCAGTCGGAATTATGCTCAATGAAGCATTCACATATTATTTCTGCTTCAAATAAAGTCACAAACTAAACATATTCACCAATCAAGACATGATATATACCACAATGACATGCAGCAAAATTATAATACAGTGTCTCAACTCTTTTTACATGTTGCAATGAATGCAATTTCTATTATTTCTTTCCACTTCCAAACAAAAATGTGGTCGGATTATTCAGCACATGGTCAACCTGTGTCAATAAATCCTGGACCATGGTAACATATATGCTTAATCATGCACATTACAGATTGATGCAAGCATGTTTTCTGTGAAGGACCGAAAATTATCATGACATGGCCATAGCATGGGTCTTTTCCTCTTGACTCTTCAATCAACAATCTCTGTTGTGCCCAGTCACAGCAAGGTAAGTTGATAAAGAATTGAATCGATCCGTTTGACACCTTTGAAGGAAGACACAGTAACAACATCAAGAGGGGAAAAATAGATACATAATATATCCCTTCTGCTCTAGGATTCTGTAATTTAAAAGAAATCAAGAGAATGGAAGTGTACTTTGATTTTATTTTTCTTGTAACATACTTGTTATTGTATTATTATTATTACCTGACCAGACCTACACCATACTTTTGATTGTACATAGTACCTCTTTTACTCTGTGCCCACTAAGAAGATGAGTCATGGAAGTAGGTGACTATATTGAATCAATCATGGAACTTGGCAAGTGAGATTGCCCAGAAGGGCAATAAAAATGGCTGAAGTGGGTATCTATTTATTTATTTATTTATTTATTTGGGGGGGGGGGGGGGGTGGTATCAACTTTAAATGAACAGAAACATTATATTTGTGAGAACTTGTGTGACTTTTCTGCTTGATATTTAAACCATCTGAAAAGCAAAATAAAGACAGAGCTGTTCAAATACATCTAAAAGTCACTTTAATTGTCATCTGAGTCGCTCTCGAGCAGACCATCCTCCTCATCAGACTCGTCACTGTCAGGGTGAGGTCCCAAGGCAGATGCTGCAGCTGGGCCTTCTCTCATGTCAGGCCTCCTTGCCCTCATCCCTCCTGCATGCCACAAGCTGATGGCTGGCCGGGGAACAAAGTCCTTGATGTTACTGGCATGCAGCATGATGAGGAGCTGGGTCTGTCACCTGGTCGTCCTGGAGGGAACTTCTGATGGTGGTCTTCAGCTGCTTCAGCCGGCTGAAGCCTCCCTCAGCTTCAGCTGAACTGGCCGGTATGGTAAGGATGAGGTCAAGGAGAGGGCAGATGTTGGGTAGCTCTTCTGGTGTGGGGCTTCAGGAACACTATGCTGTCTCACAACAACCCTTTCAGCAACATGGCTGTTACTTGGCACTACACTGGAGCATTAGGGGGAGCTTCAATGCCCAAATTTCAGGGTGGGTTTCTGATGTCTGAATCGTTCAGTTTTATTTTGTATTGGTCCGCTTCCAGATCCAAATCACCGCCTCTAACTTTTCACAGGGATGGATTCAGTGAGGGTAGACTGAACTCACCTCTCCCCTCCACCCCCCTCCTGCCCCATCCCTCCTTCTCCACTCCCCCCTACCCTTCTCCCTTCCCCTCTCCCCCACCTTCTTCCCTTCCCCGCTCTTCCTCCTCCCCGCTCCACTCTTCTCCCCCTTCTCCACTCCCCCCCCCTGCCCTCACATCCCCTCCTCCCCCTCTCCCTCCCTCCTCCCATTTTCCAACCTCCCCCCCTCCCACTTTCCCCAACGCCCCCCATTTGTGGACCCAGCCTGTGACAGCTAGATCCCACTAATAGTACTGCACAAAGTCTACTCCACATCATCTGTTTTAGTAACTGACTATGGGATAAATGCAGACTTTTGGAACAACACCCCCCCCCCCCCCCATCCGCCCCCTCGCCTCGCTTCAAAATAGGTGGTGGGTATTTAGACTCAGTGGCCGGGGCAGGTGGATGGCTCTGGTACATTGACAACATTGCCTGTACCCAGTTGAAAAGCCCGCTGCCTCTGGGAGTTTGGAGAGACCATTGGAAGGGAGATCTGCCTCTGGGACAACTCGTGACCAACAGTTTAGTTCCCATGCAGAATATCGGGGGTTCGAGTCCAACCCCTGTGTGACATTTAGTTCAGAGATACAGTGCCCTTTGGCCCATACACGCGAGGGACAATTTATAAATACCAAGCCTATCAACCTAGAGTTAGGGTTAGGGTTACCTCCCGCACTCCAAAGGCGCACAGGTTTGTATAAATTGTCCCTAGCGTGTGTGGAATAGTGTGCGGGGGGGATCGCTGGTCGCAGGCTGGGTCCACAAATGGGGGGCGTTGAGGAAAGTGGGGGGTGGGGGTTGGAGAAGGGAGGGAGAGGGAGAGAAGGGATGTGAGGGGAGTGGGGGGAGTGGAGAAGGGGAAGAAGAGTGGAGCTGGGAGAAGGGAGGAAGAGGGGGGAAGGGAAGAAGGAGGGGGGAAGGGTGGAGAAGGAGGGATGGGGCGGGAGAGAGGAAAAGGGGGGTGGAGGGGAGAGGGGAGTTCAGTCTACACTCACTGAATTCATCCCTGTAAAAGTTAGAGACAGTGATTGGATCTGGAAGCAGACCAATACATCTGTAAAACAGAACGACTCAGACATCTTTTCATTTGCACAATTGATTTTATTGTATTAATTTTAATATATTAATGTTTCAAATCCATGAATTGAAGGAAGAATATTTTACAGCCTATCTGTGGTCCCTAACCCTAACTGGGCGTCACCCGAAGGAGAGCATTTGCCAGCATGTATGTCGTGCAACTTGGACAGCGGGCGGCCTGATGCAAACTGGGCCGGCGTTTCTCAGAGAGCTCCTGCCTTATCCTTGTTCCCTGCCTTGCCGTGTGGAGTTGCTGCTTGTTTGTGAACCAGCGACTCAAGCAGCGGATTGGCGCTCAACATCGCTGCAAATTGTTCTGTTGCTGTTGTTTCCTTAAAGGGCCTGTCCTTTGCGATTTTCTTTGGCGACTGCAGAGCGTCAGTGACTGACACCGTTTAGTTTAGATTGGAACAGATTGGAAACAGGCCATTCTGCCGCACCGACCAGCGATCGCTGTACACTAACTAGCACTATCCGACACACTAGGGAAAATTTACAATTCTTACTGAAGCCAATTAACCTACAAACCTGTATGTCTTTGGAGTGTGGGAGGAAACCGGAGCTCCCGGAGAAAACCCACGTGGTCATGGGGAGAATGTATAAACTCTGTACAGACAGTACCCGTAGTCAGGATCTTTAAGGCAGTACCTTACCCGTGCATTGACTGATTCCGCACCTGCACTGTTACCACAAATGTCCACTTTTATGTCTCTATAAGTCCCAAGAGGAAAAGCCTAATTACCGTGGAGGCTTTGGAGAGGTTGCAAAGGAGGTTTACCAGAATTCTGCCTGGATTAGAGGATTTCAGCTGCAGGAAGAGGTTGAATGGACTTGGATTGTTTTTTCTGGAACCTTGGAGGTTGAGGGGATACTTGATTGAAGTATATAAATTATGAGAGGCATAAATAGATAGGGAAGTCATCCCAGTCTGAACCATTTTTCCCAGGGTGGAAATATCCTTCATTTCCATAGGGCATAGCTATGAGGTGAGAGGAGGTACGTTTAATGGAGATGTGCAGGGCATGTTTTTTTACACAGGAGTGGTGGGGGCCTGGAACACATTGCCAGAGTAGTGGTGGAGGCAGATACAACAGTGGCATTTAAGAGGCTTTCTGATAGGGACATGGAAGTGCAGCGATATAGAGATATGGACCATATACAGGCAGATGAGATCCGTTCAACTTGGCATCGTGTTTGACACAAACATTGTGGGCCGTTCCTGCGCTGTACTGTTCTATATTCTATGTTCTATGTAAGAGGACAATCAGTTCTAAGTGTCTTTCTACCGTTTGCCACGGTGGCATAGGAGGAACAAGGTGCTGATGATGATAGGAATCAACCCCTACCCAGCATCTGCGTGATGATGCTGCCATCTCTCAGGGCATCTGTATTAGACGTGTCTCCAATCTTGACAACAGAGCACCTACTAAAGGTGCACCAAGTAGCTAAATCCATGCCAGGAATCAGCAGTCACCCTTCCAATGTCATCCCAGGCCCATGTCCCTTCACTATTGCATGAGAACCATGGCGCCCGCCTGGAGTGGATCCAAGGCTCCTGCTCGCCTCCGAAGACCGAGACTCCGTCCAATTCTTCAATCTGAAGCAAAGTATCCAGAGTGCCACTGAGTTGATGACCAGTCCAGGGCAAAGGTTGGGATATGGACCACGTATTGGAAGGTCTTCACAAACTCGGAGTCGGTCGTGTTGTTGACCCGGCAGGAGGAGAGAGCCGGCGACACCGGCAGACGCTGGACAAAGGGCCGGGATGAAACCGGAGGCTGTAACTTTCCGCGCCGTCAAAGCCGACTGCGGGAGTCGCCCCCCAGGCACAAAGGCTGAAGGCCTGGGCAGGAACTGGCGAACCAAATGAGGTGCAACAGGCCTTTATAACCAGCTGCAGCTTGGACGATGTAATATAGTACCAAAATCTGGCGACTGTTGCATATGGACTCAGTTTGTCTGTTTCCATGCATGTGATATGTAATCGGGGATTGTCTTTATGTATGCCAATAATCACACTGATCTATATGCAAAAAAAATATTTTACTCTACCTTACTGGTACACGACAATAAAAGAGCCATTGAGAAGTCGGCTGCAATCTTTCCTCGATGATAACCCCTGGATAAGCCCATAGGAAATGCCACCTGCTCCTGAGTAAACTGTCGGTGGGATCCAGAAAAGCAGCTGGCATATTACAATACCTTAGAGGCAGTCGCGAAGAAAGGGTTGGTATCCAGTCAAAAGAAAAGAAAAATACTGAAAAATATATTTGTGACCCTACAGGAATTTGAAGGTCTTCAGCCAATTTACTTACTAAGGTGTCCCGACCCGAGACGTCACCTATCCAAGTTCTCCTGAGATGCTGCCTGACCCACTGAGTTACTCCAGCACTTTGTGTCCTTACTCAGGAATTCCTCATTTACCGTTTGAAGAGTTGATTCTGATGGCTGACGCGGAGTGTTAATTGTCCGAGGTTTAACAGCTCATTAAAGTCTGAAAAAGAAACCCAAAAGTAGCCAGGAAGACTTTTGACTGGGTAAAGTTACTGATGCAAAATGTTACCATAGTTATGATTTTTAGATCGGACCTTTTATTTTGTCCAATGTTACTTTAAAAAAATTGCAGTAACTAGCAAAACAAAATTCAAAAATCTGTGGGTAGAGTAGTCGGAATAGCAATTAAATTTCTCCAATCCATAATAAAGCAAATTCAAAACAGATTCATTTGACCTCATTGGATCGTGTCAAAGATCATCCAGTTCATTATAAAGGAAACACACAACATTAATTAGTTACTTCTAAATGCCATGACTTTGTCAATGTTCACAAACCCGTTTTATTTGACATCCTTAGCGAACAAGTTTCCACAAACGTTGATCAATGTTGAAGCATTGGTATTTAAATACCACATAAACATTTGCAGGGAAAGATTGACATTGGCCAAGATTGATCTGAATGCTATCATGTTTGCCTTTTATTTTTGCGACAAAGATCATTCTGGATTATCTTAAAACTAGTTCTTGATTGCACGGTTCAGATGTGCACAGTGTGCAAATCCAAGTGTGTTTAGAAAAAGAAATCTTGTAAAATACCTGGGAATGTTAATAATGCGTCGTAGAATTTTACAGCACAGGAGGAGGCTATTTGATTCATTACACCTCTCTGAAAGAGTTCTCCATTAGCCCCTTGATGAATGCCACATTTTTCAAGTTGTTTTCTGTTTCACAGGCCCTCTGGCCCTGTGCTTCCAAACTAAAGTGCTAACACTTGCTTTTATGTTTCTGCTCTTCCTGTGTTGGGCTGCAATACCCAATTTTTTTTAAACATATTTATTTAAAGAAAATGGGTGTCTCTGAGAAGGCCAGCATTTATTGCCGATCTCTAACCCTCGCCCAGAGCTATTGACTTTGTTTTGAAATGCATTATTCCTTTTGGTGAAAATTCTCCAACAATAAGGTCCCCGGATTTCGGACTCGGAGCCAATGAGGCTACAACAGACTAGTTCCAAGTCAGGAAGTTGTGGCAAACACAAAACGTGATATTTCTGGTCCTTGTCTTACCTACTGGGGAAATTGCAGATCCGTTGCAGTATGTGAGTAAAGTAATGTTGCCAATAATAAGCATTGCAGCCACGGCATGTCCACGATGGCAGGAGTGGATGTTTAGGGTGATGGATTATGTGCCAACCAAGCGAACTGTGTTATTCTGAATGGCATTGAACCTCTTGAGTGTCACTGGAACTGTGCTCTTCAGCCAAGTGCAAAGTATTCCATTACTCTCCTAACTTGTGTAGGGAGAAGCTGGAAAAGCTTTGGCAAGTCATGAGACGAGTTTAATGGGAATGGCATGGTGGTGCATATATTAGTGCTGCTGCCTCACATCCCCACCGACCAAGGTTCAATTCTAACCTCGGGTGTTGTCTATATTAACCTATCAGCAGTGGCGGACTGGCCAGGGTGTCAGCTTGCCCGATGGCAAGTGGGCCCCTGATGAAGTGGGCCCCCTATATCAAGTGGGCCCCTGATGAAGTGGGTCCCCTAATCAAGTGGGCCCCCTATATCAAGTGGGCCCCTGATGAAGTGGGCCCCCTTTGTCTCCTGGCAACCAATATTTTTGACCCAGTCAGCCACTGCCTATCAGCTCATAGAGTGATACAACGTGGAAACAGGCTCATCGGGCCAACTTGCCCACACCGACCAACATGTCCCATCTACACTAGTCCCACCTGCCTGCGCTTGGCCGATAGATTGTAAAGGCAGTGCAATCCAAAGTGGATAGAGTAAGATTCTATTTGGATGAAGATGATCTTTGCCTGGCATTTCAATGTTGTCTTACACATCCTCCCTGTGGCAATGTGGGTTTGTGCATGTAGACTCTATTCCTTGGAGCGCAGGAGGATGAGGGGTGATTTTATAGAAGTGTACAAAATCATGAGAGGAATACATTGGGTAAACGCAGAGTCTCTTGCCCAGAGTAGGGGAACCAAGAACCAGAGGGCATAGGTTTAGAGTAAAGGGCCTGTCCCACGTGGACGTCATTTGCGCGTAATTTACACGTCATCATTTACGCGTCACGATGCGCGCGTTGTGCCGCGCATGTGATGCGCGCATGGTGCGCAGTACGCGCGCATGGTGCATGGTGACATAGGCAGTGTTGCGCACGGCTCCCCAGGAATTTAGTATGTACAAAATCTTCGCGCACCATCTGCGTGACGCACAAATGACGCCCAAGTGGGACAGGCCCTTGAGGGTGAATCAAATAGCCTATAGTTTTGTTTATTTTATTGTCACATGCACCGGGGTACCGTGAAAAGTTTGTGTTGCGTGCTAACTAGTCAATGGAAAGACAATACATGATTTACAATTGAGCCACCCACATGATTAAAAGGGAATAACATTTAGTGCAAGGTAAAGTCCAATTAAAGGTGGTCCGAGGGTCACCAATACAGTCATGTTTTACGACCTGTGGAGTGTTTTTTCTATTTACTTCAATTCTACTGGTAAAACCACATTTGGTTAAAACATTGCTTTGATGTTGAGAATGGGCCGTCTCACCCCAACTTTAGAATATGGCCTGTTTGGATTGTAAGTAATCACACTAATTAGTTAGTGACAATGGCCACATAATTGGTTGTATAGTGGATAATGAAGAAAAGGCAATTTAAGATTACAACAGAATCTAGATCATCTGAGACAGTGGACCAATGAAGGGCAGATGAAAGTTAAGTGTGAAGTGATGTGTTTTAGGAAATGTAACCAGGACAGGACCTACACGGTGAGTGGCAGGCCCTGGGCAGAGTTGTAAAACTGAGAGATCTATGGATAGATACATGGTACAAAAGTGGTGAACAGGGAGATAGGGTGATGGAGAATGCATATGGCATGCTTGCCTTTATCGCTCAGGGCACTGAGTTCAAGAGTGACACAGTACAATCTGAACTGGTCAATTACTGCCCAGTCAGCCCACTTGCAGTCATCAGCAAATTGATGGAAGCTGTTGACGAGGGTAATATGAAGCACTCACCACAAAGTACCTTAATAAGACCACACCTAGAATATTGTGTGCAGTGCTGGTCGCCAAACCATAGCCGGAATGTGTTTAAATTAGAGAGGATGCAGAAACAATTCACAAGGAAATGTCATATCCAGGTGCGGTCTAACTAACGTCTAATTAGTATATTCTAGTTTGGAAACCCAACTAAAAACTGGGTGAGTGCTTCACATTACCATCGTCAACAACTACCATTAATTTGCTGATGACTGCGAGTGGGGCTGACGTGGCAGTAATTGTCCAGTTTGGATTTTCCCTACATTTTATGAACACCACACATTTAAACCATTTTCCACATTGTTGGATAGACACCATTATTAAAGCCATACCAAAACAGCTTGTGTTCATACTCCACAGGAATCTGTCTCGTGCTTCTTCTTCTCATCCGAACATCACGCCCTTAGCATCCCATTCTCTCTCACGTTCCTGTCTTGCTTCTCTGGAAATGCAACAGTGGGAGCTGATATCATTTTACAGTGTAGCAACCTTGGGGAGGAAGTGTACAGTTTCTAACCATTAATCACACACTGCCAAATTGTCACAATTTCCATCCCAGAACCCAGTTGTTCCACTGAAGTTCGGCAGAATAAAGGCAGCCGGCTGCCAATGCCAGTTTTATTCCTCTTATGTTTCTGTGAGGTACTTTTGCTGGGTTGCTTGGCCATTTCCGAGGAAGGTAGGAGTCAACCACGTTGCTGTGAGTCTGGAAATACATGTGGGCGAAACTGTCCAAATAAGGATGCAGGTTTATTTCCCAAAGGATTTTAATGAACCAGATGATGGTTACATTGGTTCATCACCATCTTCCCTGGCTTAACTACTTATTTTAAATAGTTTAACGGATCTCATCAACTGAATTTAAATTTGGGGCATTTCAGCGAAAGGTTTGAATTGTAATGGTGGGCTTTGGGCGAAAGACAATCTGCCAGAGGAACTCAGTGGGTTTTGTCTGTGGAAGGAAAGGGAGAGTTGATGTTTAGGGTCAAGACCTTGAATCAGGTCCCTGTTGCAGGGATAGACACAAAGTGTTGGAGTAACTCAGCAGGTCAGGTAGCATCTCTGGAGAAAAAGGATGGGTGATATTTCGGGTCGGGATCCTTCTTCACACCAGTGTCTTCACCCAAAACATCGACAATCCTTTTGCTTCCACTGATCAAATGATCGATCCACTGAGCTCCTTCAGCAGTTTGTTTTTTGCCCCAGACCATAGCATGTAGAGAATCTTGTGGCTTCATGCTGGGCTTTGAATTTGTTTTGTCCAAACCTCTGGGTTGCCAGAGTTGGGCCGCCAGCTTCAGATCCCACCACCAATTGTGGTGGGATTTTAATCTGTTGATCAAGAATTCTGAGTTAATAGGTAGATACAAAATGCTGGAATTACTCAACGGGCCAGGCAGCATCTCTGGAGAATATGGATTGGTGACGTTTCGAGTCGGGATCATTCTTCAGACTGAAGAAGGGTCCTGACCGGAAACACTACCTATCCATTTTCTCCAAAGATGCTGCCTGCACCGCTGAGTTACTCCAGCATTTTATGTCTCTCTTTGCTATAAACCAGTATCTGCAGTTCCTTTTTATTACACTCTGAGTTAATAGTGTGGTTTAACCACAGCGACATCATTACCAGAGGGACCCGTTGCTGGGAGGAAATGACTGCTGTGCCCAGCTCTTGCCCGTCTGACACTGTAACCTGCTGCCAAAGAGAGAGTGGCACCATCAGAGAGTAACAACAACAGTGATCCCTAACAGTGTAGTGATGGTACAGTGGTTAAACCAAACTATTAATCCAGAAACCTGGACTAACAGATTCAAATTTAGTTTAGTTTTAGTTTGGAGAAACAGGCCCTTCGGCCCACCGGGTCCGCACCAACCATTGATCCCCGCACATTAATACTACCCTACACATACTAGGGACAATTTTACCTTCATACCAAGCCAATTAACTTACAAACCTGTACGCCTTTGGAGTGTGGGAGGAAACCGAAGATCTCGGAAAAAAAACACACAGGTCATGGGGCGAACGTACAAACTCCAAACAGACAATCGTCTGTAGTCAGGATCGAACCTCAGGAACATATAGACAAGTACATGGATTGGACAGATTTTGAGAGATGTGGGCCAAACACTAGTGTAGATGGGACATGTTGGCCAGTGTGGGCAAATTGGGCTGAAGGGCCTGTTTCCATGCTGTGACACTCTGTTACTATGTATAGAGGAGGGAAGCAGGAAGATTGGCAAAGGAAATGTTGAGAACATCCGGTTTGCAGATGACCAGCATATGGGCTAGGGTTTTGGAAGTGGGATGGGGCAAAAAGTAGATAGGGCTTTGAAGTATTCATCAGTGACTCAGTGTCAGATCAATACATTTCAGATCAAACTAGATAAACTCGTGATTTTCTCCACAGTGATCCTGAAACATTAATTGTGCATCTGTAACTGCTTAAGCACATCTCTTAACTTCTCCTGCGGGTTTGGTTTCCTTCCCGCTTTTGCGTTCACTTACCTATTAACATATAGTTAGATGTCAGCAACATGTGCAATCTATGATTTTTTTGTGTAACAGTCATTATTTTATCTTTGTCTGAAGCCCAAGCAAATTGGCTCAATGTTCATGCTTACTTTGGAAAAAAATCAATATTGTAAACGTTCTTGGTGCTGCTGCAAGATTTCAGAGGTACAACATGTTTCCAAAATAGATGTTATGCTTTCTTAGAACTACACAAGTGCACTCATGTATGACTATAAAACTGCATTCATTTCTGTCATCTGCATGATCATGGGCTAGTTTAGAATGACATACAGGGCACACATAAAAACTGAATTTACAATGTAATCTGCTGAATGATGCTCATTATTATTATGATTATTATGTTTCAATATTATAACATGCATACACCTGATTTTATCAAATTCATTCACTAGTGCATTCAAGGGAAAGACAATCAATTTCCAGCACCGAAATAAGTTAAAGGTAGACACAAAATAGTGAGTTCTACATTCTCATCAATCCGAGATAAACTTCTTTCTCGTTTATTGGCAACTTCTATCAACAAAGTAAAGGATATTATGAACAACATCCAGTGTGTTGCTATTTCAGCAACACTTTTAGACTTCAGACTTTAGAGGTACAGTGTGGAAACAGGCCCTTTGGCTCACTGAGCAATCGTGCCGACCAACAACCACCCCGTACACTAGTACTATCCTACCCAATAGGGACAATTTACAATTTACAGAAGCCAATTAACCTACAAACCTATGCATCGATGGAGTGTGGGAGGAAACCAGAGCACCCACACGGCCACAGGAGGAATGTACAAACTCTATAAAGACAGCATCTATAGTCAGGATCGAACCGGGACTCTGGCCCTGTAAGGCAGCAACTCTACCGCTGCGCCACTGTGCTGCCCTAAACACCATCTCCATTCAGTTGAGTGCAATGTATGAGTTGGTGGAACCAGAGCAGTTTGAGAGCATCGCTTAGTAGAAGTAGTAGACTTTTTACCATTCTTCTTCTTCTTCTTGTGTATGGCGTGCACAGCCTAAAGTTGCAGGACAACTTGTTCTATTTGATCTTATTTGATTGTGCACGCCGGGTTGATTGCATTCATTGAAACCACGTGAAGGTTACAATCTCCCACCCCCTACTTTTTACCATTAAGGCATCCTTTTCCAGAAAGCATGTTAATGCCATACAGAGTACAGCATAGAATCAATAGGATTATGTCAGGGATAGAATGCAAACCATATGATGTCAAACAGACTTTTAAGGGAATTATTCCCTTCACAATAGTTATATTACTTATCTTTATGGAAATCTAATCTACAGAGAATCATTTCATTCCAACATTTTCCAGATGATTCCATACACTCAGTCATCTCTTCGCTGCTCATTCCATCAAAGTTCTGCAGCTTTCATCATATCTGTCTTCTTCTTCTACTTCTTCTTCTTCTTGCGTATGGCGTACACAGCCTAAAGTTGTAGGACAACTTGTTCTATTTGACCTTATTTGATTGTGCATGCCGGGTTGATTGCATTAGTCGAAACAGGGCAGACCACGCGAAGGTTGCAATCTCCCACCCCCATCATATCTGTGATGAGAAAAATGTCGTTACATTAATGTGGTGGCCAAAGAAAACCATTTCTGATATCATTAAAGCCCATTTAACTTCACAGAATTGTAATAAGTTTTTACATTCAAGTCAAGTGAGTTTATTGTCATGTGTCCCTGATAGGACAATGAAATTCTTGCTTTGCTTCAGCACAACAGAACATAGTAGGCATTGACTACAAGGCATTCTATAAATATATACACACATGAATCAATATACTGATAAAGTGCAAATAACAGTATTGGCTAATAAAGTTCAGTGTTATGTCCGAGCCAGGTTTAATAGCCTGATGGCTGTGGGGAAGTAGCTGTTCCTGAACCTGGTCGTTGCAGTCTTCAGGCTCCTGTACCTTCTACCTGAAGGTAGTAGGGAGATGAGTGTGTGGCCAGGATGGTGTGGGTCCTTGATGATACTGCCAGCCTTTTTGAGGCAGCAACTGTGATAGATCCCCTCGATGGAAGGGAGGTCAGAGCCGATGATGGACTGGGCAGTGTTTACTACTTTTTGTAGTCTTTTCCTCTCCAGGGCGCTCAAGTTGCCGAAACAAGCCACGATGCAACCGGTCAGCATGCTCTCTACTGTGCACCTGTAGAAGTTAGAGAGAGTCCTCCTTGACAAACCGACTCTCCGTAATCTTCTCAGGAAGTAGAGGCGCTGATGTGCTTTCTTAATAATGGCATCAGTGTTCTCGGACCAGGAAAGATCTTCAGAGATGTGCACGCCCAGGAATTTGAAGCTCTTGACCCTTTCAACCATCGACCCGTTGATATAAACGGGACTGTGGGTCCCCATCGTACTCCTTCCAAAGTCCACAATCAGTTCCTTGGTTTTGCTGGTGTTGAGGGCCAGGTTATTGTGCTGGCACCATATGGACAGTTGCTCGATCTCTCTTCTATACTCTGACTCATCCCCATCAGTGATACGTCCCACAACAGTGGTGTCGTCAGCGAACTTGATGATGGAGTTCGCACTATGTCCGGCTACGCAGTCATGAGTATAGAGTGAGTACAGCAGGGGGCTGAGCACGCAGCCTTGAGGTGCTCCCGTGCTGATTGTTATCGAGTCTGACACATTTCCACCAATACGAACAGACTGTGGTCTGAGAGTGAGGAAGTCGAGGATCCAATTGCAGAGGGATGCGCAGAGACCCAGTTCTGCGAGTTTGGTAACCAGCTTGGAGGGGATGATTGTGTTAAATGCCGAGCTGTAATCGATGAATAACAGCCTGACATATGAGTTTTTGTTGTCCAAGTGGTCCAGAGCGGAGTGGAGGGCCAGCGAGATCGCATCCACCGTTGATCTGTTGTGGCGGTAAGCGAACTGCAGTGGGTCCAGGTTTTTGTCGAGGTAGGAGTTGATCTGCGTCATGATCAACCTCTCAAAGCACTTCATCACCACAGGCATTAGTGCCACAGGTCGATAGTCATTGAGGCACGTCACCTTACTCTTCTTGGGCACTGGTATAATTGATGCCCGCACAGTGAAGACAATGATTTTGTGACTAAAACCAAATACAATACTCCAAACACAGGTGCCTTCATCCTCTGTCTTCTTTTCTTCCCCTGTGGCCAGCATCAACGTTCCATTGTTTGCCTGCATCATGTGGCCAAACTATCGTCTTGTGTCATTCAAATAATTCAGGATCATATACATATGTTATTCAGCACTGTACTTACATCTCCTGACATATATCATCATTGTGTCCCAGTCTATACAATTGGCTATGATTGCAATATACTTTTTGCTTTTATTTAAAGGCCAAAATATTGTCCAGATTTCCCAAAGCAACAAGTTTGGGTCAGCAGTACGTTTTACAACCTGACCAATTGAAGGTAAAATCAGGTGGAAGGAAGACAAAACAGATAACCGACCTGAAATCTCCCCCTTCCCAGCAAATGTAGTAGGTTGTCGACACGAGGAACAGCAGAAGCTGATTTACACACAAAAACACACAAAGTCCTGGAGTACATCAGCAGGTCAGGCAGCATCTCTGGAAGATTAGTTGAACTTTAAGGCTTGTTAGTGCTGCATGAGGGCAGCTTCGAGCAAAAAAAACCACGCTTCAGAACAAACATTTTCCAGTGGTGCACAGATGCCATCGACAACGTTAAGTTACATGTTTAGCAAGTAAAGGGCCTGTCCCACGGGTAGGCGATTCCAGGCGGCAAGCGCGACCTAGCAGGAAGCGGAGGCCGCGGGGTCGGTCCCACGTAGATCGACGGAGCCGTATGTAGTTGGTCCAGACACCGAGCGGGGCTCAGAAAAACTGACACTGTCCAAAAATCCCGTGCGGCAACGGCCTGCCGCCCTGCTGCCGCCTGGACGCCGCGCGCACCGCCTGGACGCCGCGAGCACCGCCTGGACGCCGCGCACCGTCACGACGGAGTAGGCTAGCGCGTTGCGTTGCGCTATGACGTCATCACCCGACGCCGCGCTCGCCGCATGCTCATGGGACAGGCCGTACGGTAATCACTCGGCCTCCGCGCGGCAAACGCTTCCGGTTAGGTTGCGCTTGCCGCATGCTCGTGGGACAGGCCGTACGGTGGCACCCGCGCGGCCCCCGCTTCCGGAGAAGTTGCGCTTGCCGCCTGGAATCGCCTGCCCGTGGGACAGGCCCTTAAGTAACTGCAGATGCTGATTTAAACAGAAGATAGACATAAAAATCTGGAGTAACACAGCGGGTCAGGCAGCATTTCTGGAAAAAGGAACAGGTGATGTTTTGGGTCGAGACCCTTCTTCAGAGTGTGACGCGCTAGCTTTTTGTGTCTATCTTAAGTTATATGTTTCTGCTCAGTGTCAGCATGTAGAGTCACAGTCACACAGCACAGAAACAGACTCTTCAGCTAAACCAGGCCATGCCAACCAAGATTATCCATCTACACTAGTTCCACATGCCCCCTATAAACCTCTAAATCTTTCCTATCCATGTTCCTACCCAAATGTTTTTTAAATGTTGTTATAGCTCTTGCCTGAACAGCCTCCTTTGGCAGCTCATTCCACAAACCCACCGCCCGCTGTGTGAAAAAGTTGGCCCTCAGGTTTCTATAGAATCTTTCCCCACTCACCTTAACTTCAGAGAAGCAGACAGGTTTAAGGCTAACCAGTGTAAAAGTGAAAGGACACATTACTGAAAAAAACAAGTGGCATTCAGAGTTTTATTAGTGGAGTCATTGGACACAGAGGTTCAAAAGTCTCATCTGCATAAAGGAGGCTATCTTTGGAAAACCAGATGCCAGTAGATGAGTTTAGAGGAGGTGCATGTCTCACCTGGAAAGTCTTCTGGGGATCCAGAGTGGATATGAGGGAAGAGGTTTGCGGACAGGTGCTAAATCTCTTGCATCTT
Organism: Malacoraja senta; assembly: GCA_038087875.1. Lineage (NCBI taxonomy): Eukaryota > Metazoa > Chordata > Chondrichthyes > Rajiformes > Rajidae > Malacoraja > Malacoraja senta. Next base: position 248,909,937 of record CM075977.1, on the reverse strand, counting down.
GGGAGCAGATATGGCAGAGGAAGAGAAAATGAGAGTCTTTGCAAGAAACAGGGTGGGGGAAGGTGCAGTCCAGGTCACTGTGGGAGTCTGTAGGTTTGTAGTAGATGTCAGTCAATAGTCTGTCTCCTGTGAAGGAGGCAGAGTGATTGAGAAAGGGGAGAGAGGTGTCAGAGATAGTCCAAGTGAATTTGACGGCAGGGTAGAAGTTAGTGGTAAAATTAATGAAATCAATGAGTTCTGCATAGGTTGGGGGATGGTGCCAATGTACGTTTGGAACAAGGACTGTTCAAAGTAACCAACATGTGTGTGCCCATAACTACATCTTTAATGAAGAACATGAGAGGAGTCAAAACTAAAATTGTTGAGGCTGAGGACAAGTTCTGCCTAGTGGAGGAGAGTGTTACTAGAGGGGAACTGATTTGGTCTCTGTTCAAGGAAAAACTGGTGGGCCCCGAGACCTTCCTTGTGGGAGATGGAGGTACAAAGGGACTAGAAAGCTATGGTAAAGATGAGGCAATCGGAGCAACTCCACCATTGCACCTCTGTGCCGGCCCAAAAAACTGAAAGTTGTTGAAGAGCGTGTGTGTTGTCATGGATATGATCAGCAGGGACCAGACAAGGGGGGATAGAATGGAATCAAGATATTTGGTGATGAGTTCTGTGGGACAGGAACAGGCAGAAACTTGCCCTGAGATGTCTCAGTGGGAAAATTGTGTTCACAGTCCAGTTTTTCACACCTAAACTAGTTGCCATGAAATGCTCACTTGGGATAAGCCTAGCCATTTTGCAAAGACCGCTTCTGAGAGAAGTTTGGATGCCAACCTAATTGGCCAGCTGAGTCAGTATACACTAAAGTACATTAAACATTTGTGGCCATTCCTGTGATGAATCACTTACCTGCGTCAACCATTTCCACAGCTCTCCAACTACTGCCCTACTCCTCTGGCCTGTTAAACTGTCAGCTGAAAACTGATTGCTTGGCAGCAACTAACTGTCTGAAATCCCATTCCACTCCCTTTGGAACCATGTACATTCTGCAATAGTGTAAAGGGTGTGAATGCCTCTTGGAACAAAATCATGGAGTCATACAGCACGGAAACAGGCCCTCCAGCCCAACTTTCCCATGTTGACCAAAATGTCCAACCTATGCTAATCACACGTGCCCGCTTTTGACCCACATCTCTCCAAACTTTTCCTATCCATCCACCTGCGAAAATGTCTTTTAAATGTTGTTATGGTATCCACCTCAACTACATCCTCTGGCAGCTCTTTCTATATACATTTCTGTGTGAAAATGTTGTCCCTCTGGTTTCAATAAATCTTTCTCCTCTCTCCTTAAACCTAGGTCCTCTGGTTCTTAAAAGTGTTCAAGGTCTGTTTCCTCCTCCCTTATACATCAATTTTTTTAAAGCGTCCGACTTTAGTTCAGTTCAGCTTAGTTCAGAGATACAACACGGAAACAGGCCCTTTGGCCCACCGAGTCTGCACCAACAAGCGATCCCCTTACACTAGCACTATCCTACACACCAGGGACAATTTACAATCTTTACTAAAGCCAATGAACCTACAAACCTGTACGTCTTTGGAATGTGGGAGGAAACCGGAGCACCCGGGGGGGAAACCCACGCAGTCATGCAGTGACAGGGAGAACTTACAAACTCCGTGCAGACAGCACCCGTAGTCAGGATCGAACCCAGGTCTCTGGCGCTGCAAGGCAGCAACTCTACCGCTGCGCCACCATGTAGTCAATTCTGTGCTGAGGTCCCCTAAGCTGCTGAAGCTTTCTGCCGGTGGATTACAATGGTTCACGTGTATTACCGCTTCAGCACATCAACTGCCCTGCAAACTCTATCTTAATTTAATTAATGTATGTAATTAAATTAATTTAATTCAGTCACAAAATGCTGGAGTAAGTCAGTGGATCAGGCAGCATCTCTGGAGAACATAGATAGAAGTGTCCCAACACGAAACATCGCCTATCCATGTTCTCCAGAGATGCTGCCTGAGCTACTGAGTTACACCAGCACTGTAAATCTTTTTGGTTGTAAACTGGCATCTGCAGTTCCTCATGTCTAATTTAAGTTAGTTATCTAATGTATTAAATATAAAACTATATTGTTGCTTGTACCTTACCAAAGAGCCTTACTCACTAAAGTCAATACTCCGTAGACAATGCAAATGATGTGCAACATCTAGTTTTACATCATCAAGCTGAATTGCTAAAATTAAAATATAATAATCTAAACCATTTTTTCTATCCTGGCCAAGGCCAACATACTTGGCATCATTGCTAACAAGAATCACTTATTCTGGGGTAAAATATCCATATTCCATAAATAATTAAGAGTTAAATAAGAAGGCTGAACAATTAAAGGAGGCACAAGAAACTCCAGATGCTGAAAATTGAAGAAACTAACCCAAAGTGCTGGAGGAACTCAGTGGGTTCCTCCCACAGATGCTGCTTGACCCATTGAGTTACTTCAGTGCTTTGTGTTTACGTTAAACAATTAGTTTAACTCGGGATTAAGGACGTACCCTTAGAAAAGAGATGGGGAGGAATTTCTTCACTCAGAAGATGGTGAATCTGTGGAATTAATTGCCACAGAAGGCAGTGGAGTATTTTTAAAGCGGATATTAACAGGTGCTTGATTAGTAAGGGTGTTAAAGGTTATTGGGAGAAGGCAGGAGAATGGGGTTGAGAGGGAATCTAAATCAGCCATGGTTGAATGGTGGAGAAGACTTGATGAACCATGACCTAATTCTGCTCCTATGACGTGAACTCATGAACTTAATTGGCCAGGTGAACCAATAATCGCCAACTGAACACTCAATTTGCCACCTCAGTTTGTGAAGGTTGATCACAGGCCACAGACATCCTGAGAAGGACCACACGTCTGTCAAAGCACTAAAGCACTGTCAAAGCAAGTGAAAAATGCCTGCTGTCACTTGCAATGTTGCTCATCCCTGAAATTATTTTTTCACGAAAGTAAGATGCTGCAGAGAATTTATTAACAAAACTTTGAAAGTTTCTGTTGGCTTCCTCAATTACTCCAGGGAGGAAAAACATTCTGAGTAAGTGACGTCAACTCCTGAATAGAGGGAGAAAATATTTTCTTTAACTTTAGTCTGTGTGATCCAACAAGATTAACAATTAGCCATTTTGAGTGTTAGGAAATGTAAAGCACATTAGGTTTTTGTCATCATATACTTCAGTTTCAATAAGAATGTGTCTTAATGAAATGTTGTTAAGATTGTAGTAATAGGAACAGGCAAACACTCTGCTCAAGCTTAATTAAGATGTAAAATAAAACAAATTCACAGAGATAAACCCAAATCTGGAGACACAGGATGTCATACATACTGGAAAATTGCAAATTCCCCAATATGAGAGTTTAGTTTAGTTTTCAAGGCCCACTGAGTCCGCACCGACCAGTGATCCCCGCACATTAACACTATCCTACTACTAGGGACATACGCATACACCAAGCCAATTAACCTACAAACCTGTACCTCTTTGGACTGTGGGAGGAAACAGAAAATCTCGGAGAAAACCCACGCGGTCACGGGGAGAACGTACAATCTCCATACAGACAGCACCCGTAGTCGGGATCGAACCTGGGTCTCCGGCGCTGCAAGCACTGTAAGGCAGCAACTCTACCGCTGTGCCACCGTGCCGCCCAGGTTCTCATCAATTTATGTTATTGGATAGAAAATCCCAGGCTGGAGCGTGCGATTTCCTCATCTACACTCTGCACCACAAGCACCAGAGCAGATTTAGTGTTTCAGACAGAAAGAAAAACTCACAGCTGCTCTGACGAAATGATGTTAGAATGGAATAAGCAGTTTTGTGTAAAATAATGGAGTTTCTATTAAACGGAATCAGAAAATAAAAGGAAATGTACGTTTCCATTGATGATAGTACCCAGACAAGTCTGCTTGCATTAAGTTGCAATATGGTAAATGCATTATGGTAGTAATGGGAACAAAATTGAGGATTACATTTATAGGCAATTTGCAGAGGTTTATAGCAATGATTATAACAATGGTGGTGAAAATTATGGGGTGGACAAGCACTTTAATAATCCTAAATTGGGAATTAGTTTGTGCTTAAATAAATGTTAATGGCTCGTACATATTTTGTGGTTGTTTCTTTAATTAGTGTGCAAATTGTACTCCAAAGAACCAACCAGATCCTGAACATAGTTTATTACGGATAATGAGGCACAGCCATCAAGTAACATAATGTTCTCAGGATATTTTCAAGTTGTCAACTTAGGAAGTGAAAAAGTATTTGTTTCATAAATGCGATTGGGAGAAGATGGCAAAGGTGCTAATTATAGCACGGAAACAAAAACTGTGTCAAATCATTGGAAATAAAAGTTAGCCTGTGTTGAACAGAGGGTAAGACAGCAAATTGTTGGTCAATTCATTTCTCCTACCTTGCAGTGAAACTTCTGGGTTTGAATGTTCTGTTTTGTTGGAACAATAGCCGGATTTCAAATGAGCTACAATTTGTCGTAGTCGTGCAGAGTTTTCCAGCACAAAAACAATATGTTGGGACTACCACATCCACCAATTATCAAGAGCCCATCTGCACTAATCCTACATGAATACTTCAAGTAGCCCTTGCTTTCCCTCCACTTCAAGTAGCCCTTGCTTTCCCTCTCTCTCCATCCCCTTCCCCTTCCCAATTCTCCTACCAGTCTTAATATCTCCGACTACATTTTATCTCTGTACCCCCCACTCCCCTGACATCAGTCTGAAGAGGGGTCTCGACCCAAAACAACACCCATTCCTTCTCTCCAGAGATGCTGCCTGTGAGTTAATCCAGCATTTTGTGTCTATCTTAGATTTAAACCAGCATCTGCAGTTCTTTCCTACATATGAATCCCTTTTCACTTTCCCTACATTCTCTTCAACTCACCCACATTCAAGAGTCAAGAGAGTTTTACTGTCATATGTCCTGAAACGGAACAATGAAATTCGAACTTGGAACAGCACAACATATACAAACATAGTACTCTGTAAACACCATAGTGTTTAATAGCCAGGTTGTAGGGATGAATCTGCCCCTGAACCTGGACATTACAGTTTTCAGGTTCCTCTACCTTCTTCTCCATGGTAGCAAATGAGAATGCAACCAGGGTGGTGTGGGTCCCTGATGATGCTGGCTGCCTTTCTGAGGTAGCAACTCCTGTAGATCCCTTTGACGGTGGGGAGGTCAGTACCTGTGATGGACTGGGCAATGTTCAACACTTTTTGCAACCTTCTTCGTTCCCTGGAATTAATTAGTAAGGGTGTCAAGGGTAATGGGGAGAAGACAGGAGAGTGTGGTTGAGAGGGAAAGATAGATCAGTCATGATTGAATGGTGGATAAGATTTGATGGGCCGAATGGTCTAATTCGGCTCCTATTACCTATGGCCGTCCCTGTTGCCAGGCTCTCTACTATGCACCTGCAGAAGTTCAAGAGAGTATTCGTTGAAATGCCAAATATCGTCAATCTTCTTAGGAAGTAGAGGCATTGATGGGCTTTCTTTGTGATTGCATCAATGTGCTGGGTACAGGACAGATATTCAGAGATATGCACGCCCAGAAATGTGAAGTTTCTGGCTCTTTCCAGCACCATCCCGTCAATAAAGAGTTTTGTGGATCCTCGACATTCCTCTTTCAAAGTCAACTTTGATTGATGTTGAGAGCAAGGTTGTTGTTCTGGCACCATTTGGTCAGTTAGAAACATAGAAAATAATAAATAGGTGCAGGAGGAGGCCATTCGGCCCTTCGAGCCAGCACCGCCATTCATTGTGATCATGATCAATCTCCTTCCTATACTCTGACTTAACGTTATCTGTAATTCCAACAAAGGTGGTGTCATCAACAATGATGGTGTTCAAGCCCTGCCACAGCTTCAGAATGTCCGCCTCATCCTCCAGAGTGAAACCCTTTTTGCTTTTGCATGGGCTTATTAAGGTCAATCATCTAGATACTAGAGGCAATTTATAGTGGGCAACCAAACAAAGATATTGGGATATGGAAGGAACAGGAGCACCCAGGAGAAACCCATGCTGTTTAGATTAGTTTAGTTTAGTTTATTTTCACGTGTACTGAGGTACAGTGAAAAGCATTTGTTGCGTGCTAACCAGTCAGTGGAAAGACTATACATGATCACAATCGAGCCATTCACAGATAAATGATAAAGGGAATACCTTTATCACGTACCTTTAGAAAGTATTTGAAGAGGAATTTCTTCAGTCAGAGGGTGGTGTATCAGTGGAATTCATTGCCACAGTTGGCTATGGAGGCTGTCAATTATTTTGTTTAAGGTGGAGATTGGTAGATTCTTGATTAGTAAGGGTGTCAGGGGTTATGGGGAGAACGCAGGAGAGTGGAGTGGAGTTGAGAGGGAAAGATAGATCAGCCAGAATAGACTTGATGAGCCAAATGGCCTAATTCTGCTCAGAGAATTTATGAAGTCATGAAGTAATGTTTAGTTCAGGATAAAGTCCAGTAAAGTCTGATTAAAGATAGTCCGAAGGCCCCCAGTGAGGTAGATATTAGCTCATGACCACTCTCTGGTTGTTGATAGGATGGTTCTGTTGCCTGATAACAGTTGGGAAGAAACTGTCCCAGAATCTGGAGGTGTGCATTTCCACACTTCTACACCTTTTGCCTGATGGGGGAAGGTAGAAGAGAGAATGACCGGGCTGAGACTCATCATTGCTTATTTCACGGTGGCCTTGTTGAGGCAGCGTGAAGTGTGAATAGAGTCAATGAAGGGGAGTTTGATTTGTGTGATGGTCTGGGTGCACAATTCTCTACAATTTGTGGTCTGCATTCTGCATTTCTGCAATTTCTTGCAGCATTGGATGGAGCTGTTCCCAAACCAGCTGTCACCAGGGGGAATGTACAAACTCCACAAAGACACCACCTGAGTACAGGATTGAACCTGGGTTGTTAGAGCTGTGAGACAGCAGCTGTACCAGTCACACCATTGTGCCACCCAGCAGGATTACTCCTATGTTATGGAGCCTACTCAGACAGGATAAATTGGACAGAAGGTGGCTCATGCTGTCTGTGCCACAGTAGTGTCTATTTTTAATAGGCCACAAGTGCTTGCCAGTACCACACATATAAATCATCTGTTGCAAATATGCCATATTGCTTGCAAAGACCCACGGATCCAAATTGATGAAATGATGCACAGCCACGGGATGTTTGTTAGATAATGCCATTGTATGGATGGAAAAGACAAAAGATCACCACTGAACAACTTAAAACATCTTAATAACTTATTTTATAGCAGGCTCAGCAGTGATCTGTATAAATTAGAAGATGGAAAGGGATAGAGGGGAAGTGGGTTACCTGAAATGGGAGAATTCAATGTTGGTGCCATAGACTACCAAGTGGAAGATGAGGTGCTGTTCCTCTAGTTTGTGTTTTGCCTCAGCCATTACAGTGGAGCAGGCTGAGAAAAGACAGGTCAATGTGGGTATGAACAGAGGAATTAAAATGGCTTGCAACCAGGACGTCCATGTGGTTATAATGGACAGAGCCTATTTGCACTTGGTTTCACCAAATGCACTAGGCGAGGTTGAAGGAGACACAAGTGAATCTCTGCCTCACCTGGAAGGCTGTTTCAGTCCCTGGGTGGTGATGTAAGAGAAGGTGTAGGGACAACTGTGGAGACAAGTGCTTGAGGAGGGGAAGGGATGAGCGAACCAGGGAGTTGTGAGAGTGGTCCCTGCAGGACGCAGAAAGGGGGGGAAGGGCAAGAAATGACAGGTGGTGGGATCATATTGTGGCTGACAGAAATGTCGGAAAATGATGTACTGGAGGCTGGTAGGGTGATAGGAAAAGTCCAAGGGAACTCTATTCCTGTTCTGTCTGGGAAGGCAGGGTGAGATCGGAAGTGCTGGGAATGGAGGAAATGCGGTTAAGGGCTCCAACTACCACTTTGCCACGTTTCTTGATAAAGGAGGACATGCAAAAAGCCCCCTTTTAAGAACAGACACGATGGAGAGCGACACTAGGAGAAAGAGATGGCATCCTTATAAGAGACAAGACAGGAAGCAGTGTAGTCCTTTAGCTGTGGGAGTCAGTGGGTTTTGAGTAAATGTTACTGGTTAGCTTGTTTACTGAGATGGAGACATATGAGGTTGGAAGTTCGTAGAAAAGGTGGTGAATTGGGATAATGTTATTGCCAGGGTGAGAGGGAGAGGGAGAGATAGAGGGAGAGGGAGAGGGAGAGAGAGAGAGAGAGAGAGAGAGAGAGAGAGAGAGAGAGAGAGAGAGAGAAAGAGAGAGAGGGAGAGAGAGAGAGAGAGAGAGAGAGTGAGAGAGAGGTAAACTCGTCTACACCTCCTGGCTCTACAAGCAAATTTTTTCTAAGAAAATATTGACAGTTCTTGTAGTTCGGATCCTCTTCCTGTTGGTTTAACTTGGCAGGAAATCCATTGCAGTTTCCCATTTGGACCACATGTTAAGGTTTGCGTTCAGAACCCTTTGAATTTATACCCACCCATTTCCAGGCAGGCAGAGCTGGGTCAATGTTGCATGTATTTGTGTGTGAGAGAGAAGGATTTTAATTATTGCCTTGCATTTAATTGTGAGAGAACACTGAACTAAACGGGTCTTACAACAGACTACGTTTTTACTACTTGCTTTCCTTCGCCCCCGCCTTTCATCATCTCACCCCGTCTCTGATCACAATCCAACTAATTGACTTGCTGAAAGTAGATTGATATTCCCTCTCTCTCATATGCAAGCAAACCAATGTACCTGAGATGTACCAAGTAAATTGTAGGAACATGGAACTGCATGGAACAACAGAATTGGCCCTGGAGATGGATGTACAGTTAATGTTTTTTTTTGCCATTGTAATAACAGTGATCACAATTCAATACTCATTTATTTATTGAGTGTGAAGCACTTTGTGAGGTACCAATATAACTTTGTTTGGTACTTTTTTTGGTTGAAAGCAAAATATAATTATCTGAACAGGGATAAAAGTTGTGTTGGAACACTTTTTTAAATCAATAGTATGTGATTATTGCTTAATAGTTTGATAGTGTGAAATCTGTGATATATTACTGCAGATTTGTCATATAGTTCCCATTTGAAACATAACCTTCCATACACAAAATACAGCTTAAAATTCATGAACTCACCCTAGAGTACCTACCGACTGAATTAGCATTGTGGCATTTCAATTGTTCCCTTATGCTAATTGTTGCTGTCATTTACTCATTCAGAAATGTATGCAGTTTGTTGCTATAAACGTGTATATATGTGGTGTACTTAAAAACAATGGTTTATGTCAGGGATATTGGCCATTTGGCAGATAACTCCTACATTATTTCTTTAATATGAGATTCATAAAATTTTTTGTTGTGGTTGTAATATTTTATTTATTAGAAGTAATGTACATTACAGTGATATAAGCCAAAAATAACATAATACACTTCCTGTACCACTTCTTATTTTAAACTTTAAAAAGAAGAAGAATAGAGAGAGTTAGATAAGATAGTAAGTGCGTGACAGAGTGATCAGAAGAAACCCGTAGAAACGTAAAACACGAGAAAGAGTAAAAAAGAAAACCAAAGAGAAAAATAGAAAACAGAAGATATAAGAAAGTAAAATAAGATAAAAAGGGATGTACCTACTTCGTATCTTTACACACCCCTCGCCAGGTCCTGAAACCATTTATTTTCAAAGTTATGTAGCACTAGATTCGTAAGTTCAAGGACAGAAAATAACGTTTTGAAACATGAAGTAGGTTTATAGGCCAATCTTAGAAATGACAAGCAAGAAACTAAGATTTATTTTCATTTTGGCAGAGCAGTTGTATTACGATTCTTATAGTCTTTGGTCTGTTCTAGGTCCCTGAGCAACTGAGGAATGCAGATGAATTGTTTCGATAATGGATTTTAGATGCCAAATACATCTAGTGCTTTGCATAATATAGCCTGGGTTTTGGAGTCTGAATACCTTCATCTCTTGGCCCTGCAGAAGAATCAGTGGTCTTAAATGAAGGCTTTATTTGTTGTTAAACTAACTTGTAAAATCTCTAACAACGTTCCATACAATAAATAATAGCCCAATATTTTGAAAATAGTTTCTAGTCACCGTCTTTAAAATGGAAATTCTGGCAAAACATAACAATGGGCTGATGCTATAAATAATAGGTATGATATTACTCATATTTTTCTTTGTTCCTTTGTCCATTTGTGTTGTTACTTGAGACAATGTACTGGAAGTGTCCCAAAAAGAGTAAAACTAAGGTACTGTATAACATGCTTAGCATTTGTCATTTTCATATGACTTTCAGAAATCGCTGGGATACATAGCCTGCCCAATATCAGAATTTACCTCTCTCTGCTCTTTAGTTTAGTTTAGTTTGCAGATACAGCGCAGAAACTGGCCCATCGGCCCACCATGTCTGCGCCGACCAGTGATCCCCACACACTAGCACTATCCAATACACATGAGGGATAATTTACAATTAAACCAAGCCTATTAACCTACAAATCTGTACATCTATGGAGTGTGAGACGAAACCGGAGCTTCCAGAGAAAACCCATGCAGTCACGGAGAGAACGTACAAACTTCGTACAGACAGCACCCATAGTCAAGATCGAACCCGAGTCTCTGGCGCTATAAGGCAGAAACTCTACCACTGCGTCACCGTGTCCCCCCCCCCCCCTTTGATAGAATGCAGTATATCCCATTGTTTGACATTTGGCAACATCATTTTCCATTCCCAGTAAATGAACAACAGCACTGTCAGAACACAGTTAATTCAAGACCATTTTCTTTCAGAAATATTACATGCAAGAAGCAACAAACTGCACTGATATTCTTTCAAAATGTATCTACTAAATATAATTGACTTTATGTCATAGTCATAGAGCTTCCCCTTTCTTCTATATCCATTAATTCCCCTTTGATTCTCTTTGCATTTACCTACACTAAGAGGTATTTACAAAAAGCAACTAACATATCTTGTGATCCTGGAATCATAAGGTCTTACAGCACAAAAGCAGCACTTCAGCCCACATTGTCAATGCCAACTCTCAAGTGCCCATCTATACAAACAACATTTACCTGAAATTGTTCTGTAGCCTTATATGCATTGGCGATTCAAAGTGCTTACTTAAATGTTGTGAGAACACGTACCTCTAACACTCACTCAGTACGATCCAGATTCCAATCATATTCTGCGTAAAAATGATCTCTCTCTATTTTATGTCCTCCTCTTAATTGCCTGTTCACAACATCAATAAAGAGTGGTTCTGCTGCAGGTATCCAGGCTCTCAATAAACAATCAAACCACTATTTATTTATTCTTCTCATGATTTTGAGGAGCAGTTCATATTTGCCAATTACTTGCACGAGCTTATGTTGGGAATTGAAATACTGTGGGCACAAAATAATAACTTTTCATAATTGCCATATATGTGGTACCTTTCATAGACTCAGGACTTCCAGACTATGTGTTTTGTGAAGGATAGTAATGTATTATTATTGTCACAAACAGGTATAGTGAAAAGCTTTATTTTACATGCTATTCAAACAGATTAGATATACCATACATAACTACAATCAAGTTAAATAAGTTTCAAAATACAATACGTAGATCAAAGGTGAAGATACTTTCACAATATAGTTCTCAGCATTATAGCACATCAGTTCCATAGACGTAGTCCAATGTCCGCAGTAGAGTTGATGTGAATCGGACAGTACCTTATGGAAGGACTGTTGGGATGCCTGATAAAGGAGGGGAAGAAGCTGTTCCTGAGTCTGGTGGTGTGCGCTTTCAAGTCTCTGTAACTTCTGCCAGATGGGAGCAGGGACAAGAAAGAATGACACGGGTGGGACAAGTCTTTCAATATGCTGGAAGCTTTTCCAAGGTAGTGTGAGATGCAGATGGAGTCAACGGTGGGTAGTCTAGTTTGTGTGATGGACTGGGTGCATCTACAATTCTCTGTAATTTCTTGCAGTCTTGCGCAGAACTGTTCCAAGCTGTGATGCAACCCGACAGTATGCTTTCTGTGGTGGATCTGCAGAAGTTTGTCAGTGTCACTGAAGACATGCTGAATTTCCTCAGTCTCGTCGGGAAGTAGAGGCTTTGTCGAGGATATTCACTGTCATAATCTAAGACACTTGGCAATAAATTGACACACAACAAGGTCTCAAAGAACGCATTATATCAACTCTACACTAGTCCCAAATGATCATGTTTGACCCATATCCTTCTTAACCTTTCCTATCCATGTACCTGTCCAAGTCTGAAGAAGGGTCTCGACCCGAAACATCACCCATTCCTTTTCTCCACAGATGCTGCCTGTCCCGCTGAGTCACACCAGCTTTTTGTGTCTATCTTCGGTTTAAATCAGCATCTGCAGTTTCTTCCTACACTACCTGTCCAAGTGTCATTTAAATGCTGTTATAGTACCTGCTTCAACTACCTCCTCTGGCAGCTCATTCCACGTACCCACCACTCATCCTCATGGACTTGATGGAGGGGATCCTTGAAAAACAGGACCTTTGTGCAACATAATAAAATTGGGTAATGACGATGGCCATGTTATCACACAAGTATCAGGTTGCTCCCTTTGCAGTCTTAATGGAGGTGTTGAAGCTTTCCAAAGAGAGTTACGGTTCATGAATGATTGTTCTCCATGCGACGTTTTTGAATAACTGTAATTGATGCTTAAGTTTCAAGAGTAGCTGCTTTCTCTGTGGAATCAAAGTTCTGGAAAAACAAATGTACCTCTGCAGACTTGCAACGAGGTCCCTCCTTTCCATGCTGATGTCGACATGCATCCAGACTGTGCTCTAGTTCTGCAAACACTCACATTCCAAACAGTGGCGGCTGGCCTGCAACTGAAACAGGTGTAAGTCATTTGCACATAGGTCTAGACTGGTGCTATCATTTATTTTTTCGAACGCAGCACCTAGGGGAGAAGAGGTGACTGCTTTGTAATGGAGAGGAAAGAAACCCTGCAGACCTTGCAGAAGTGAGCTGGGGGAAATGTCCTAACCCAAACCATATTGCAGTTGCAAAAGGCAATCTCAGGAAATGTCCAACTTGCACATGACAGTGTGCAATCATGGATCACAAAAACAAAGATTGAATAATAAAGGCAGACCCCCCCCCCCCCCACCACCCATTATCCTGCATGTAGATAAACAAGTATTAGACAACATCTAAAAAAAGTCTCAGAAAATGTGTGGCACTTGGTGCAGCTGGTAGAACTGTTGTCTCACAGTACCAAAGATCTGGGTTCAATCCTGACCTTGGGTGCTGACTGTGGAGTTTGCACGTTTTCCTTGTGACCACGTGGGTTTCCTCTGGGTGCTCTGGTTTTCTTCCACTTCCTAAAGACGTTTGGGTTTGTAGGTTAATTGACCTCTGTAAATTGCCCCCAGTGTGTAGAGAGTGACTGCGAACAATGGATAACACAGAACTAGTGTGAACAGGCTATTGATGATCGGCGTGGGTTCGGTGGGCTGAAGGGCTTGTTCCGTCTTGTAGCTTTCGATTCAATGCAACCATTAGACCAGATTTATTCCTCCTCTTAGGGTGTTTGGGAAGTCCATGCATAGTAACATACAATCCAGTCTGCTGGAAATCCTTACACGCTCAATTCTCAATTAGATTTCAGCAATTCGACTCATTGGGTCAAATGGTCTGTTTCCATGCAGTGTGTCTCTTTAACTCTAGTTTGAGGGGGCAGGTCTTTAAATTCTGAAAATAGTACTACGGATCCAGGAACATTTGTACAATCCAACTACCCCATTCAAATATTGGCCACCTCTCCATCACTGCATCACTGACCACCTTAACGCAATCCTAAATTTCTGTGGACTTTATACTGCACATTTTCCACTCCATGTAAAGCAATGACTGAGGTTATTGCAGGTGTTTATATAATACTAGACTAAGTGTAGACCCGTTGGGTCTGCTCCGCCAACGCAATATTCCACCACTCACCCGTTTCCCCAACCCGTTCCCTCAACACAATATTCCACCACTCACCCATAGCCCCCAACTGTGCAGGCGCGGTTCATTTCCCCTGATCCCCCAGCACTCCTCCCCCTCCTCTTCCTCCCCTCCCCCAATCCATCCCTCACCTCTCCCTCCCTCTCCTTTCCCCTACCCTCAGTCACTCCCTCCCTCCCTCCATAACTCCTCTTCCCTCCCTGTCCCCCACCTATTCCTCTTCCCACCTCCCCCACTCTGCACCCCCCCACTATTCCTCCTCACCTCCCCCAACTGCCCTCCTCTCCTTCAATTCCCCACTTGCCCCTCCTCTCCCTCTATTCCCCCTCCTCCCGCACTCTCCTTCCTCCCCTCCCCCACTTTCCCCCTCTCCCTCCATACCCCCTCCTCTCCCTCAATCCCACCACTCTCCCTCCTCACCTCCGCAGGTATTCCCCACTCCCTACCTCCTCCACTCCCCTCCCTGTATTCACCCTCCTCCCCCACTCCCCCTCCCTACCCCCTCCTCTCCCTCAATCCCCCCATTCTCCCTCCTCACCTCCCCAGGATCTCGAGGTTGCAGCCGTCGGCCTCAGAGCCAGCCTCTGTGCCCAGGCCCCGAATCGTCAGCGCCCAGGCCCCGGATCTTCGGTGCCCACAAACGCAACCCCACCCGCTCTCCACTCAGCATAGCATTAGTGATGCACACGCTGCTCACTCCGCTCCTTCAGCTTTATTCTCCTCGCCGGGTGAGGCGGGCGCCGCCAGTGACTGACAGCGGATGCTGCCAATCAGTGCGGCGATGGTGCTGGAAGAGGCATCGTGCCGTGCAACGCCAGGCAAGGCGGACGCCGCCGGTGACTGACAGCGGACGTGGCCAATCAATGCGGCGATGGTGCAGGAAGAGGCGTCGCTGTCCCGGCCTTGGCAGTGAATGACAGGAGAGGAGACCAATCTGTGTGGAGGTGACAGGCAGGAGAGGAGACCAATCTGCGTATGTGCGGTTTTTAAGATTTTTAAACCTTAATCATTTAAAAAATATACCATCAATCGGATCAGAACTTGTTGCACTTGCAGCACAGGAGAATGGTGAATAAGTTGGGGGAAATCGTAGTGCTGTCATGTACTGTTTTTGAGCAAATAAAAAAAACACGCAAACTGGAAGATAACAAGATCAGAGTTTTAGTTTTATATATTTGGATGATATAGATATAGAGTAAGTGGCACCCGTTGGGGGGGGGGGTGGGTGTGTGTGGGCGGCGGTGTGTGTGGGCAGGGGGGTGTGGGTGGGGGTGTGTGTGGGAGGGAGGTTGTGTGGGCAAGGGCGCTTGTGGGGGGGAGAAGTGTGGGCGGGAGGGGTTTGTGTGGAGGAAGAGGGGTGTGTGGATGGGGGGAGTTGTGGGGGGAGAGGGGTGTGTGGGCGGAAATACGGGGAAGGGCCATGGGGGAGAGGGGGGCATCACGGGGGAGGGTGGGAGGAGCCAGCAAGGGGGACCAGAGGGGTAGTGGCTGGAATTGGTGGTGCGATGGGGACTCACAGCAGTCGCTGGTCGTTCTCCTCCTCCGGGATCAGAATCTCCACTCTCCATTTGGCGACATCGGCGACATATCCAACTCTGGGCTGGGCTGGGTGTTTGATTCTGGGCTGGGCTGGGTCTCCCACGCTGGGCTGGGCTGGGCTGGGTCTCCGACACTGGGCTGCAGTTTGGGGTGGGGCTGCTGCTTGGGGCGGGGCTGCAGCATGGGGCAATGCTGCTGCTTGGGGCGGGGCTGGGCTGGGCTGCTTCGGGTCCCTCCGAAAGTCCGGTTGGAAACCTCCGCCGGCCATCCTCAGCTCCAGTAAAGACGCTATGGCACAGGAAGGGGCGGACCGTGACGGGGAAGAGACTAATTTGCGTGCCGCTAATTGGCAGGAGAAGAGATCGATCTGCGCACACGCGGATTTTAAGATTTAAAAACCTCACTAACTTTTACGACATTCAACCAATCGGAATTAAACTTGCCGCACTCGTAGCACAGGAGAACGGTGAATGAACTGGCGAAAAATCGTAGCGCTATCGCAAACCGTTTTTGCGCAAATAGAAAGACTGCCAAATCGGAAGATAACAAGATCAGAGTTTTAGTTATGTATAGATAGATATAGATTAGCCATAACAAAATGAGTAGCCCCCCTGCCTCAGTTTCTGGAGGTGTGGGTGAAATTATTGCTCAAGCACTGAGTGCAAACATTGAGCCCCTCACGTTTGGATGCTACTTAGGGATGTTTGTACTGTCTGACACGTCATCTATCCGATTATGGCTCCACCTGCGACCTCAGGTAGACATAAAATATCCTGTGGCACTAATTTAAAGAAGAGTGTCCTGGCCAATATCTATCCCACAATTTATCACTAACACACACTTTCTCATCACTAGCCCATTATTATCTGTGGGGGCCTGCAAATATTTGTTGCCTTTCCTTCATGAGAATAGTACATTGCTTCAAATGTATTTCACTTTAATTGGCTGTAATGTGCTATGTGATGACCTGGGTCGTGAAAGGTGCCATATTAATATGTCATTATTTCTTATTCATGTAGAAAACACAAGATATAAATGCCAGCAAAAGAAGTATCCCATCGAACATACAATAGTACATCACAGAAATAGGACCATAATATTAGTGCTGACTACGATGCCATTTTAAACTACACTCCTGTCTGCACATGGTCTATATCGTTCCATTCCCTGCCTGTTCACGTATCTGTTTAAATGCCTCTTGAACATACAGTATCAATCATATCTTCTTCCACTACCTTCTCCAAGTACTGTGCCACAAAGCCATCAATTCCATCATGCATATCATTAACATACAACGTAAAGAATAGCGGACCCAACTCCAACGTAGTGTTGGTATCACTCCTCAAACATATTGAATGCACTGCCAAAGAAAGGCCAGAGCGAAGAAATACAGCAGTGAGTCTGTTTATATGTACTCTCAGGATAGCTCTATATTAAACATCAAACCAAAGAAAAGCTGGGAAAACTAAAGGGGCTGTCCCACTTGGGCGACCTAATCCGCGAGTTCTGGCGAGTTTGCCCTCAACTCATACTCGCAGCATGGTCGACACGTGGTCGTAGGAGGTCTTCGTAACTCTCCTTCATGCTCGAGAGTGGTCTCCGCGTACTCGAGGCCTCAGCTAGGTCATGCCGTTTTTTCAATATGTTCGAAAATGCCCGCGAGTAAAAAAAGGTCACCATGGAAAAAATCGATACTTTTTTTACTCGTAGGTTTAGTCGTAGTAGGTCGGCATGTTAGTCGTAGGTGATCGAGGGTAGTCGAAGATAGTCGTAGATAGTCTTCATCATAGTCGAAGGGAGTTCGAAGGAGATCGAAGGAGGTTGTCTTCACTCTCCACTACGTCCAATTTTCCCGGTTAGTCGTAGCTAGTCATAGCTAGTCGAAGCTGGTCTTCAACATAGTCGAAGGAGGTCGAAGGTCTTCTTCATAGTCGAAGGAGGTCTTCAACATGTCATTTTTTCAAACTCTTCTAAACTCTTCTAAACTCGCTAATTAGGTCGCCCAAGTGGGACAGACCCTTAAGGAGGTAATCAGTCTGAAAAAGGATCCTGATCCTAAATGTCACCTACCCATGTCCTCCAGAGATGTTGCCTGACCTGACTTACCTGACTTCCAGCACTTTGTGTCCTTTTGTGTAAATGAGCGTTTGTAGTTCCTTCTTTCTACATGGAGGCGATTTGACTTGGGTTTCATAAGAGATAAAAGGAAGTGAAGATGCTGGAAACTTGAGCAAAACAAGTAAAGTGCTGGAGTAGCTCAGCAGGTCAGACACCATCTATAGAGGGAATAGATAGGTAATGTTTCAAGTCGGGACCCTTCTTCAGACTAATTGAAGTAGGAGAATGAAGCTGGAATAGAGAGGCAGGGGCATGACAAAGTCCAGCAAGTGATACAAATGAGGGGAGGTTTGTTTGGTTTGTGTGAATATAATGACTAATGTGGGAAAAGAAGTATGCAAAGGGAATCTTGCAGGCAGCAGCTACAAGAAAAGGATGGAAAATGGATCTTTAAGCACTAAAGAAACTGTTACTCGTGATTTTAGTAAAGACACTACAAGACGGTTGAAGATGAGTAAAAGACACTAAAAGAAGGTCGAGGGAGACAAGAGCAAGTAAATGTGTGGGCCTATTTTAAACATACAGGCAGCACTGAATCAGTGAACAAGTGATGGACATTGGCATAGGACTAATTTACACAGAGCGATAAAAATTAAGGCGTTGCGTTTGCTCAGATGTTTTGCTGAAGCAGTTACCGATGTTTTGAGGAAATTCAGGACCTACATCCTGCCATTAGGCTTCCAGTGTTTTTTCAAAGTCTCCAAGCGTTTGAAAACTTTGCACTGTACCACATCTGGCAGCCTACCAATCTAAACCTGCCTTGCACCAAAAGGGACAGTCTCGGAAACCGAGGGCAAGGTCTGTGAACCTGCCACTGCTGAATCACATGTATTAAATATCCGTCATCATTTCAGTAAGGATGAAAAATAAGGCCAGGAAATCGGGTCTTTGCTGGGAACATTTCTCCGGAAATGTAAACTCATTTTATTACATTGGATTCATCGTGGAGATGTACCGATGGGACATATTGAGCACTAGCTGAGTTTAAATCAGTCTGGGCATTTTGACTGTTAAAGATGGTAAACACATTAGTTTGTGACTTAAAGGTGTGGACTTCCAGGATATCTGGGAACTGGAGCTGAAAATTATGTCAGTTTCAAAGTCCATTTGAGATTTCATTGGATTTCCAGTTCCCAAGAACAATGATTAATACGTGACATTGCCAATAAATTCTGCAGCTGGTTTTGCACCATATTTTCATAAAACTGGCTGACCTTACTAAACCCTGTCAAGGTAAACAGCCTTGTCAAGCGACAGTTTGTACATCTTGCCTGTAGCTTTTAAATTGTTTTGTAACATTCTTTTGACAAAAAAAAAGGAGTTTAAAGAGAGGAAGGTGGCCTATTCTGCAACGTGCTGTTAAACCGAAGTTTCATAGGTACTAGAATTCATCATTAGACTACTTTTGTTAATAAATTCGGAATATGTATGGAAATGTTCCAGCTTCCATTTCACAATTACATCAATTCCCAATCTGCCTGAAGCATTTTTTGCCATATATTTTTACACGTATAAAGTCTTACCCCAAATAACATACCTAAAATGGACTGGTCAGTGAATTTATCTCTGTTTTACTCTGATTTCTTTCACCCCTGAAAAAAAACACTCAAGGACTTGGTTTTCCTTCGCTACCCTGAAATCCCCAGGAAAATTTCCTAAGCACATGTGGAGGTCTGGCATCACCTCCCCACCGTGAACTATGATTTCTTCCTAGAACCCCATCAGACAGGGCACTAAACCCATTCTGGACTTGACCCATTATACCAACTAAACTTGATGGGCCAAATTCCTGATGATTCATTGTCAGAAGGCAAGCTGAGAAAACCCATACACTTTCCATGTTTACTGCTGGAAAAATCTCTTAACTTGCAAGTCACCAGCAGAGAGATGTTCAGAATCTCTAGAGTATTAGAAGCTCCTTAGCATTATGGGACGTGTTTCCCTGGAGTGTAGAAGGCTGAAGGATGAGCTTTAAAAGGTATATAAAATTCTGAGCAGCATAGATAAGGTGGATAGTCACTGTCTTTTCACCAGAGAGTCGGAAACCAGTGGGCCTAGGTTTAGCGTGAAAGGAGTAAGATTTAAAAGGGGCCTGAGGGGCAACTTTTTCACATAGAGGGTGGTGGGTATTTGGTACAAGCCACCAGAAGAAGCTGCAAAGATGGGTACAATTAGTTGGTTACAATTAGTCACCAGTCGAGGCAGCACAGTGGCGCAGCAGCAGAATTGCTGCCTTACAATGCCAGAGACCTGGGTTTGATCCTGACTATGGGGTGCATGTCTGTAGGAGTTGGTACATTCTCCCTGTGACCACGTGGGTTTTCTCCAGCTGCTCCGGTTTCCTCTCACTTTCCAAAGACGATCATCTCCGACATTCTCCAACATTCCTCCATCTCTTGGACTCTCCCGGACAGCCATCTACCCTCTCTGGACCTTTTTATCTCTAACCGTCGATGAGACATCAAACCTCTTGACTTTTCCACTCCCCTTACCCACTCTAATCTCACCCCCTCCATATGCCAAGCTCTCCTCTCACTTTGCAATCTGAAGAAGGGTCCCGACCCGAAACGTCACCCATCCTTTTTCTCTCGAGATGCTGCCTGACGCGGAGAATAAATCCCACGAGGCGGGGCTGAGTCCGTGAGCAGCATGCGGGCAGCGAGCAGCACGATGCGCCGGGAGCTGTTAAGTTGAACCGGAAGCCTCTGAGTGAAGTCGGAGTGGGACCCGGCGCTGCTGCGTGAGGCCGAAAGCTGAAGGTGCGGGGTGAGCAGAGTGCGAGCTGCACAGAGTGCGAGCTGCATCTGCATGACCACCGCCCCTTCCCACACCCTCCCTTCCCCCTCACCCCCACATTCCCCCCTTCGCCAACCCTTCCCTCGCCCCCACCCCCCCTTCCCCCACCCCCCCTTCCTACACACCTCCCATTCCCCCACCCCCCTATCCCCCACACCCCCCCCCTTCCCCCACACCACGTTTCAGGTCGAGACCCTTCTTCAGGCTAGAGTCCGGGGAAAGGGAAACAAGAGATATAGACAGTGATGTAGAGAGATATAGAACAAATGAATGAAAGATACATATCTGTATTTGTCTGACTGTGAAGGTTTCTACGTGTCTCTTTATGAATCACATAACTGTGTGTCAGAGCCAGGTGCTCTTCAACCCACTGTGTCCATGCCAATTCATTCCCAGAGCAATCGAACAATTATTCCACTACTATCTTTCTTCTTCAAACACAGATCATTTTGTAAAATATATATTGTTTACCTCTTCTACTGCAGGGAGAAATTTATTATGTTCTTTCAACAATCTCTTGGTGATGGTGTTCATTGATCAATCCTTTAACATTGACAATTGGAATGTATTTTCTTAGGCATGCTGTTGTAGAACTCAAGTTCTCCATTGGCCTTTTCCTCTCCATGGTTAGCCATGGTTAAACAATAGATTTTAAAGATATGGATAAAGAGTCAAGGGAGTAAGAAATACTTTGATGGGGTTAAATGAAGCAGCATATGGAATGTGACCACATTTTGGCCAAATGACTTGTTCCTACTAAAATGCATTGTGACAGACTTCATTTAGCCGAAGACTCCACAAAATGATGAAAACTAGTGTGACCTGACACCATCACATGTTGCCTTTAGAGCATTCAAGCGAGCTTACTCAGTCCAAGATTCCACCACAGTTACAAGAATGAATTTCACCGGGTTGACAAAAAGAAAGGGATGGTGGTGCAGCAGTAGAGTTGCAGCACCAAAGAACCGGGATTGATTCTGATTACGGGTGCTGTCTGTACGGAGTTTGCACGTTGTCCCCGTGAAAGCCTGGCTTTTTCTTCGGGAGCTCCGATTTCCTCCCACACTCCAACGACGTACAGGTTTGTAGGTTAATTGGCTTCGGTAAAAAATTATAAATTATCCCTAGTGTGTGTAGGATAGTGCTAGTGTATGGGGATCGGTGGTCAGCATGGACTCGGTCGGCCGAAGGACCTGTTTCCGCCTTGTACCTCTAAACTAAACTAAACTAAACATAATGACCAGGGAGTCATACAACTTAAAAAAAAAGTGATCCCACAGTGGATTTTATAAGCAACATTGTTTACAAGAGAAAACTAGCTCTAAATTGTTCCTTGAGGAGTAGTCAAGCTGGTTGTCCAACATGTTCATCTGAAATTCCTGTTGCTGTCCTAAAATGAGGTGTTAACCTGTTTAAGATAAATTAATTGACACCAGTAAATCACATCGTCAGAGACAAATTCCAGACTGGTGCACTTATCAAGACCTATTCCATATTTTTAATTCTTCTTTTCCCTGCTCTGTTTCATTGTAGATTTTTGTAGTTTAAAGACGTCTAAAAATTGCTCTTATTATAAGAATCTGCACATGTGGTATTGCCATTAACAGCTGCTTTCCTGTCAGTCTACTTACGTACAATAACAAGCTGTTACGGTGCATAGCTCTCAACACAACAGCTGTTACAGCTGCACTGTTCTACTTCATCTCAATTCCAGCAGTCATCACAGAGGCCAGAAGCAATGCTCTACAGTAAACTCTCTGGTCTATACAAATCTGTCCCTTGTACGTAGACGCTTAACACAGAGTAATGCCAATTTCAACCCACCCATAATGGTGGGCTGTTAAAATTTACAGTGTGACCATGAGAATCACCAAATATTAAGTTTCAATCAAGGATTTTGTTCATATTCATAAGAAGTGAGCAGTTGCGTTTTCGCGTAAAATTCACACTAAACACATTCTCGGGATTTTCCGGAGCATTTTCACATTTGACAAAGTAATTTCGGGAAATGGATTTACACTTTTTAAGAAAAACATGCTTGTGCAAAGGAAGGTCTTTCAATGGGTTAACCTATTTTTAATTACTTTGATGAATAAATATACCCCCTACACTCCTCTTTCAATAATGCCATGGTATCTGATCCACTAAAATGAGAATTAAAGCGAGAGTTAAAAGTTACGTCACTGAAAGAATGACCACTTCTGTGCAGAATACTTCAACTTGCATCTCTTTGATGGTTTTGTTCAGTGTGTGATTCTTTATACCTGATCAGCCCAAGTGAATGTTGCAACTTTCAGGAAATTGACGTGTAGAAAGGAACTGCAGACGCTGGTTTATACCGAAGAGAGACACAAAGTGCTGGAGTAACTCAGTGGGTCAGACAGCATCTCTGGAGAAAATGAGAGGAATAGATCAGGTATATGCACAGATTCTCTTGAGTAAGCGAATCGAAGACAAGACAACATAGGTTTAAGGTGAAGGGGAAAAGATTTAATAGGAATCTGAGCTATACCTTTTTCACACAAAGAGTCATGGGTGTATGGAACAAGCTGCCAGAGGAGGTAGTTGAGGCAGGGACTATCCCAACATTTAAGAAACAGTTAGACAGCTACCTGGATAGGACAGGTTTGGAGGTATGCGGGCCAAACGCGGGCAGGTGGGAGTAGTGTAGCTGGGACTTGTTGGCCGTTGTGGGCAAGTTGGGTCGAAAGGCCTGTTTCCACCCTGTATCACTCTATGACACTATGACATTTTTGGCCGGGATCCTTCTGTATGGTTGCTGTGTGGTTTGAGGGACACCACATTCATGCGGGATGAATGTAGGAAATGTTTCAGCATGTCCATTCGTTGTGCATGTGTAATTGTGTAATAACATCTCTGCCAGACAAGTACAATGTTTTGCTGGGCCAAGTACTACAGCAAATGTGGTCACTCTGAGCACTTTTAATTCAGAACTATGTCACGTGACTGAACATCTACCACTGACTAGTTTAGTTTAGTTTAGAGATACAGAATGGAAACAGGCCCTACGGCCTATCGAGTCTGTGCTGATCAGCAATCCCCGTACACTAGCACTATCCTACACACTGGGGACAATTTACAATCTTTACGGGAAGCCAATAAAACTACAAATCTGTACTTCTTTGAAATGTGGGAGGTAACCGGAGCACCCGGAGAAAACCCACGAAGTCACAGGGCACAGGGAGAACGTACAAACTCTGTATAGACAGCACCCTTAGTCAGGATCAAACCCGGGTCTCTTGCGCTGCAAAGCAGCAACTCTACCGCTGCGCCACTATGATGTTTATAGTGGAGGGAGTGATTTACCATAATACGTAGGTGAGTTAGGGAATGCTCATGGGGAAATCAGTGCTCCTTTGACATTTAGTAAGGATTGCACAAATGGAATTGTCACAATAACGATTTATTGGTGCTCGCCTGTTGGCTCCATTTATACAGGAAATCAACAATAAGGATGATGTTCATGTTGATTTGTGTTTTTCTTGGACTGGTCCTTTAAACTAATGATCAGTCAAACTAAATCAAGAGAGTGTAACCCCAAGAATGAAGTTCCCCCCAATAATCGTGTAGGAAAGAACTGTAGACGCAGGTTTACACTGAAGATGGAAACAAAATGCTGGAGTAACTCAACGGTTCAGGCAGCATCTCTGGAGAAAAGGAATAGGTGACATTTCGGGTTGAGACCTTTCTTCAGACGGAAAGGTAGAGAAGGCCTGAGTCCGAAAAAGGGTCTTGACCCAAAAAGTCACCTATTCCTTTTCTCCAGAGATGCTGACTGACCCGCTGTGTGGCTCCAGCATTTTGTGTCTATCTTCCCCCAACAGTCAATATTTCAACCAGCAAAGCGCATACACTGGCGATAGACACAAGGTGCTGGAGTAATTCAGCGAGTCAGACAGCATCTCTGGAGAAAAGTAATAGGTGATGTTTCCGGTCATGACCCTTCTTCAGACTGAAAGTTGAAGACCAGAACAAAACAGGGCCGGCAACAGATAACCTCAGGAAGGCTGGAGTCCATAATGGCCCATTGTTATCTGGGGAAGATGAGTATACAAGGATGCGAACAGCGGAACTTATAGAATGACTAGGTTGGGGAAGGGTGGAGAGAGAGGGGAAAAGAGTTACTTGAAAATAGAGAAATCAGTGTTCATACCGCTGAGTTGTAAGCTGCCCAAGCGAAATATGAGGTGCTGTTCCTTCTATTTGCATGTGGTCCCACTCTGACAGTGGAGGAGGCACAGGACAGAAAGGTCAGTATGGAAATGGGAAGGGGAATTAAAATGTTTGGCAATCGGGGGATCACGTAGGCCAATGTGGACTGGGCATAAGTGTTCAGCGAAACAATTGCCAAGTTTAAGCTTGGTCTCGCTGATATATAGGAGCCCGAACCAGGAGCACCGGATACAGTCGATGGGGTTGGAGGAGGTGCAATTAAACCCCTTGCAATGGAACATTGACAGTGCTGGAATCGTTCCACATGGCATTCAATTATCTTTCTAGTTAATGTGTTCACGTCTATTGACAGGGCTTGACGATGACATGGATGAGAGCACTGTAACTGAATTTTGAATTTATCCAGTGAAATGAGAGCACCAGCAGCCCTCTTCAAATAGGGGCGGTGCAGCTGATAGAGCAGGTGCTTCAAAGCACCAGAGACCTGGGTTTGATCCTGACCTCGGGTGCTGTTTTTGTGTGGAGTTTGCACATTCTTCCTGTGACCGCATGGGTTACCTCCGGGTTTCACCGGTTTCCTCCCACATCCCAGAAACATGCAGGTTTGTAGGTTACTTAGCCCTTTGTATATTGCTCCTAGTATGTAGAGACTGGACGTGAAAGAGGGATAACATAGAACTCGTGTGAATGGGTGAGGCAGCATCTATGAAGGAATAGGTGACGTTTCGGGTCTCGTCCCGAAACGTCACCTATTCCTTCGCTCCATAGATGCTGCAATTAAACCCCTTGCAATGGAACATTGACAGTGCTGGAATCGTTCCACATGGCATTCAATTATCTTTCTAGTTAATGTGTTCTCGTCTATTGACAGGAAACCCGCTGAGTTTCTCCAGCATTTTTGTCTACCTTCGATTTTTCCAGCATCTGCAGTTCCTTCTTAAATACAAGTGTGATTGGCGTGATTGATGGTCAGCAAGGTGGGCGAAAGGCCTCTTTCCATGTTGTATCTTTCAATCAATCATACAATCAATCCTGGGTGAAAAGCATGAAAGCAGAGCTAAGCAGGTAAAGTACAAGCACAAAATCAGCGGTGCCAAGTATTCCCAGGTCAGATTTTGCAACCTTGAGATTTAAATGACTTATGGGATGCAAGCTGAACAGTTCTTCTTGGAGATGGAAAATATTGTGACATGTTGAATTGAACATTCTCCGTGGAAAAAAACTCGACGGTAAACCAGTCTGGATTCTAAACAATGCAGCAGCTGTGGATTTGCTGAATAGTCTACATGATGCTTTGCATTGAATAAAAAAGTCCGTGTCGTTTTTATTTTATAATTGCAGGTTGGCATAAGGTAATCTTTTTTACCCAAGAAAATAACCTCAGTGATCACAGTGCCATGAGGCAACAGTAGAAATGGGAATTTAAATGTTTGTCTTGGTACGTTGTATGGAGATTTTATATCTTAAATGATTTCTAATGTTTCTTTTGCTGCCAATAGCCAACATTCCCAGCTTGTGCGCCCCTCTTGTGTGCATAAAGTTGCATATGTGGCAAAGAATTATCGCGATTATCACTAAAAGAATGCAGATTTTGATGTTAAGCCCAGGTTAGAACAAGGTTTTTATTTAGCAGAGAATTAAAAGGTTTTAATTGTAGTCAAGGCTCTATTCCTATTGCTCATTTTATATTGAAACTGTTCAAGAACAACAAGCTTTATTAAAGCTTGGGATGTCTTCCAACATTATTTCTTTGACCCTGGCATTTATGTGAATCTAAATAGAGTGCACCAGCAGTTTGGGTAGCAATCTAAAATTATGTTTCAATTCCTGCAGAGTTATATGAGTCTGAAGAAGGGTCCCGACCTGAAACGTCACCTATCCATGTTCTCCAGAGATGCTGAGTTACTCTAGCACTATGTGTTCTTTGTGCTACATATGGTTCTTTTTCCTGCACATATATCACTTTTCATGTGCAATCAGATAAGGAAATAAAGAGATACAAGGAACTGCACATGCTGGAATAATGCATAACACAGAAAATGATGGAGTAACAGCAGATCAGGCAGCATCTCTGGAGTACAAGGAAATCGTGAGATTTCACCCCATTTAATATATCAGAAAGATCCGGCTCCTACCTAAAGATTCAATTTGCTGGTATGATAAGCTGCCCTTTTGGTCATGTCCATGGACTGATATGAGCACAGATGCACAGGTTGTTCAGTCCTAATGTCAGCTGTGTATGATATAATGGTAACCTGTGACCCGACTGCATGAAAACATAAGAAATGAGAGCAAGGTTACGACTTTTGATGCTGCAAACCCGTTTCACCATTCAGTACGGTCATGGCTGATCTCAGCATTGAGGGAGATGATCAACCAGGACATTACCGAACAGCAGCGCAAACAAGAGTGGCACAAGGGCACTGCTACTCTTGCATGGGATAGTGGATGGCTTATGTATGACTTGATTGTATACATGTACAGTGTGATTTGATTGTATAGCACGCAAACAATATTATTCACCATGTCTCGGTACATGTAACAATAATAAACCAATACCATGGTATGTAACAATTGCAACTATCTAAATTCTCTATTACAAAATGGAATATACTCATAAACACTATTTGCGTATGCCAGCCCATTTATTGCATTAGCAATAGCATCCCATCAATATTCAACTAACTTTTTTACACCCTTGTAATTCCCCTTTCTGGGGAAAATAGGTGTCATTTATTCCCAAGAGTTAAACCAGTGCCAAGATTCACCAGCTGCTTGTTGGAGTCAGTCTAACACAGTGGCATTTAAGAGACTTATGGACAGGCACATGGATGCAGGGAATGGAGTGATATGGATTATGTGCAGGCAGATAAGAGTTGGCCTTGGTATCATATTCAGCACAGACATTGTGGTCGAAGAGCCTGTTCCTGTGCTGTCCTGTTCTATGTTCTAGATGCACAGTAAATACCAATTCAGTGAGCACATATGCACGTGCCAAGTGCACCAGTGTGATAGCAGACATTATTTCTGGCTGATTTCTGGGTTTCTATACTATCAACAGCAGTGGGCCTTAGACATTAGACTATACTTTAGACTGTAGAGACACAACGCAGAAACAGGCCCTTTGACCGAGCGAGTCTGTGCCGACCATCGATCACCCAGTGCACTAGCACTATCCTACACATTAGGAACAATTTACAATTTACAAAAGCAAATTAACTCACAAACCTGTACGTCTTTGGAGTGTGCGAGGAAACCGGAACACCCGGAGAAAACCCACGCGGTCACAGGGAGAACGTACAAACTCCGTACAGACAACACACATAGTCAGGATCGAGCCTGGTTCTCTAACGCTGTAAGGCAGCAACTCTACTGCTGCGCCATTGTCCTAAAGATGCAACATCAGTGTCCATGCTCATTATATGAATCACAGTGCCCAGTGTCTGAAGATGGCCAAGGCCACACTTGCTTTTGCAAAGTGTAAGCCACAAATATTATAATTGTCATTTAAGAAGGAACTGCAGATGCTGGAAAATCGAAGGTAGACAAAAGTGCTGGTGAAACTCAGCGTCTATGGAGCGAAGGAAATAGGCAATGTTTCGGGCCGAAACCCTTCTTCAGTCTTCTTCGCTCCATAGATGCTGCTGCACCCGCTGAGTGTCTCCAGCACTTTTGTCTACCTTATTATAATTGTCATTTCATTAACTTTGCTCTGTTTATCCATTGAAACAAGAGTGCAGATGAAAGCAGGCTCCATTTGTATTCACTAAAAGAAATGACCAATCTAATATTGATTCTAGATGTGCCACACATCCCTTGATTAGTATAGGTGTCAGGGGGTTATGGGGAGTAGGCAGGAGAATGGGGTTGAGAGGGAAAGATAGATTAGCCATGATTAAATGGCGGAGTAGACTCGATAGGGCTGAATGGCCTAATTTTCCACCTAGAATTTATGAACATTCCCATGTTTTTAAATCCACGAAGTAAGGCCTCATTCCAGCAAGACATGCACACATTTCCCTGCCTGTTGTCATGTTGTGGAAGTTATTAGGCGATTCACCAACCGCAGCAGTTTGCTGATTAAATAATCAGTGTTTGAAAGCTGGGCTGATCAGTTTGTGCCATTCAACCTCATCCCTCTGACTTTTCCTGATCACCTACTCTTGACAAATCCATCACAATTCTGCCCATACATGCTTTAGACTTTACTCTGCCATTTAGAGATGCTGCGTGTAAACATTATTCCAAACGTTATTCCCTTATCATGTATCTATACACCGTGAATGGCTCGATTGTAATCATGTATTGTCTTTCCACTAACTGGATAGCTCGCAACAAAAAGCTTTCCACTGTACCTCGGTACTCGTGACACTAAACTGAACGTAACTAAACTAGTAGGTACCGAGTCGATGCCGACCAGCGATCACCCATACACTTGCACAATCATACACACTAGGGACAATTTACCAAAGCCAATTAACCTGCAAATCTCTATGCCTTTAGTATGTGGGAAGAAACCGGAACGCTTGGAAAAAACCCACGTGGTCACAGGGAGAACGTACCAACTCCATACAGACTGCACCCATAGTCAGGATCGAACCCGGGACACTGGCGCAGTAAGGCAGCAACTCTACCCCTGCGCCACTATGCCACCCCAATTCGTGTATGAAAAAGATTTATGCTTTCACAACACTTTTATGAGAACAAGGGATATCAAAATGATTTTCATCCAATTCTACTTTTTGACGTGCAGGCAACATAGTGATGTAGGAAATATTCATAGTTCAACAGCACAGATATGAGCCCTTTGGGCAAACACAGCCATGCAGACCTTTCCATTTACATTATTCCCACTTGTCTGCATTAGGTCCATATCCTCCAATGCCTTGCCTGTTTATGCCTTTCTAAATGTCTCCTAAATATAGTGATTGTATCTGACTCCATCTCCTGTTGCAACCTGTTCCAGATATCAGCCGTTCTCTATGTAAAAAAAACATTCTCCTCGTTTCTCCTTCAGACCTCTTTCCTCTTTCACTTTAAACCCAAGCTCCGTTGTGTTTGATAGACCTACTATACACAAGTTGGTCCTCAAGATCTTGAATTGGGGGATGTCTGATTTCGATAGTGTAAGAGTTGACGTGGTGAAAGTAGATTAGGAGCAGAGTGGATATGCCCTCAAATACCCAAGGGCATAAATTTGTGCTGAGAGGGTGACATTTTAAAGAAGATTCGTAAGGCAGGTATTTTTACTCAGAGAGTAGTACTACTATCTACCTCATCGGGGACCCTCGGATTATCCTTGATCGGACTTTGCAGGCTTTACCCTGCACCAAACGTTATTCCCTTATCATGTATCTATACACCGTGAATGGCTCGATTGTAATCATGTATTGTCTTTCCACTAACTGGATAGCTCGCAACAAAAAGCTTTCCACTGTACCTCGGTACTCGTGACACTAAACTGAACGTAACTAAACTAGTAGGTGCCTGGAATATGCTGCCAGGGGAAGTGGTAAAAGCAGATGCAATATCAACGTTTAGGAGGCATTTCCACATACACAATAAGAGGCAGTAATACGGACCATGTGCAGATGGAATTAGTTTGACATTAGGGTCGGCGTAGACATGGCAGGTCAAAGGGCATGTTCCTGGCCTTTTCCTGTTCTCTGTTCTCACCAGAACATGCTCATCCTGACTTTTTACTAAATTTCTTTTAAGAGACTCCCACTTGTCAGTTGTTGTTTTACCCATAAACATCTGCTCCCAATCTCCTTTTTGCCAGGCCCTCTCTTAACCTATTGAAATCAGCTTTCCCCCCAATTCAAGTCCTTGAGGAACAACTCTCTACAAATTGTCTCAAAAAACAAAGATACACTTTAAAAAATTCCATCCAAGCCCCAGACATTATGGTAATTCCAGTCAATATTGGGAAAATTAAAATCAATCCACTATTATGTATTGCTCTTACACCTTTCTTACATATCTGTACTTCTATTTCCTGCTGACGACAGGGAGGCCTGTGGTACAATCCTAGCAGGTTGATGGTCCCTCTCTTTTTCCTAAGTTCTCCTCATCTGTGCTCATTGAACAATCCCTCGATGATACCCTCGATGAGTACTGCAGTTATGTTCTCTCTGGTCAGTATTGCAACTCCCCATCCTCATATGCATTCCTCTCTGTTACAATCAAAACATCTGGATAAGGTTCATAAGTTCTAGGAGCAGAATTCGACCATTCGGCCCATCAATTCTACACTGCCATTCAATCATGGCTGATGTATCTTTCCCTCTCAACCCCATTCTTCTGCCTTCTCCCTGATACCCGTATTAATTAATAATCTGTCAATCTCTGCGTTAAAAATATCCGTTGACGACCTCCACACCTATCTGTGACAATGAATTCCACAGATTCACCACCCTCTGACTAAATAAATTCCTCCTCATCTCCTTTCTACTGGTACATCTTTTTATTCTGAGACTATGGCCTCTGGTCCTAGATTCTCCCATTAGTGGAAACATCCTCTCCACGTTCACTCCATCCAAGCCTTTCACTATTTTGCTAAGTTTCAACGGGTCCCCCCTCAACCTTCTAAACTCGAGCGAGTTTAAGTGTCCAACTTACCTAGGAGGCTCCATGCATTAAAGTAAAAGGTGTTGAGCCTGTCAGTCCTGCCTAACTTGCTACTATCTGTTCTTTCCAATGGACTAATTTGATTTATTCTCTCCATTTTTCTCCTGATCTGCTGCACTGCTTCTATGCTTCCCGCTAAATTAATTTAAACCCTCCCAAGTAGCGCAAGTAAATCTCTCAGCGAAGACATTGGCGGCTCTCCAGCTTTGGATGCAACCCAACCTTGTACAAGTCCTGAGTACTCTAGAAGCGAACCCAATAATCCAAGTACTTAAAGTCCACCTTCCTGCACCAGCCTTTAGCATTGGGTCAGTTTGTATCCAGCAGGTATCTGGATGGCAATGTGATAATCTGCTTTTGCAATGTTGAGGGAGAGATAATTGTTGGGCAGAACTCAAGCTGCATTGCGTTTTGTCAAAATAGTGCCAGGATCTTGTGCAGCATCAAGTGACAATTCATCCAAACGGTGACACCTTCCACATTGCAGCTGCTGATGGGTACTTTGTGGACAAATGCTTGGGTAGCCATCTTTACCAGTGTAGCAACACCATTACGTCAGTTGATGTGCAGGCAAATTGGTCTGGGTACATCTGAGAAGGGAACCTGAACTCATTGATGAAAGGGATCATCAAGGAACTGTACTGAAAAATATGTAACCCTAAATGAGGAGTACTTCGAGTCAAATCCCAAATACATGACTATAGGATACAACTGGAAACTGGGAGAAGACATATTCAAGTTAAGAAGTATTTTGTACAAAGATTGATTTGTAACTTGATTGTAGATACATACTGTATTGAGGAATTGTAAAAGTCTATGCAGTGGATAGGCGAAGGAAATGAGCAGCAGCATTAGGGTTTATTTATTGGACTAAGAACCAGAGGCCTGGACTTTCAATTCATGTACAAACATTTACTACAGCAGCTGAGGAATTTTTCAACTGTTAATACAAAATCTGGAATTAAAAAGCATGCATCATTTTTCCCTGAAGGTAGCAACACAAGTGAAAAGGGTGGTAAAGAAAGCATGTGGTAAGCTCACCTTCATGGGAATAAGAGTCAGGGCATCATGATGCAGCTTTGTAAGACTTTGGCTAGGCTGCATTTGGAGTATTGCACACAGTTTTGGTTGTATAATTACAGGAAGGATATGGAAGCTTTGGTGAGGGTAGCGAAGATGATTATCAGAAAGCTGGCTGGATTAGGCAATATTTGCCACAAGGAGAGGTTGGAAAAACTTTGATTGTTTACTGTAGAATGCTAGAGCTTAAGGGGAGACATGATTGAAGTATATAAAATACGGTGGTGCAGCGGTAGAGTTGCTGCCTTACAGCGCTTGCAGTGCCGGAGACCCAGGTTCGATCCCACTACGGGTGCTGTCTGTACAGGGTTTGTACGTTCTCCCCATGACCGCGTGGATTTTCTCTGAGACATTCGGTTTCCTCACACAGTCCAAAGACGCACAGGTACGCAGGTTAATTGGCTTGGTGTTTGGGTAAATTGTCCCTAGTGTGTGTAGGATAGTGTTAATGTGCGGGGATCACTGGTCGGTGCGAACTCGGTGGGCCGAAGGGCCTGTTTCCGCACCGTATCTCTGAACTAAACTAAACTAAACTAAAACTATGTGTAAGAAGGAACTGCAGGTGCTGGTTTAAACTGACACTAAAACTATGAGAGGCATAGATAGGATCAACAGTCAGAGTGGTAATGTGAAAGACTAGAGGCATAGCTTTAAGATGAGATGGGGAAAGTTTAAAGGAGATGTGTGGGGCAAGTATTTTTACACAGACAATGGCGGGTGCCTGGGCTACCAGGTGGTGGAGGCAGATACAATGGTGGTGTTTTAGAGGCATTTAAATAGACACCTGGATATGCAGAGAAGAGAGGGATGGAGATTATATATACAGTAGGCAGATGAGTTTAGTTCATCTGGGCATTATGTTCGGCACAGACGTAGTTGGCCAAAGGGCCTGTTCCTATGCTGTAAATGTCTATGTTCTAATGATGATGGTTATGACACCTCTGCTGCTGGTTAAAGCCTACCTGTGTTCGCTGTCTTCCTTACCCACCAAAGTGTTTAACTCTTAGCTGCCCTCTGAAAGTGCTCTTGGTCATGGACAATAATGCAAACCTTGCAATATACACCCACAGTTCATTAATAAATTCATTAAATAAAACTGCTGTTCTGTAAAACAATGAACATATCAACTCTCATTTTGTTCCCATCTTTATAGAGCCTCGGATGCGACGAGATACTGGGCTCGAACAAAGTTAACGACAGATGTGGTGTTTGCGGTGGTGACAACACCACATGTAAAGTGATATCTGGAATATTCAAGCAGACCATCATGACCGTGGGATATCACAAGATCCTCGAAATTCCTGAGGGAGCAACGCAAATTAATGTCACTGAGATGACCAAAAGCAGAAACTACCTGGGTAAGCAACTAAGCCTCTCTATGTATTCACTGAGCTTGATCCATGCACAGGCTTCTCCCAGATTCCAGGCTTCTCCCAGTTTCTTATTACTCAACACAAGTGGAAAAACCCTTCATGTTTTATCTCTGGGCACTCAACAGATGTCCTGGAAATTTAATAGGGGGAAATCAGGAACATCAATGCACATTTTAAAGTCAGGGTATATTTTCTTACTTAGTTTCAGTCAGTCCATCTTTAAATAGCCGAAAATGAATCCCCGCTTTACAATTAAAGGGATCACGCCAGTTAATAGTTAAAGGGTCGTGATTTCATTCCAGTCTACTGTTGAAAGAACATAGAACATTACACCCCAGGAGAAGCCCCCCTTCCGCCCACAGTTCCTGCCGAACATGATGCCTAGTTTAAACTCTCATTTGCCTGTACATGATCCATATGCCTCTATTCCCTGCACTTCCATGTGCCTATCTAAAACCCTCCTAAATGCCACTGTTGTACCTGTCTTCACCACCACTTCTAGCAATGTGTTCCAGGCCCCCACCACTCTGTGTAAAAGAATTTGACCCGTACATCGCCATTAAACTTTCCCCCTCTCACCTTATAGATATTGAATTGAATTGATTGAATTGAATGCTGTTTATTGTCATTCAAGCCTCGGCTTGAACGGAATTTCATTCCTACAGTTTTGTTTTACATTACAAAAAAACACAAGACCCACACTTAACACAGTTTACATAAACATCCATCACAGTGAGTCTCCAACACCTCCTCACTGTGATGGAAGGCAAAGTCTTATCTCTTCCCTTTATTCTTCACCCGCGGTCCAGCAGTCCAACTGCAGCGTCTAGTGTTATGCCCTCTAGTGTTGGACATTTATACCCTGGGTCGTAGGTTTTGCCTGTCTACCCTGTCTATGCCATTCATAATATTATATACTTCTATCCCCTCAGCCTCCACCATTCCAGAGAAAACAATTCTCTCCCTGTAGCTGAAACTCTCTAATCCAAGCAGTAAGATTCTCATTGCTAACAATCTGTTTTAATATTGTCCTGGATTCACATCACAGTTTATAATAAAGCACAGTAAATAATGGTGAGAATATTTCAGAGTGACAGAAAGTAATTCTTTAGGCTTCAGACTTTAAAGATACTGCGCAGAAACAGGCCCTTCGGCCCACCAAGTCTGTGCCGACCAACGATCATCCTGTACACTAGCACTATCCAACACACTAGGGACAATTTACAATTTTTCCCGAATTAACCAAATAACCTAAAAACTTGTGCGTCGTTGACGTCCAGTGTGGTAGGAAACCGGAGCACCCAGAGAAAACCCATGTGGGCACAGGGAGAACGAACAAACTCTGTACAGACAGCACCCTCTACAACTGCACCACAGTGCCGTCCCTTATTCTCTTTGAAATGTGTGAATATATGTGTTCTTTCTGTTTATTCAAGGATACCTCTTCATCAACTGACTGACTACTATGGGTACTTCTCTTTGCACTAGTCTGTGTTATTGAATAATTGTCAAGGCTGCCATAAATTGCTTCCTATTAAGACCATTCATGAAAGCATTATATGATAGCAGAGGTCAATGTCTATATTATTATGACGGATGACAACTTGTCGATAATTGTTGCTAAAGTATTATTTTGTCTGACTAATTAGGTAATTGTTTTCAAACTGTTCACTTCTCCCACATTCGTAGTTGAAACAGGGAGGCCACTTTCTGATCTCTTACAATTAGCTAGACGTTTTGCCAGTTGACTGCACATTGGGAGGTTACAGATATTCAGCCAACCATTTTCAATGTTCATTACCATCCCCAGAGGTAAGTAAATTCACTTAAGTTTGACAAGTGAAAAGCAAGATTAGAAGGGGTAGAATGGATCATTTTAATAAGAGAAGAAATTTTAATTTAAAGCAAAATGAAGCAGAGAGAAGCATAGCTGGAAGACTGCCCAACAGGAAAGAAAGTGGAGCCAAGCATGAATAGGTGAGTGAAATTGGTCGACAGCAGAAATGGGAAATAAGCTTTGAACAGATGGAGGTCCATTGTACAAGATGCCTGATTTTTATCTGTCATCTTCAGCCAGGTATAGTGTAAAATAGGAAGTGTGTAAAGTAGGCAACTCCCAGTTCATCGCATGACCATTTCACACAACCGCTAGTTTACGCTGTGCTGTGTAAGCATGAAACAAGCAGGACAAATCTTTGCTGGGTTTTCTGATAACTATATCCTTTGATCCCTTTCACCCAAATCATCAACTCACAGGCTGTTCACGTTTCTCTGAGTGACTGCATAATACTGTAATGCAGAAGGACCATGCAAAGAGCGATTTCTCCAGTATCAGGGTCTGCTGCAGTCAATGCTCTCAAGCACTTCCTTCTGTAATTAGTGTATGCCTTGGAATGATGATGGCCCTTTTCTGAAGCTGGAGGGCTTTCTCTTAATGTGTAGTTTCGTGTTCTGCCCGAAGAATGGGAATATGTTACTATGACCTATCGTCTATTGTCTATTGTCTATTGACCTGTTGATTCAGTGATAACTGCAATGGAAGAGCAATTTGGGACCAGTGACTATGACTCTATTCGTTTCAAAGTAGTTATGGAGATGGATAGAACTGGCCCTCAAATTAAGGTCCTAAATTGAGGTAAGGCTGATTCTGGAGATATAAGACAGACTCTTGCATAGGTCGATTGGGAGAGGCTGTTTGCCGGTTAGGGGACGGCTGGCAAGTGGGAAGCTTTCAAAAGTGAGATAGCAAGAGTACCAGGGGCAGCATATTCCTGTTAAGGTGATGAACAAGTTTAGAGAATCCTGGTTGATGAAGATGTTAAGGCCCTGGTCAGGAAAAAGAAGGAAGTCTACATCAAACTTCGCCAGTTGGGATAAAGCAAATCTCTCTGAGTGTAGAAGGGTAGGCATACACTTACAGAGGGAATCGGGAGGGAAAACAGAGGACATGAAACGGAGCTGGCAGGCAGGTAAAGGAAAATCCCTAGAGATACTCCAGGTATATTGGTAATAAAAACATGGCCAAGGGATAAAATAGATCCCCTTAAAGATCAGCATGGCTCTCTTTGTTAGAATCACAGGAGATGGGGGAGATATTAAATGAATACATTTCATCATTTTTTACTGAGGAGAAGAGATCATGGACATTAAGGAATTGAGGCAGAAGAGTTGTGATCTCTTAGATCATGGATGAATTGCCAAAAAGGAGGCATTGGTGGTCTAAAAGCACATTGAGGTGGAAAAATCCACAATGGCTGAAGAAATGCATGCTCGGACCTTGTGTGAAATTACAGAGGTCCTTGCAGAGATATCTGCATCATCTTTAGCTACAGGTGAATTTACGGAAGACTGGAGAGTTGCTAATGTTGTACAATTATTTAAAAAGGGCAGCAGGGCCAATCCAGGCAGCTATAGACTAGTGAGCCTGGCATCAATGCTGTACTGGCATTGCCGGCTATGGAGGCAAAGTCAATCGATATTTTTAAGACGGAGCTTGACAGATTCTTGATTAGTAAGGATATCAGGGATCAACGTCTAGGTCAGGTGGGAGGGTGGACCAAGGTGAAGGCAAGAGAATGGGTTTGAGAGGGGAAAATAGATCAGCCACGATTAAATGGGGAGTCGACTTAATGGGCCAAATGGCCTTATACAACTCCTAGGACTTATGAACATGAAAGTTGTTGGAGGTGATTTTTAGGGATAGGATCTCCCTCCATTTGTACAGACTCATCAGGGATAGTGAGCATGGCTATGGACATGGGAAATCATGTCACACGTATCTGAGAGTTTTTGAAGAGATCACCAGGAGGATTGACGAGGGCAGAGCAGAGAACGTGGTCTACTTGGACTTCAGCAAGGTCCCTCATTTAGGCTAGTCTGATAGGTTAGATGGCCTGGAATCCAAGGTGAACTAGAAAATTAAATTCAAAATTGATTTGTAGGAAGAAGTTGACTTGTAGGAAGGCGTCAAAGAGTATTTCTAAATGGAGGCCTTTGGCCGATAGTGTGCCGCAGAGGTCATTGTTGGCTCCATTGCTGTTAGTTATACACATTAATGCTTTGAATGAAAATGTCATTAACATTGTTAGTAAATAGACAGATGTCAATATATACTGTCATTGTTGGTATATTAGACAGTGAGGAAGGATATCTGAATTTATAACAATAGACAATAGACAATAGATGCAGGAGTAGGCCATTCGGCCCTTCGAGCCAGCATTCAATGTGATCGTGGCTGATCATCCCCAATCAGTACCCCATTCCTGCCTTCTCCCCATATCCCCTGACTCCGCTATCTTTAAGAGTCCTATCTAGCTCTCTCTTGAAAGTATCCAGAGAACCGGCCTCCACCGTCTTCTGAGGCAGAGAATTCCTCAGACTCACAACTCTCTATGAGAAAATGTGTTTCCTCGTCTCCGTTCTAAATGGCTTACCCCATATTCTTAAACTGTGTCCCCTGGTTCTGGACTCCCCCAACATCGGGAACATGTTTCCTGCCTCTAGTATGTCCAAACCCTTAACAATCTTATATGTTTCAATAAGGTCTAGATCAGGTGGGAGGGTGGACCAAGGAATGGCAAATGGAATTTAACTCTGACAAGTGTAAGGCTTTTGCACTTTGGTATGTCAAACAGGGGCAGGATATACTGTACACAATAAGTGGTCGATCCCTGGAGAGTATTGAGGACCAGGGAGATTTGAGACTACAATGATTGATTGTGTCATTGAATTGAGTAGAAGAGGTACCCCTCTTCTACTATAGATGAGGCTCTCACCAGGGTCTCTTCTATATCCCGTAACTCTGCTCTCACTCCCCATCCCCCCACTCGTAACAAGTACAGTCCCCCTTGTCCTCACCTTCCACCCTACCAGCTGGCACATACAACAAATAATCCTCTGACATTTTCGCCACCTCCAACGGGATCCCACCACGGCCACATCTTCCCACCTCCTCCCCTGTCTGCTTTGCGCAGAGACCGATCCCTCCGTAACTCCCTGGTCAATTTGTCCCTTCCCACCCAATCCACCCCCTCTCCTGGCACTTTCCCTTCCAACTGCAGGAAATGCTACACTTGTCGCTTTACCTCCCCCCCTTGACTCCATTCAAGGACCCAAGCAGTCTTCCCAGGTGCAGCAGAGGTTCATCTGCACCTCCTCCAACCTCATCCATTGCATCCGCTGCTCTAGGTGTCAACTGCTCTACATCGGTGAGACCAAGCGTAGGCTTGGATGATCGCTTTGCCCAACACCTCCGCTCGGTTCGCAATAACAAACCTGATCTCCCGGTGGCTCAGCACTTCAACTCCCCCTCCCATTCCGAATCCGACCTTTCTGTCCTGGGCCTCCTCCATGGCCAGAGTGAGGCCCACCGTAAATTGGAGGAGCAGCACCTCATATTTCGCTTGGGCAGTTTACATCCCAGCGGCATGAACATTGACCTCCAATTTCAGGTAGTCCCTGCTTTCTCCTCCCCTTCCCAGCTCTCCCTCAGCCCACTGTCTCCGCCTCTTCCTTTCTTCTTCCCGCCCTTCCCCCACCCTCACATCAGTCAGAAGAAGGGTCTTGACCCGAAACGTCGCCTATTTCCTTCGCTCCATAGATGCTGCCTCACCCGCTGAGTTTCTCCAGCATTTTTGTCTACCTATGATTCATTCAATGATACTTTATTGGCACATGTACCTAGCTACAGTGAGATTCTTTGTTCTTGCATACAACCCGGTTAAATCACACAGTAGACTTCACCTAGGCAGTACACAAAGAGTCGCCACATTTCTGTCACCGACAAAGTTTCAAAATTTCTTAGTACAGTCTTATCTTCTCACAACGGCGACCCAGGCCTGCTGTTGCACATGGCCGCAGATGGCCCGTCAGGTCCCTCTCATTCTCAGTGGCCCCTCCAATGGGTCCCTCTTTGTTCTCGGTGGCCCACCCGCCGGGTCCCTCTCTGCTCTCAGCAGCCTGCTCACCGGGGGCACTCACTGCCCATTGGTCGTTCTGTTGCCGCATGGCGCATCCTGAGAGCCTTCTGATAGATTCTAAAACCAGAGGGTAAGAGGTGAGAGGGGAGAGATTTAAAAGGGACCTCAAAGGTAACATTTTTACTCAGAGGGTAGTCCATATCTGGAATGGCCTGCCAGGGAAACCAATAGAAGTGGAAACAGATACATCTTTTAGAAATCATTTGGATGCATATATGAACAGGAAAGGTGTAGAGGGATATGGGCCAAATGCAGGAAACTGGGACTAGCCCAGTGTGCCAACTTGGACCACTTGGACAAAGTGGTCCAAAGGGCTTGTTTCCATGCTGTACAGCTCTACGACTGTATGACTCCATGATGCTTATGTTGTGTGCATTGTGAGAGAAAGGTGCGTCAGGTATTGGAAGGAAATGGACAGCGATCGTGAGGGCAGAGGCAGAGACAGAGTGTGCAATAGAAGTGGGGTTTTGTGACCAAAGGGAAAAAGCAAGGGACGCAGCTTGGTCTATCCTGAGTGTTCCAGGGGTGTTATGATTGCAAGACAGCTAAACATGAGCCTCTTGCCCAAACACCTGCAGTGATGTCATTGAATTTAATTTTACATTGCTGACAAGTCTATGATGTCAGATTCTTGGCACTTGCATTCTGAGCAGTGCACATAAATTCACTTGGTGTATGTGACACCCTTGGGTCATACTTTTGGATCCCGAACCAAGTCTTTGCATTTGCACAATCTTTCAAATGGTCTTATGAATACAGTAGAACAATTAGCTCTATGTGCTTCATTTCAATGTCAGTAATATGTCCCTGTGCCAAGTAATTGTGCTTGCTTGAGAATGTATAAATGTTGGTTATGTGTGTATTAATCTGTGCATATTTGGCGCCTGTCATTCATTAAATATGATAAAATTGCAATGGGTAGGAACTGATTATTGACTAAAGGGCCTGTCCCACTTAGTCGATTTTTTCGGTGACTGCCGACGACTGTCACGGTCGTAGCAGGTTGCTGAAAAAGTGGCGACTGGACCCCTCCTACGACAATGTCTACGACAATGTCTACGACAAGCTACGACAACCTACCACCTAGTCGACGTCAAGCTACGGCAAGCTACCGACAACCGGCGACCCATTAGGACGTCCACCTCCGACAACCTACGACCACACAGGCGACAACCTAGGACAACCAAAGTCAACCTACATCCACCTACGACAAGCAACGACCCTATCGGCGACAACTGAAGACAATTCAGTCGCCGGTACCTGTCGCCGGTTGACGTAGGTTGACATAGGTAGTCGCCAATGGAATTCACCAAAGTCAGACAACCAACATCACCTGGCGACAACCTGCATCATCCTGGCGACAACCTACAATAGCACCTACGACAGGTGAAGGCAAGCAACGTCAAGCCCACAGTCGCCAAAACTTTTTGAACATTTCAAAATCTAGCGACGACCAGAAAAACATTACGACTCTTTAGGCGACATGAGGAGACAACTCACGACCATACAGGCGTCACCTCGTGACCATGTGGTGACAGCCTAGTCGCCTGTAGTCGCCGGAAAAAATCGCCTAAGTGGGACAGATGCTTAACTCTAGAAGATGCTTTAAACTAGGGTTAATAGCT
This sequence comes from Malacoraja senta, assembly GCA_038087875.1. Classification (NCBI taxonomy): domain Eukaryota; kingdom Metazoa; phylum Chordata; class Chondrichthyes; order Rajiformes; family Rajidae; genus Malacoraja; species Malacoraja senta. The sequence continues at coordinate 248,868,601 of CM075977.1, read as the reverse complement.
GTGACGTTAATCCGACACTTGACCAACGTTTTGTGGAATGATCACATAGTAATTAAATGCCAGTCCTCATTTGTACTAAAATTGCATGCTTGTCCTTTTCAACTTGTAGGTTGCCTCATCTAATAACTTCAATTACTTTCATAAGGCTGTCATTCTGTTCCTCTTTGGATCAGTCCCATCTATTACATCATCTCCTGATGAGTCAACACCTTCGATATGGAGTAAGATCAAGGAAAAACTGTAGGAATCTGTACCTCCCGTAAGGATTACTAAATGTGCATAGCTTGGCTCTTATGTCATCCAGCCTCCTTGCCAGAAACTATAGGAGGCAATTAACCTGCTGAAACGTTTTATTTAACTGCCATAAGTTTCTAATCTGTTGGAAAATTGTAACACACTATTTTAGTAGCCTTGTAGCAGTTCTTGGATCCAGGTTCACTAGCAATTTGCATCCTTTTTGTCACATTTGTTAACAGGTTTTCATTTTCATTTTTCTTTGCAGCATTGATGTCCTTTATGCTACACAGCTCCATTTTTCTCAGAATCTGATTTCCTCCATGAATGGTTCATGATTGCTGGGAACCAGCGTTGACCTGCCAAATAAACCAGTTCTTGAAACAGATCAAAATATAAGATAGATCTTCCCCACAATGTCCCTGATTTTAATTGGCGTACTTATAATGTATCTATACACTGTGAATGGATTGATTGTAATCAAGTATTGTTGTTCTGCATGCAACAAAAGCTTTTCACCGTACCTTGGTACACGTGACAATAAACTAAACTGAACTGAATTGTAAATAGAGGTATTTTGGTGTCTGTATAAATTTAGCCACCAGGGCCAAACAGACAGGTCCTGGTATTTTTAATCCAGTGATTCATTTATGTTGCATCAACCAGTGTTTTAGCCACATGCTATGGGAAGTCAGTGCAAAAGGACACAAACTCCTGCAATGTGGAGAGTGACACGAAAGTAAAGTCCAAAGTCAAATGAACATTCTTCCAGCCTTACAAGAAAAAAAAATATTTTAAAACTCTCAGTTTTCAGACTGCTCTGGCACCAATTCACATGGTTGCTGGAATGGGTTGGTAGGAAACTCACTGTCATTCACTTTCTAGGTTTCCCAGTAAAGATTACCGTCTGAACTCATTGGTGACATCGAGACCTGGCACATCTGTGGTAAACAGAAGACCTCACCAGCATGAAACAGCGATCCCTATCTCCTGAAAAATATGAGGATAACTAATTTCAAGGTGGCTCACCAACTTAAGAAATATCAAATGCCCACCCATCCTGCCTGGGATTAATAGTCACTTTCAACCTTGACTGTTAGATCCCATCTCTGAAAATGCAGGCACTAAGTATAAAAGGTGGTTTAAGGGCCTGTCCTACTTTTCCGAGTTATTCACGAAATCTCCCGAGTTATTCACAAATTCACCCGAGTTTTCCCCTTGATTCAAACTCGCAGAATGTTCGTAACGAGGCCGTAGGAGTCCGTAGATATATCGTAGCGGCTCGTTATGCCAGCCGTAGGTACTCGGGGCATCTGGTAAGTCGGGATGTTTTTTCCAGCCTGTTAAAAAATGTCCACGAGTAACAAAATAGCCCCAAGTACCTACGGCTGGCATAACGAGCCGCTACGATATATCCACGGACTCCCACGGTCTCCTACGGACTCGTTACGAACATTCTGCGAGTTTGAATCAAGGGGAATACTCGGGAAAATTCGTGAATAACTGGGGAAAGTGGGACAGGCCCTTTAGCATCTTTAGGCAGCGCAGGATCACAGAATTGATTTATTAAAGGCAAATTGTCTCCAGCTAACTTTAGGTTTGTTAGGAAGTAATAAAGAGTGCCAAGAGGGAAATGTTATTGATGTGGTACATAAGGTTTCCCAAAAGTCATTTGATAGTGCACCACATAATAGCTTTGTTACCAATGTTCAAAGCCCCATGGAATAAAATAAGCAGTAGCTCCACAGATAAGAAAATTGACTGAGCAGCAGGAAACAGGGGTCCTGATTCGTTCTTTTTTACAGGGATGGAGGGTTTCCAATGGAGCTCCTAGCTGAACTGGTTCTGGGATTTTAGCTTGGATTACATTCTCTTGGCATCATCGATAGCTCAGCAAAGGTCAAAATTGCCCAACTTGAGCACTGCAGTCTTGAACTTCACTAGGGAGAGGATCTCACGGTTCATCCATGGTTTCCAGTTGGGGAACACTTGTATTGTCTTCTTTGTCATGTACCTCCTCTACAGACTTACTGACGATGACAAAGAAGACAAAGAAGATGCTGATGAAGTTATAGCACAATGATTTATTAAACGAGGGACATTAGTTATGGGGATAGACTGGAGATGCTAGGATTGTTCTCCTTGGAACAGAGGAGTTTACAAAGAGAGATGTATTTAAAATCATGAAGAGTATAGACAGAATAGAGAGAAGGAAATTGCTCCCATTGGCAGAAGTATCCTCTAAAGGTACATAGAATGCGAGTCCTGACCCGAAACATCGCTTATCCATGTTCGCCAGAGGTGCTTGCTGTCCCGCTGAATTACTCCAGCACTTTTGGTCCTTTTGTGTAAACCTGTACCTGCAGTTCCTTGTTTCTACATGAAATGAAGGTTTTTTGGCTAAAGAAGCAAAAGCAACAGGTTTTTTTTAGCAAGAAGAGATTAGGTTCTGGAATGTACTGTTAGGAGTAAGCGGAGGCAGATTAAATTGGAACATTTAAAAGGGAGCTGGGTAGGTCTCAGAAAGGAAAGAATCCCAAGGCTGTGGGAAGAGGACCGGAGATTTCAACTGGCTGGATTGCTTTTCCATAAAGTATGAATGAACTCAGCAGGCTGAATGGCCTGTGTAGGAAGGAACTGCAGATGCTGGTTTAAACAGAAAGATAGACACAAAAAACTGGAGTAACTCAGCGGGACAGGCAGCATCTCTGGAGAGAAGGAATGGGTGACGTTTCGTGTCGAGACCCTTCTTCAGAGGCTGAATGGCCTCCTCCCATGTCGTTCTGTGGCTTTATGACACTACAATTTCTCCTGGTTCAGAAACAGCAGCATATAGGGTAAACACAACTTCAACTCACAAAAGGACATAAAGTATTGGAGTAGCTCAGTGGGTCAGGCAGTATTTCTGGAGAATATGGATAGGAAACGTTTCGGGTCAGGATCGTTCTTCAGAATCCAAGTTTAAAGTTTTTACTCCAAACTCACACTGTCTTTAACACTAAAGCATTGAAACCTGCCTTTCATCTAGTCTGAAAGCAAACCTTTTAACTCTGGTCACAAAACATGGATCTTATATCATCCCATCTCATTGCAATGCATCTTTTTTGAATTTTTGATGTTTAATGTTTGGATTTCACTTTTTTTCTCCTCACTAACCCCCATTCCAGGACATTTTACCGTGATTCAAAACAGGGCTGCTTAAAAGTTTTCCAACTTTTGGCTAGGTTCCCACAGATTTGCAATCCAGGTGAAAGTTATATTTGACTTTTTTTTATTTAACTGCAGAAAGTTCTGTTTTAACTTAACGTTTTTTTTTCTTCCTTTTCCCATTCATTTATTCTGACCAAATAAAGTTGTGTTTAGGAAATTTTCAAATACTTTAAAATCCATGATTGAATGGAAAGGTAACATTAGAAACTAGTACGACATTTTTCTATTAAAGCGTTTTTTTTTATGAATTCAGAACAACCCAATCTTTGAAATGCAATCTTTGTTTTAATGTAAGAAATGTAGCAGCAAATTTGTCTAACAGCAACATCCCATGTAAGAAACTGGTAAAATATTTTTCTGTAATGTGGTGAATTGATAAGGAAATATGATGTAAAATCAAGATAACCTGATATTTGTTCACTCTGAAACCAGCACCCTTGGTGTATTTACTGTATATACACTTGAGTGTGTGGACCAGGCTTCGGTTTGATATCTCATCCAAAAGATGGAACCCCTTATTCCTACAGGTAACACAGGCCATAGAACTGTTCAACACAAGAATAGACCCTTCGCCCCTAGCTGTCTGTGCCAAACATGATGCCAGAACCAACTCGTATCTGCCTGCACATAATCCATATTCCTTCATTCCCATCATACCAATATGCCTTTCCATAAGTCCCTTAAGTGCCACTCTCATATCTGCATCAACCATCACCCCCAGCAGCGCATTCCAGGCACTCGCCACCCTCTGTGTAAAAAGACCTGCCCTGCACATCGCCTTTAAACCTTGCCCCTCTCACCTTAAAGCTCGGCCCTCTAGTATTTGATTTTTCCATCCTGGAAAAGTGGTTTAGATTGTATACTCCATTTATGCCTCTCATAATTTTATATACTTATATATATAGACCTGTTAGTTTGACGTCAGTGGTGGGCAAATTAATGGAAAGGATACTTAGAGATAATATATATAAGCATCTGGATAAGCAGGGTCTGATTAGGAACAGTCAACATGGATTTGTGCCTGGAAGGTCATGTTTGACTAATCTTCTTGAATTTTTCAAAGAGGTTACTAGGGAAATTGATGAGGGTAAAGCAGTGGATGTTGTCTATATGGACTTCAGTAAGGCCTTTGACAAGGTTCCTCGGAAGGTTGGTTAAGAAGATTCAATTGTTGGGTATTAATGGTGGAGTAGCAAGATGGATTCAACAGTGGCTGAATGGGAGATGCCAGAGAGTAATGGTGGATGGCTGTTTGTCAGGTTGGAGGCCGGTGACTAGTGGGGTGCCTCAGGGGTCTGTGTTGGGTCCACTGTTGTTTGTCATATACATCAATGATCTGGATGATGGTGTGGAAAATTGGATTAGTAAGTATGCAGATGATACTAAGATAGGTGGTGTTGTGGATAATGAAGTCGATTTTCAAAGTCTACAGAGAGATTTAGGCCATTTGGAAGAGTGGGCTGAAAGATAGCAGATGGAGTTTAATGCTGATAAATGTGAGGTGCTACATCTTGGCAGGACAAATCAAAATAGGATGTACATGGTAAATGGTAGCGAATTGAGGAATGCAGTTGAACAGAGGGATCTAGGAATAACTGTGCATAGTTCCCTGAAGGTGGAATCTCATGGAGATAGGGTGGTAAAGAAAGCTTTTGGTGTGCTGGCCTTTATAAATCAGAGCATTGAATATAGAAGTTGGGATGTAATGTTAAAATTGTACAAGGCATTGGTGAGGCCAATTCTGGCGTATGGAGCACAAATTTGGTCACCTAATTATAGGAAGGATGTCAACAAAATAGAAAGAGTGCAGAGGAGATTTACTAGAATGTTGCCTGGGTTTCAGCAACTAAGTTACAGAGAAAGGTTGAACAAGTTAGGTCTTTATTCTTTGGAGCGCAGAAGGCTAAGGCGGGACTTGATAGAGGTCTTTAAAATGATGAGCGGGTTAGACAGAGTTGACGTGGATAGGCTTTTCCCATTGAGAGTAGGGAAGATTCAAACAAGGGGACATGACTTGAGATTTAAGGGACAGAAGTTTAGGGGTAACATGAGGGGGAACTTCTTTACTCAGAGAGTGGTAGCTGTGTGGAATGAGCTTCCTGTAGAAGTGGTGGAGGCAGGTTCGATTTTATCCTTTAAAAATAGATTGGATGGGTATATGGACGGGAAAGGAATGGAGGGTTATGGTCTGAGTGCAGGTAGATGGGACTAGGGGGAAGAAAGAAGAAAGAAGGAAAAAAAAAAATGTTCGGCACGGACTTGAAGGGCCGAGATGGCCTGTTTCCGTGCTGTAATGGTTATATGGTTATATATATCATCCGGATGGAGGTCGGTGGAGGCGCTGTGAGTCGGCTGCCCTGCCAGCAGCGTGTTAGTTATTTCGACTTTTTTTTTTTTTTTTGGATGTGTCTAATGTTAGTTTAGGTGTCTCTTGGTGTGTCTTGTGTGGGGTGTGATGGGGAGGGAAAAGAGCGGAACCGCTTTCAGTCGCATCCTCGACAGAGAGGCGACTTTTTCCATGTCGCCTCCCTCGCGGCCTGACAGCTTGGATTGGAGCGGCCTTTCCCAGAGTCGGGCCCGGAGCATCAGCAGCAGGTGCAGCATGGACTTTTCCATCGCGGAGCGGGCGAACCCTTGGCGGGGATCGCCAGAGAGGAGTGCTCCGATCGCTGGCCTGGTGACTTTGGCATCATGGGGCTGTGGTCTGCGGAGCTTCTAGCCGTGGGCGGGGCGTGGACTTACCATCCGGAGTCTGGGATCACTTGCCGGGGATCGCCAGAGAAGAGCTCCGACTGCCATCCCGATGAGAGGGCCTGTACATCGGGCCATCCGTAGCGGCGATTACGGAGGGTTTATGGCCCCGACCACGGGTGAACAAAGAAGGAGGACTGGCTGAACTTTGTTGCCTTCCACCACAGTGAAGAATACTGTGGTGGATGTTTGTGTTAAATCTTATTGTGTATTGTGTGTTTTTAAGTGTATCGCTGCTGGCAAATTCTTTTCACTGCACCTTCGGGTGCATGTGACGCATAAAATTGACTTTGACTTTGACTTTGAGATTATGTGCTCAAGTGTTATTCTGGGGCTTGAAGACCATGATCATCTGTGTCGGTGGCTGGGCAGGTGTTATTAAGGCTAACCATGGTTTTAATAAACACTAACTTACTTGAGCTTCTGCAAGCAGTCTTCTGATACAACAGCTGGAGTTAGCTGAATAATTGGCACATTTTTATTCTGACTGTTTTAAGAATGGCTTTAACCTATGAACTCCAGTGCACATGAAACGTTGACTTTTATTCATGTCAAAGCATCTAAAGAAGCTCAACATGGCAGAGTGTCACAACTTGCAGAACTGCTGCCTCATAGCTCCAGTGAGCCAGGTTTAATGTGGACCTCCGTTGCTATTTATTTGGAGTAAGAACATTCTCCCTATAACTGCTTGGGTTTCCTCTGAACGCACTGGGTTTCTCCCACATCCCTGCATGAGCTGCAGACTGGGACTTTGGAGGCATTGGTGTGCTTTCTTGGCTGCAGATTTAATGTGTCTAGTCGATAACAGATTGGGGGAGATTTTTACACCCAGGTACCTGAAACTCTTGACCAGCCCCTCTTCTGTATCAGTGATGCTGAATGGGACATGTGCATCATCTATTTTCCTGAAGTCAATAACTAGCTCTTTTGTGTTGCTGACATTGAGGGAGAGGTTGATGTCTTGACACCAGGTGAATCTCTTTTGCACTCTTCCCAACTCATTCACCTTCGTGTACGCTGATCTTTTCATTGATCGAGATCCGACCCATTACATGGTGACGTCTGCAAACTTGTAAATGGAGCAAGAGCAGAATTTGGCTGCACAGGTGAACTAGCAAATTGACAAGTGTGAAGTGTTGAACTTTGATACGTCAAACCAGGGCAGAACCTGCACAATAAATGGTAGAGCCCTGGAGAGTGTTGCCAAAGAGAGACAGCTGGGAGTACAGGTGCATGATTCCCTAAATGTGTTGATTCAGGTGGTTAATGTGGTTAAGAAGGTACATGGCCCGGCTTGCCTTCATTGGAAAGGGTATTGAGCACAAAAGTCGGGACATCATGATGCAGCTGTAGAAGTATTGGTGAGACCATCCTTGGAGTATTGTGTGCAGTTCTGGTTACCCAGCTTTAGGAAGAATGTCATTAAGTTGGAAATGGTGGAAAAGAAATACACCCGGATGTTACCTGGGCTTACCTGACTCAGTCCAAAGAAGAGTTTCGAACCAAAACGTCATCTACAGTATTCCTTTTCTCCAGAGATGCTGCCTGACCCGCTAAGTTACTCCAGCATTTTGTGTCTATCTTTGGTGTTATCTGGGCTTGCAGGCTTGAGTTACAGGGATAAATTGGATAGGCTGTGACCTTTCTCTTTGGAATGTAGGGGGCTGAGGTGTGACCTTATTGAGGTGTACGACAAGACGAGGGGCAATGGACAAGGTCAGTGCTAACTGTCTTTTTCCCATAGTGGAGGATTCAAAAACTAGAGGAGAGAGGGAAGAGATTTAAGAGGAACCTTAGCAGCAAATGTTTCATTCAGTGGATAATATGTATCTGGGATGAGCTGCCAGAAGAAGCTGTAGAAAGGATACAAATACGATTTTTAAAAGACAGATATTTGCAGAAGAAAGGGGTCATGGGATATGGGTCAAATGCAAGCAAATGGGTCAATATGACAACTAGGTCAGCATGGACAAGATGAGCCAAAGGGCCTGTTTCCATGATGTACAGCTCTATGACTCTGCGATACAGTTATGAGTGTATAGGGGGGCATAATAAGGGGCTGAGAACACACCATTGCAGGGCACCAGCATTGAGAATTATTGTGCAGGATGTTTGTGGTTGCAAGAAGGTTCGTCTCCAAATTACATTAAAAACAGCTGACATCTAAGCATGATTTCTAGAAGTTAAAATAGCATTGGCCAGGATTGCAGCAGGGTTAAGAAATGAAAATACCATGTCCCAACTTTAACACATCTTTCTAAACACTCCTCCTTCTGGGGATGGAATACATTTAAAACCATAGTTCTGGTTTGCACAAAAGCATTCTGTCCATTTTGTTCTGACTGACAAATTATAACTGAGAAATATCTTAATTTTAACAGCCTAATGTCTCCTTATAGTTTATCTTTTCAGATTATGCCCTCACTTTATCCTCTCTTCCAAAAAAGAGTTGTTAAAACATCTGAAATTAAACTGAAATGTCAGATATATAAAGCAGATGAGCATCATACATAGTTATTGACAGCCTCGCTGTAATGATATCTTTATTGTCCTGTGTGGTGTTGGCAGTCCTGTCAACTCTGCTTTCTGTTTTCAAAGAGTACCATTTGATCTTTCTCCTCTTCATCTTTTAAATGTCTATAAATGACAAGTCCCCCCATGATGCATATAAAGCATTGGCCAATATGCCAGCTGCATAGGAATAGAGTTGCTTGGCCCATTAATTTTGCCATCCATAAAAGTAAAGACATAATGTTTTGAAAATCAAGGCACTCCCCAACTTGCGTAATAGTTACGTTCTATGAACCCTTACATAAGTCAGATTTTATGTAGTCGTAATCACCATCCCCATCCCCTGCCAGCAATAACTCACTGAGAGCATGAACTGTCTCATCGGCGTCGAGCTGTGTCTGGGGCTCATTCTGAGCCGCGCGGCCTTCTGGGTAAGCACCACCATTGCCGGCTTTTTTCCCGACGTAATCGCACAGTGTTGTGGAAATTACAAACAGTCTTGATTGCATTAGAGACTGAGTACAGAATTGTTTATGTAAGCGCAAAGTCGCGTATTAATTTAGTTAATTTAGATACAGCGAGGAAACAGGCCCTTCATCCCACCAAATCCGCGCCAACCAACGATCCCCGCACATTAACATTAGCCTGCACACAGTAGGGACATTTTGTACATTTACCAAGCCAATTTATCTACATAACTGTATAACTTTGGAGTGTGGAAGGAAACCAAAGATCTCGGAGAAATCCCATGCGGTCACGGGGAGAACGTACAAACTCCGTACAGACAGCCCCCCTTAGTTGTGATCAAACCCGGGTCTCTGGCACTGTAAGGTGCTGTAAGGCAGCAACCCTACCGCTGCACCACCGTGCTACCCATTGCATAAGTCGGGGAGTGTCTGTACTTTTTATTGCATACCCTGATGGAAACACCTACTGTGTCATGATTAATAAATGTCGAATTGATGTCTGCAACATATATGAACCTCTCTCTTTTCCTGCACTATACAGAGACCATCTAATTATTGAATCATGGGCTTCAATCTACCCCAAAACTACCAAACTACCTGATCTTTAATGTAAACCGATGCATCCATCTGGTCTCTCGGATAAATATATATATTTTTAAAGTATACCTTCAAAGAGCAGCCTGTTCTTACCAAAATTGCTCCCTCAATCAATGGTGTATCATAATTTTGGATGACTTTAAAGGTATGTGAAAGATGCTGTAGAATTGGAAGGTCTTTACCAATTGCTTGTCTCTTCTGTTTCATCCACCTCATGTTCCTATCTAAATACAGAAACAAGGATTCTTCCACTCCTGCTTTGTCCAGAGGCCATGACTGATTATTATATCCTGTAACATCGCCCCAATCCCCATTGATCTTTTGCCCCTTTTGATCCTTTATTTTAAAGACCACTAAAGGTATGATGTTCCAAATATATGGCCTCAGCACTGCCCACTGAGAGTGTATCGCAGGAAATCACATCCACTCAAAAAAAGGCCAACGTTTAATTTCCTTCTCGGAAAGAAAACATCAGTGGATGTTCTTAATAACTCTCTGATCCTCGATCTGCCTCTCAACATTCATCAATCCCGCTCCTTTTAAACATGTTGGTTGACTCCGAGTCAACGCCCTTCTGTGAGAGTTTGATCCCCACTTCCTTTCTCCTGTGGAGGAAAAACATTCTGATTTCTGCTTTGCTGAAGGCTTGTGGTAAACAAAGGGTCTATTTAAAATAGAGCCTGCAGACCCCTCTTTTGTTTATTTAAGCAAGGAAGCAAGGTAAATATAATTTCTGAATTTGTGCACTTTGGGTTTAGTTCTGCAGCTTAATAACTAGGATTCTTACATCCACTTTATTTCATTTGGAGCAGTTTTTTTAAACCAACAGAAATTAACTAGGTACATGGTGAGAGTGCAGCTCAATATTAGTCACACTGAGGATAATTCAGCAGGTATTGTACATGGTTTTAGAGACCTCAGCCTGGTTCAGTATAGCATATAACTTCAGTACATGTTTTACTATCCAACATAAAGTACCCAAGGTGTTTAGAGCAATGGGATGGTTATTTTTCTAGATATTAACTTCCGATGGATCTGCTCCCTACTGCTGTGAACAAGCAGTTTTCCCACCTTCCTCCTCTGTTTTCGTCCTTCACTTCGTCACCCACCTGGAGTTCATTTGGTCAGGGCTGGGAGAGGGCATTCTGCAAGGGTTGCAATGAACTGTGGACTCTCCCTCTGTAGAAGAACTGGGAAATGTATTGGGATTAATGTTGTAAATGTTATGTGTTTGAGCCACAATTGGATTGAGAGTATCAGAAATGTTACACGGATTTCATGTTTTCAGTCAAAAATCAACTAAATGTCACAAACCCTCAGGGGCTAGCGTGCCAAACAAAGGATACACTTGAAAGGCGGTACGGTGGCTCAGCAGTCAAGTTGCTGCCTTACGGCGCCAGAGATCCGGGTTCGATCCTGACTATGGATGTTGTCCGTGTTGATTTGTACATTCTCCCCATGATCTCGTGGGTTTTCCCCGGGTGCACCAGTTTCTCCCACGTTCCAACGACATGCAGGTTTGTAGGTTAATTGGCTTCGGTAAAGATTGTAAATTGTCACAAGCGTGTAGGATAGCATTAGAGTATGGGGATCGCTGGTCGGCACGGACTCGGTGAGCAGAAGGGCGTGTTTCCACTCTGTATCTCTAAACTAAAGTGAACTAAACTAAACTAAACTAAACTTGCAGAGGTCTGCTCAGTGGTTCAGTTTAGTTTAAAAATGCAGTGTGTAAACAGACCCTTCAGTCCACCGAGTCCACACTTACCATCGATTACCCATGACATTAGTTATCCCACTTTCACATCCACTCCCTACATATCAGAGGTAATTTAGGGAGGCCAATTAACCAACAAGCATGCACATCATTGAAATTTACCGAATAATGGAAGGCCTAGTGGATGTGGAGAGGATGTTTCCAATAGTGGGAGAGTTTAGGATCAGAGGGCACAGTCTCAGAATAAAAGGACGTACCTTTAGAATGGAGATGAGGAGGAATTTCTTTAGCCAGAGGGTGGTGAATCTGTGGAATTCATTGCCACAGATGGTTTAGGAAGCCAAATCATTTGGTATTTTTAAAGGTTCCTGATTGGAAAGAGCATGAAAGGTTAGAGGCGAAGGAAGGGGAATAAGATTGAGAAGGAAAAATAGATCAGCTCTGATCGAATGGCGGACTAGAACTCAATGGGTCAAATGGCCTAATTCTGGCCCTATGCCTTATGATCTTTGGGATGTGGGAGGAAACTGGAGCAGCCAAAGGAAATCCACCCGATCACAAGAATGTGAAAACTCCACACAGACAGCACATAAGGTCAGGATCGAAGAGTGCTGTAGGGCAGCACCCCTATCAGCTGCACCATTGTGCCACAGGCAAGAGCATATGATGCCAAATTGTTACTATTGTCGAGCCCTGAGGCATGCTTTCAACTAGCAAGGATCCACACCAAGAACCATCCTCACAAAATGACCCATGTTGCCTTTACAACTGCACACACATTCCCCCTCCTGCACTCTGATGACAACATTAGTTGACATATCGCCTGGCCAGTTCCTCCCACCCCCCCCCCCCACCCCCCCAATGAAATATTAGGTATCAAAGCAAACCATGATTATTTGTTTAATCTCTATCTGTAATTTTTCAGCTAGGCTATAAAGAAAAAAATGTCAGCAGCATCTGAAAATATCATTCAAAGTAATGAACTATTGAGTGTCATGTAGCTTCTCAAAGCTGGATGACTAATTATTGTTGTGGGAATACTCACACACCCGTTGAGCATCCTTTTGAAAATAATGGCCCATAGCCATGAATGGAACAGTTAGACTGAGTGGACGAGACTGTTTGATTTAGTACTGGTTAATATTTGTCCAAGAAAAAATCTGAAGAAAACCACATGAATCTTTCAAAATAGTATCCCTGTCCAAACTGAACAATGGTATCCTTTCTAATTATTTGACACTTCATTTGTCATTGAAGATCGTATTATGTTTAACAGTGATTTTCCTAACAATTTCTTGTTTGGTTAATTTCACCTAACATTCCACGAATATCTCAACCATTAACTGATTTTTGTATTGACATGATGATGGTGTGTAGTAAAACTGAGGTCTGGGGCTAGCACTCAGGCAACTGTACTTACAGTGTCAAACACAAATCAAGGGTTTAAGCTAACCTTCTTCCTAGTCTTAGATTTAGAGATACAGCATGGAAACAGGCCCTTCGACCCACCAGGTCCGTGCCGACCAACGATCATCCTTACACTAGTTGTATGTCATCCCACTTTTGCATCCTACACAAGAGAGGGAATTTACAGAAACCAATGAACCTACAAACCCGCACGTCTTTGAAATATGGGAGGAAACCAGAGCACCCGGAGAAAATCCATGTGGTCTTTGGGTGAATGTACAAACTCTGTACAAACAGCATTGGTAGTCAGGATTGAACCCGTGTCTCTGGTGTTGTAAGGTAGCTACTTTTCCAATTGGCCACGCATTGCCCCTTCTTGTTGCAGATGATTTTGTGGCATATTTGCTCCTCCACAGACGTTTGCCACTCATCGAAGCATGGATTTTGTTCATAGATGTCTCTGTATAATGGTCATAAACTGCTGCATTACAGTAACAATCAATGGTATCGATGGTTCTTTATTGTCGCGTATGCATTGGACGGTGAAATTTTTGCACTGGTCGCCATATTTTGGCGCCATTTACAGATGAAAAATCCCAAAGTATTGGAGAGATAGTGCATGGAGATACACACTCATCGGCAAATGGACAGACTTCTGACATTATGACAGAAATTATGTCATTATTTTCCCTCCTGGGATAAATTAAGTCCTATCGTATCAAAAGGAGGTTATCTACAAAACCGTTAAAGATAATTTGATATGAAATCCAGTCAAATGGGATTGAAAGTTGTAAGGGAAAATGTGATAGGTATTACACAAATCTTGCTTACTCATAGCATTTTCTGCCAATTCTCCTGCATACCAGTCTTTCTGTAATTTGGTTGTAAGTATGGTCAAAGCTCCTCCTTAGTCATTTCCCTCCTTTATTAACTCTAGCCTCAATCACAAATAAATTGAAACATGCCAGCCAGCATATGTCACTGAAAGTCGACATTAACTTTGTCTGTTGAAGCACATTGCTTCAAACACCAGATCTGTTTTTTAACCTATATCTCCCTGCCCTGCCGTCCAATGAGTTTAATTGCCAGTGGGCAAAAATGCTCCTGTAATCCCAAGACTCTCCAAAGCCAGAAATTCCAAACCATAGCACTCCACAAAAAGTAATTAGCCATTAGTTAGAAACCAAGGGAACAATCCCTCATCCATGTGAGTGAAATAATTCAAATTGATTACTGGATTGTTTAGAAAAGGTTTCATTTATTTTAAAAAAAACATTTGCCCATTGTAAAGTATCTGCTGCTGATCCGAGATGTCAGAAGCATCCTGGAAAATCCATCACTTCTCCCATTTCAACCATTTGAATCTGTATTGCAGTTTAGGGACAGAGATTTGTGATTGAGAGAACAGAAGAAGGCCTCTTAAGAATTTGTAAATGCTTTGTTATTTTTATCTTTACACTATTATTCCCTTAACCTGCTGGGTTATTTTGTTTTTGAATATCTTTGTTACACAATAAATCCAGTTTTCAAAACGAAGTAAAATATATCAGTTGATGCCACGCCTGATTGATCCATTAAAGGGAACAGCGGGCACCTCATGTCCAAAGTATAATGTAAATAAAAAACAAAGTACTGGAGTATCTCAGCAAGTCAGGCAGAGGCTCTGGAGGACATGGGTAGGAGATGTTTACGGAGAGGACACTTCTTCAGTCTGAAGAAGGGTCCCAACCCAAAACATCATTTATCCATGTCCCCCAGAGATTCTGCATGACCTGTTGAGTTACTCCAGGACTGTGTGGATTTTCTTTTGTAGACCATCATCTGCAGTTCCTTGTGTTTCCAAGTAAGAAAGTTTGTTCAATCCTGCAGTCCACTGCAGACTCAAAGTGGAAATTTCCATATTAAATGAGCAAAGATGGAGAGTGTCTGAATTGTCTTTATCTGCATTGTGCATGGAGGTCTATCCGTGAATGATGGGGTCTCAGGGCCACTTTGATTTTGACATTCCAACAGTTCCTATTCATTTTCACAGGTTTTAAATTGCTGATGGCCACATATTTTAGTGTTTTGACTCGGACGTAAATTTGCGGCACAGTGGTGCAGCACGTAGTGCCGCTGCTGCCTAACAGTGCCAGAGACCCAGCTTCAATACTGACCTCAGATGCTGTCTGTGTGAAGTTTATATCTTCACCCTGTGACTGTGTGGGTGCCCCGGTTCCCTCCCACATCCCAAAGACGTGCCGGGTTGTAGATTAGTTGGCCTCTGTAAATTGCCCCAGGTGTGTAGGGAGTGGATGGAAAAGTGTGATAACGTAGAATTGATGTGAACAGGCGTGGACTCGGTGGAGTGAAGTGCATGGCCGAAATTCCAAGCTGTAAATCTAAAACAATTACTCACTGATGAATCATCTGTGAGACATACAGATTCTAAATCAGAAAGTAATATTAGAATATGCGATTCGTGGTAAAATCACAAACTTAATGCGAAATAGAGAGCGGTAAAAAGTGTTAAAAGTGTTCTTTCCAAGCTAGTCAGTTGATGACATAAAAAGCAATATTTGGAACAGAACTGCTCAAAGGCCAGAATATGAGGGAATGAGAGCCAAGTGTCGGGTCGTCACCTTCAAATGATCTCTGGCTCCTCCTTGTTCTTCTTATACTTATCATGGTGACGCAACAGTTAGCACTGGTTCTTCACCAGCGTGAAGAGCCAGGTTCGATCTTTTGCAGAGTTTGCATTTTCTGAGAATCGGTGGTTATCCGCCCTGCACTCCCAAAGACCTGCTTGTAGATTAATTGTCTGCTATGAATCAGCCTTTGTGTAAATATACATGACAAAAGAATCAAGGCATGTAATTAAGAACAATTTACAGGTCTACAGGGAAATATGTAGCAGAGAGAATGGGGTGGATAGGATTGTTCTATTGGAAGCGGCATAGGCTAGGGCTCATTGTAATTCTTCTGTGTGATCATAATAAGTATCTGCAGATGGCTCAGGGTTCATATTCAATTCCTCACTCATTCCATAGCAATCAGACATAAAAACATAGAAACATAGAAAATAGGCGCAGGAGTAGGCCATTCGGCCCTTCGAGGCAGCACCGCCATTCAATATGATCATGGCTGATCATCCAAAATCAGTACCCCGTTCCGGCATTCCCCGTATCCCTTGATTCCCTCAGCCCGAAGAGCCAAATCTAACTCTCTCTTGACAATACATTGTGTTCTAGAACTGCATTGGATGCACAGCAATAACTGAGAGTGTTTGTAACTGTTAGTGCAAGGTGCTATTATCCTGTGATCTGACCATTATTAACTGGCATATATTTACAGCTTTGAGAAGTCATTTTGGTCAACCCATCATTAATGGAAACTGGGCCATAGATAGGCCAGGCACTTACGAGGCTGCAGGAACTTTGTTCAAGTACAAGAGGCCAAATGAGATCAGCACCACAGCGGGGGAATCCTTCATTGCCGACGGGCCAACGAGTGATATTCTGAACGTCTACGTAAGTCTAAACTTTAGCTCGGAGCGGGCAGAAGGTTTGAAATGCCAACAAAGCTTCACAACACCTCTGTTCATAAATCAAAGGCTGCAATCCTCTGAGGTTAGAATAGAAAACTAACAGCAAAAAGAAAGCTGCAAAAATCTGGCAATCAGTCAAGAATAACTGTAGGGAACAGTTGTAGAACCCCAGAAAAATAGAAATGAATAAGAAACATAATGTGTCAATAGAGTATGAGTGATAGAAAAGGATATTGGTACAATATCAGTGATAAATTGATTGTCAGTAAGATGCCTTTGATAGGAAGGAACGTTAATATAATTTTGGTGATTGAACAAAATGGTTTTATAATATTTGAGAGAGTGTTGAATTCATGGTCCGTGTTTTGTGGTTAGTGGGTGTTTGCCATTAATCAAACTGCCTGCTACCTACAGACTTTCATGAGTTTTAGAACAGAAAACTGTGTAGTCACTTGAGATCTTTTTAACTTCCATGTCCAAAACGGGGGAACTGTTGAGCCAAGCAGGTGGGCAACGGAATCGTGCAGAATTTTATCCTTGGATCAATGGTGTTAATTGTACAATGTATTGGTGTTTGTAAGATAGACTCTTGCTTCCAAAACTCAGCTCCATTAAAGTCGATGTAAGCTATTACATCGCACATTTAGCAATACCAGTCTGAGGATAAATATCTCTCCCAACCACCATATTCTCATTAGCTCATGCAGGATGTAAACGAAGAGGAATAAGTTAGAACTTTTAATTCATTGTAAAGTGGGATACAGAGCAGGATTAACAGACATCACAGGCATTTATTTTTCAAATTCTCCAGTCGTTTATTAAATTCAGAAAGAAAGAGTCTGCAGTTGCAAATTGTTACTGCCAGCATGATTATTTGGCAATAATTAAGACATGACACATTTTCAAATTCAATGCACATCTGAACTCGCCAACTCTAACATTGTGCATTATTAAATGGGTGATGATGGAGAGCAACTGCAACTTCAACTGCATGCCTTCCCGTGGATTTCAGTATATAATTCCACCATCAGAGGGCAAGTTTCCTGGCCACACATGTAAGAGTTATGGAAGATGTGGGCCAATTTTCCCCACAGTAAGAGAAAATGACAGCATCAGCATTATTCCTATCATAACATGCAGGTCACCAATTGTGATGAAAGTGAATATTAATATTAAAACTGTGATCGTGGATACTGCAAGCTTGACAGCACTTACAACTGTATTTCAAAGTGTCTCATGGGAGAATTTAAAGATCAAATTTAATTGTAATTAAAGATCTGTGGAGTCCGAGATCTTTAAATATAACAGAGCTAAATGAAAATTATTGCTACACTTACTGAGAAAAAGTAAGTGCACATATCATAATTCGAGAGAAAGTTATTGACATGGGATTTTTCTATAACAGGCAACCAATGCTTTCCACCATTAGATTTGTTGTTGAGGATAATAATATAATTCTATTATCACAGACAATGCTAAATAATGCCAGTGGCTATCACCACATTGTATATCTAGTTCTAAGTCCCATGTTTAATTCTAAATTACATTAGATCTCAGTATGAAAAAAAGTCTACAATTTTTATCTTTAGAAGTAAGCAAAGCCTTCGTCAGTTCCAATGTCTGTCAGCAGATAGGACCACTAAACAAGAGAACGTTAAACGTTAAAGACAGGGAGTTTATTAGCAATACCTCTAAATTGCAGGTGAGAGTTCAAAGATAGACAACATTTGATTGGACATCATGGACATTTAAGCAGAGAGAATACAAATATCAGAAAGTATTAAGTGTGTAATGTTGTAAAATAATCTAATTTTCTGTCAGCTAATATTTTATGTTGCACCAAACAACTATTTATTCTTGTATGAATGCATAATTTTACTTTATTTACAATTTTTTTCAGGTGATATATCAACAAGCAAACCCAAAAGTGCATTTTGAATATGTTTTGCCAACTGACAACGTTGTCAGCAGCCATTCTCTGTCACTTACAACGGGTCGTCATTTAGGTAAAAGTCTTTTCTCCCTACTTCCTAGACTATTTCGCTTTTGGTATATTTTTTACTATTATCCTAGTTGCATGTTCACCAAAACCAAAAGGAAATGTCAAAGGAAAAGGAAATGGATTGTGTTCATAATCATTGTCAATCTCCTTCTTTTCGTATCCATCTTGTTACAAATGTTGGCCTCGCTGTCATCGTCTGTCCTGTAAAGGACGCAAGCTTCCGGCGACAATCAGTGGAAGCCATCACTTGTCGCAGGAGATGATGGTGGTAGCAGAATTAGCTCAGGATACTTCCAGTGGATGTTTCTGCTATGGGGCCATCACTGTCAATAGCCCATGTAGAGGTTTACAAGGGTGGCTCTATGGTTCAATGGTGCTTTATTGTCACATGTGCAAAGTACTAAAGCACAGTGAAATTATTTTCATACAAACAGTCCAGTCGAGTATTGCCATACCATCCCCGATTAGCAATTGTACAGAAATGGTCTACTGAGCCCGCATGCCCTCATGTTTTAGCACCATTTTCCAAGTCCAGTTATTATGAGCCATGCCCGATTCAGGCAAGCCCCAAGGTGCTACTGGCCTCCATCCATCTCCTTCCTTGGTCGACCAGCAAACAACGACCTCTCCTTGCCCGTCCACCTTTGTGCCCCGGGTGCGCCTCCCACAGCCGACCTTGAAGGGGCGGTAGGCCAGACCCCGGTTCCAGGGATGTTTTCAGGGATGGATAAATTTAGTGAAGACAAAGTATTGGCTAGGATTGGTTATTTCCTACAGAGAAGAGGAGATTTGGGGGAAATAATTAAAATAGTTTCCCAAAGCAGAGAGGTCAATAGCCAGGTCTACAGTGCCATTAAAGTTTACAATATAGGATCCACCACCAAAATGTTCTTTGACACTCCAGGGGCTACATCAGTCTATCACAACTACCTGGGTACTCTAGAATTTGTCAGCCTGTATATCCACTCGGCTTTCATTTCAGGGTTAAGATTTAACTTGACATTATTTTTGTATTGCAGTTCATTAATTGCATGCCACACAGTTTCTCAGAGCTCCCCCACTCCCTCTCACCAATGCAGAGGGAAACTTACATATATTTCAGAGAATCATCATTCACTTAAGTCTGTTTGCCAGTATACCCAAAGTTTAAAAAAAATCACTTTATCTCCTTTCCCATAAAGAAAATGTGAATTCTATGTAGAATATAGTGTAACATGAGAGGCATTTTTTTTCACACAGAGGGTGGTGGGAATATGGGAATGAACTGCCAGAGGATGTGGTTGCGGCAGATAAAATAACAATATTTAAAACCTTTGGTCAGGTGCATGGATAGAAAAGGTTCTGAGGGCCAAACACGGGTGAATGTGACTATCTTAGTTGGGGGGCCTTGGTCACCATGAGTTGGGCCAAAGGGCCTGTTTCCGTGCTGTATGATTTTATAACTCCTTGACTCTTCTTGACATTATTTGTTACGAAGGTAGGTGTAGGAAAGCTATACAGTTTAAAAAACCTTGGGCCTAAACCTCTGGGGTGGCACAGTGGCACAGTGGTAGAGTCGCTGCCTTACTGCACACATGACCTAGGTTCGATCCTGACTATGGGTGCTGTTTGTAATTTAATTGGCTTGCGTAAATTGCTCCTAGTGTGTAGGATGTGAAGCTGGGATAACATAGAACTAGAACTAGACTACGGGTGCTGTCTGCACAGAGTTTGTACATTCTCCCTGTGACCTGCGTGGGTTTCCTCCGTGATCTCCGGTTTCCTCCCACACTCCAAATGACTTGTAGGCTAATTGATTTGGTATAATTGTAAATTGTCCCTAGGGTGTGTAGGGTAGCATCAGTGTGCGGGAATCACTGTTCGGCGCGGACTCAGTGGGCCGAACGGCCTATTTTCGCGCTGTATCTTTAAACTAAACTAAACTAAATGATTTTGCAGCTTCGTCCATAGTACTGGTAAAGTTAGTACGTCATTAATGATGATTTATGTATATTCCTTTTTCGTTGACAGCTGAGAGTTGTTCTGAAGAATGAGTAGCTTTTCCCTCTTGGTTCCAACAACACATTCACAGCTATTTATTCCTGTCTCAGAATGGAGCATTGCTGACTAGGACTGTGTTTATTGCCCATCCCGCAGTGCTCGAGTACTAAGTGCTTCACCAAACCATTTCAGGGGTTATTTTTAAGAATGCATCGCATTGCTCTAGATGTGTAGATGTGGACCAGACTGGGGAAGGATAGCAGATTTCCTGACCGTCAGGAAGAGGAAGAGCTAGTCAGAATTTTATGAGAAGACACAAAATATGGAATAACTAAGCGGATCCAGCCGCAACCCTGGGGAATATGGGGTCGGGCTTCTTCAGACTCTTTCTCCTTGAGGAGATTTCACAGCGTCATAGAGTAATACAGCATGGAAACAGGCTCTTTGGCCCAACTTTCCCACACCAACCAACATGCCCCATCTGCACTAGTCCCACCTGCCTGCGTTTGGCCCATATCCCTCTAAACCTATCCTATCCATAGTGGAGCAGTCAAAATGAGGAAACACGGAACTGCAGATGCTGGTTTACCAAGTATAGACACAAAATGCTGGAGTAATTCAGTGGGTCAGGCAGCATCCCTGGAGAACATGGATAGGTGACATTTCGGGTCAGGACCCTACTTCACACGAGGGTCCCGACTAAGCTATTCCAGCATTTTGTGTCTTTCCTTGGTGAACCAGCATCTGCAGTTCCTTGTTTCTAGGTTTTTATGGGCATCTGATAAGTTTATGGTTATCATTGCTGAGACAGACTGTTTGTATTTTGTCCATAATAACTTAATTCCAATTCTGCAGCTACCATGGTGGATCTGAACTCTGGATTGTTAGTCCAGGCTTGTGGCTTGTGGAGTCCAAGAACCCAACAACTGTGCCACCACTGTACCTAGAAGCCCCACTCTCATGTACCATTCTGGATTTTGATTAAAAAAAGCCCTGCCATGCAACTTTTGAAATCTTATTGTGTGTTCCAGAAGAAGCTCTCAATGGTCAGTTGGCGTACGGCATCGATGGTGACGTGTACGTTCTCCGCGAAAGAGAAGTGGGAAACTTTGTAAGCGGGGTCCATGCGAATCAGCTGCAGTCCAGAGAATACCAGAAGAACCCTGAAGAAAGTGGGAACTCCTGGGGAGAAGGGTCACGGAAAAAGCGTGATTTCAACTGGAAACAAGTTGGAAGCACGGAATGCACTGTCACTTGCGGTACAGGTGAGAAATGGTTTCAAATTTACTATCATCCCAGAATAAAGCTCTAAGTGTTAGCATCTCTGTCAGAATAATGTTGGCATAAAAAGACCTATAAAGATTTTCCATTTCTTGGCTTTCTGAAGCACGACGTAATGGTAGGAACAGTACATCTGATGCCTGTCAGATAGCTTAATAACTGGAAAATCGTATTGAACCAGCAGCACCAAAACTGGTGTTGCCAAAGTTAAAGCCCTGTCCCACGGTACGAGTTCATTCCAAGAGCTCTCCCGAGTTTTAAAAAAATAAGCACGGAGAATGAACGTAGCGGGTACGTCGGAGCTCGGGGACGTCACTTAGCGGCTCGTAACGCTAACTGCAGGTACTCGGGAAGACTCGCTAACGGCAGGTAAGCACGGGAAGACTCGTGAAGATTTTTCAACATGTTGAAAAATGTCCACGAGAGCCCCGAGTACCGACGAGTGGCCATTAACGTAAATCTCCGAGTTTGAATCAGGGCAAATTCGGGAGAGCTCTTGGAATGAACTCGTAACATAGGACAGGGCTATTAGGACTTTGTTGGCTATTGTTCCCTTGTGGCTTGTACAAAGCTGAATTTGTTTTCAGGTTGAGTGTGGAGCCAGTCAATCTAGCAATCAAGCAAAGGGGTAGCCTTTGAATTTCCTGAGCTACCATCTATCTCATAGGACGACAGATGGCGCAATGGGCTAAGTGTTCGGCTGGCAACCGGAAGGTAGCCGGTTCGAATCCCGCTTGGAGTGCATACTGTCGTTGTGTCCTTGGGCAAGACACTTCACCCACCTTTGCCTGCGTGTGAATGTGTGTGAATGTGTGTGAGTGATTGGTGGTGGTCGGAGGGGCCGTAGGCGCAGATTAGCAGCCACGCTTCCGTCAGTCTGCCCCAGGGCAGCTGTGGCTACAGAAGTAGCTCACCACCACCGAGTGTGACTGAGGAGTGAATGAATAATGCGATGTAAAGCGCCTTGGGTATTAGAAAGGCGCTATATAAATCCAATCCATTATTATTATTATTATTCATTAACCATCGGACAACATTTAATTGTACTTTACTGGACTTTTTCTTGCACTGTACATTACTCCCTTTATCCAGAAACTGTACACCAGGGGTCGGCATCCTACGGCCCCCGGGCCAAATGCGGCACGTAACCCGAAATCATCCGGCCCGCAGGCGTTTTTTTTCCCCAGTAATCATCCGGCCCACCGAGCGTCCCGAGCAACGGCCGGGCACCCCGAGCAGAGGCCGGGCGACCCGACCAGAGGCCGGGCACCCCGAGCAACGGCCGAGCGCCCCGAGCAGAGGCCGGGTGACCCGACCAGAGGCCGGCACCCCGAGCAGAGGCCGGGCGACCCGACCTGAGGCCGGGCGCCCCGAGCAGAGGCCGGGCGACCTGACCAGAGGCCGGGCACCCCGAGCAACGGCCGAGCGCCCCGAGCAACGGCCGGGCACCCCGAGCAGAGGCCGGGCGACCCGAGCAGAGGCCGGGCGCCCCGAGCAGCGGCCGAGCTCTGGCTGTACCGCATCCTGTGCAAAGCCGCCAGCACAGCTGCGCACCTTCTGTGAACATGTTTAAGAAAGAACTGCAGATGCTGGAAAAATCGAAGGTTGACAAAACTGCTGGAGAAACACAGCAGGTGAGACATGCAAAGATTGCATGAGGCTGCCTCACCCGCTGAGTTTCTCCAACATTTTTGTCTACCTGTGAACACGTGATTTGATACCTGCCATCCGGGGCAGGATGGGGGCGGGATCCCTGTGTAAACATGATAGATGTGGCCCGCCATCCGCTCACAGACATGCGTCCTGGCCCCTAAGCAGAACAAGGTTGCCGACCCCTGCTGTACACTGTGGATGGCTCGATTGTAATCATGTATCTCTTTCCGCTGACTGTATAGCACGCAGCAAAAAGCTTTTAATTGTACCTCAGTACACGTGACAATAAACAAAACTATAAATTGAGGAAATACTTAGACAAGTATAGATATAGGATATTGTCAAGGCGGTGAGAGAATATGCAACATGCCAAACCAAAGTGTACGTAGCTGAAGGGAAAAATCCAGGTATGCATGATAATATTTGATAGTTGGGGTAGAAAATAATTCGTGCTTTGTGATGTTAAGATAAAAAAGAGTGGAAGGACATTCATAGGAAGCATAAACATTGAAAGGTCTGTTCCAACACTGTTGATTTTGTGTTTTCTTTGGCATCTCTTGGGATTAAGAATGTCAGCACCCCTTCACACATTCATGTGCAGGCATGCACATTCCTCCTTACACTAATCCCACCCTCATTTCCCTTAGTCCCCCTAATACCGACTCAATGCCCCCACCATTTCCTTCATTCTCCCACTTCCTCAGGCACCTTCCACCTTCACACATTGCTTTTTTTCTTTCTTTCTTGCTGCTTCCTATTCCTCATGATTCCCAGGCACTCTTCCCCATTTCCCATCACCGCAATGTATCCCTATTTCTCCACCTGCCTGCCATTCACTCATTTGCAGTGTGAAGGTACCTCCAGCCATCACCACACAGCCTGTTTCACAATTGTCATATGCCCAGGATCTCAACTCTAACCCATCTAGACCAAGCCACAATCATGTTGTGGGCAGTATCTAAGGCCGTTCCTTCCAGTATCTGAACATTTTTAATTCTATATTTATTGTATGGCACTTTGGCACTGAAGTAACCTTTGCAATGAATTCAACACATTTGGCCTTTACCTGATAGGTCATTTTTTTCCAATGGTTTAAAAGGTTTTGACATTGGGAGAGGTTAAATGAATTGTGTAAGAAGGAACTGCAGATGCTGGTTTAAACCGAAGATAGACACAAAAAGCTGGAGTAACTCAGCGGGACGGGCAGCATCTCTGGAGAGAAGGAATGGGTGATGTTTTGGGTCGAGACTGAAGAAGGGTCTGGACCAGAAACGTCACCCATTCCTTCTCTCCAGAGATGCTGCCTGTCCCGCTGAGTCACTCCAACTTTTTGTGTCCATCTTCGGTTAAATGAATTACTGTGCAAAGACGTTCATCGTGAGAAAAGTTAATGAAATGGAAGCCACAATGTGGGAAGCACTTCTATTTTGCTCAAATTTGACTCCTTTTTGACAACTCGAGGAAGCATGAGTAAAACCTGCAAGAATAAAAATCAGAGATGAAATGTTTTGGCAAATCCATTTGTGTAGCTTGTTCGCTGGAATACATTCCCCTTTGTCGGGCAAGGAATGAACCATTAGGCTGGCTAGCTGGTGCATCTGAGTTAGACTGACCAGCAGTATTATGTGGCAGGCAGCTGTTGGCATTGTACCTGACACACTTTAGATCTGGGAATCCTTCCAGATTCTAAATTCCTCATCGGGTGGCATTGTCTTCTGTACCTGCTTCCATATTTGTTTGCAAACCAAATGTCTGTGATACTTTAGTTTGTTCAGAAGCAGGTGGACCACAAACCTGTGCTGCCGATTCAGCATCAAAATGCAAACATATGCATGGGAACAGAGACAATAGCATGTTCTATGCTAACAGACATCTGTGCATCTTTAGAAGGGTGGAAAATATAACTGTAGTGGACATGCTCTGATGCAGTAACATCTCAGTTTTGCACGCCAACGTATTGATCCTTCCAAACAGAGTAGGGCCGAGAAAGTCTTTGCATGCTTCAATGTTTTTATGTATTACGCAATAGAGTTCAACAGAAATTGAACTGCGTGGTTACTGTTCAAAGCTTATTTGCTTTGGTTCCATATGTAAGGTGATGCTTGGATGTGTGTAGTGAGGTTCAAAATGTCAATGTGTATTTAAGCAGTAGAATACTGCATTGATGCACTCAAGAACAAAGAATGCATTGATTGCCCCAATGCATCACACGTTTAACTTATCTTTTGAAGTGCAAAAGAACTCTTGGGCCCCTGTTCCATGCATCCAGGTTGGAAACTTTACATGCTTAGTGTTAACACTTTCTCTCCTCTACTGGGCCTGTGAGACTGAGGATTAGAGCTGAACTTTCTGTACAGATCATCCTCACAGGCTAAGTATTTCAATGTTAATTATTTCACATGACCAAGAGATCTGTTTTTTGAGATATTATGATGGTGTCTGGAGCGGGTCAGCTTTGCTTTGAAGAATTACTATTTCATTTATCAAATTACTCTTGCTATACACCATCTAGTTTGGGGGTTTTACCACTGCAGCTATTCTTCAGGACTAATTGGTTGACTTGGAGGTGCATTCGATATCCTGAGATCATGAAATAGCAATGTCAATATAATTACTAGCATCCTCCTTAACTTGTTTAATTGCCATTTCTCAATGCACGAATGCTTGGGCAGCTCAGCACTTGAGAATCTAGCCTCCAGGTTAAATCTAAGCCTGACTAATAAATGATGTGTTCAAGTAAAATGTCTTCAGTTATTGACTAATTACTTTGCAATGAATCGACTGTAGAGCCAGGTTTATGACTAATACCCACATCGACCTTCTTATGTTTATGGTGAATTTAATTGTGCCTAAATCATCTTCCTGTTTGCCTTAACTAATCAAAACCAAACTGCAATCCCTTCCCTATGCATATGTTTCAGATTTCCGCTGTCTTTGTACATTTTATCCTCATTGATTCCTTCCTACATTCCTTGGCCCATCCGTTAAATCTGTCCAGATTTTTTGTCTAACCATCTGCCCAACACTACTCACTCCTGAACATAGCGAGCTGTCGGCAACAAGTTTTACAATCTTACAAGAAGTCTCTCTGTTGTATTTTTTATGAATAATGTGAGTAAGAATGGATCCAGGATTGTCCCTATAAAAATCTAGTCGCCCTTCATTTTGAGTTGATTTCCTCCTATCAGTTCCTCCTCCTGTACCAAACCAATTTTTCATCCAGCTGTCTAAATTTCTCATTAATTCCGTGTCCTTATTTTCAAGTAAAGCTTCCTGAATTCAGCTTGACAAAGTGTTTTACTTCCATTGCATATCCAGTGACCTAGTGCCTCTGGAAATCAAACTGGTGCCAAGGTGATAATATGGTCATTCACGTTAATGGGTGTAAAATCACAGATTAGGATACCAGGATTTGCAGGGATCACATAATTATGGATGAGGAAAGCCATTTGGCCCATCTATAATTATCCTTCCAGAGTCATTCTTGCAGCTGTTTCATTGGAGATTTTTTTTCTCGACTTACCTCATATGCTCTTTGGAACTAAATTATAATTGGATAAATCTGGCAATAACAAATTCAGTCTCGTACCTTCACACAGTCAAGTTAGATCTTTAGTTTGAAGAACATTTATTAATGGTCACTCATAAAGTTATATTTACTAATCTGATAATTCTCTTGTTCAACATTACTATTGAATTTAAATATATATGTTAATTTATTTCTGTACTTTTAACAACTCTTCACAAACACTGCACTTCTAAACCTCCCATTTATCTTTAAGACCCAGGTTTCTATTTCTAGGAACATCATTCTTTGCTCTTTTTCAGACCATGCTTTTCTGTTTCTTGTGTACCAGAATGAGGAAAAGTATAAAGTTGGCTCACTACCACCTCTGATTTATATTCTACTGTTCAAACTGTGTTACATTGTGTTGCCTTTGTTAATTTCTGCTGATAGGGTGAATAGATTAGGAGGAAAGTCAAATAAAACCGCTAGGTCGCTTTTGACTTTTCAAACCTTTTTTTTACATTCTTTTAAGATTTATTTTCGTTCTTCACAATTTATATAGCATTTTACATATGGCTGCATAAAGTTATGCCTTGCTGTTCATTGATGTTTCTTTTCCAACACATTCCACGAAGCAACCTCAGTAGACTACAGCAGCATTAATAGCGGGAAAGACTGGTGCCAAGGAAGATCAAGTGACTGCCCTCTTGATGCTGGTTGTTGAGGTCAGCAGGACTTCAAAGCCTGAGTTAGACGTGCAAAGCAACTTTGTAAAGTTTACTGCCTGCCATAAAAAGCTAATTTCAAACAATAGAACAGCTATCTTTCACTGCTCCATCTCTGATGCGGCTGCATCTGGAGACTCGAGATGGTGCTTGCTGGGCAATAAGTAGTTCTTTAGCAATCCTGCAGCACATCGCTCCACTCTAACAATGTAGAGTGGTGAGAGCAGAAATGTTCATGTTAACCACCCAGTGATAATCAGTGAAAAACACTACAAAGAGGGGTAAGGATTAAGAGGGGTATGAGAGCAAAATTAAGAGGGACCTGATCGGGGTCCACCGAGAATGAAGAGGGACCTGTGTCCATGGGCGACGGCAGGCCTGGTTCGTCGTTGCGAGAAGATAAGACTGCACTAAGAACTTTTGAATCTATGTCGGCGCCTGAAATGTGGCGTCTCTTTGTGTACTCCCAAGGTGAAGTCTGCAGTGTGATTTTACCAGATTACATGCAAAAAGCAAATAATTTCACTGTACCTTGGTACATGTGCCAATAACGTATAATTGAATGTGACAATAATAAACCTAAAACTAGTTGTCTAATGTCTAAGATAGACACAAATAAATGGAGTGAAGCAGCAGGTCAGACAGCATCTTTGGAGAAAAGTAATAGGTGACGTTTCGGGTTGGGACCCTTCTTCAGATTAGTTGGAAATTAGTATTTAGAACTTAGTATTAATTTACCGATTTTCTAATTTACCATTGTCTAATATCTATTCATTCATAGAAGCCAGAGTTATATTTGCAACACATGTATTGGAAATTGTATTTTAACCTGGTATGTGGCCATATATTTTAAAGTAGTCAATGCAACAGATTGTTATAATAGCATTTTAGCATCAATAGGACTCATCGCTGGCAGGACAGTGATCGGATGGAGCAGATCACCCACTTATTGCAGACCCCACACTATTTTCATCCAATTGAGATCTTCTTTACCAGTGACAACTGGTTGAACGTTACCTTCCATGTCTTTCCGCAGGGGTACTTTAGAGCAGTACCATAACACACTTTTATCACACAAGTACTTTCTTGAGTAACTGATGCAAGAAATTGTTTCGGCATCTCGAGATAGCCACAGCAAAGACAATATGGTGCAAAATAACATTGTGCATTGTGTATTTGAAGTGGGTTGCATTAGACAAGCCGCAAGGTCGGAAGTTGACAGACACACTTAATCAAATGCCAATGCAGGTAAAACTCCCTGTAATAAAGGGCAAGTTGTTTGGAACCTTTTTTAAAAATAGGATCAATGGATGGTCTATAATAAGAGATATACTTTTACATTTTCAAGCTGCTGCCTTTCAGACAGTGGCTCCTTCACATTCCCTGGAACAATGCGCCTGGTCACACTTTGCCAAAAAAAACAGCCAATGGTTTTTAATAACTGGAGATTTCTCTTCTTCTCCAGCATTCTAATAAACCATTCCAAAATACATGTCAGATATGTGACCTACAAAAGAATAATAGGTCTGTTTGTACTTGGTCCTTGAAATGCAGTCCATTTCACAGCATTTACTTCATGTTATGACTTTCTGAACTGTGAAGGATTACCGAAATGGTAGATACTAAGCCTGCCGAATGGGTTAATGTTTGCAAAGACAGGAAACATGGCAAGCTTATCACTGATGCTGACTGAAGTCTTCGAAGCAGTGGATGAAAAATGCCGTTCTAAGGATGTGATATACATGCAATGGATGGAATAGGTTTCTGTCTGTGAGAGGAGATATTAAACTGAATCCTCATTGTCCTGAGATTTAGCTCTTAGGGCTAAAGGAATCAAGGGATATGGGGAAAAAGCAGGGTACTGATTTTGGATGTTCAGCCATGATCATATTGAATGGCGGTGCTGGTTCGAAGGGCCAAATGGCCTACTCCTGCACCTATTTTCTATGTTTCTATGTTTCCTCCAAGATAGACAGTAAAGCCCCCATGCCACCTTTTGGCATGGAGTCCTTCCAAATCCCTGGCCACAATATATCCCTCAATAATTCCCATTGTTTACTTATCACCTATGATTAGACTTTACTTTAGACTTTAGAGATATAGCGTGGAAACAGCCCCTTCGGCCTACCAGGTCCGCTCCGACAAGTGATCACCTCCTACAAATGGACTATCCTACACACCAGGGACAATTTACAAGTCGTAAATTTGTAACTTGCAACTCCGGAAACCGGAACACCTGGAGAAAACCCACGTGGTCACAGGGAGAACGTACAAACTCCATTCTGTCAGCACACGTAGTCATAATCGTACCCGGATCTCCGGTGCTGTAAGGCAGCAAATCTACAGCTGCGCCACTGTACCGCCCTAAATGATGGGCCTTGCTGTGCACAATTTACCTACCATGTTCCCCTACCTATTGAAAGTCCCAAAATCACAGAAGTGCATTATCAGAGAAATAGATTGGACTTCATAAGATCATGAAAGATGCAACATGAATGTCAGTCTTTTCTTGCTGGCAGCAACAGTATTTCTGTGCTGCCTGCACCTGTATCTAGGGCAGCTGACCTTGTCTGAGAATGTGAGATTGATTCATCCCAATGTGTGTCAGGTATTTCTGGCATGTAACAAGAGAAGAAGGAGTGCCTTGAGAATGGCTGCCAGCTCATTCAGGATAGCCAGAAGCTATACTTTGGGCATTAGAGTAGAGGAACGACCTGATTATGGGAAGACCAGGAGAGGGTGGGTTTATGATTAGCCAACAACTAAAAATCTTTCATTTTGGAATAACTGTCCTTCATGAGCCTCCACACAATTACAGACCCAGTAACTATAAGGGTCTCACTGAGTTCTTTTACACAAGCCAGTATCCTGACTATTACATGACTATGGTACTGGGCAATATTATGATTGTAGGGAATGGGAAGGAGTACATTTATGTAAGATGAACCGTATTGTCTAAAGTAGCTGTGTCCAACAACAGGATCTAACTGGGTGTAATTGTAATTATTTTATTTCCCTCCTCTCACCTTGCCTCCAGAGAAACAAATGTTTTCCATTTATTCATTTCAAGGGCATAAAATTCTTGATTCTTTCATATTATGAGGTTCCTGTAAGATGGATCAAATTTCCGCATCCAGTCATTACATTTCTATTATCTACTGGCATGTAACCACTGGCTAGAATGCAACTAAAATCCACCTTCCTTGCATTACTTGAACTACCATTGAATCTACATCAATTTGTGTTGAACCATACCACAGTGCGCTTTCATGTAAAAACATATCTCCAGTACTTCAGTATAAAAGGCAAGCTAAAATTATAATATGTGTTCATTCAAATTTTTTACAGTTAGTCACTCAGCACATAATCAAGTTCTTTAGCCAAAGGAGTTTGTGTGAACCATCAACCACCCATTTATACTAAGCCCATTCTATTTTCTCCATACTTCCATCAACTATACCCTGAATCTACCTCTCTCCAACACAATTGGAGACAATTTACACTGGTTATTCAAACTATGATCGGGCTTGTCTATGGGGTGTGGTGGATAAGAACTAATTGGTGGTGAGAATGCCTGACCTGGCAGCGTGATATTTTTAATACAGTTGTTGTGCTTAACGTTGGGCTGAGTGACTCCATGGGAAGGAAAGGTGTCCCTGGTTCAGTCAAGAAGTTAAGATCTTATTGTCCTTGAGAATGCTGCCTGACCTGCTGAGTTCCCCCAGCATTTTGTGTTTTGCTCAAGATTCCAGCGTCTGCAGTTTTTGTGTCTTTGTCCTTGTGTCTTTTGTAGAAATTGACTGCCTATCACACTTTGGGAGCTCGGCAGAGTCTGTGGGGGGGGGGGGGGGAGGGGTCAACAAACAACTGTAATTCCTGAGCAAAAAGGAGCAAGCGATGGATCAGGCGATCCAGTGCAATATTTTTTCATCTATGCAAATGCCCAACAACTGCCATTCTGCGTGTTGCAAATAATGTGAATATTCTCATTATTTCTAAGAATTACTCTGAACATGAAAGCAATTTGCACGCTGAAAATTATTTGCTATATTCGCATTCAAATTCAGATTCGACAATTGTCAAACCTGAATTTGAATGCGAATATAGCAAATAATTTTCAGCGTACAAATTGCTTTCATGTTCAGAGTAATTCTTAGAAATAATGAGAATATTCACATTATAGGGTGCAGTGAAATTCCTTCTTCACACGAGTCTCACAGTGTAAACAGTAAATTGATAATGATAGATACAATAGTAAATACAAGAAGTGTAAAACAGTAGATTGGTACAAAAATGGTACAGAAGTAGTTTAAAAATAATACTAAATTGTATTCATTAAATAACTGTATGAGGTAGAGTTAAGTGTAATGGGGCGCGAAAGAAATGATTTTTTGGGGGGTCTGTGAGCAGTGGAGAAGAAGCTGTTCTTAAATCTGGATATAACCATATAATAACCATATAACCATTACAGCACGGAAACAGGCCATTTCGGCCCTTCAAGTCCGTGCCAAACACTTAAAAAAAAATTTTTTTATTAACTTCCCCCTAGTCCCATCTACCTGCACTCAGACCATAACCCTCCATTCCTTTCTCGTCCATATACCCATCCAATCTATTTTTAAAGGATAATATCGAACCTGCCTCCACCACTTCCACTGGAAGCTCATTCCACACAGCTACCACTCTCTGAGTAAAGAAGTTCCCCCTAATGTTACCCTAAACTTCTGTCCCTTAATTCTCAAGTCATGTCCCCTTGTTTGAATCCATTGATGTCCTTGCTTTCAAGCTACTGTATCTTTTCCCAGAATGTAGAAGCGAGAAATGGGAATGGACAGGGTGGCAGGCATCCATGATGATATTTCCAGCCTTCCTGATGCAATACTCCTTGAAGATGGACTAGATGGAAGGAAGTGATGTGCCTGTGATGGATTGGGCAGTGTTCACCACTCTGTAGGTTCAGGCAGTCAAGAGCAAAGCAGTTACCATAGCAGGCTGAGATACACCGTGTCCAAATACTTTCTACAGCACAACTGTACACGTTCAAGAGAATTGTCTGGAAACTTAGACAACTAAGAAAGTACATACACTGATTTATTTTCTTGATCACGCTATCAGTGTGAAGAGACAAGGATAGGTTGCCAGTGACGTTGTTGCCAAGAAACTTGAAGCTGTTGCAGCTCCACTGATGAGAACCCAGTTTCAACCCAATTTGAAGTGCAGCTTAGTCTATGAAGAATGTATTTCTCTCCACTTTAAATTAATTAAACAAGACATATGGTCTGGGAAACAACTAGCAACGTTGTGATGCTGACACTCCAAGTTGTGTTGCTGCCCGGTATTGAAACCCTGTGTCATGCTTCTCCTTGATTGAGTAAAATCAGATCTTTCCATTAAGCATAGCCAATGTAAATCAGGTTTGGTAATAAGGCAACCGACCCAATTGTGATTGTACAAAAAGATTGTAAGTGAAAAACTTTGAGTGACGAGTGAGAAACTGAAATAATGCCGAGAAAAGCTTTATTATTACATTTCAGATCAGAGGATTGTAAAACACTAAGGTGATCATTTCTCCGTAACTCACGCTGCACACCACTGTATAATTAACACAAATAGCCATTCAGAGCCTTGACTATTATAAGATTCTAGATGCAAAGTAACTACAGGCTGCAAATTGGATAACAACCTCATCGCCCATTTCCATTAATCCGATGTGATTCCAGTTGTAATTCCTTAACTTTGCCCATTCGTGTTCACGACGGAAGTTCATGTTGTTGCAACCAATTGGAAATTGGGGCTCAAGATGCTCTTGACTTTACTTTAGACTTTAGAGAAACTTTAGCGTGGAAAAGTCTGACCCAACCAGCAATCACCCCGTACACTAACACCATCCTACACATGAGGGATTGAACCTGGGTCTCTGGCGCTGTAAGGCAGCAACTCCACCGCAGCGCCACTGTGCTGCTCTTTATTGGTGGTTAGTGGTTAGTTAGTGGTTGGAATTTCCAAGACGTATCCTGCCAATTCAACATGCTCATCAAATTATGAATGAAAGAGAATACAGACTCATATAAGAGCTCATAGAGGCTCTCAAATTTGTTCCGCCATTTAATTAGATCACGGTTGACAAATACCTCAACTCTCTGGCTTCTAACAACCTAGATTAACACAATTTACCCCCATTAAATGGAAAATGGAAGTCCTGATACATTGCTTATCGCTTAAGCTGAAAATGTTTGTTGACTGCTTAATTTTTGATGCATTGTATTCATTAAGAAGTTATGCAGAAGTAGGCGGTGCCCTTGTTAATAATGAATATCTTTTCTTGATTTTTAGGGAGCCGTGTTCTCATTTTTAAGTGTGTTAACAGGAATACACATGAAGAAGTATCTGAAAACTTGTGTGAAATTACAATGAGGCCAACACCAGAGGAGGAAGCTTGCAACACCCAGCCATGCCCAGCTTAGTACGTTCACAAAGACGTTGCTTATTACAATAACTGGTCTGAACCAAAAATATACCTATTTTGTATTTATCTGCAGTTGATCTGAAGGCGAATTACAGTGTAATCACACACAGAATAAACTTTACTCAATTTTGTTTTAAATGGAGCCCTTCATAAACCTGGAGAACAGTTTCCATAGTTTGGATGCAATCCAACCAGGGCCAGCAGAAACAGAGACTTAATCAAAGCCCCATGAAGGCTATGAAATTGCAATGTAATAACAAGTAACCACTAGAGATTGAGCAGATGCAGTAAAAATGGAAGCAATGTTTTCTGTTTAAACGTATAACAAATATTCTTCCCTGGTGGCTTTATTGAATGGCAGTGGTCATGATAGGAACCATTTTGATCTGATCTTTTGGGGGTGGCTTGCTGGTTGCTTGTCAGGATGAGGATTTATAGGTTGGTTAGGGCAGGCATGGAAACTTGCTTTTCCCAGCATAAGCACAGGGTGGGTTGGTGGGGGTACAGAATTAAAGCTCTCTCTTGTAGTCTAGTCAAATACTTTAATTCTAGCCATTTGAAGAGTTTCCATTTCCCCCACTAGCCATAATCTGAAATTAAAATAATGTATTTAGCATCTGCAAGGATACACATTGGAGAAACTTTGCAAAACTTGTCCACCAGCAAGTCGTAACTTCATGAAGGTCATTTAAAATGATTTTAAAATAGATTTGAATACCCTGCTTTTAGTTGTTTAATCTCTTTGTTGTCTGCATCACTCAGCGGGTTTCAGGGAAGAAGGAACAAACGCTTTCCTCTCTTTGATTTTGCATGTGTTATGAAAGTTAAAGACACTGTGGATGGATTACATGCATGCTTTTTCCCATCATCTGCAAAAGTCATTGAAGTCATAGTCACAGCATGGAAACAAATGCTTCAGCCCAAATTGTCCATGCCGATCAAGATGCCCCATCCAATCTAATCCCACTTCCCTCATTTTGGCTATATATCCCTCTAAACCTTTCATATCCATGTACCTGTCTAATTGTCCATTACATTTTGTTATTGTACCTGCTTCAACTACCTGCTCCGGTACATACTTCCATGTACCCACCAATCTCTGATTGAAAAAGTTCCTATTAAACCTTTGCCCTCTCATCTTAAACCTATGTCCACTGGTTGTTGATTCCCCCACTCTGGGTAAAAGAGTCTGTGCATTCACCCTATCAATTCCCGTCATAGAGTGATACAGTGTGAAAACAGGCCCTTTGGCCCAACTTGCCCAACAATGTCCCAGCTATACTGGGAATCCAACCTTTCTGTCCTGGGCCTCCTCCATTGCCAGAGTGAGCACCACTGGAAACTGGAGGAGCAGCACCTCATATTCCGCTTGGGCAATCTGCATCCCGGTGGCCTGAACATTGACTTCTCTAATTTCCGGTAGTCCTTGCTGTCTCCTCCCCTTCTCAGCTCTCCCTCAGCCCTCTGGCTCCTCCTCTTCCTTTCTTCTCCCCCCCCCCCCCCCCACCCTGCATCAGTCTGAAGAAGGGTTTTGGCCCGAAACGCTGCCTATTTCCTTCGCTCCATAGATGCTGCCGCACCCGCTGAGTTTCTCCAGCAATTTTGTCTACCTCCCAGCTACACTAGTCCCACTTGCCTGCACTTGGTCCATATCCCTCCAAACCTGTCCTATCCCTTTACCTGTAACTGTTTCTTAAATGGTTAGTTTAAGAAACAGCCTTAACTACCTCCTCTGGTAGCTTGTTCCATACACCCACCACCCTTCGTGTGAAAAAGTTACCCCTCGGATTCCTATCAAATCTTTTCCTCTTCACCTTGAACCTATGTCCTCTGGTCCTCGATTCTGGGCAAGAGACTTTGTGCATCTACCCAGTCTATTCCTCTCATGATTGTGTACACCTCTATAAGATCACTCCTCATCCTCCTGCGCTCCAAGAGACCCAGCCTACTCAACCTCTCCCTACAGCTCACACCTTCTAGTCCTGGCAACATCCTCGTAAATCTTTTCTGAACCCTTTCAAGCTTGATAATATCTTTCCCATAACATGGTGCCCAGAACTGAACACAATATTCTAAATGCGGTCTCACCAATGTCTTATACAACTGCAACATGAATTTATATACCTTTGTAAGATCACTCCTTAGCCTCCTGCACTCCAAGAAATAAAGTCCTAGGTTGCCCAAATTGTCCCTATAGTTCAGGCCCTCAAGTCCTGGGAACATCCTGTAAATCATCTCTGCTCTCTTTCCAGCATAATGACATCCTTCCTGTAGCAAGTTGACCAAAACTGAACACAATACTCAAAATGTGGTCTCACTAATTTCCTGAACAACTACAATGTACCATCCCAACTGCTATATTCAGTTCCCTAACTGATGAAAACCAATGTACCAAAAACCTTCTTTACCACATTTTCTATCTGCGATGCCATTTTGCACAGAATCCCTGGAAATTGTGATGTAAGGATGAATCTTGGCAAAAGGACCTCCTGTCCTGAAAGCAGGGGAAAATATTGAGCTCCACAAGAAGCCAATTTGTTCAAAAGTTTTTAAATCAACCATTCAGTTTTAGAAACTACAGGACAACAGAATTTGTGTAAAGAGTATTTTCGTAATGTCCATTTACCTTTTTTTCCT
Organism: Malacoraja senta; assembly: GCA_038087875.1. NCBI lineage: Eukaryota > Metazoa > Chordata > Chondrichthyes > Rajiformes > Rajidae > Malacoraja > Malacoraja senta. Next base: position 248,831,932 of record CM075977.1, on the reverse strand, counting down.
GTTTTTGCTTTTTATTCTTTCTTTCCTGATTGCATGAACCTCACTGACAAATGTAAGCTAGAAATATTAACATAGAATTCTGGAGTAACTCAGAGGGTCAGGCAGCATCCTTGGAAAACATAGATAGGTAATGTTTTGGGTCATGACCTTCTTCCGACATTTGGGCAGCACAGTGACGCAATGGTAGAGTTGCTGCAGTACAGCGCCAGAGACCCGAGTTTGATCCTGACTATGGTTGCTGTTGGTACGAACTTTGAATGTTCTCCCTGTGACTGCGTGGGTTTTCTCCGGACGCTCCAGTTTCCTACCACACTCCAAAGCCGTACAGGTTTGTAGGTTAGTTGGCTTCAGTAATATTGTAAATTGCCCCTAGTGTGTAGGATAGTGCGAGTGTATGGGGATCGCTGGGCGGCACATATTTGGTGGGCCGGAGCCCCTATTTCCTCACTGTATCTCTAAAGTCTAAAGTCCTCAGACTGAAGAAGGGTCCTCTCCCGAACATCACCTATCCGTGTTCTTCAGCAATGCTACCTGACCTGCTGAGTTTCCTCCAGCACTTTGTGTGTAGTTTTTGCAAACCAGTATCTGTGGTTCCTTGTTTCTAAATATTAACATGTTTATTCACACAGTGATGCACTTGGACAATGTCATTACAATGTCAGAAGTATCAGAAATATTAGAAGTTCTTTCTGATAGTGTCCCACTTGGAAGGATCTCACGTATGTAAACCCATATTCTTACTTTTCTCAAAGCTGGGACCTGGGTGAATGGTCTGAATGCAGCAAGACATGTGGACCTGGGATACAACATCGGCAGGTTCTTTGCAGACAGGTCTACACCAATCGAACGACCAGTGTGCAGCCTGAAAGATGCCGGCACCTCGAGAGACCTGAAACGACAACCACTTGCCAGTTGAAAATCTGCAGTGAGTGGCACATCAGGACAGAGTGGAGCGAGGTAAAAGCAACTCATGGGAGCATTGACCGAAGCAATTGGCATAAATAGAGGCCACACACAGTCTTACACTGACATCATCTCTCTCTGAACCTCTGTGGTAGGGTAACCGAGGAACCATTGCCTTTCATCAGTACTGAACCTTAGTCAATCCAAGCTTCGAGTAATCAGAGACCAAGGCAATGATTCACCTCCCGTGTGCAGGGTATTTTATCTGAAAGCAGTAGCAAAACAATTAGTATTCTGGTGAGAGGGGATTGATTTAATAAGTTCAGAGGGTGGTGGGTTTATGGAACACGGTGTTGTCTGAAGAAGGATAGGTGACGTTTCGGGTCGTGACACTTGAGTTGAGTTTAGTTTATTGTACACGTGACATTAAACTAAACTCAACTCTATGGTCACCAGCCAAAATGTCACCTATCCATGTTCTCCAGAGATGCTGCCTAACCCGCTGAGTTATTCCAGCACTTTGTGTCCTTTGTGGCCAGAGGAAGTAGTTGAAGGAGGTACAACAACAACATTTAAAACTTGGACAGGTACATGGATTGGAAAGATTTAGAGGGATATGGGCCAATTGCCAGCATATGTGACCAGCTTAGATGTGGCATCATGTTTGGCATGGATGAGTTGGGCTGCAGGATCTGTTTCCATTCTCTACGACTCTATTAATCAAATCAGTTGCTTGCACTTGGTAGCCATGCATCCAGTAACACATCCAGCACACCCCAGGTCCAACTCATGCCACAACTTACTTCGCCTGTGGCAGTTCTAGGTCTGATTTTGAGACATCAATCCAGTAACAGACTGGCATCACCATCCCACAACTCACCTTACAGATTTCATGGAAGCCAGTATCTTCACGATATTGGAAGTTCATAAGTGATAGGGGAAGAATTAGGCCATTTGGCCCATCAAGTCTACTTTATTATTCAATCATGGCTGATCTATCTTACCCACTTAACCCCATTCTCCTGCCTTCTTCCCATAACCCCTAACACCCAGAATGCCCCTGAGTGAATGCCCCTGAGTGAACCCTCAGTGAGCTCACTAAATCTCCCAGCAGCTGAAATGCTTTGCTAGAGAAAACAAGCGCTGTCGACTGTACGCCCAACAGAAAGACGTATCAAAATTTGGACAGGCAGCGGTTGAAATTGTAAAGGCTGATCCTTAATAATTGTTGCAATAATTTGGTACGGCAATGGTCGGGATGTTTTTAGTTTGGAGCTACAGCTGGGAAACAGGATCCTTGGAACCACCAAATTCAAGCAGACCATCGATCACCCATTCACACTCTTGGTTTTATGTCATCCCTCTTTCACATCCTATCCCTGGGGACAATTTACAGAGACCAGTTAATACATAAACCCGCGGATGTTTGGGATGTGGGCGGAAACCAGAGCACCCAGAAAAAAACCAACGATCACAGGAAGAACATGCAAACTTCGCACAGACAGCACCCGGGGTCAGGATTGAACGTGGGTCTCTGGCGATGTGTGGCAGCAGCTCTACCAGCTGTGCCACCGTGCCATCCATCTTATCAAACACCTAAAGTGGTATCCTATCATTAATCAGTCCAGCCTGATTCCTACAGTGCATTCAGAAAGTATTCAGACCCCTTCACTTTTTCCACATTTTGTTACGTTACAGCCTTATTTTCAAATGGATTAAATTCTTTTTTTTTATCATCAATCTACACACAATACCCCAGAATGAAGAAGCGAAAACACATGCTTAGAAATTTTTACAAGGTAATTAAAAATAAATAACTGAAATATCATATTTACATAAGTATTCAGACCCTTTGCTATGACACTCAAAATTGAGCTTAGGTTCACCCTGTTTCCATTGATTATCCTTGAGATGTTTCTACAACTTGATTGGAGTCCACCAGTGGTAAATTAAATTGATTGGACATGATTTGTAAAGGCACACACCTGTCTATATAAGGTCCCACGGTCAGAGCAAAAACCAAGCCATGAAGACAAAGGAATTGTCCGTAGATCTCCGAGACAGCCTTGTGTCAAGACACAGATCTGGGGAAGGGTATAAAACAATTACTGCAGCATTGCAGGTCCCGAAGAGCAGAATGGCCCCCGTCATTCTTAAATGGAAGAACTTTGAAACCACCAGGACTCTTCATAGAGCTGGTCGCCCAGCCAAACTGAGCAATCGGGGGAGAAGGGCCTTGGTCAGGGAGATGACCAAGAACACGATGGTCACTCTGACAGAGCTCCAGAGTTCCTCTGCGGAGATGGAAGAACCTTCCTGAAGGAGAACTATCTCTGCAGCACTACACCAATCAGGCCTTTATGGTAGAGTGGCCAGATGGAAGCCACTTCTCAGTAAAAGGCACATGACAGCCCATTTGGAGTTTGCCAAAAGGCATGAGAAACAAGAATCTCTGGTGTAATAAAACCAAGATTGAACTCTTTGGCCTAAATGCCAAGCGTCACGTCTGGAGGAAACCAGGCACCGCTCATCACCTGGCCATTACCATACCTACGGTGAAGCATGGTGGTGGCAGCATCATGCTGTGGGGATGTTTTTCAGCGGCAGGAACTGGAAGACTAGTCGGGATCGAGGGAAAGATGAACAGAGCAAAGTACAGAGAGATCCTTGATAAAAACCTGCTCCAGAGCGTTCTGGACCTCAGACTGGGGCGGAGGTTCACCTTCCAACAGGACAACGACTCTAAGCACACAGCCAGGAAATGCAGGAGTGGCTTTGTGACAAGTCTGTGAATGTCCTTGAGTGGCCCAGCCAGAGCCCAGACTTGAACCCGATCGAACATCTCTGGAGGGACCTGAAAATAGCTGTGCATCGATGCTCCCCATCCAACCTGACAGAGCTTGAGAGGATCTGCAGAGAAGAATGGGAGAAATTACCCAAATACAGGTTTGCCAAGCTTGTAGCGTCATACCCAAGAAGACTTGAGGCTGTAATCGCTGCCCAAGGTGCCTCAACAAAGTACTGAGTAAAGGGTCTGAATACTTATGTAAATGTGATATTTCAGTTATTTATTTTTAATTACTTTGCTAAAATTTCTAAACACCTGTTTTTGCTATTTTTATTATGGGGTATTGTGTGTAGATTGATTATTAAAAAAAAATGAATTTAATCCATTTTAGAATAAGGCTGTAACTTAACAAAATGTGGGAAAAGTTAAGAGGTCTAAATACTTTCTGAATGCACTGAATATAGGCCATACACTGCTGAAAGCATCTAATTTGGTAAACTTGCAGATCTGTCAATTATTATCTCATAATCTCATCCAGCTGCGAAAATTTGGTTAAGAGGTTTGGTTTAGTGAGATACAGCCCAATTGCTCTGAATTAATGGGATTTTAAATAGAGGAACTGACTTGAGAGGAAAGGTGTAAACCAGTAAATAGATAGACAACTATTCCTTCCTGGAGTCGCCCTTGGCCAATTGGTACCTGGACGTGGCGTCGAAGGACGAGAAGTGGAAGCCAAATAACCGAATGGAAACAAAGCCTGAAAGCCAAATAACCTAAAGCGTACAAAGCCGAAAAGCCAACTAACCGAAAGGGTGGAGCGCCTAAAAGCCAACTCACCGAAAGGATGGAGCGCCTAAAAGCCAACTCACCGAAAGGCCGCTATGTCGAAACGCCAACTAACCATAAGGGTGGAGCGCCTAAAAGCCAACTCGCCTAAAGGCCGCTATGCCGAAATTCCAAATAACCGATAGGCCGTGTCGCCTAGAAGCCAACTCACCGAAAGGCCGCTGTGCTGCACTGTGATGGGCTGTGGGTCGGCAGCGCACACACACAGATGGGGCTGGGTGGAGCAGAGTTGGGGACAGTTTGGTCCCTCCGCCCGCCCAGAGTCACTGACCGTGATGCACCGCCACCGGACTGTCCCCATCTCTGCTCCATCCGGCCCCGTGTGTGTGTGTGTGCACTGCCGACCCACAGCCCGTCACAGTGCGGCCACATGGGAGAGACGAGGCTGAGGGTGGCCGTGGGAGAGTGGGGGCTGTCCCGAGGGATGTGCTCCTTCGGCCGCTTACAACTTGGTGCTTGGGTTCAGAGTGCCCAGTCACCCTCCAGCCCGGGGCGGTTTTATGTGGGAAAATGACCCCATCCTCCTGTCTCCTCCGGCCAGTGATGTGATGGACGCGGGGATCTGGACCAATCGCTGACAAGTCCCACCCCCCCGGCATCATTATGTCCGTTATTTGGCTTTTCGGCATACCGGCCTTTCGGTGAGTTGGCTTCTAGGCAACGCAGTCTTTCAGTTAGTTGGCATTTCGGCATACCGGCCTTTCGGTTAGTTGGCTTTTAGGCGTCCCACCCTTTCGGTTGGTTGGCTTTTCGGATTCGTAACCTTTCGGTTATTTGGCTTTTAAGCTTAGTTTCCGTTCGGTTATTTGGCTTCCACTTCTTTGCTTCGGCTTCTCGTCCTTCGACGCCACGTCCGCACACGGGCCAATTGACTGGTCAGGCAGCTGTAGCTCTAAACTTGAAAGGCAGGCAGCTACCTGTAGCTTTGCTGTCCAGATAGTCATTCTAACACTAGCCTGGCCAACCCTGAGCAAGTAGTAACCCAGCCAGCTCGCACATCATCCCCACCAGCAGATCTGCAGGTCTGGACATATCTGGGTATTTCAATTCAAAGCACTTTATTCGTCCCCGAGGGGCAATTTAAAAGGGCGCATTACAGTAGCTTTAAAAAAAAAGGGACACAATCAACAAACATAAGCAGCACGCATACTGCACAATCAACCAACACACGCATTTCACAGACACACTGCACAATCACACAACACACACCGCACATCAACATTCAACACATAGTAATAGTTTTCAACACATAGTAATAGTTTTTAAAGTGCTTCCTTAGTGCTTCAATTAAAACGTGCATATAGAAGGTTATTTCATTTCATATGTTCATGAGTCAGTGATCAGCAGGGTTTGAAGAAGGGTTTCGGCCCGAAACGTTGCCTATTTCCTTCGCTCCATAGATGCTGCTGCACCCGCTGAGTTTCTCCAGCATTTTTGTGTACCATCAGCATTAAGAAGCTGGACAGCCCTGGGGATGAAGGTTGCCTTCCTCCTCTGTGTCCGGCAACCCGGACAGCGAAGTCTGCGTCCTGAGGGGAGCCACTCAAACTCAGGAAACAGGATGTGAGAGGGGTCCTGAAGAATCCTGCGTGTTAACTTTACAGACTGGATTTCACATGCTGGGAGCTCAGGATCACAGCAGACGGGCAGAACAGTGGCACAGCACTTGAGATGCTGTCTCACAGCGCCAAAATCCAGGTTCAATCCTGACTACGAGTGCTGTCCATTCAGAGTTTGTACGGTCTCCCTGTGATCGCGTGGGTTTTCTCCAGGCGTTCCGGTTTCCTCCCACATTCCAAAGACATGCAGGTGTGTAGGCTAATCAGCTTGTGGAAATTGTCCCTTGTATGTGGGATACAACTAGTGTCCGGGTGATCGCTGGGCTGTGTGGACTCGGTGGGCTTTTTCCATGCTGTAACTCTAAATTACACCAAACTATATAATTATCCTCATCCTGGAGAAGCCCTACTGGTCTCACTGACCAATATTTCAGATATTACATCAGATATCATTTTGGGACCCATCATTGCAATTGTGGGTAAACTCCATGATTCACCCAGTCGGCCCACAAAACCACCAGAGGTCTCTGGTTACATTGTACCGGCTGCATTTTCCAAGATTAACGAGGCTTTTCCTTGAATCTGGCGGCTGTCTCGGCAGCTCAGCATTTAAGAGGTTAGGTAAGGTTGACTATATCATTATGGCTCCATTATCGTGAGCTCGAGTATTTTACAGAAGGCATTAGGCATAGTATTTTACAGGATAATTACCATAACTGTACTGTTGGGTGGATCAACTAAAAAAGACAGTATCATGAGGTACAATATTCAACGAGAAATATAGAATTAACAAGGAGAGTTAAATACCTTAAGTGGACACAAAATGCTGGAGTAATTCAGCGGGACAGGTAGCATCTCTGGAGAGAAAGAATGGGTGACGTTTCGGGTCGAGACCCTTCTTCAGAGTTAAATTCCATCTTGTATTTTCATTACTATGTCATTTGTTTCATTGTGGGTCCTTAAATCTTTTGATGTAGGTCCCAAAATCAATAGCTCACTGCCTAACAAAACTAACAGTATATTTGACAGGTCCGTTTCCAACCAACCAATTTTAGCCATAAGTTAGCTTTCAAAATTTCAATGACATAATTGCCATTAGTGGCTCTAATAATATGATCAATTATCAAACATTTTAGTTGCCTTTGCTACAGGAAATAATCAAATTTAGGAATCAATTTAGTCTATGAGAACTCCATTTTGGTTTAATGTAGAGATACAGCGTGGAAACAGGCCCTTCGGCCCACGGAGTCCACGATGATCAGCAATTGCCCATACACTATCCTACTTACTAGGGACAATTTGCAAAGGCCAATTAACCTACAAACATGCAAGTCTTTGGGATGTGGGAGGAAACCGGAGCACCCAGAGAAAGATCATGCGGTCACAGAGAAAACGTACAATCTCCTTACAGACAGCACCTTCAGTCAGGATTGAAGCCAAGTCTCTAGCGCTGTAAGGCAGCAACTTTACCGCTGCGCCACTGTGCCGCACCTCTTCTGAATAAAAACCTGCAGACATTATTGGTCAGCAGGAGCAAGAATGGGAAGTGAAAATTAACATTTGGGCAAAACAAAGCACTCTTTCACTCGCTTCACCCATCCATTAGTCACCTTCCTATCACAATGCAGCCATTTGGAAAGGTTTAGAGGGATATGGGCCAAACACGGGGAAACTAGACTGGGTTAGAAGGGGCATCTTGTTCGGCATGGACCCATTGGGCCAAAGGGCCTCTTTACGTGCACTATGACTCTATGACTCTAATCCCAAAGCCCCTTACTCCATCATGCCTCCTGCCTTTTGAAATGACAAATTGAAATGGAGTTTGATTGTCTCATCACACAAACAAACCATTTAACCTCACCGAGCCTGCACCAACCACCCACTAACTAATCCAAAACCAGTCACAATTTATTCTCAACGTATTCCCATCACCTGCTTCTCGATTCTACTACTCACTTATACACTGAAGGGGACCTATCTTGGCCACGTAATGTTAAAATGAGTGATTTGGGATGTCCATCCCGGGTCGAAGGGAGATGTTGTCTCCACTCTGCCACATTTATGTCAAAGAACTCTGTCTGAGGAGTCTTATCCAATTACGACAAACATAAAATTATAAGCAGTCGGTCAGAAGAATGAGAACAGAATGGTTCCGTTCTGATATTGTTTGTTTTCAAGAACTTCTTTATCAGTTTATTTATAACTTATTTTTCCTCTCACCCTTGTGACAGTGCTCGGTGCCTTGCGGAGTGGGGCAGCGTCTCCGGGACGTAAAGTGCATCGACAACCTTGGCGACATTGTTGACGATGAAGAATGCAACATGCAGTTGAAGCCTGCCGATACCGAAAATTGTGACAGGGGTCCTTGCGCAAAGAGTTGGTTCCACACAGATTGGAGTCCAAGGGTAAAGAACATTGTTATGTATTTCACATAACTTCAGACTACAATCGTACCATCAGGCAGATGGAAGACATTTGACCATCATGTTAGTGCTGGTCAATGACAAAGCTAACCAACCTAAATCCCACTCACCAGCACTAAATCTGGAGCCCTGCAAGTCATGGCATTTACCATGCACATCCCCTTGATTTGCGGTATTGAGAACCAGAGGACGTAGGTTTAAGGTGAGGAGGGAAAGATTCAATAGGAACCAGGGGGCACCTTTCTTACACAAAGGGATGTATGGAATGATCTGCTGGAGGAGGTAGTTGAGGCAGGTACTATGATGTTAAAGAAACATGTAGACAGGTACATGAATAGGATATGGGGCAAACACAAGCAGATGGGACTAATTTAGATGGGTCATGTTGGTCGGCATGGGCAAATTGGGGAAGTGCCTGTTTTCACGCTGTATGACTCTATGCCTCTGTGATTCTATGACTCTATACAACCACTTTGTTCATGTGATGAGAGAACAGCCTCCACCACCCTCACAGGCAATGAGTTCTACATACTAGGCACCCTCTGTTGAAACGTTTTTGCTGATCAACCCCAGTTTTTCCAAATGTACATGAATCCTATCTCTTAGGACTTTCTCAATAATTTCCATACCAGTGAAGGAAGGCTCACCGGATTTGTTACCTGACTTATCCCTGCAGCTCTTAAAAAAGGAACAACACCACTTGTCCACCATTCTTCAGGCATCATATCTGGGGGTAATAAAGGTGCAAAAACCTCTGTCAGAGCCCAGCCAAGTTCCTGATCTCCCACTTCAGAAACCTTCAGGATTCTGTTGTGCACAAAATATCCAAAGTGCTTTGTGGTAACAATAAATGAATACATTTTCGTAGATTTGAAAGTTGCAATATGCGGCTCTCTATGTGTTATTCCAGTAGAGGATTTATTGTTCTAGTGTGAAGTGAGATTTGAATGGATAGCAAGCTTCTCACTGCATCTCGCTACATGTGACAATAATAAAAACTACACTATAAACAAAACATCTTGCAGGAGACACATCCCACTGTACTAGCTTTCATATCCTTTATCCCCTGTCCCAGTTGAAAAAAGAAAAATGGCTTCAATGTGACATGAATATTGTAATTGATAGGTTGCTAATTTTTTTAATTTTTGTCCTACTGTAGTGTTCTGCAGAGTGTGGGAACGGCATCCAAACGAGATCAGTGGTGTGTTTGATGAATCACATCAGTAGTTTACCTTTAGAAGGCTGTGGAAATGAAAAGCCAGCAGATGTCCAAACTTGCCACATTGGTCCATGCAATGAGAACTTTAGCTGGTTTACTGGGCCATGGAGCCAGGTATGATGCAAAATTATTGAATTAACCCATCATGACAATTGAATTATCACTGAGTATTGGTATCATTAAAAAGTGAAGTGTCGCCACATTCTGATACTTGCTAGAGTCTACCACAAGTTAGAGTTAGTGCGAAATTCAAAATTCAGCAGGAATCCAACAATTACTCAGTCTTTTAACCAGAGTTGGGAATCAATAGCCAGAGGACAGAGATTTAAGGTGAGAGGGGAAATGTAGGGACCCGAGGGGCAATTGTGTCACACAAACGGTGGTGGGTATAAGGAAAAAGCTGCCAGAGGTGGTAGTTGAGGCGGGTACTATAGCAACGAGCCTAATGGGTATTTTGGTTGGCATGGGGCCGAAGGGTCTGTTTCTGTGTTGTATGACTATGACTCTAATTATGAAACGTATTGCTCCATTTAAGAAGACCCAGAAGAGGATAAAGTCAGCAAAGATGGGAAAGCTGACAGTAATTTACTAGGCTAGTTAAACAAAGCGTGCAGGCTGGACAAAGCAGACCTGAATTGTACTTAGAGCCATCAAGGATTGATCGCAGGGGCCTCGACAGTATGTTGGAACATCATACGCTGGGTAGACACAAGGTCTAAAAAAGAGTCTCGAACCGAAACGTCACCCATTCCTTCTTTCCAGAGATGCTGCCTGTCCCGCTCAGTTACTCCAGGTTTATGTGTCTATCTTCAGTTTAAACCCACATCTGCAGTTCCTTCTTACACATCACAGGCTGGATTATGGGCCTGGATATGACACAGAGATGTCACAAGCTGAATCAAAGGGTCTGGACTTTATGTCTAGAATTTGGGTTGGATGAAGAGACATCAAGACTGACCAGAGGAGCACAGATGATACATAGAGACATCACGGGATGGATCAATTAGTTACAGCCTAACTGTGGCTATCTCCATTCTGAACCTACTTGGAACTTAGGCCCCGAATGAAGCTACATTCTGACCACCTGTCCGTGCAAATCAAGGACATCGAGTTGGCTCCAAAATTTCCAAAAATGTTTCCTTCTGCTTACTTAAATTAAGTTATTTTCCCTAAACACTACGCACAGACAATTTGCACGGAGATTTCCCAGCTAATTTGTTGTAACCAGCAGGAACATCCCTATAAAAATGCTGGAAAGGGTTTGTGACCAGTGTTTGTGCATTGCCATAGGGTGAATTAATTATAGATGAGCAGGAGAAACCTCACAAAAATGTATCCCTTAAATTTGCTTTATTGTGTTGGCTTGAGGCAACAAATAAACAGAGCCCAGGAGCTGGAGGATGCCATTCAGTTCTTTGAGTAGTATTTGCTGCTGTTCACTGCTGATTTGTAACTGTGACTGTCAACCTTGATTCCATAATGCTTACAAGGCAACCACATCATCAGAGACCCACACCACCCTGGCCACACTATCATTTCACTCCTGCCATCAGGAAGAAGGTACAGGAGCCTGAAAACGGTAACATCCAGGTTTAGGAGTAGCTTCTTCCCTACAACCATTAGGCTATTAAACACTACAACCTCCAAATAGGCTCCAAACTACATAGACATGTGGCATTATTTTTTACTTTGCAGTGTTATTGATCTTTTTCAACATATGCGGAACTTTTTGTTGTTGTTTATTACGGGTTTTACAGACTACTACGTTTACATATCAGTTGTGCTGCTGCAAGTAAGAATCTTATTATTGTTATCATGTGTGGGGACATGTGACAATGAACCACTCTTGACTCTGTGCTTCTGGTCCTTTCCAAGTGTTCGGCAGACTGCAGCAATGGAACACAACTGCGCAGTGTGGTCTGCCTGGAAAAGACCGATGAAACAGTTATGGTGGCGGAAGCCATTCAGTGCTCCCACCTGGTGAGGCCAGCCTCGGAACAGATCTGTCACCTGAGGAAATGTGACGTCAAATGGTACACAACAGAGTGGAGTGCAGTAAGTATAATTATTAAAGGTTCCTGTCTGTGGTGGGTACAGTGTAACACGGTGGCGCAGCGATAGAGTTGCTGCCTTACAGCGCTAGAGACCCGGGTTCGATCCTGACTATGGCTGCTGTCTGTTTGGATGTTGTACGTTCTGCCTGTGACTGTGTGGGTTTTCTCCGGGTACTCCGGTTTCCTCACATATTCCAAAGACGTGCATGTTTGGCTTCTGTAAATTGTCCCTAGTCTGTAGGACAGAACTTGTGTTCAGGTGATCACTGGTCGGCATGGACCCGATGGGCTGAAGGCCCTGTTTCCATGCTATATCTCTAAAATAAACTAAAATAAATTATATTAATGCTGAATGCATCAATTCCATTAAGAGTCAGGAATTCATGATCATAAGATATAGGAGCAGGATTTGGCCAGTCAGCCCATTAAGTTGCTCTGCCATTAAATCATGACTGATTTATTTTTCCTTCTCAACCTCGTTCTCCTGCCTTCTCCACCTACCCTTTGTTGCCCTTACAACTCAAGAACCTATCAATCTCCACTTTAAAATTGGCCAATGGCTTGGCCTCCACAGCAATGAATTCCACAGATTCACCACCCACTGGCAAAATAAATCTCTCTTCGTTTCCCTTCCAAAGTAAAGTATGTAATTTTATGCTGAGGCTGGGCACTCTGGTCCTAAACTCTCCAACTATTGGAAACGTCTCTCCACGTCCACGTTATCTAGGCCTTTCATTATTCTGTGGGTTTCAATGAAACTCCAGCCAGTACAGGCACAGAGGGCCATGATACAGCTTTGGTTAGGCTGCATTTGAAGTATTGCATACAGTCTGGTCACCAGAAGGATGTGGAGGCTTTGGATAACATGGACAAGATTTACCTGAATGCTGCCTAAATTAAAGAGCATTAGCTACAAGGGGAGGTTGGACAAATTTGGATTGTTTTCTCTGAAGCATCAGAGGCTGAGGGGTGACTTGATAGAAGCATATAATATTGTGAGAGAAGAGAGAGGGTCGTCAGAATCTTTTTGCCAGTGTGGAAATGCAAAGATGAGAGGCCATAGCACTGTGAAAGGGTTAAAGTTTAAAGAAGATGTGCAAGATTTTTACAAGGAAGGTGGTTATCATGAAATGTGCTGCCAAGGGGTCATGGTGGAGGAAGATATGACAGTAGCCTTTAAGAGGCTTTTAAAAAGGCACACGCAAGGAATGGTTGCATATGTATCTTGTGTGGGCTGATGAGATTAACTTAGCTTGGCATCATGTTCAGATCGGACATTGTGGGCCGAAGGACCTGTTCCTTTCCTATACTTTTCTATGTTCTATGTTCCACTCATCTGCAGGGTGATATATAAATTGCAATTAAAAATCTATCTTTTACCAAAGCTGCAATATTCTAAATGAGAGGTTACAGTTATTAATCCAAGTAGCAAAACACAGTGCAGTTTCAGAACTAAAATCATTTAGAAGAGTGAAATGTTTACTACAGGTACAAGGCTGTACAAGAGCAGAATAGATTAAATAAAAGATCTACACAAGACTGATTTGAATAAATACCAAAGCAAAGAGCGCCTGTACCAAAGGTCTGATTGTCACCTACCACCGGAAATGGTGCTCTCTTTGCTGGCAATTCCCATAAATAACTCCCCATTTACAGGCAATTACAGCCAGTATGAACACCAAATGCCGTAATGCTCGGCCTTCTTCAGCATCAGCTGTAATAAAGGGTCTTTTCAAGCCCTTGTATGAAGCAATTGTTTTATTGAATTACCTGTTGAATTCTTCCAAATTTGAATGAAAGGAAGCTCTCACATTACATTGTGAAATGTTACAAAACACTACATGCCATTTACTGGTAGGCACAGTGGTGTAACTAGTAGGATTGTTGTCTCAGCACCGATAACCCAGTTTAATCCTGACCTCCAGTGCCATCTGAGTGAAATTTGCATATGCTCCCCGTGATCGTGTGGGTTATACTCCCAGTGCTCCAGTTTCCTCTGACATACTAAAGACATGAAGATTGGTAGAATTACTGGCCCTTATAAATTGTCTCTGGTGTGTTGTTGAGTGATAGAGTCTAACGAGGCGATGGGAATGTAGGAAGAATTAAATGGGATTGATGTAAAGGACTTACAGTGCCCTCCATAATGTTTGGGACAAAGACCCATCATTTATTTACTCCACAATTTGAGATTTGCAATAGAAAAAATCACATGTGGTTAAAGTGCACATTGTCAGATTTTAATAAAGGCCATTTTTATACATTTTTGTTTCACCATATAGAAATTACAGCTGTGTTTATGCATAGAGCCCCATTTCAGGGCACCATAATGTTTTGGGCATGGCCGTGTGGGTTATACAATGATACAATGATACAATTTATTTGTTGTCATTTGAACCTAAGTTCAAACAAAATTTGGTTTCTGCAGTCATACAAACAAGTAAAAAGAACCAAGACACAACACAATTTACACAAACATCCATCACAGTGAATCTCCTCCTCGCTGTGATGGAAGGCAAAGTTTTGTCTCTCCCCTGCACTCCCCATTCTCCTCCCGATATCAAAGTCAAAGCCCCCGGCGGGCGATGGTAAATATGTCCCGCGGCCATTAAAGACGCGCCGGGCGATGCAAGGCCACGCTCCGGGTCTTGATGTTGGAGCCCCCGGTAGCGCTAGCAAGTCCCGCGGCCATTTAAAGCCGCGCCGGGCGATGTAAGACCCCGCTCCAGGTCATCTTCAACCCCGCAACTCGGGCGGGAGAAGTTGCCGTTGCAGGAGCCCCAAAATGCGGTCTCCCACCAGGGACCCGCGAGCTCCCGAAGTCACCGTCCACCGGGCCGGCGGCTGGAGCCTCCGAATCTCCAGGGTCGTGCCGCAGCAGTGCGCCACCACAGCTCCTCCCGTTCCGAACTCGGCCAGCTCCACGATGGTGAGTAAATCCGCCGGCTCCGCGACTGGAGCCCCAGGTCGTTCCGTTGGAGGCCGCTCCACGGTGCTAGGCCCCAACGACAACGGAGACCCGACAGAGAAAGGTCTGGTCTCCCGTGCAGGGAAAAGATTTTAAAAGTTTCCCCCACCCACCTCACCACCCCCCGCCCCCCCCCCCCCACACATACCCAGTTAAAAAACCCACTATAAACGAAACTCAAACAAAACAAAAAATATATAAAAGACAGACGGACTGCAGAGGCCGCAGCGACGTAATTGCTCAGGTGTGTTTAAATGCCTCCTTAATGCAGCTATAAGAGAGCTCTCAGCACCTAGTCTTTCCTCCAGTCTTTCCATCACCTTTGGAAGCCTTTATTGCTGTTTATCAACATGAGGACCAAAGTTGTGCCAATGAAAGTCAACAAACCCATTATGAGACTGAGAAACAAGAATAAAACTGTTAGAGACATCAGCCAAACCTTAGGCTTACCTAAATTAACTGTTTGGAACATCATTAAGAAGAAAGAGAGCACTGGTGAGCTTACTAATCGCAAAGGGACTGGCAGGCCAAGGAAGACCTTCTCAGTTGATGACAGAAGAATTCTCTCTATAATAAAGAAAAATCCCCAAACACCTGTCCGACAGATCAGAAACACACTTCAGGAGTTAGGTGTGGATTTGTCAATGACCGCTGTCCGCAGAAGACTTCATGAACAGAAATACAGAGGCTACACTGCAAGATGCTAACCACTGGTTAGCCGCAAAAATAGGATGCATATTACCAAGAAGTCACGGTACATATTACCAAGAAGTACTTAAAAGAGCAACCACAGTTCTGGAAAAAGGTCTTGTGGACAGATGAGACGAAGATTAACTTATATTAGAGTGATGGCAAGAGCAAAGTATGGAGGAGAGAAGGAACTGCCCAAGATCCAAACATACCATCTCATCTGTGAAACACGGTGGTGGGGGTGTTATGACCTGGGCATGTATGGCTGCTGAAGGTACTGGCTCACTTATCTTTATTGATGATACAACTGCTGATGGTAGTAGCATAATGAATTCTGAAGTGTATAGACACATCCTATCTGCTCAAGTTCAAACAAAAGCCTCAAAACTCATTGGCAGGCGGTTCATTCTACAGCAAGACAATGAACCCAAACGTACTGCTAAAGCAACAAAGGAGTTTTTCAAAGCTAAAAATGGTCAATTCTTGAGTGGCCAAGTCAATCACCCGATCTGAAACCAATGATCATGCATCATCTGAACCCCAATTGAGCATGTATTTTATATGTTGAAGAGAAAACTGAAGGGGACTAGCCCCCAAAACAAGCATAAGCTAAAGATGGCAGAGCATCACCAGAGAAGACACCCCGCAACTGGTGATGTCCATGAATCGCAGACTTCAAGCAGTCATTGCATGCAAAGGATATGCAACAAAATACTAAACATGACTACTTTCATTTACATGACATTGCTGTGTCCCAAACATTATGGTGCCCTGAAATGGGGGACCTATGTATAGCAATGTTACAAAATTTTGAGATTTAAAAAATAAAGTCTGCAATTTATCCCATCAGATAAAGCATAGAAAGAAGTTTAATTTGACACCTAATTCACTTTCATATCTTCAGTATTAAAAAGGTTATGGGCATTTTCATACTCGGAAATTAGCATTTTGTTCCCTATTGCTTTTCCATTTACTCAACACAAAAGCTGTGATCGAGGACAGTCAAGAGCCCATAACTTTCTTAAAAATTAAGGGAACTGAAAGAAATTTTCAGTTATTATAGATTGAAGCATTCTGAAACAAATATGAAACAATCTTACTTAGATGACATGAAATTAAAGCATATAATTAGTTAGTTACCTAATTGTAGCTAATTACAAAATTCAATTACTTGATCTAAACATCTATCAATTTCTTAAGAATAGATTAACATTTTTAAATAGCCTAAGTGTCCAAATAACATTCACACAAGAATTTACAATATAACATAATTTTTAAATCTCATTGTCATGGATTTACAGGCCAAATGGAAGGAATTTAATGTTTAATACCTGTAAATTAATGGGCATTTAAATCATCTTGCGAGTGAGGTTTTCTGGAACGCGATCATTTGGAAAGTTGATTTGCGGTAAATTTAACCCCGTATCGGCATAAAAAATTCTGCCGTTAGTTCAGGGAAAAGAATCACCGTTTCGCATTAAAAAATATGAATTAAAGGCTTCTTAAGAAGCACTTTCATACAAAAAAATAAACTACTTTCGTTTACCTGTCCCGTGCGTGAAATCCGTCCCCGTTGTCGGCGTTGACGGCTTTCGAAGCTGATTTTAAAATAACTCCACGCTGACATTGTCGATTTAATAAAAATAAAAAATACACATAACGCTCGTCGGAACGATTTTTCAGCAAACGCTTGTACTCCAACGAAATATAATACAGGACAAGGTAGAAGAAACCCACGTTTTAACCCCGCCCCCCCCTTAAAGGCGCCAAAATCGCGCACACGGCCAGTGGCAGAATTGCAGCGCAGCTGAAGGTAAGTATTGTAACATACCTACTATGTATAAACACAACTGTAATTTCTACATGGTGAAACTAAAATGTATAAAAATGGCCTTTATTAAATTCTGATAATGTGCACTTGAACCACATGTGATGTTTTCTACACAAGCAAATAAATAAATGATGGGTCTTTGTCCCAAACATTAATGAGGGCACTGTATTTGATGGTCAGTAGAGTTGCGTTGTGGAGAAATGCCCGTTTCAGGGCTGTAGCACTCATTGACTTTATGACTATATCAATGTGGAAAATGGACTCGGGTGGCGCTGCGGTAAAGTTGCTGTTTTACAGCACCAGAAACCCGGGTTCGATCCTGACTACGGGGGCTGTCTGCATCGAGTTTGTACGTTCTCCCTGTGATCGTGTGGGTTTCCTCCGGGTGCTCCAGTTTCTTCCCACATCCCAAAGATGATGTGCAGGTTTATAGGTTAATTGGCTTCTGTAAAATTGTCCCTAGGGTGTAGGATAGAACTAGAACAATGGTTGGCATGGACTCGGTGGGCCGAAGGTCCTGTTTCCATGTTGTATTTCTAAATTAAATTAAACTACTCAGAATCTGTTGGTGAGAATGTTCTTTTCTCAGTACCTGTATTAGAAGATGAACATAATTTGCCCGCCACACATTTCCATCTTACTCCAGCCAGGTTTTCTTTTTCAGTGCTCTAAATCATGTGAAAATGGCTACCGGGTTCGGGAAGTTCGATGTCTTGCCGATGACATGACACAAAGCGACAATTGTGATTCCTTCCTAATGCCAGATGATAAAGACATTTGCAATACCCACACATGTATACCAGAGATAGGTATGATATCTGTCCATAACCTTTATAAAACATTTTTTTTGTGTAAATTGATTTGTTAAAATACAATTTGTTGTGCCTTTTTCAGTGAACTTGCTGCTCCATCTATATACTGTGTATAACTAAAAGTCTCATAATGTATGAATGTTTGTATGTTCACGAAATACAGCCAAAACGGTACACGATAGCGCAACAATTTTAGGCTCCCCTTACTCACCATTCGCCTGGGGTGTGCAAGTTTTGTTCAATTTGACAAAGTATTACCTTTAAAAAATTTAATTTACTTTCTACCGTGAACGGCACAGCGCTCCCACTTGTCAGGCCCATTACCTGCGCGTGCGCAGTTGTGGGAGTGTTGCCGGGCCCACTTTCCGCACGTGCATAGTTGGGGAGGGTTGCCGGGCCCGCCGCCATTTCAGATCGCCGTTTTGACTGCCGTCACAACGGGGATCTGTGGCGTCACACCGGGGACCCAAGTACTTTCTAGCCCCCCAGGCCTGGCGGCGGTGCGCTCCCGGCCCGTCAGCTGCACCTGCGCAGTTGGGGGAGGGTTGCCGGGCACGGTATCCGTGCGTGCGCAGTTGGGGGAGGGTTTCCTGGCCCACCGCCATTTTCAGATCACCATTTTGGTCTGGCGTCACAATGGGGACCCAACGGGTCCATGGGTCGTCTAGTATATTAAGAAATATTTACATAATATATGTAGCTAGGAAAATCAATAGCTTAGCACTAAGAAAAATAATGCTACATGATCCAATGTGGATTTTACATGGAATACACTATGTTGGCGATTGGATAGGCTGGGACTGTTTACCCTGGAGCAAAAGTGGTTGAGGGATGACCTTTTAGAGGTTAATAATATCTGAGGGGATTACATAGTGCAGATAGTCACAGTCTTTTTGTCAGGGTAAGGGAGTCTAAAACTGGACTACATAGATTTAATGGCGATGGCGGAAAGATTTAAAAGGGACATGTTTTTTGTATAGAGGGTGGTGGGTATATGGAACAAATTGCCAGAGTAGATTGGAGAAACAGATGCAATAACAATGCTTAATAAAAACATTTGGATAGCTACATAGTTTGGAGGAATATGGGTCAAACACAGGTAAGAGGGGTTATCTTAAGCCCCTGTCCCACTTCCCCGAGTTACTCACGAATTCTCCCGAGTTTTCCCCTTGATTCAAACTCGGAGAATGTCCGTAGGAGTCCGTAGATATTTTGTAGCGGCTCGTAATGCCAGCCGTAGGTATTCGGGGCATCAGGTAAGTCGGGACTTTTTTTCCGCATGTTGAAAAATGTCCACGAGTAAAACAAATAGCCTTGACTACGTAAGGCTGGCTATTACCGTAATTCTCCGAGTTTGAATCAAGGGGAAAACTCGGGAGAATTCGTGGTAACTCGGGAAAGTGGGACAGGGGCTTTAGATAGGCGTCTTGATCGGTGTGGAAGAGTTGAGCCGAAGAGCCTGGTTGCATGTTCTGTGAATGTATGAATCAATGGACTGTGCATATCTGATTGTAATCCATGCAAATGTGCCTAATCTTCAGCCTGCCTCAGGTATGCACCTGAACAGGTCACTGTACTTGCTCATGAAGACATGAAAAGCTCAAAACACCACACTAGAACTTTCATGGAGTTCTCTCAATACATAACAAGCACAAAGCAGTAGTTTGTTGCTTTTGTTACCTAAAGAGGTACAGCTGATCACATGGAGATCTGATTGAGCTGTTTGGACTGCAGATTGCTAAAACGCCTTCCAAAATCCAAGAGGCATCTTAAACTAACAGTGAGAGTTTTTTGCAGCATTTAGCATCTGAAATGCTCATTCTCTGACTGGAGAAGGCTTGACCCAAAACATCACCTATCCACGCTCTCCTGAGATGCAGCCTGACCCGCTGAGATGCTCCAGCACTTTGTGCCCTTTTTTGAGATTAACCAACATCTGCAGTTCTTTGTTTCTACAGGAGACAATCTTATCCACTTTAATAGGATGGAGAGGTAGCAGCACCTCAGGCACAGGGAGAAACCAGAACTGCTGGCTTCCCACGAGTGCATGTGGTCATTGACTGCACCCATGATGCCAGATAGGATCCTAATAGCAACCTAGACCATATCATGCCAAAACCAGGAATGGTTTCCAACAGCTCGCTGCGAAGCTTGTTGGGAAGAAACGGAAACAGTTCCTGATCATGAATTCCATCTCTCCTTCGCACTGGGTGTCCACACTGTTGGGCATTATCAGTGGTTGGCAAGTCACCAGAGAGATGAAGGTTAGGGAACAAGCGCTACCCTCTGTTTCTGTCATTACTGACATGGGCAGAGCAAAGGTCACTAAAGGTCCAGGATCACCATGGAAAATCTCACATTAAATCACATTGAATGGCAATAAAGGAGTAACTCAGTTAGTCAGGCAGCATTTCTGGAGGAAATGGACAGGCAACATTATGGGTTGCGGACTGAGGAAGGGTCCCGACCCAAAACGTCACCTGTCCATTCCCTCCAGAGATGGTGGCAGACCCCTTGAGTTACTCCAGCACTTTGTTTTACTCAAGACTCCCAGCATCTGCAGTTCCTTGTGGCTACACTGAATGCGGAACAGGCTCAAAGGGAGAACTAGCCTACCCTTGCTTCTGATTTATATCTTTCTGTTTCGTAAAGAGAAGGATTTTCTTGCCTGCATTAATCTGGGAGTACCTTGGAGTATTCCCCATGCTAGTGTGGAGATTTTATCATCCAATGCTGCAAATGGCATAACATTCCAAGAGCCAAGAGGTCATCCAGTGTCTGAGGAAGAGCAGAAGGATCTCCGCAGCCCAGGGGACCATGAAGCAGAGCCTGAAGAGCAGAAGAACCAAGAGGAGGATGAGGAAAAAGACAGTAGCATGGGGTGTTCCTGCTTAACAGCTTCATCTCACAGATGAGGAGGCAGAGATTGGATATAAGAATTATAAGGGACTTCCTGACACTTTTAAGAAGGAGTCTTCAAAATAATAGTCGCAAGTGCAAGATACGTGACCTTGAAACCGTGCCAACAGGATGGTATGCCAATAATCAAATGGGGGAAGCACAGATAACACACAATATTCCCTGATGTTCTGCTTTTCAGGTGCATCTACACTGATCGTAACATATGAAAGAATAAATCTCAAGTCAAGCCATGAGTGTTTAATTGTCATGGTTATGGTCAATGCAAGCAATGAAATTCTTAATTGCAGCATCATAACAGGCCTGTCATTACAATATATATGGGCAATATGTAATAAACAAAAAATCAATAAATTAATAACCACAGTACCAGTGAAAAAATAAACCCAAATATTCACACAACCAAAGACTTCACAGAAGTTTACAGTAAAGGTTAGTATTGTGTAGTGTTCAAGAGCCCGATGGCTGTTGGAAAGAAGCTATTCTTGAACCTGGTGGTTTTCAGATGCCTATGCCTTTTTCCTGATGGTAGGAGTGACATGAGAGTGTGGCCAGGGTGGTCCTTGATGATGTGTCTCAAGAAGGCTCTTGACCTGAAACGTCACCCATTCCTTCTCTCCAGAGCTGCTGCCCGTCCCGCTGAGTTACTCCAGCTTTTTGTGTCTATCTTTGGTCCTTGTTGATATTGGCTGCCATATTGAGGCAGCGCCTCCTAGTGATTTCTTTGATGGTGGGGAGGTCAGTACCAGAGATTGACCAGGCATTGTCTATCACTCTCTGTAATCTCCTTCGTTCCTGGACGTTTGAGTTGCCGAACCTTGCCGTGATGCAAGCAGTAATATGCTATCTCGCACACAGGACCTATGTTACACCCCTCTTTCTGGGTGTGGAAGCACAAGATAATATTTGTCAACATATCGAATCTTCTCAATCTTCTAAACTAAAGGAATTGATGGGATTTCTTTATGATTGCATCAATGTGATCTTTTTACAGAAATGGCTTAGTGAAATATTCTTAGGTTTCCTGCAAAGTAGTATCTCATTTGAAGAAATCTGACCTCCACATAAAATACGCTTTCTGTGGCGCATCTCCAAACTGCAACCTTTAAAATCTTTGAATGCTTTGGACTTGCTGTTCTACTTGACAATGGCTATCCAACATTGCAGCTAATGCAGCTGAGATCAATGCACGTCGCCATCAGATCGGACTTGCAATAGTTAAGAATGTGTCTGGAGGGATTTCAGGCCAGTAAATTCCACACTCATCCAGTGATGGGAAATCACTCATGAAACGCCGGGTATGTTTCTTTTTAGACCAAGATAAAATCGACTAGGTCAAGATGCACTGGGGAAGAACTGATGAAACCTGAGTAGCAGTAAAATTATCACATTTCACTCTGTTCACAATAATCGCAAGTGATTCGATGTGTTATCATACTTTATTGCCTCCTTATGGGTCTCACGGGTCCACTCAGCCCACTTGATATCCCTCTTTGCATATATCCCACTGATAATGACTTCCATGTTCCATAAGGTGAATTTGGAAGTTCTCTCCCTCGCCATTATAGCCTGTCTCCCCTGCATTACTGCCACAGTGTATGTTGTCGTTCTCCCACACCCTGAGGAGTGTATGCTTCTGTGAGGGTACATCTCGCAAGGTGAGATGTCAGAAGTAGCATTCAGTTGAGCCTGGCTCCATTGGAAAATATGCAGGACCTATTTTACACCCCTCTTTCAATGTGTAAAAACTATAACTGTTTCAGATTTCATTTTGACAAATTTCAAGTCAGAATCAGCATTAGTGTCAAAATGCAATAACAATTTAACAGACCATAAAAGGCTGCAATCTATTTTTTATGTCCATCTGAGCAAAGTCTGTTAATTATCTATCTTCATAGAAAAAAAGAAGTCACCGAAGCAAGCACCTTGCAAATTAATTCACTCTATGTATGTCTCATGACATTTCATCCTAAGTAATGAATGTTATAATGGCAGTTTTTACAACGTTCTCAAAGTTCAACTTCGATAGCCATTAATTATTGGAGATGATTTGAAGGTATAGCCTAACGCACTCACGCCACACAAAAGACAGCAAAGATGAATCCTCCAGATGTCGTATCTTGATTAATTGCTTTTTTATTGAAGTAATACAAAACAAAGAAATAACTCATAACTTTCCGTTCTTAATCGCTGTTCCATTCACGTCATATAAATCCCATTAAAGCTTCTTCTTATAAAGGTATGTCGTCTCATAACATATGTGTGTCGTGATCATGGTAGAAAACTATTTCCACTCATTCTCCGACACCAAACTGAAACTTCTAATCTGCGAGTCTGTGCCAGACTCCTCGAACAAAAGAACACACCCCCACTACGTATCAAATTCCACCTACAAAAATGCAGGCAGTTAAAAACTAAAAGTAAAGATATCAGACATGATAATAATACTGACTTAAGCTTAATGGCTCCTACAAATGTGATTCTTGAAGCATATGTTAAAACAATCACTAGCATAGTGGTTCAAGATTAGAGAACCTGCAGAAGATTAAGACCATTTTCTCTTTAAAAATGCCTTCACAAATATCATGGATCACGAACACGCTGAGTTGTGAAGAGAAAAAGATAGATTTCCATTCTCAAAGTTACTGCAAAAATAGGCCTTTGTTTATTATTATTTCCCCCAGCCATGAATTTGTTTTCAGGACAACCAATGTCAAAGGTACAATCTGCCCCACTCCCCTGATACACATGAAAGACCAGTGCTTGCACAGCGGTAGAGTTGTTGCCTTACAACGCCAGTGCCCCGGGTTCAATCCTGACAATGGGTGCGATCTGCACAAACTTCATACTTTCTCTCTGTGACTGTGTGGGTTTTCTCCAGGTGCTCCAGTTTCCTCCCCCACTCCAAAGGATTGTAGGTTAATTGGCTTCAGTAAAATTGTAAGTGGTCCCCAGTGTGTAGGATAGTGCTAGTGTACGGGGTGATTGCTGGTTGAGGCGGAATCAGTGGCTAAAGAGCCTGTTTCTGCGCTGTATCTCTATCGCTATCTCTATATCTCATAAGAATGGCATTTGGTCAGTTTCCACATATTCACTGTAAAAAATGCTGTCTCATTTGTTTAAAACCACATGCACTTTGCAGAGTATCCGAAGAACACTGCCAGTGAAAACATTGAGGTTAACAATCTGAAATATGAGGAAGGCTGGCTTTCAAACAATAGAAGCTCAAGCAGAGATTGTTATCTGGAATTGACTTGGAGCATAACAAGTATGTGGAAAGATCTCCAAGCTTCAAAATGTGACAGCTAGGATGATGGAAAAGAGGTGTATTAGCAGCTGAGGGGGAGAATTTGCAGAAGATCCCAATTCTAAAAGGGGCTCCACCCTGTTTTATCAAATGCCCTGAATTCCAGTGGTCAGAAACAGGCTAATTATTAGCCAACATTCCTCACTTCAAAGGGTTATGTACAACTATCTCAGGATTAGGCACCACGCTCAACAGAGTTCTCTTCTGCTAAGTGCTGGCATGAGTTACAAGGAGGCCTTGCTAAATTCCCAAAGGTGGCTATGACAAACTGTTAGACAGAAAAAATAACTTAGAAGTCTCTCTCTTCCACCCTTCCTGGACCTTGGAAGATCGAAGGCTATTTTTACCACACTCATGAGAGATTCAGGCTGATTACTTTGATTCACAGTTGGAATCTAGCCCGAAGATGAATGAGTTCAATATTTTTTGCAATGAAAATAATCCACCTGCCGTCTTGTGGTACTTCATCGGCATGTGTTAGGTGATAGAATGGCCATTTTATTTTTGCTGGAAAGGCTTACATATAACTTCTTTGATATCAGTCTTAAACCTGAAACATCAGTCCATGATTATTTGCTCAATAATTCCTCGTGGAGTATCTACCCTTCTTGGACAGGTAAAATGGACCTTGAAATCCCACAGCAATCTCCTGCCACAACTGAAGCTTCAAAGAAAATAACTGGCGGCTTTGATTTTTCAGCCACATGTAACTATTTCCACAGGAGTTATGCTGATCAGTTCTCAGTTTATTGCACCCCCACAGACTTTCAGAACCGAGCTGAATGCGAGACTGACAATCATAAGGGCGTTTACTCTTTGACATAGAAAGGATAAGCCTGAAAGCAATCATTTTCATTCAGATGTCAAGTAAAAAACTATGACTTTTCTGCATCACAGAAACTGATTGTAAACCTTTGCAAAATATTTTGGTATGATTTAGTAATTAGAAAACAAGAGATTGCTGGGCTCATCTCCAATTACTATTTATGAAATAGTGATGTTTTAGTCATTTATATTTGACCTCACAAATGTGTTTATGCTTGGTCATAAAAAATTAAGAATCAAGAGCGTCTAATTGTCATCTGTACTGACAACAGAGCAGTGAATTTTTTATTTGCAAAAGCAATGTACACAATAATATATAATAACAAAAATAATTCAATAAATCAATCACCATAACACTAGTGCAAAAAATCCAGTCTTTAATGCAACCAAAACAATCCATAGAAGTTAATTGATGAGGTTAGTGTTGTGTAGTATTCAAAAGTTTGATGGTTGTTGGAAAGAAGCTATTCTTTAACCTGGTGGCCATGGTTTTCAGATCCCTATATCTCCTTCCTGATGGTAAGAATGATGTGGGTCTTTGATGCAATTTTGAGGCCTCATCTCCTATAGATCCTTTCAATGGTGTGGAGGTCAGTACCTATTCGAAGTGCCGACTCAGATTGTAATGCCCGTCAATATACTCTGAACTGTATATCTGTAAGAATTCAAGAGAGTCTTTGTCGATATACCGACTCCTCAATCTTCCATTGAGACATTAATGGGCTTTCTTTGTTTTTTTTTTTTTTTATTTTTATTTATTAGAAGTACATTACATCACAGCCACATACATTAATACTCGTCATTTATATCTTCTTACAATTAATGTACTCCCTTTATTTTTTTTTTTACGCTAAAGAAAGAAAAGATTGAAAGAGAGAAGAAAGTGAAGGAAAAAGTGCAAGTGTAGAAAAGTGTAGAAAATGTAACAACAAAAAAAAAAAAAGGACGAGGACCCTATGAAAAACGAAATTAAAAACAAAAAAAAAAAGAGTTAAGAAATAGGCCCTAAGAAAAGAAAAGAGAGAGAGAAAAAAAGAAAAACAAATGTTTTTTTTTTTTTGAGCATCACGTAAATAGGACATACCAACTCTTCAACTATCATCCCCCCTTACCCGACCTCAATTTTTTATTTTTTTAAAGTACTTTTGCACCCTATGTTTGTAATAATTCTATAAATGCAGACCACGTCAGGTGGAAGTGATCTGGTTTACCTGCTAGGAGGAGTCTTATCTCTTCAAGGTGTAGTGTTTCAAACATATTTGAAATCCACATATTTATAGTTGGTATTGGAGCCTTCTTCCAAAATTTTAGAATTAGCTTTTTTCCAGTTATTAACCCATAATCCATTAATTTCTTTTGAAACACATTTAGTTCTGGATCATCTTCCGTTATTCCGAAGATAATCCATTCTGCTTTGGGTATCAGTCTTGTTTTAAATAACTTTGTAAAGATTTCAAAAATTTCATTCCAAAATTTTTGAATTTTTGTACAGAAGACAAATGAGTGCGCTATAGTTGCTTCTTGGGATTGACATTTATCACAAATAGATGATACGTTTGGGAAAATTTTATGAATTTTAGTTTTCGAATAATATAATCTATGTAAAATTTTAAATTGTATTAAAGTGTGTCTTACATTAATCGAGCATTTATGTACTTTTAATAAGTATTCATTCCAACTTTCCTTTGAAATTTTAATAGCTAACTCTTGTTCCCAGTCTCTTCTGATACCCTCCGTAGATGGTATTTGTACATTTAAGATAATATTGTACAAATATGATATTAAGTTTGCTGATTCCGCTTTTGTCTGCATTGCCTCGTCCAGTACATCTGCTGGGTTATTATGATGATCTTTTATATATTTTTTCAAATAGTCGCATATTTGAAAGTATTTAAAATATTGATTATTTCCGAGTTTATATTTTATTTGTAATTGTTGAAATGAAAGTAATTTTCCAGTTTCATACAAGTCACCAAGCGTTTTAATTCCTAGTCTATCCCATTGTGTATAAGCTTTATCTATAATAGAAGGACTAAACGAAGGGTTATTGACTATAGGTAATAAAAGTGATAAGTTTCTTAATTTTAAATTTTGTTTTATTTGTTTCCAAATACGGATTGTACTATGAATAATTGGGTTCTTATTATAGTTTATGTTATTCAATTTCATTGGAGAGAGGAGGATCGCTCCAATGTTTCTAGAGGAGCAATCCTCTTTCTCCATTACAATCCAGTCTACTTGCTGGGCGGAGTTATCCATCAGTTGAATCATGTTTTTAATATTTACTGACCAATAATAATACATAAAATTGGGTAGTGCTAGACCTCCCAATACTTTAGATTTATTCAGATGGGTTTTTTGTATTCTATGTGATTTATAGTCCCATATAAAATTAGTGATATCTGAGTCGAGTTTTTTAAAAAACTTCTTAGGTAAGTATATAGGAATTGATTGAAATAGGTATAAAATTTGTGGTAAAAAGATCATTTTTATTGCGTTTATTCGGCCTATTAAAGACATCGGAAGCGTTTTCCAGAATTTAATTAATGTATTCAGTTTATTAAGTAGGGGGTCAAAATTTGCCCTGAGCATACCTTGATATGCTCTGGTAATTTCGATTCCCAAATATTTAAATTTTTCTGTAGCTATTTTAAAAGGGAATTTTAAAAGATGTGTTGAATCTTTCGGTTTTATTGACATAATTTCACTTTTATTCCAATTTATTCTATATCCAGAAAAAGATCCGAAGTCTTCAATTAAATTTAATATATTTGGTATAGTGATTTGAGGTTTTGTAATATACAATAATATATCATCCGCGTATAAAGATATTTTATTATATGAGTCTTTAGTATTATATCCATGAATATCAGGGTGTATTCTAATTTTTTCTGCTAGCGGTTCAATAATGAGAGCAAACAGCTGTGGTGATAATGAGCATCCTTGTCTATTTCCCCTTGATAGTTGAAATTTCGAGGATAATATGTTATTAGTAAGTATTCTAGCTGTAGGTTTGTTATATAGTAACTTAATCCATAAAATAAAATTCTCTCCCAGTTGAAATTTTTGTAATACTTTATCCATATAATTCCATTCTACTTGATCAAATGCTTTTTCAGCATCCAGCGAAATAATTGATAATTCTTGATCTTCAGATTTGTGTGAGTGCATTATGTTGAGTAGACGTCTCATATTATTAGAAGAGTATCTCTTAGGGATAAACCCTGTCTGATCTGGGTTTATTAATTTACTAATGTATTTACTTAATCTTCTGGCTAATGTTTTCGCTAATATTTTTTGATCTGTGTTTAACAATGCTATAGCTCTATATGAGCCAGGATCTTCTAAATCCTTATTTTTCTTAGGTATTAATGTAATCGTTGATTCCGCTAATGTATCAGGTAGTATTCGTTTTTTAAAAGCGTATTGGTACATTTTTTGTAATCTTGGTATTATTTTTTCATAAAAGTTTTTATAAAATTCATTAGTAAATCCATCAGGGCCTGGTGTTTTTCCATTTTTTAGTGAGTTTATTGTATCTTCTAATTCCTTAATTGAGATTTGTGCACCCAGTTCCTCTTGTTCCTTCAGCTCTAACTTTGGAAGATTACAGGTATCCAAGAACTTTGTGATATTATTGGAATCAATTATCGTTTTAGATGTATACAAATTCTCGTAAAATTGCGCAAATCTTTTATTAATATCCTTCGGTGTTGTTAATAATTCCCCTTTATCTGATTTGATCTTTGGTATAGTATGTTCCTTTTCTCGTTTTTTTAGCTGGCGAGCCAAAAGTTTATGCGGTTTATCCCCAAATTCAAAGTGCTCTTGTTTTGTAATTTGAAAAAGTCTTATAAGTTTGGCAGATAATAATTTATTTAATTTAAATTTTAAAATTATTATTTTATTATGTTTATCTATTGTTGGATCTTTAGCATTATCTATATCCATTTGTCTAATAAGTTCTTCTAACTGTCTTTGTTCATTCTTATTCTTTTTATTTTGAAAAGCTTGATATGAAATTATAATACCCCTAATGTATGCTTTAAAAGATTCCCAAAGTAAAGTAGGCGATATATCTGAAGTATCATTTGTTTGAAAAAAGACCTCCATTTGTTCTTTTAAATATATACTCGCTTGTGGATCTTTTAAAATTTGAGAGTTAAATCTCCAGAATGAATTATTCTTAGACAATCCTTCCAGTTTTAAAAAGAAAGTTAGTGGAGAATGGTCTGAAATTGAATTTGTATGATATATTGCATTAGATGTTTGGGGGATTAATTTTGTATCCAGCAGAAAGTAGTCTATACGTGAGTATGTCTTATGTACCATTGAGTAAAACGAATATTCCCTGCCAGTTGGGTTCACAATTCTCCAAACATCTGCTATATTAGTGTTGTTTATGTAGGTATTGAGGAGTTCCCCAGTTTTCGATTTCATATTCCCTCTCTGTTTTTGACTTGATTTATCTAAGTACGGGTCTAAAACACAATTAAAGTCTCCGCCTATTATAACATTTTGATAGTTTGACTCTGCAATTATATTGAAGATTTTATTGAAAAAGTGGGGGTTATCAAAGTTAGGGGCATATATATTTACCAAAGTAAGTGGAGTGTCATGGATTTCTCCATTAACTATTAGGTATCTCCCTTCTATATCTGTTATAATATTCTTTGCTTTAAATGGTATACCTTTTCTTATGATAATTGACGTGCCTCTAGATTTTGAAGTGAATGAAGAGTGGTATGTTTGACCTATCCATTTCGCCCTCAGCCTAACTTGGTCCTGAGGTTTTAGGTGTGTTTCTTGTAGGAAGGTAATGTCAGAATTATACATTTTTAGCTGAGCTAATATCTTACCCCTTTTGATAGGTTCATTAATGCCTCTTATATTCCAACTACAAAATGAGACTCCTCCTAGGTTCTTTTGTGTGGTGTCATGCATTTTGAATAATTATAGTACCTTTGAATCTTGTGGTGCGTCCATATCCCAGGTCTTTAGGTATTGGGGGAGTTTTTGAATTATTAACTTTTGTTGGTATGTCCATATTATTCTTATCACTAAACACAAAACACAAACAAGTGATTTTATGTAATAAAAAAAAAACTAAAAGAGTGAGGCTACAGTGTCTATAGTCGGCACTGTAGCAAGTGACCCACCTGTAGGTGGGGAAAAACCTTATTTTGACTTCCATTGCGTTGTTGCTCAACTCGCTCCGCTCTCTTAGTTAATCATAACATATTAAAATATTAAAACGAGGCCTCACATTCATATATATAATACAATTTTACCCTGATATTTCCTTATAACATATATATATATCAGAGTTTAATTATTAAACCAATATTTTTGATTTCAATAAGAATCAGCTGTTGGTTGAAGGGGTTAACGAGACGTGCTCCTGGACATAAGCCAGGAGCTCGTTTCTCATCCCCTCCTCCTGCTTATAGACAAGGTTACAATTTATTAAAAATTCATATTAGTATGTTAGTTCATTATTTTTTTTGTTTTTTTTGTTAGTATTCTAATCTAACCTGCATAACTTTTAAAGTTGTTAATAGGATAAGTTCTTACAATTGGTTATAACATTTTAATCAATAAGCAATTATTTTCTAATTCATATCCCGTTATAAAGTTGTTTACACGTTTTGAACAGAAAATGTCCTTGCTTCAACATTCCGGAGATAACAGTGTAACTATCCCCAGACAAAACATAGCTGAGAATTATTCGGATCTGCCAAAGCTCCCTTTTATTTCTGTCTTTCAACAATCGTTTGGGCATATTTGAAAGCGTCTTCAGGCTTAACAAATGACTTTTCAAGACCATTAAAAGAAATACGCATTTTAGCGGGATAAAAAACCCCGAATCTGACCCCTTCTCTCCCTCTTAAAAGATCTTTAACCTTATCAAATTTGTTTCTTTTTTGCACAATTTCATGTGGGTAGTCCCTGAATATCTTAATAGTGTCTTTGTCCAGCCGTAATTGTACACCATATTTGATATGGGTCATAACATATTCCAGTTCTGCAGTATCTCGAAATTTCACTATAATATGTCGTGGATAAGCTTTTCCCGCATCAAATCTTTTTCCAAATCTTGGGACATGATGAGCCACTTCGATTTTCGGTTCCTTGGGAAGATTCAACAGTTGTTTCAACAAGCCCATGGCAAATTCACGTACCTGTTCCCCTTCTGCCCCCTCTGAAACACCAAGAATCCTCAGATTCTGGCGTCTAGAACGAGCTTCCAGGTCCAGGCATTTGAATGAGACTTTCTCTAATTGAGTCCCCATTTGTAGTGATGCTTGTTCGTTTTCTCGCCTCATTTGCTCATGTTCTTGCCTCAGTTTCGCCATGTCTTCAACAAGTCGTGCCGTATTTTTCTCCAATTCCGTGATTGTCTGCATACTTGCAGCTACTGTTTCAAGTACAGCCGTGAACTTATCCGTAGTAATTACATCCATCTTATCCATTTTCTCTGATAGTCCATCTTTCACCTCATCAATTCGTTTATTCATAGTGTCCAGTAAATCCGTCATATTCTTCTGGTTACCAGCATTTAAATCCTTCATCATCTTCTGCATTCCTTCCATCATTTTTGCCGAATTTTCCTTCATTTCCTTCTTATCTTCCACCCTATTATCCGAGATCTCATCTTTCAAATTTTTCATTGATTTTTTCAAGTCATCAAAGTCTTTCTTAGATCTTGTATCCATTTCTGCAGCCACTTCAGAGACTTCAGAGGTAACTTCAGTTTCGAACTGTTTCGACAGTTTATTCACAGCTCTCTGAGGGCTCACAGCTGGAGTCAATTTACTCATTTAAAGGGCTTCAAACCACCGTTTAAAACATCGCGTTTAACGATGACGTCATCAGCGCGGTAACCAGAAGCTCCGGTAAGGTTTTTAAAAACAATCCCGATTTTCGGACCCGTTTTACACGATAAATCGTGAAGTTTTCGGGAGAGGAGCTGGGTGCACGTCTGTTAGTCTAACATGACGCCACCGGAAGTCAATGGGCTTTCTTTGTGATTGCATAAATGTATCGCTCGATGCTGTTTTCCTTTTAGATTAATAGGTGCCCTACAATTAGATTCAAGTCCTTACATAGAAATATTAAACCAGACCTTCCTTCCTGCTGCTTTACAGCTGAGCTACGAGGCCTGCACTGTGGCATCTTTGATGCAATCCTGCATGGGAAACCTTATCTCATTTGCCTACTTCCATTGCCCCACCCGCTGTGAATATACACTCACTTATGATAGTCATCAAACAGATATGCCTCAATGTCTGGATTAGTTGCATTTGATGGGACCATTATGCTCAATATGGACTAGGTAGCAGTGAGCTGCTGCAGTCCTTCCAATGAAAATAATGCTTTTGGCGAGGGAAGCCTGAGATTTAGACCTAGGAACGATGAACAATAAAGAAA
This sequence comes from Malacoraja senta, assembly GCA_038087875.1. NCBI lineage: Eukaryota > Metazoa > Chordata > Chondrichthyes > Rajiformes > Rajidae > Malacoraja > Malacoraja senta. The sequence goes on along the minus strand of CM075977.1, from coordinate 248,799,357 downwards.
CAGCAACATTTCCAAGGCATTTCCACTGAGACCATATTCAAGAGTGCCAGGTTTTGGAGCCATTTTCAAAGTCCAATCTGCAGCTGGCCATAAAGGCCCGTTGCAGCCATCATCTCCGTCTCCATTTGTTTCAAAGTTTCACTTAGTTCCGGGGTGTTACTACAGCCAAGACATTGTTTGTTGTATAACCTTAGACCTATCCAATTCTCGCAACTATTTCTTGATATCACATGGGGAGAAATGAATTCCCTGAAGACCACCTTCTGTGATGGTGGGAATTTCAGGAGGAAGCCAAGATGCATCCTCTGCCTGGCACTTGAATGCTTTAGCTATCATTGAGGATGAGGATACCTTTAGAGGCTATTCCTCCCAGTATTTGTTTCCCCGTCCACCACCATTCATATGTGACATTTCTGCAGAGCTTTGTGTTGATCTGTTGCCCATGAGATCAGTTACCTCTGCCTATTACATGCTGCTTTTGTGGTTTAGCACACATGTGGTGTTGTCTTGCAATTTCACCAGGTTGGCACTTGCTTTTTCGACATGAACTTGACTGATGATCTGGATGTTGTCCAAAGGTCAGGTTCACATAGCTGGCAAAAAGCAATGAATGCCTCCTCGACTACAACAAGCAAGTGTTGTCAGTCCTGCTCAAGCCGTTTAGTCCAGATTGGACTGCATAATTTTGAGACCATTTGTTAATGTAATTGAACCTGTAATTAAAATCATATCCACGTACACCCTGGCCTCATTCATATCTCCCAGCAGACTTGTAAATTCAGCTCACATTGCATTGTTCCATGGACCTGGCTGGGTGGAGGCAGGGGAGATGGTAATACTCAAGCCAAAACTGGTAGAATCTGCCTCGTAAGAGATTTAGCCCTTTCTGGCACCATCTCATGGTAGTGCAATGGTTGTAAGCATCAGGCACACGTCCTGAAGTTACAGCAAGATGCCCGCAAGAACCATGAGACATGAAAGTGAATTGAGGAAAAACTGGAACTGGCTGGAGTGAATTGTACCAGCAAGATCCTAACAAGCTGAATGGCCTTCTTCTTCAGTATGCCCTGGTTCTATATTGTAATCTTGCGGTCATTTTATGGTCTTTTGATCTCATGCTTAGTGTATGCGGGAAAGCAAAACAAGCTGAAGATCTCTTTAGATCCAAGTGACATGAATAAGGTGCTGAAGAGGAACCATTGAAGACAACATGCCCAGTATGAGCTGAGCAAAATCCTTCAGTCTTGATGGATACCAAGAATGGATATTGGCTTGTTCAACTTGACAGGAAGAATTTGTTTCTAATAACTTTCAATACATCTTTTGGGGAATATTGGAGAGGCACCCATGAGCAAAAATTCCAATAAATCAAATTAAAGATGATAATACAGCCAGTGATATGCGAATTCAAGGACCAAAAAAGGTGACATAACTCACAGATGCCTCAGATAAGTTCATAAGAACAGCAACCATGCAATATGGGCAACCAATAGCACACGCATGAGGAGCCCTGATTGATACCCAGACATGACACACTTTGAAGAAGAGTCTCGACCCGAAACGTCACCCATTCCTTCTCTCCAGAGATGCTGTTACTCCAGCATTTTGTGTCTACCTTCGATTTAAACCAGCATCTGCAGTTCTTTCCTCCACATGATACACTCAAATTGTAAAGTAGCTGTTGCCTGCAACATTTGGGCTTGAAATATTGAACCTGTATCCACATTGGAAGTAAATACTATGCAGACAGATCACATACCTTAAAGTGATTGTAGTGAATCTCTAGTAAGCTTAAAGGATATATGATACTCAGAATGTCTTACTACCTAGATGAACAACACAGACACCCTTCCATCTGTATCTTACTACAGAAAAGACAGATTGTAGACACATGGAACTGCAGATGCTGGTTTACACTGAAGATAGACACAGAATGCTGGAGTAGGGTCTCGGTGGGGCAGGCAGCATCTCTGGAGAGAGGGAATGGGTGACATTTCGGTTGAGACCCTTCTTCAGACTGAGAATCAGGGGAGGGAGTCATAGAGATATGGAATGGGTAAGGTGTGAAAACACAGATCAAAGGGGGTGATCAAGGAAAATCTAGAATAGTTCATTGTTAGCTGTGGATAATCCTTCTCTCTAGAGATGCTGCCTGTCCCGCTGAGTTACTCCAGCATTCTGTGTCAATCTTCGGTGTAGACACAATGGAATTGGAGAAGGTCAATATGCTGAAGGATCCCACTATTGCAAAGCAGTTTATGGAGAAGCCACAGTAAGGGACATCACTTCATATTACCTCAATTAAGGCACATCAATTCAGTATTGTCTCCAATTGTTCTGACCCTGATGGTAAAATAAGCAGCCGGAGCTCTCAAACAGTCCTTCCCTGTACTTCCACATTCTGGATGAGTTCTATATTTCTCAGAGGCGAGAGAATAGTGGTCTCAAAGACCTCGAAGAGAAATGCACATCCAGCCTGGGAACGAAGGGCAGTTTGAGGAAAACTCGTGGATCACTGTCCTGCCCAAGGATAAACACAGAAATCAGAGACTACACAAAATTGTGATGGTTGCAGATCTATGGACATACCCAGCAGAGGGAACCTATGCTTGGACATTGGGGAGTTCAATAGACCTTGGGTGAAGCAGACCTCTTCATAGTTGAGGCTTAAAAACCACTTGGTGATTGTCAATTGTTTTGCAACTTACAGAACAATGTGCAGATCAAGTTACTGAAGCCTTAAGTACTTGAAAGCCCGGAATCTGGCCATCCTCCATCTTGGCAATGCCGTCGACTGAAAAGTTTGACTTATTATTTATTCAAACACATCCTCAGCTGTCCCTTACAAGCTGAAGAGTCATTTTGCCAGATGTTGTGTTTCGGGCAAGGTTGCAACAGGCAATGGCCCCGAATTTGCTGCAGGTGAGTGTACAAAGTTCGTGGCTAGGTGGCAATTGACCCATAGAACATCTACTCCGCATTATCCAGAATCCTGCCAGAGAAAGCTGTAAGAACAGCCAAGTCACTTGTGAGAAAGGGAAAGCAAGAGTAAATAGACACAGGGCTCATGAAAATATGTCAATGCCCATCCCAAATGATCTGTCGAACCGGAACAACATTGCCAACAGCTGCAACATTACTGAAGCATGAACTTCCAGCTGGAATATGTGATGGGAGGGAGGAAGAGAGGAACGGAAAGGAGGCCACAATCCAAATTAAAAAACAATTATCTGGGACTGAACCATGACACCAACAAGAAAAGCACTGAGGAGAGAAATGCTCTTGTCTGGGGTGAATTGAGGATTTTACACTGGAGTAGAAATGTATACATTACCACTGGGTGGCGCCGTCAGCGATGGCAGCCTCGCCAACAGTCTGTCTGTTTTTTTGTCTTTTTTGTTATTTTTAGTGTGTTTTAAAAGTATCTGTTAATGTTCTCTGGTTTGGTTTATGTGAGGAGTAGGGGAGGGGTCGGGGGAAACTTTTTTTCAATCTCTTACCTTGCCGGAGATGCGATTGTTTTCCGGATCATATCTCCGGTCGCTCTGCGGCCTAACATCATGGAGCTGGCAGCCTTGCTCGGGACTGACTTTGAGCCCCACCGCGGGGCCGTGGACTTACCATCGGAGCCTGCGATCGCTTGCCTGGGATCAACGCTCCAACCGCGGCCTGCGGATTCCAACATCGACGAGCTCGCAGTCTCGGTAGAGACCGATGTCGGGAAGCTCCAGTCGCAGAAGGTTTCGACCAGCCACGACCCGGGGTAGATCGCCCGGCGCGGGGAGCTGAGATTCCCCCCTGATGCAGGAGCTTGATCGCCCCGACATGGAGGGCCCACCGCCAGCTACAGGAGTCAAGATCGTCCCGTCAACGGAAGGCTCGCGGCCACCGACCGCGGGAGAACAAAGAAGGGAAGAGATTGAACTTTTTTTCCCCTTCCATCGCAGTGAGGAATGTGGAGGAGTCGCTGTGGTGGATGTTTATGTTAAAATGTATTTTGTGTGTTTTGTTGCTTTTTATTGGTCTGCCTGGACGGCAAATCAAATTCCTCGTATGTTGCAAAACATACTTGGCTAATAAAGTATGATTATGATTATGATTATTATGATGAATATGATTAAATTCCAGTCGATTAGAAACCTAGTATGAACTTCTATGCTGGAAGTTCAGGAGCGTATTAAGAAATAACTAAATAAATAACATGGACAGTATTATATGTAGATTTGGGGTTATCAGATCACTCATGAACAAATGTGAAATGAAGGATATGAGAGATGTAATACAACAGATGTAAGTTTCCAATTTTCTAGTGAAGAATGTTACTAAGATGGAAGAGGATCACATTGTATACTTGCAGGGGCTTCAGTATCTTGATCTGCAAATTGTAAACTCTTTGGGATAAGGTTGACCTAGGAATTTCTGATGGTCATTTATCTGCCTATCATTGGGTGGAACTGTGGTGCAGCTGGTAACGCTGCTGTCTCACAGTGTCAGAGACCCGGACCTCAATGCCATCTCTGTGGAGTTTTCACGTCTCCTCTCTGTGACCGCATGGGTTTCCTCTAGGTGCTACCTCGTCCCACAATCCTGAATGGGTTTGCAAGATAATTAGCAATGTTCCCGATGTTGGGGGAGTCCAGAACCAGGCGCCACAGTTTAAGAATAAGTGGTAAGCCATTTAGAACAGAGATGAGGAAACACTTTTTCACACAGAGAGTTGTGAGTCTGTGGAATTCTCTGCCTCAGAGGGGAGTGGAGGCCAGTTCTCTGGATACTTTCAAGAGAGAGCTAGATAGGGCCCTTAAAGATAGCGGAGTCAGGGGATATGGGGAGAAGGCAGGAACGGGGTACTGATTGGAGATGATCAGCCATGATCACATTGAATGGCGGTGCTGGCTCGAAGGGCCAAATGGTCTACCCCTGCACCTATTGTCTATTGTCATCTGTAAATTGCCCCTGTTTATATTAGATGGCCTTTCCAAACATCTTTCCTGGACACAGCACACTGATGCAATTATAAATAAAGCACATCAACGGCTCTATTTCTTGAGAAGATTACGGCGTTTTGGTATGTCAAAGAGGATTCTCTTGAACTTCTACAGGTGTACAGTAGAGAGCATATTGTCCGATTGCATCATGGCCTGGTTCGGCAACTTGAGGCGGAAAAGACTGCAAAAAGTTGTGAACACTGTCCAGTCCATCACCGGCTCTGACCTCCCCACCACTGAAGGGATTTATCGGAGTCGCTGCCTCAAAAAGGCAGCCAGCATCATCAGGGACCCACACCATCCTGGCCACACACTTATTTCACCACTGCCATCGGGAAGAAGGTACATGAGCCTGAAAACTGCAACGTCCAGTTTCAGGAACATCAGGCTATTAAACACTACCTCAAATAAGCTCTGAACTACAATATATTATTATTATTATTATTATTATTCTTGCAATACTATTGTTTGTTTTTTGGGTGTATGTGTGTGTATATATATATATATATATTTATATACACACACACATACACTCAAAAAATAAACAATAGTAGTATATACTGTATATAGTTATAAAACTCTGATCTTGGATGTGTGTGTGTTTATTTATTTGTGTGTTGTCACATCTTCTCGAAAAAACGACTCGCTAATGGTTAAATTTTTACATATTCCGGTAGAGATTTATTCCCTGGAGTCCGAAATTGCCTTATCTGAAAATTTCGTCCCTTATTTCTCCAGTTATTAATGAAAATGTTCACAAATCCGATAAAACTGAAATCAAAAAGCCTGTCTTTCGCTGATGACATCACAATGGATCGGCGTGCCTGCGTCTGTTCGCGCTGCCTCACCCCCACCTCTCCCTCCTCCCCCCCCCATTATTCAAAAGTCGTCCCGTCGACTGAAGACCAAAGATCAGAGCTGAAGACTGCGGCAGCCCAACCCGCGGTCCTTTGGTCGACGCACGCTCGCGCCTCGGGTCCGGTCCTCGGTTCGCCTCGGCTCGGGTCCGGTCCTCAGCTCGGCCCGGGCCTCCCCCCCCTCTCTCTCTTCCCTCCCACCCCCCTCCCCTTCTGTCCCCCTCTCTCTCTCCCCCCCTCTCTCTCCCACCCTCTCTTCCCCCTCTCTCACCCCCTCTCTACCCCCCTTTCTCCCCTCTTCCCATTTCTCCAACCCCCCTCTCTCTCTCCCCCCCACCCGTTCCCCCCACTTACTCCCCCCTCCCCTCCCCTCTCTCTGTCTCTCTCTCTCTCTGCCTCTCTGTCTCTGCCCCTCTCTCTCTGTCTTTGCCCTCTCTACCCCCCCCCCCCCACTCCCTCTCCCTCTCTAGACGCGCCTGCGAGTAGGGAGCTCTCTTCCCCCTGGCCTCTCTCCCCCCGGGCTCTCTTCCACCATCCCACCCGGCCTCTCTACCGCCCCCCCTCACCCCCCCTTCCCCCATGTCCCCCCCTCTCTCCCCGTCTCCCCCCCAGCCTCCCACCCTCCCCATCCTCCCCCCCTCTCTCCCCCCTCGCCTCTCTCCGGCCTCTCTCTTCCTCCCCCTCTTTCCCCCCTCTCCCCCTCCCCCCTCCCTCTCCACCACTCTCTCTCCCCCTCTCTCCGACCCTCTCTTTCTCCGCCCCTCTCTCTCTCCGCCCCTCTCTCTGCCCCTCTCTCTCTGCCCCCTCTCTCTGCCCCTCCCTCTCTTTCTCTGCCCCCTCTGCCCCCTCTCTCTGTCTCTGCCCCTCTCTCTCTGCCCTTTCTACCCCCCCCCCACCTCTCCCTCTCTAGACGCGCCTGCGAGTTGGGAGCTATGCGTGAGTGGATAGGGCTGGGATGGGGTAAAAGGAGCCAATGAATAATATTAATATATCGGGTGGGTGGTTAGTGTGTGTGTGGGGGTGGTTAGTGTGTGTGTATGTGGGGGGTGGTTAGTATATGTGCGACGCTGCAGGCCAGCCCCCCTACCCCCCCCCCCCCCCACGCAACCGCGTTGGGACGGGTCCCACTTGGTCTAGTATATATATATATATATATGTATATGTGTGTGTGTGTTTATATAACTGAACTTTTTTGTTTGTTTATCATATTGTTTACATATTCTGTTGTGCTGCAGCAAGTAAGAATTTAATTGTTCTATCTGGGGCACATGACAATAAAACACTCTTGACTCTCTTCACTAGTGTGTAGGGAGTAGATGAGAAAGTGGGATAACATAGAACTAATGTGTGAAAGGGCGATTGCTGGCTGGAGTGGATTCAGTGTGGCCAAGGGCCTGTTCCATGCTGTATATCTAAACTAAATAAACAAAATTAGAAATGACATTGAGTGGGACACTTATAAGCCCCATATTTTGGCTGAGTGTAACCAAAATCAAGCCTCACTTCATCCATCACATTAAGCTTCAAAAAAGCAGTTAAAATGAAAACTCCAACTCTCTAAACAGTGAAGGGAATAGGAAAAAGTAGTGGCCACACACACACTGAAGAAAATAAATAGACAGAGACACAAGAGACTGCAGATGCTGGAATCTTGGGCAAAAAGCAACAGTTGGAGGAACTGAGTGGGTCCAGGCACCAGCTGTAGAGGGAGCGGACAGTTTTGGGTTGGAACCCTTCGTTGTAGTTAAGCATTTAGATCTGTCGATTAAGCCTTCAAGAATGATTTTTATGCTGAAAAATGTGGTGGCTCCTCTTGTCTTCATTTACGTCATTGGAGAGAGGGTCATTCCAAAAGGATATATGCAAAGAATTCTCACTTTAAGGGATTGACTTTTGTCTGACTATTGAACTAGTTTCCAGCTCAGTTCCTGCCTGCTGTTTATTAAAACTTAAAACTACGTGCTCCTGAGCACTTCCCGAGCTACCATTCCCTTCATAATTAATGTCTCTGTCAAGTCTGACCTAATAACCAGGCGCGCCTTTTAAATCTTACTCTATTTTAGTTTAGTTTGGAGATACAGCATGGAAACAGACTCTAAGATTTTTCTTGCATTATGTAAAACTGATTAGTAATTTGATTGATTAGTAAGGGTGTGAGGGTTATGGGGAGAAGGCAGGAGAATGGGGGTCGAGAGGGAAAGATAGATCAGCCATGATTGAATGGCGGAGTAGACTTGATGAACCAAATGGCTAATTCTGCCCCTGTAACTCATGAACTTATGAGCTATGAAAATATGTTTGGTGTGTGTACTGTGGGCTGAAAATGTAATCTTTCACATTATTCCCCAAATCAACAAACCGTGATATATTTGGGCGGTTGAATTTGCAGATCTAATTCTATCATTCAGTCGCTTCTTTATCATTGCAGATGAAAATTGCAGGGACATGTACTTCAACTGTAATGTTGTGGTCCAAGCCAGACTCTGTGTCTATACATACTACAAGACAGCGTGCTGTGCATCCTGTGCCAAGGCCAGAAGAAGAGCTGCCCAACTCAGAAGGAGATAATTGCCCGTTCTCAACAACCAGACTCCCTCACAGATCGTGATGCAGTAACATTAACCGTAGGAGCACTTGCAGACTCTACTGTGTTGACAACATCATAATTGCAACAAAAAAGATGGTCAAATTTAGTCAGATGCGGCTAGTTTATAAAGAGGAAATATACTGTATAGTATTAATATAATCTTACACCATTTTCATGCTGGTCTTTGGTCAAAATACAGATTTCTTGTTAATTTACTGTTTAAGAAATATGAATGCATTCTACAAATGAACAAAATGTATTCATAATAGGTTTTGGGGGGATTTCCCTTTGTAGAAGAAACAACTACAAGCATTTGCATGAACTCTTTTATTGAAATTTAGTCTCATTGAAGTACCAGGACATATCTAAGAAAAGGGTATCAATGGGCACAATTACTACATTGCATATTTAATACAGCGCAAGAAAAATCTCAAATTTTAAAAGGCTGGTTAGAGAAAGCATGCATCACATTTCAAGAACCTCTTTCTTTTCCTTGGCCAAATTTCATCTTTAGTATAGTTCTCAATTCAAGGTTCATCTGTAGATTTATTTTTAATTTACTGATAAACAATTTGTTCACATGATATTAATGCAGCATCTTACAAATATTGACGTGAATTATGCCACTAAAGCAATTTTTCCAACTCTTATACAGTAGAATTCACTTCTCTAGCTTCATGTGCTCATTCCATCTATTAGCATTTAACTTCCTATCTGGACGTTCATCAGAAGATTACTAACATTGGCTTGCAATTACTTTGTCAGGATCAATAAGTTCAGTTGGAGATGGAGCTGGCAGATGTTGGAACCAAACCTCCCACTGTTTACAAAACCATGCAAAAAAAATTAAGTGATCTAATGGTTTCTTTGCTCATTATTCCATGCATTTATTGAATTGCTAAATGTTGTAGGAAATGAGATATAAAAGCTAATGATTACTTAATTTAAAACAAATGTCTCTGGCGGTAATATTTGGGATTGAAAATGTCCTATTTTTTTCATCCCTGTGGCACTTTATATCCCAAAGTCCATTCTCCTCCATTACCCTGACTTTGTTCATGTGCACGAGTGTTAATGCTGTAATTAAACTGTCAACCGTGTAGTAAGTCCCCTCCTGATGTCCATCTCCACAGTAGATGATTTCTTCAACCAAAACCCATGTTGCTGATACATTAACACTCCCATTATGCCATTGATGGTTATCTGACCAGTTGCACTATTGCAGCTTTTATTTACCTTGTTTAAGAAATGTTTTATATCATTTGTTATAACTCCACAACTTTGCATTAAATCTGAAGAAGGAGATTAGAAAAAAATGAGCAACATCCCTAGCGAGAGATATTATATTAGGGAATAAAGTCGTGCCAGAGACATTAATCATATTCTTTAAGCCTGTCTTCACAGTTGGAAATTAATTGCAAAATCTACAGTGCATGCCAGAGATTGAAGAAAATATTATTTGTAATAAAATAGTACAAGAAAAATTAATGAACTAAAAACAAGCAGTTCCCTGGATACGATGGCCAATATCATGGGGTTATAGAAAAGATGTTAGATATTTAGAATCGTAGAGTTAGACAGACACAGGACCTTTGGCCCATCACTACAATACTGACTTTTCGGCCCAAGATATTGGTTCTATCTTTCAGAATTCCCTGACTTTTGGAGTGATTCCCAAAGATTTGAAAATAGCAATCATAATCTCACTTATTGTGAAAGGAGGACAAAATAAAGCAAAATTACAGTCCAGTATGTGTGATGCCAATAGTAAGGAGAATGCTCAAGTTTTTCATTAGGGGCATAATAACAACACCTTCATTCTTCAAGTGATTTCATGGTCAAAGTGGATTTATGAGAAGTAAATTGTATTTGATTCACGTGTTAGAACTTTTTGAGTTTGTAAATAATGGGGGTTAATAAAGGGAAATCAGTGGACCTGATGTGTTTGGATTTTCAAAAAGCTTTGGATAATGCGCCACATAAGAGGTTCTTACACAACATTCTCCTCATTGATCTGGACATAATGTACAGCGGAGAGTGAGAATTGGTCAACAGAAAATGAGTACATCATTTTGGGGTTGGCAATGTGAAATTTATGATATACTGCAAAGATCATTATAATTGCCTTAGCTACTTCCAGCAACTTGAATGAGAATAGAGGCACAAGGAAGTGCAGAAACAAGGAACAGCAGATGCTGATTAACAAGCAAAAGGACACAAACTGATGGAGTTACTCTGCTGGTCAGGCAGCATCTCTGGAGGACATGGATAGGAGGCATTTCAGGTCAAGACGCTTCTTCAGACCTTAGGGGGCGGGGGAGAAGAAAGCTGGAAGAGGAACTGCAGATGCTGGTTTGCAAAAAAACCCCACAAAGTATGGGATAGAAGGGTGAATTTGATGTGACGAATTCTGCCCACAACGCAAAGGTGGAGGGAAGGTAAGAATGTAAAAAGGCTGCAAGAAAAACTTAGACAGGTTAAGTGAGTGGAAATGAATGTGGCAAAAAGCAGTATAATACAGGAAAAATACAAAGTTATCCACTCCCAATAGGAAAAATTGGATTCCTTTTGAAAAAAAAAGTTGGAAGACTGGATAATGCTGACATTCAAAGGCACCTGGTTCAAAAGGAACTTAAAATGCAGACACACCAAAGAGTCTGTGACTTTTATTACAAAACAATAAGTCTAAACTTTAAGCAGTGTGGCTGACACGATAAAAGGAGTACAATATATATTTCTGTTCTCACGTATGTAAGGATACATTTGTGCTTAAGACTCTTAACAAAAAAATCATTGGGCTAATTTCTGGCATGAGATTGTTCATTGAGAAGAGATTGTGTAGTCTAGCCTGTATTTCCCAAAACTTTGAAAACCCTGATTTGTTTGAAATGCGTAAAATTCTTTAAGAGGCTTGACAGATCAAATGTTTTTAAGATATTACCCTAAGGTGGTGGGTCTGGAACAGTTTCAAAATCAGGGGTCGCACATATATTACTAAGAGGAAGAGAATTTTTTCATTCAGAGATTGTAAAGCAATAACGTTCTTCCTCAGAGGATGACACATGTTTAGTCATTGAGTATTTTCCAAAAGAGAGATTTTAGAACAGGTAGAGAATAGGGTAACCATAGAATCAGAGAACGGTTATAACATAGAAGGAGACCATTCGACCCATCATGTCCTCGACAGCTCATTTCTAGCACGATTCACTAGTTCCAGTCCATGGCTCTTTGTCACCAGCTTTCCAAATGTTACTTTAGCAAACTTTTATCCATTTCATTCTTGAAGGCCACGTTGGATTCTGACTCCACTGTATCTGCAGGCACTGCATTCCAGATTACAGACACACATTATATATAAAAGTTTTGCCTCACTTAATTCTCTTTTATACATTTGGTGCCCTGGAGGACAGAGTTGACGGAGATCAACCAAGTCTTATTGAATGGTGGAGCACCTGCGAAGGTATGCTCCTCCTCCTGATTCCAATTTTCCGATGCAAAAATGCAATTATCAGGTTCAAGAAACAAACTGCAGGAGGAACTCAAGATTGTCAGGAAGGAAATGGACGGACAGTGATTTAGGCCAGGACCCTTCTTCAGTCTTCAGATTGTCAGGCTCTCGTTTAAGTCATATGGATGTGGTTACTGGTCTCAGAGTTATATTTTTCATGTCTTGGTTGTCATAATGGCTTGAGATGATAAACAGGAGAGTGACATATTAGAACTGTTTAAATCACTAGCCTTGAGGATGCTTTAAGCCACCATTCATTTCCATTGTGTCACCGACAGAGTGGACAAGGAGAAGATTGGAAGGCTATTCTTGCAAATCTAGAGGAAATCCTCTATTATTCAAACATATTAGTGATCCATGTAATGGGGAAAGGATCCAGTAAGGAGGAGTGAGAAACAAAAGAGTATTGGAGAGGAATTATAGAAATGACCCTAATTGATTAGACCAGGTCTTTGTTTCAATTTAGTAGAGTAAATATCTGTAGACATTTACAGATATCCATCTGTAGCCATCCATTAGGTTTAATTTGAATGACTGAGCTATTTTATGCAAAGGAGAGAAATATCCTTTGTGCTGCAAATGTTAAACAAAGTTGATAGTATATCGGCTGCCTATCCCAATCCTTTCCAGTATCCAATGTGTTGTGTAAGGTTGGGGAAGTATCTAAAGCCCCTGACTAACCACAACACATCTATCATGCTGTAACACAAGTCTTCTCCCCCAAACCAGAACCACTGCATCTTTGAACCGCAGGATAGCACTGGAAGGTTCTCAACATTGCTTTATTCAACCTCACCCACATGACCTTCTTCAGCTGTACATTTCAGCCCACAGCCACACAAATCCTGTACTGAATATTCCTACTGCCATTCGCTCACCATTAATTGAGCAATTGCACCTCTCCCTTCTCCTACTCTGCAGCCTTTTATCCTGCCTTCAAAAATCTCCTATAAATCTTTATTTTCCTCTGTGGCCACTAACGCTTTCCCCCCATACATTTCCTTAAATGCTTCAAGGCAGATTTCTGCGTAGGGGATTCATATGAACATAGGCTGCTGTTCAAGATATGTTCACAATATGCGGACGCGGCCCTCAATAAAAGTAGGCAGGGCGAATTATTTATGGCAATGCAGATTGATGAAGTGAGCTGATGTGATGTTTTTATTAGTATTACAATTAGGGAGTAAGATGCCACAGCCAACAGAATCAATGGTGAATATCAGGAACTGAAGTCTGGCTCAGCAGATTTGGCAGCAACGTTGAACATTTTAATTTCTAACAGTGCTTTTTGTTCACTGAAATCTCCATATCTTGATGGTTAGTGCTGAAATTAGTTCTCCTATGAAATGGAAAGGGACAATTATTCACAAAGCACAAAGACTATTTCCAATACCAGTTATATAAGATATTCTTACTCACAACTGTGACACACTGACTTGAGGAGCAGGATGGGGTGAATTAGTGGAGTAGGTGAGGCAACAAAATCTCCTTAAAAACTGAAGCCCAGGACACTTTATCAATGACTGGGCACAACATTAATCTGCCCAAAGCTGACACAAGTGCTTGGATAGTAGAGGTGCCAGGTGAATGAAGGACAGCAAGGTGGGTGATTTTCCATTTCCAAGGAGAAGCAAGACCAGGCTGGAATGGTTTAAGTTCATCTGGAGGACCAGAGAAAGATGCGTCCTCTGGTCCTCCAGATATTTCTGGCTTCTTCCTACTGACTGCCCACTAACGTGTGTGATGCCAATCGAGCCAAACATTGTTTAGTTAAAATGCCAGTGCAGTGCTAATGATGTCTTTGGGCTGTGATATTGGAATCTAAAGTCAGCCCTGGCCATTGCCTGGAAGGAGGTAGGAACCTATCCAGTGCCTTTTCTTGAGATGTGTTGAAATAGGAATTATCAAAAGAGAACCATTCCATTTTAGCCTGGTATCTATGTTCCGGGCAGGCAGGGTTAAAACCAACACTGTCAAAGACTCATGAATTGGTTGGATTATGAAGAGGTTTGGGTGGCACAGTGGAGCAGCGGTCGAGTTGTTACCTTACAGCACCAGAGACCAGGGTTCGATCCTGAGTATGAGTACTGCCTGTATACAATTTGTACATTCCCCCTGTGACTGTAAGGGTTTTCTCCGGGTGCTCCTGTTTCCTCCCACACTCCAAAGACATACAGGTTTGTAGGTTAATTGGCTTGTGTAAAATTGTAAAGTATCCCTAGTGTATAGGGCAGTGCTCGTGTACGAGGTGATCAATAGTCGGCCCGGACTCATGGTCCGTAGGGCCTGTTTCTGCGCTGTATCTCTAAAGTCTGGAGTAAAGACTAAAGTCATGTTGGACATCTCTCTGTACCATATTTCTGAATACTATTGTCATGATCATTAGGATGTGATTCATCTGTTGTCATCTGGTTTCCCAAAAGCTGTGAATATGTTCACAGCTCAAATATTCAGATGTCTGATGATCAAGAGCAATCTGTGACAGTGCAAATAAGCTGCCAAATTAGTTCTCAATATGTATTTCATTTTAATGTAATCACTGTGCTGACACCAGTTATCGACTGGAACCCTTTGATTAAAGCAGGCAGTTTGAGCAGTCTAAATGTATTCCAGACTGTGGTTTGTGAAACATGTTCTGATTTTAATGGTGTTGCCTTAAAAGATTTAATGCCAAGATGCGTTTCTTGCATAATTCTCTGTGCAGAGATACATATGCTAGCTTACTGCAGGAGCTCAGAATACATTTGGAAGCATTTACATCAAATCAGTATTTTAATCAATGTTATTGAGGTGTTTAAATCCAAAAAATATTAGTGAAGGGAGTTTAAAGATTTTTTGTTTCTTAATTTTTTTTACCTTACCAAATGAGCTAAGTACCATCCAGAGATAGTCATACTTTACCCAAACATGATTTTCATTATCTGGGTTTGTCAGTGTTTCCCCTGAGTATTACTCAGTTTACTGGATGTTGGTGCTTGTTATTGTAGCAGAGACCACAAAATTATTCTATGACTGTGCTAGTTCACCTAATTCCTTGTTTCCTCGGGTCTATTGTTGATGTTCTCCCCTGTCAATGTTACTCAGTATTTCCTGCAATTCTGTGGTCTGTGTTACGTGCAATTCCCTGGTCTTGTTCTATGGTGTCAGACCACAAAGTGAAATTATTCAATGAGCCATTCAGGCCATGGTATCAATTACTATTTTATATATCACTTGCCAATTCACTCACTTCCTGTCCTGAAGATGCTTCCTGTTGCTGTGAGGCAGCCCCACAGCTGCAAATTAACCTTCCCAAATCCCCATCATTCACACGTGTGCTCAGACAGTGGGTGAAATGAAGGACTGCTGTACTTTTTGTAATCGCATAGAAGAAGCCAAGTGGCACACACATTCACCCACACACACACACGCACAAACTCTAACTCTTTCACGCACTCAATCACTCGCACACACACAAGCACACACGCACACAAGGAAGTATAGAAGCCACTCACTGCTGCTCAGCCGCTACTTTGGCTGAGTTTAACTAACTAAAATGTAGTTACGACCAAAAAAAGACACAAAGTGCTGGAGTAACTCAGCGGGTCAGCCAGCATCTCTGGAGAACATATTCCAGGTGATGTTTTTGGTCAGGCAACTTCTTCAGTCTGAAGAAAGGTCCTGTTCAAGAAGGAACTGCAGATGCTGGAAAATCGACGGTAGACAAAAGTGCTGGAGAAACTCAGCGGGTGCGGCAGCATCTATGGAGCGAAGGAAATAGGATCCTGATCTGAAACGTCACCTATCCTTATTCTCCAGAGATGCCACCTGACCCACTGAGTTACTCCAGCACTGTGTGTTGTTTTTTTTGTAAACCTGCACTTGTAGTTCCTTGTTTCTACTCTCTAGTTATGGCTACCTAGCTTTCTGCTTTGTATGGTTTAGCTCGTGATTGGCCCACATTGTCCTAGATCAATTATATATTCCATAATCGTAGCAATCCACCTTGGAATTTCATTGCCACTAAACTCCTAAGGGTTGTCTGCTTTTCCATTCAGACTAAACTGTGACGCAAAAGCTTTGAGTATAATAGTCCAAGCAAACGAAAGACTGAATAGTGTAAATTATTAAAACTGTCATTTGCATGAAGCTAATGTACAGTACCTGGCAGAAGTGATACTCTCCTAACCTGATCTTGTCTCAATGGAACCAGTAGCATGGTTCGATTAACAACCCCTCCAGTCTCCAGTCTCCACCCACTCAACCACATAGTTTAATCTGCCTATCATTCACACATTTAACAAATTGCATATGTCCTCACCCTACTGGGTCATCACTCCCTTATCTGGTTCCACTTATCATTTATCTTCTTCCTTATCAGATTTGATGGGCGGCACAGTGGCGCTGAGATAAAGTTGCTGCCTTAGAACGCTTACAGCACCAGTGACCCAGGTTCGATCCTGGCTACGGTTGCTTGTCTCTACGGAGTTTGTATGTTCTCCCCATGACCTGCGGGCATTTTTCCGAGAGCCGGTTTCCTCCCACACTCCAAACACATACAAGTTTGTTGGTTAATTGGCTTGGTATGAATGTAAAAATTGTTCCTAGTATGGGATAGTGTTAATGTGCAGGGATTGCTGGTCGGTGCGGACTCGGTGGGTCGAAGGGCTGTTTCTGTGCTGTATCTCTAAACTAAACTAAATTCCTGAATCTTGTGGCCCTACTTGTCACCTTTCAGCATCTAAGTCTAACTTTCTGCTCCTACGGTCTGGTCCCATTTTCCCCTTTATAACTCCTTATCTACCTCTACCAGTCATGGTGCCTCAACTCCACCTCTCCTTTTCTGCCACTTGGCTCCATCTCGCTATCCATCATTGCATTCCTCACCTAGTTCCATTTATCGCTTACCAGCACCTGCCTCATCCCTCCCACGCATCTCTTTATACCAGCTATCTCCCCTCTGCACTCTAGGTCCTGATGCAGGGCCTCAACCCAAAAGGTTAACCAGCCATCTGCCTGACCCACTTAGTTACTCCAACTGTTCTTTTTTTTAAAATTTGATTTACATTACGTTTGCAGGTTGTTACAGGTTTGAGAACAGTGGCCCCATTAGTGCACTCATACTATTCACAAGCATCCAATATGTTTATCTGTGCAAGCAATCTTTTATTAAAAACAACTAAATCTATCAGCTCTGGATCACATCACAGCCCACACTTGATCTTCGTTATTTTTAATCTAAGATGAGGTAAAAACTGTCGAAAGCAAAAGAGATTGCCATTGTCAAGACAGTCAAGGGTGTTTAAATATCATATGTACCGACAACAGAACAATGAAAAACTCACTTGCAGCAGCATAACTGGCCTGGAAACACAATGCACAAAAAATGGCATATAATAGACACTAATATTAGAGAAAAGTTGTCAGTGCAACTAACGACAGTCCATACTTCATAGTTGAGGTTAGAGTCGTGTAGAGTTCATTGGTTTTAGCTGAGGTGGAAGTTGGTGTTTTTGCTGATGGTCAACAGCAAAATATACCGTAAATGAACAGCATAGTGAAGGATTAAGACACTGCATTGGTCAAGGATCCTATCTAATGACATCACAGGGAAGGCTAGAGCGACAATTGTTTAGTGTTATGTTCAATCATTTAGACAAATGACAACCAATCTTGCCATAACTCTCTAGATCATATCAAACAATTAAATAGGTTGCAGCAGTCATTGTAGAATGATTTAACATCACTGGATTTTATACAGGGCACTTCTAACAGTTTTGAAGGTGGCAGAGAATTGTATGATGCTACATGGCCACTACCCTCATATGTCCAGGGAGTGAGAAAACATGTGATATAGATACCTGGTAAAAAGGTGCTTTGATTGAAGCCTTATTTCAAAAAGAGCAGAGGGATTTGCTACTGATATTGGTAGTGCAAGGGATCCGCCGAGATAGACTGGAAGATTGGGAATACATCCTTGCATATGAGAGGTCCATTTAAGAGTCTGGTAACTATGAAAATACTGTGATTGCAGTTTGATGTGTAAAAAATTGTGATTTTAATCAAATCACAGATTAAAATATCCCTTTGGGAGATTGTAAAATGTGTCGTGCATTTTTCTTTGAAATAATTTATTTTATATGTAGATGATCCTCCCAATTAGTCAATAGAATGTGTATAGGACTGCTATAGACATCTACCATTATTTTGTTATTTGTTTTGTATTTAGCTATGAGTGAAGTCACATTTCCACTAATTCCCATTATCTGCCTGGAGAAATGTGTGGACATCTCTATCTGTATTGATAAGTGCCCAATGAGGTTTATTCCTTTAACACTGTTAAATAAAAGGAAGTTATGTACGATTACTTGTGCAAAGTACGTTTTTTATTAGTAATATAGAATTAGGGATTTACATAGAAACATAGAAACATAGAAAATAGGTGCAGGTGTAGGCCATTCGGCCCTTCGAGCCTGCACCGCCATTCAAATGATCATGGCTGATCATCCAACTCAGTATCCTGTACCTGCTTTCTCTCCATACCCCCTGATCCCTTTAGCCACAAGGGCCACATCTAACTCCCTCTTAAATATAGCCAATGAACTGGCCTCAACTACATTCTGTGGCAGAGAATTCCAGAGATTCACCACTCTCTGTGTAAAAAATGTTTTTCTCATCTCATTGAGTTGACACACCATTTCGGGGCTGTTGAGTTTAGTTTAGTTTAGTGTAGAGATACTACATGGAAACAGGACCTTGGGCCCACTGAGTCCATGCCGACACTATTACTATGTAGTCCCACTTTCTCATCCACTACCACCCACATTCTAGGGACAATTTACAGAGGCGAATTCATCCACATACCCGCACATCACTGGGATATAGCAGGAGATTGGAACACCCGGAGGAAACCCATGCAGTCACAGGGAGAACATGCAAACTTCACACAGACAGCATCCAAAGTCAGGTTTGAACCCAGGTCTCTGGCGCTGTGAGGCAGCAACTCCACCAGCTGCACCACTTTGCTGCCCCTTAATTCACCAATGAGTGTGACCAGAAATAAGCTTCAGACAGCATTATGTCTCGCCAACCCCATCCCTCCAAAAAAAAGCAGAACCTATAGCAGCTTGTTAGACTTCTTCAGCCCCAAAAGGTGAAGGAAGTTCAAGAATACCCAATATTAAAATTTGAAATGTGAGTTCACTGTTTTTGTTTCCCATAGCACTTTTGTTTAAACATAAAGCAAGGTACTACGGATGCTGGAAACCTGACATAAAAACAGCGAATAATAGAAATGTGCAGCATCCATGGAGAACTTAACATTTCAGGTCAATAACTTTTCATTTCACAACAATATTAATTATTTCCATATCATTTGGAATATGTTGCATCCTTCCAGTGCATCTACCCATAAATTTGGAAAATGTAATGTATCATTTTAAAAATGGAAGAAATACAACATACTCTAAATAAAATTTGATTGGCGCATGGTTACTTTGTCCCATGTTAATCTAGTTCATCCGGCAAATATATGAGATGCAGTGGAAAAAATCAACCAAAGGCAACAATTAGCTGGTCAGGCAGAACCTGTAAGAAGAATGGGTGAGTTCAATTGATTGAATGCATGGAAACAGGCCAGTCAGACCACCAAACCCACGCTGCCAATCGATCGCCTGTTCACACCAGTTTTATCCCACTTTCGCATCCACTCGCTACACACTAAATGCTACCTTTTGCCAAGGCCCTAAGTCTGGAAATCACTTTCCAAAACCTCACTGCCTGTCTCATTCCTGCTTAACAATGCTCCTTGACTGAGCTGTTGGACATCCAACTAATTATTAGCATTGACCTTCTGTGCCGCAAAGTTGCTGGCTGCCTGCCCCAACCCATGATGTTTGTCACCTCCCTGGTCAGCATGCATGAGTTGGGCTGAAGGGCCTGTTTCTGTGCTGTATGCGTCTATTGTGGCAACTGGGTAGATTTTTTATGCTAATTGCAAAAAGCATGTCAGAATACAGGAGGGAGAGCTATTGACTGTCCGAATGGTGCCAGAACAACAACCTTGCTCTCAACGTCAATAAAACTAAGGAACTAAACGTTGACTTTGGAAGAGTCTTCAGTCTTCATCGACTGAATGGGGGCAGGGGGCAACCAAAAACGTCAAATTCCTTGGCAAGCTTATCTCTGAAGATCTGTCCTGGACCCAGCACGTTGATGCAATTATAAAGTGAGCCCATCAACACCTCAACTTCCTCAAAAGATTGAGGAGATTCAGTTCGTCATTGAATACTCGCTTGACCTTCCACAAGTCAGTAGAGAGCATATTGACTGGTTGCATCATGGCAGTGTTTCCACTTTGAAGGAAATTACCTGAAATTCGGGAAATTCTGGTTGTCTTCAGGTAATTTTAGGGAAATGAAATAATTTCGGGAAATTTCCTGGCCCGGTAAACCTTCCCCAACTGCGCATATGCGACTGCCGCCCCAACTACGAACGCGCGTCACAATTGAAAATGGCGCCGGTGACGCGGTGGGGACGCCGACTCCCCGCGCATGCGCAGTGGGCCCGGTATCCGCACGTGCGCAGTTGGGGCGGAAGTCGCACATGCGCAGTTGGGGAAGGCTTAACGGGCCAGGAAATACCATCAAATTCCAGGTAATTTGGAATTCTATTTCAGGTTTTTTTTTTTGAGGTCAGCACTGCATCACGGCCTGAATCAGCAACCTGAATGCCCAGGAATGAAGAAGATTGCAAAAAGTGGTGAATACTGCCTAATCCATCACAGGTACTGACCTTCAAAGGGATCTACAGGTGTAGCTGCCTCAGAAAAGCCACCAGCATCATCAGAGACTCACACCATCCTGGCCGCATTGCCATTTCATTCCTGCCTTCGGGAAGAAGGTATACGAGCCTGAAAACAGTAACATCCAGGTTCAGGAGCAGATTGTTCCCAATAACCATCAAGCTATTAAACACTAGAACTACAAGTAAGCTCCAAACTACATAGACTTGAGGCATTGTTTTTCTCTTTGCACTATTATTTGTTGCTTTATATATGCACACTGAACTTTTTTTGTTGTTTATTATGCTGTTTACAGAGTACTGCGTTTACATATCTGTCCTGCTGTAAGTAAGAATTTCATTGTTCCAGGACATATGACAACAGAACAATTGTGTAAGAAGGAACTGCAGATGCTGGTTTAAGATTGACTCAAACATCTGGAGTAACTCAGCGGGACAGGCAGCATCTCTGGAGAGAAGGAATGGGTGACGAAGGGTCTTGACCCGAAACGTCACCCATTCCTTCTCTCCAGAGATGCTGCCTGTCCCGCTGAGTTACTCCAGCATTTTGTGTCTATCTTATGACAACAGAACACCCTTGACTCTGGGCTCCATCGCAAAAACACGGTGACTGTTTCAGCAGAAGCGGCAGTTGCTTCCAGAGCAGCATCCACTGCTGGTGGATCACCGACAGATTGTAGTGGGAGAAGAAAGCTAAAAGAGAGAAGAGACAGAACGAAGTATGGCAGGTAATAGGTGAACACAGGCAAGGGAGCAGGGGGGGGGGGGGCGGGGGTTGATAGGCAAAAGGTTGGACACAGGCCCAAGAGGAAAACAAGGGTGTGAGACATTGAAGAGCTTGTGAAGTCAGAGGAAGGAATATAGGTGGAGAGGGTGGGGGAGGGGGAAAAATCTGTGCAAGTCTTGGTGGGGAACAGGGGAGGGATGGGGAAGACAAGGGGGAGGTGGGGAGGGGGAAGAGGGGGTTGCTAGAGGTTACGTAAAATTGGAGAATTCAATCTTCAATGTAGTGTTACAGCTAGAAAAAAAATGCATGGAGCCCTTGGCCTTCACCAGTCATGGAATTGAGTATAGAAATTGGGCTGTTATCATGCAGTTGTGCCTGATATTGATGAGGTCGCACCTGGAATACTGTGTTCAGTTTTGATCACCATGCTACAGGAAAGATGGGGTGAGTGCAGAGACGATTTGCGAGGATGTTGCCAGGGCTTGAGGGCCTGAGCTAGAGGGAGGCAGGCGAGGACTTTATACCTCGTATAGCAGGAGGCTGAGGGGTGCTTTTATAGAAAATCATGAGGCAGATAAATAGGATAAATGCACAAAATCTTTTTCCCATCATAGGGAACTAGAGGACAAAGATTTAAGGTGAGAGGGGAAAGATTTAATAGGAACCTGAGAGTCAGGTTGGAGGGAGTTTCTACCGCCACGGGTACCATGTAAACCCGTGCTACCTGCTGCATGGTGGGATAGTCGGCGACTAAACCGTCTCCCCCACCTGGTTTGCCAGGTGAGGAGGGGGCTGTGGACCCCCAGCAAGACCAAAAACAAGACCTGTCAAAGGGCGGATGAGCTCCTAGCGAGCCAACGGCCATCCACACTTCAGTAGAAGTTGCGATCACTGGCGTACATAGCATTGTAAGGCACCGTGCCCGTTGATGTTTTCAATGATGATGATGAGAGTCAATGTTTTCACACAGAGGGTGCTGCGTATATGGAACGAGATGCCAGAAGAACTGGTTGGGCAGGTACAATAATGACATTTGGACAGGCACTGTGACTGCATCCCCTCCCTCGGAGGCCGCTCTGATCACTATTACAGGCTGACAGGCCAGGGGAGGCCAATCCCAGTATCATTGCTAGCAGCTGGGTCCAATTAGATGATATTGTTTAGGCCAACTGAACCTTGTCAACATCCTCCCATTGCAGGCAGAGGTTGAGCGGAATAATAGTAGTAATAGTGGTAGTAGTAGTAGTAGTAGTAGTAGTAGTAGTAGTAGTAGTAGTAGTAGTAGTAGTTAGTAATAGTAGTGGTAGTTAGTAGTAGTAGTTAGTAGTAGTAGTAGTAGTTAGTAGTAGTAGTAGTAGTAGTAGTAGTAGTTAGTAGTAGTAGTTGTGGTAGTAGTAGTGGTAGTAGTTAGTAATAGTAGTAGTTAGTAGTAATGGTAGTAGTAGTAGTTAGCAGTAGTTAGTAGTAGTAGTGGTAGTGGTAGTAGTAGTAGTAGTGGTAGTGTTAGTAGCAGTTAATAGTAATAGTAGTAGTTGTTGTAGTAGTGGTTGTAGTTGTGGTAGCTGCTGTTGTTCCCTGCTAGCTGTGGGCCTCGTGCCCCTTCAAGCCCCAAAGCTGAGCTATCAGAATAAGCCTGAGACTGCCTGTGCCTCCTCATAAGGAAATGGTGAACTACCGGGAGAAGCCAGAGATTGCCAAGCCTCCTCCTCCAAAACCAGGACTGAACAGCGAGACAAGCCCTAGATCGTCAGTGCCGCTGCACATGGGG
This sequence comes from Malacoraja senta, assembly GCA_038087875.1. Classification (NCBI taxonomy): domain Eukaryota; kingdom Metazoa; phylum Chordata; class Chondrichthyes; order Rajiformes; family Rajidae; genus Malacoraja; species Malacoraja senta. The sequence goes on along the minus strand of CM075977.1, from coordinate 248,776,141 downwards.
CCGGATGGTGAAGGACAGCGCCCCCATGTGGCACTGTCCATAAAATATATACAGTAGTACAGTAGTAGAGTTCACCCTACTGCGAGTGTGGGCCTGCTGAACCTGGTGTCATCCCAAACACTGCAGTACATAGACAGGAAATGTTTAGAGGGATACAGGCAGACAGGAATAGCTTAGATGGGGTGTCTTGGTCAACATGAACAAGTTGGCCAAAGGGCCAGTTTCCGTGCTATAGGACTCGGTGGCTGCAACAAGGTAGATTTACAATGCTAAATGCAATAAAGGAAGAGCCATGCAGAGGAGCAGCAATATTGCTGGGCAGGGAAGGGGTAGCGGTCTCAAACATGAACATTCTGCTAAGTATTATATGTGGGCATCGTTCTTTAAAAATGTTTCAAGCCTTAGCAAGGGTATACTGGAGATTAACTGTATTCATAAATTCATTCAGAAAATGTGGATGTCACTGGCAATCATTCACCTTGAACTGAATTAAAATTCTACCATGTTGGTGGATCTCGCCAGCGGTCTGTCTTGGCCTTTTCTTCTTTTGTTGTTTTTAGTCTGTTGTTAAATGAACGTTTTAGTGTATCTTTAGTTTTGTATTAAGTGGGGGATGGGGGAAACTTTTTTATCTCGTTCCTCGACAGAGATGCAACTTTTCCGTATCTTATCTCTGTCCGCACTGTGGTCTACCATCGTGGAACTGGAGCTCCCTTTGCTGGGAATCGACTTCGGGAGCTCTAACCGCGGGAGTCTGCGGACTTAACATCGTGGAGCTCATGGTCCCTTGGTTAGTCAAGTCAAGTCACTTTTATTTCTATAGCACATTTACAAAACAACTCTCGTTGACCAAAGTGCTTTACATTGGTGGAGGTACTAACGTTATACAACAGTGGTTCATAGATTAATTACATACATAAATGCATACATATAGCCCTCACTCAGAGGACGTCAAGAAAGGCTTGAGAGTAAAGATGAGTTTTTAGTCTCGACTTAAAGGAGTCGACGGAGGGGGCAGTTCTGATGGGAAGAGGGATGCTGTTCCACAGTCTAGGAGCTGCAACCGCAAAGGCGCGGTCACCTCTGAGCTTTGTTCAGTAACCCCAAGTCAGCCGATCTGAGGGACCTGGAGGTGGTGTGGTGGCTGCGGGAACTTTGATAGCCCCGACTGCGGATGGTTCGACTGCCCCGACCATGGGAGAAAAGGAGGGAAGAAGATAATACGTTATTGCCTTCCATCACAGTGCGCTGTGGTGGATGTTCACGTTAATTTTTATGTAGTTGTGTGTCCTGTTGCTTTTTTGGTGTGACTGTATGGCAAATCTAATTCCTTATATGTTTTTACATACTTGGCTAATAAATTAATTACAATTACAACACAATACAATCTGGAGTGCAGTCTAGACTGGGTAAGTCTGCAGATTTTGTTCTTGGAAAGACATTAGTGAATTATGGGTTTTTACAACAATCCACTAGTTTTATATTTCGTTACTGAGGCTAGTTGGGTTTTTTAAGTTCCATATTTTCTTTAAATTATTAGGATGATACCAAGGATAAGGACATTAAAATAAAAATAGAAACACACCATATATCAGGCAGCATCTATAGAAAGAGAAAACGAGCTAACAAGTTATTTATAGATCGATAGATAGCTGGCCAGTTCTGATGCAAACAAGGAAAGCTAATTATTGGAAACTGATGAATTCAGTATTGAGTTTCAAGGGCCACCACATGCCAGGATGGAAAATGAAGTATTGTTCCTGGAGCTCAGGTTGGGCATCGTTGGAACAAAACCATTGACAAAAGGGTACAGGAGCATGGAAACTATGGGTTCAAGAATACTTAGACAATAGACAATAGACAATAGGTGCAGGAGTAGGCCATTTGGCCCTTCGAGCCAGCACCGCCATTCAATGTGATCATGGCTGATCATCCCCAATCAGTACCCCGTTCCTGCCTTCTCCCCATATCCCCTGACTCCGCTATTTTTAAGAGCCCTATCTAGCTCTCTCTTGAAAGCATCCAGAGAACCTGCCTCCACTGCCCTCTGAGGCAGAGAATCCCACAGACTTATTCCCAGCAACCATCGTGTTCTTGAACACTACATGCACTCACCTCAGCAACCATGAATTTCTATGGACTGTGCTTTGGTTGCACTACAGATTTTTGTCATTTTGCGCTGGTATTGCAGTTATTAATTTATTGAACTTTTTGATTATTTTATATTACTGCATGTATTGTGTTTACAGTATTGTTAAGCTGGTACAAATAAAAAAAATATGTTTCCATTGCTGGTACATATGACAATTGACCTCTCGTGAGTCAAGTACAGAGAGTTCAGTGCGAGAGTGTGATGGAGAATCAAGGTGGCAGGTGAATAGATGCTAGAACGCATTTGGGGACTGAGTGGAAGTGTTCTGCAGGGTTGTCACCCAATCTCCAATCTACCTGGGACTCTAATGGTTTCTAATGGACTCTAGTGGATGCTCTTGTTGCCTCCCACATCCGAAAGACATGTGCGATGGTAGATTAAATGGCTACTGTTAACTGTCCATAGTGTGTAGGTGAGAACAGTTGATACAATGCCTGCTGGGGAGAATAAAACAGGATAAGTGGAGGATTGGTGTGAAAGGGTTTTTGATTATTGGCATGGACTAGATGGGCTACAGGACCTGTTTCCTTGCTCTATAAGGCTATTTTCTTATCGATAGCATTGTGGATGATTCTATAACATGAAATGCAAATATGAATTATAACAGAGACGAAATGGATTCACTGCACGGATGTTTGCAAATGAAGAGAGACTTTGGTGCTGAACATTCTGACCGCTGGCTGTTGAGTACACAGAGAACTATCTACAGTACACAGGGGATGAAAGGGTCCCCACACGAAGAGGCAAGCATCGTTTTTCTCCGGAGATGCTGCCTGACTGCTGAGTTTAGTTTAGTTTAGAGACAGTGCAGAAACAGGCCCTTCAACCCACTGAATCCATGCCGACCAACAATCCCCGCACATTAACACTATCCAACACACTAGGGGCAATTTACAATTTCACCAAGCCAATTAACCTACAAATCTGTACGTCTTTGGAGTGTGGGAGGAAACCGGAGCTCCCGGGGAAAACGCCATGGTCATGGGGAGAACGAACCAACTCCGTACAGCCAGCACCCATAGTCAGGATCAAAACCGGGTCTCTGGCATTGTAAGGCTGCAACTCTACCACTGCGTCACAGTGCTGCCCAGGTGGCCCAGGTTACTCCGGCACTTTGTCTATCTTTGGTGTACAGCAGCATCTGCAGTTCTTTTGTTTCTACATTTTGTCTGCTTCACTGCAAAATCTCCTCAAGGTATGCCTATTTTAAAGTTCTCTACCTCTCTCCGACGGGAGTTCTACAATACCCTCTCCTCTTTGACTCCTCCGGACGGCTGAAGAAGGGTCCTGACCCAAACCGTCACCCATCCTTTTTTTTTCCAGAGATGCTGTTTGACCCGATGAGTTACTCCAGCACTTTGTGTCTATCTTTGGTATAAACTGGCATTCGCACTTCTTTGTTTCTGCACAGGAATTACCTTGCAGATGAAGTTCCACGTGTGTAAGAAGGAACTGCAGATGTTGGAAGATAGACACAAAAAGCAGGAGTAACTCAGTGGGTCAGGCAGCATTTCTGGAGATAAGGAATGGGTGACGTTTTCGGGTCGAGACCCTTCTTTTGAAGATAGGCTACAGGACCTGTGCCCATGCTCCATAAAGGGCCTGTCCCACTGTACGAGGTAATTCAAGAGTTCTCCCGTGTTTCCCCTGATTCAAACTCGGAGAATTACGGTAAAAGCTGTTCGTAGGTACTCGGGGCTCTCGTGGACATTTTTCACAGTGCTGAAAAATCTTCACGAGTTACCGCGTTTCCCGAGTACCTGCGTTAGCATTACGAGCCGCTACAAGACATCCACGAGCTCCGACGTAGCCCCTACGTACATTCTACGTACTTACCATGAGTTTGATTTTTTTTTAAATCGGGAGAGCTCTTGAATTACTTCGTACAGTGGGACAGGCCCTTAAGGCTACTTTTTGAAGAAGGGTCTCGACCCGAAATGTCACCTATTCCTTCTCTCCAGAGATGTTGCCTGTCCCGCTGAGTTACTGCAGCTTTTTGTGTCTATCTTCCGCAACTGTGCCTGGCAGCATCCAAGTCAAGAACAGACCAAACTTTAAGCTGGACACAGTTGGTGCATTCAGCACAGTTCCATTTGATTGCAAACTTTTAATTGAAATGTAAATTTAAGTAAGTTTTGTAATTTCTCTGTTTCAATGTTTTTATTAACCATGGCGTAATGTTTTTAAGTAAATTTGTAATTTAAATATTTACCAATAATTATGAAAATTTTAGTTAACTGTTTCCACGCATCTCAGACCATCAGATACAATCAAAGCTTGGACAAGGGCTTGCTGTGGGCTGTGGGCTGCTGCCTTACTTTGCTGTGTATTGAATCACATGGCTGCAATAATTTTGCACTGAAGTGGAAGACCAAGGTCCAATTCCACTTTAGCAAACCTGAGATTGTGCAACAAGTCCTAGTGAAAACAAAATATTCAAAGTTACACTTGATCATATAGTAATGAGAATTCTCAGACTGTGCAGTGGCAAAAATCGTAAATTTAATGTTCGTTTTTATTGAAAAGCAGGCATTAGAAATATATGTGGCAATAACAGTGCATCAACCAAATGTTGCCAAGTCAGGTTTGTTTTGTATCTGTCCAAAAGTTAGACTGAACATCATAAAAATGACAATTACCCTGCGTTTTAGTTTAATTTATGACCAAGCCTTAAGAAACTTGGTTTTCCCCTCCCTCAGACAATCGCTAATGTTCTCATTAGCTCTCCTTCAGCCAGCCACAACTACTATAAGCTGGGTATTTCCAAAAGGCAACCAGTAAGTGGATAACTGGAAAGAAACCAAAGCCTGAATCTTTATAAATCATTCCAATTCTGAATTGGACTCTAGCGATTTCACTTTCATTCCTGAACCAAGAGTATTTCAGTTTTAATTATCCCACCAGTTAACAGAGAGCAAATCCCCTCACTACTTCTTTGAGACACTTTAAGGCTCTGTGAAATCTATTTAGCATTCTCCACTTCTTCGTTTGCATTTTCTTCTCACTTTATTTCTGCCAAACTCCCCAAATAAAAGTGATTGATTACAGCTCAGTATCCTGGTGAATGTTCGAATAGGGAACATTTGACCATAACAAAGTCATCTTTTTGTTTATGGTGTTCCGCCTTCCTTTCAAAGAACTGCAAATCAAAGCAGGCAAATCAAATGGAAGCAAGGGTACAGATGCAGTAAAAAGTGTTATGAACTGGATCATACCTGTAGAACAGTGCAGCACAGGAACTGGCCCTACGCCCACAATAGTCCGTGCAGAACATGATGGCTTTGTGGCCAAGTTTTCAGATGATGCAAAGATAGGTGGAGGGGCAGGTAGGTGCAGAGGAAGCAAGGGGTCTGCAGAAGAGCTTGGACAGATTGGGATAGTGGAAAGAAGTGGCAGATGGAATACAGCATAGTGAAGTGAGCGGTCAGCATTGCAAGGCAATGGTGCACCAAGCGGAGCACCAAGGCAAATTCCTTGTATGTGTACATACTTGGCCAATACACATTCATTCATTCATAAAGGTGTGTTGCACTCTTAGACCCAGACTGGTTTGGCTGCTTGGGTAGATGGTGAAAGGCCCATCGTGTCATTAGATAACAGCAATGGGATTGCTAGGTCAAAGGAGCTGGTTGTATAGTTTCATGTATTGTAAAAAAAAGCTATCATGAATAAGCTGAATGTATAATAACTTAGAACTCCCAGGGAGATTAAAACACAGCTCGTCTTATCATTCAAGAAATCAAAACAAAACTTCAGATGCTGGAAACCAGAAATAAAAGCAAAGCATGTGGAAATACTTGGGCTGTATCTGTGGAGAGGGAAAAGGGTTTTGTTTCTGAACAAGGACCCCTTGTCAGAACTGGAAAAGAGAGAAAAATAAGTTAGTTAATTGGTCATTCAACCTGTTTGTCGTTCATGGGATTTTGTGATGGGCAGTTATGTGTTGTAAGCACCAACATAAGAACATTAAAAGAAAAAATCTTGATTTTATTGACACAGATCCACCACCTGGTTGCTGTCCCCCTCCCATTCCCATACTGACCTTTCCGTCCTGGGCCTCCTTCACTGTCAGAGTGCAGCCCAATACAAATTGGGGGAACAGCACCTCATATTTTGCTTGGGCAGCCCAGTTGTATGAATATTGATTTCTCTAAGTCAATGAGAACCTAAGTTGGGTTTGTCCTATCCCAACCGAACTCGGGTACCAAACTGTGAAGAAACTTGTTTTCTGTTACTTTGGTCAACAGCTTATTCCATTCCTAAACCCTATCTCACTCGACATTAACAACACATGCTATTTTGTTACCCATTTATTGTCTTTACTTTATTGTTTTAGTGTATGAAATTCTCCACAAAATGGGACAGAGGGTGAATAAGTATCTTTACCTTTATGTACAATAATTCATCAATGTAAAGTCAGAATATAGTTAACAAACCATAAGTGAAGAAGCCCTTACTTCAATTTCTCTTGGATGCGCTAACGTGTTGGTCTGCAGTTCTTAAAGCAATCTCTCAGCCCCACTGTAATAAAATAATCACAATAAATTGTAATAGAATAAAATTGTAATTAAAATAACTTCAGCCCCATTGTGCTTTCTGCATGCCCTCATTGATTATTCACAACTGGGAATACTTCAGGTTGGATCGGCAAGGCCCCCAGCATAATCAAGGACAAGTCACATCTCCGACAGAAGTGAGAAAGCACACATCTCCAGATTCAGGGACAGTTTCTCCTCAGCTGTGATCAGGCAACAATCATCCTAATTGATTAGGGGTGGAATGGTGGCGTAGCAGTAGAGTTGCTGCCGTAGAGTGCCAGAGACCCGGGTTCGGTCCTGATTACGGGTGCTGTCTGCATGGAGTTTGCACGTTCTCCCCGTGACCTACGTGGGTTTTCTCTGAGATCTTCGGTTTCCTCCCACGCTCCAAAGATGTGCAGGTTTGTAGGTTAATTTGCTCGGTGTAAATGTAAAATTGTCCTTAGTATATGTAGGTTAGTGTTAATGTGCGGGGATTGCTGGTCGGTGCGGACTCGGTGGGCCGAAGGGCCTGTTCCCACCCTGTATCTCTAAACTAAACTAATCAGCAACTAGAGAGCTGTCCTGGACTACCATCTACCTCATTGGAGACCCTCAGACTAAACTAAACTAAACTAAATGATTGTTTTCCCCATGATTGCCCCTCGTCATCATCGCAGGCCATCGGTTGGATAATCAGTCGCAGGAACATTGGCCTGCGTCAAGGCTTCACAAACCATTCCCGTCATGCACAACTTCAAAATAGGATCATCATAAGATCATAAGTGATAGGAGCAGAAATAGGCCATTCAGCCAATCAAGACTACTCTGCCATTCAATCATGGCTGATCTATCTCTCCCTCCTAATCCCACTTTCCTGCCTTCTCCCCATAGCCTCTGACACTCATACTAATCAAGAGTCTATCTATCTCTGCCTTAAAAATATCCACTGACTTGGCCTCCACAGCCTTCTGTGGCAAATAATTCCACAGATTCACCACCCTCTGACTAAAGAAATTCCTCCTCATCTCCTTCCTAAAAGAATGTCCTTTAATTCTGAGGCTATGACCTCTAGCCCTAGACTCTCCCACTAGTGGAAACATCCTCTCCATCTCCACCTCCTCTGGACCCTCTTCAGAGCCAGCACATCCTTCCTCAGATATAGTGCCCAAAATTGCTCACAATGTTCCAAACGTGGTCTAATCAGCACCTTACAGACCCTCAGCATTACATCCTTGTTTTTGTATACAAGCCCTCTCAAAATAAATGCTAGCATTGCGTTTGTTTTCTTTACTACCAATTCGACTTGCAGATTATCTTTTTGGGAATCCTGCACCAGCACTCCCAAGTCCCTTTGCACCTCCGATTTCTGGATTCTCTCCCCATTTAGAAAATAGTCTACGCCTTTATTCTTACTCCCAAAATGCATGACTCCATACTTTCCTACACTATATTCCATCTGCCACTTCTCTGCCCACTCTGCCAACCTGCCCAAGTCCTTCTGCACAGTCCCTGCTTTCTCTACACTTCCTGCCCCTCCACCTATTTTTGTATCATTTGCAAATTTGGCTACAAAGCCTTCAATCCCCTCATCCAAATCATTAATATACAACGTGAAAAGCAGCGGCCCCAGCACTGAGCCCAGCGGAACTCCGCTAGTCATTGGCAGCCAACCAGAAAAAGCCCCCTTTATTGCCACTCTTTGCCTTCTGCCATCCAGCCAACCTGCTATCCATGCTAGTATCTGCCCTTTGAAACCATGGGCTCTCATCTTCCTTAACAGCCTCACGTGTGGCAGAATCAACTTCAGAGAGATAGTTCCCACTACAAAAATCTCTCTTTCCCGCATCCTCAACAAAATCTACAAACTCTTGCCTTTATAGTATTTGCACCCCTCCCTTTGAATTTTATCACTTCCTGCTAATGGGCTCCATCCCCAGTTTAAAATATCTGTGCCATTGAAACCATGGAGAATATAGGCTGGAGTGCTGGCGGCTGCACATTTTGCAATGCGAGCAGTCACATGATCCAAGATTAATATTAGCCACATACTCGATCCATGCCCAATGGCCCAACACTAACCCAGGTAAGAGTTAAGGAAAATCTTGATGATGGAATCTTTAGGAACCATAGTTCTCCCCCAAGCACGATTTGTTTCCCATGTTTCAAATCATTCACAGACTTATTGAAAAGCACAGAAGATGAGCTAGTCAATTGCCAACCACAGCGCCTTTTAATGCAGCTAACTGGATTAGGCAAGAGAAATTGCTATTGTAAATTAGGGCCATATAAATTCCAACAAGTGTACTCTCTTGTGTCAGGATAAAGCAGAACCAGATTGCAGTTCTAGGTATTGTGAAGAAGGGTATTATGAAGCTGAAAGTACACTTACTTGGAACTCCCATAGAGACTGCATTAGCCATCACATTCCAGACCCACACTTTCCATCTGCTGCTCTCTACATAATCTTGAAGTGACTGATGCAAAATAATCAACATTAAAGCTAACTGGTTTTAACGTTTTGCTGTCTCCAAAAACTGCTGACCATAATAAGGTCCTCAGCCGTAGAAATTGAATACCTCTCCAGTCCCCACCACCTCTTCATTACAAACTGGTCCCTGTAATATTTGTGCCAGAGTTCTGCAGGAAGGCAGTCTGCCTTCAGATTTTTTTTTTCCCTTTCTTACTGTTAATTGTTTCCTATTAAACATCTTATCTTCTAATCTTTGGAATAAATAATACATTGAGTATTAGAGTCAGGAAGTCATTTTGCAGCTTTTTGGGACTTTGGTCAGGCCGTATTTGGAGTATTATGTGCTGTTCTGGTCGCCCCATTACAGGAAGGATGTGGAGGCTTTGGAGAGGGTGGTGAAGAGGTTTACCAGAATGCTGCCTGGATTAGCGGGTATTAGTTCTAAGGAGAGGTTGGACCAACTTGGGTTGTTTTCGGTAGGTTGTCGGAGTCTGAGAGGAGACATGATATAAGTACATAAAGTTATGAAAGGCCATAAATTATGCAGCAAAGTTTAATTATGAAATTATCATAGGTTTGACAGGTTAGAGAATCGGAATCTCTTTCCTTAGGTGGATATGTCAAGCAGCAGAGGGCTTAACTTTAAGGTGAGAGCTGCAAAGTTTAAAGAAGTCCAGGGCAAGTTTTTTTTTACACAATGTTTGCAACATCCTCGTAAATCTTTTCTGCATCCTTTCTAGTTTAACAACATCTTTATTCAATGGGAACCGGATGAACAAATATGCCGATATAGTGCAGCCAGCTGCAAGACTAATAGGGTTGTCATATTAGGGGATTTTAACATTCCCAACATAGACTGACATTGCTGTAGTGTATTTCCTCAAGCAATATATAGAGGGCCTTAAGGGGCTGTCCCACTCGGGCGACCTAATTGGCGAGTTTAGAAGAGTTTAGGAGAGTTTGAAAAAATGTCATGTTGAAGACCTCCTTCGACTATGTAGAAGACCTCCTTCGATCTCCTTCGACTATGTTGAACACCAGCTTTGACTAGCTACGACTAACTTCGGGAAAATTGGACACCGAATAGTGGAGAGTGAAGACGACCTCCTTCGATCTCCTTCGACCTCCCTTCGACCTCCCTTCGACTATGACGAAGACTATCTACGACTCCCTTCGACTACCTTCAATTACCTTTGACTACACTCGATTACCTACGACTAAAATGCCGACCTACTACGACTAAACCTACGAGTAAAAAAAGTATCGATTTTTTCCATGGTGACCTTTTTTTACTCACGGGCATTTTTCAACGTTGAAAAAACACCGCGACCTAGCTGAGGCCTCGCGTACACGGGGACTACTCTCGAGCATGAAGGAGAGTTACAAAGACCTCCTACGACTTAGTGTCGACCATGCTGTGAATATGAGTCGAGGGTAAACTCGCCAGAACTCGCGGAATAGGTCGCCCAAGTGGGACAGCTCCTTAACAAAGGAGAGGGCAAACCTTGATCTTTGAAGATCAGGAAGGGCAAGTGTCCATGGGCGAGCCTCTTGGGACCAGCAAACACTGTTCTAATAGCTTTAAAATAGTTATGGATAAAGACGGGGCGGGCCCACAGGCTGAAGTTCTGAATTGGGGGCAAAGCCAGTTTTGATGGTGTTGGACAGGAACTTGCTAAAGTTGATTGGAGCAGGTTGTTTGCAGGCAAAGGAATGTCTGGAAAGTGGGATGCCTTTAAAACTGTGATGAAAAGAGCTCAGGGCATACATGTTCCTGTTGGAGCGAAGACCAAGGCAGGTGGGAGTAAAGAAGCCAGGGTGACGAGAGAAATTAAGGCTCCTGTCAGGATAAAAAAAAGGAGGCATGGGTTGGTATAGGCAGCTGGGATCAAGTGTATTTCTGGAGGAATTTCAGGAACTGAGGAGATACTTAATAACAAAATCAGGAGGGCAAAAAGGTGGCAGGAGATATTCTGGCAGATAATATTAAGACAAATCCAAAGAGATTTCATAAGCACGTTCAGGGAAAGAAGGTAACCATAGGGAGAACAGGACCCCTCAGAAACCAAAGCGGTCAATAGACAATAGACAATAGGTGCAGGAGTAGGCCATTCGACCCTTCGAGCCAGCACCGCCATTCATTGTGATCATGGCTGATCATCCACATTCAGTACCCCATTCCTGCCTTCCCACCATATCTCCTGACTCCGCTTTCATTAAGAACTCGATCTAACTCTCTCATGAAAGCATCCAGAGAATTGGCCTCCACTGCCTTCTGAGGCAGAGAATTCCAACGATTCACAGCTTTCTGGGTGAAAAAGTGTTTCCTCATCCCCTTTCTAAATGGTCTATCCCTTATTCGTAAACTGTGGCCCTTGGTTCTGGACCCCCCAACATTGGGAACATGTTTCCTGCCTCTAGCGTGTTCAATCCCTTAATAATCTGAAATGTTTCAATAAGATCCCCTCTCATCTTCCTAAATTGCATAGTATACAAGCCCTTCCGTTCCATTCTATCAACATATGACAGTCCCGCCATCCCAAGAATTAACCTCGTGAACCTACGCTGCACTCCCTCAATAGCAAAAATGTCCTTCCTCAAATTTGGAGAACAAAACTGCACACAATACTCCAGGTGTGGTCTCATTAGAGGCTTGTACAACTGCAGGATCTTTTTGCTCCTAAGCTCAACTCCTCTTGTTATAAAGGCCAACATGCTTTCTTCACTGCCTGCTGTACATGCATGCTTACTTTCAGTGAGTGATGAACAAGGACCCCAGATCTCCTTGTACTTCCCCTTTTCGCAACCTGACACCATTCAGATAGTACACAAAAATGCTGGAGAAACTCAGTGGGTGCAGCAGCATCTATGGAGCGAAGGAAATAGGTAACGTTTCGGGCCGAAACCCTTCTTCAGACTGATAGGGGGTGGGGAGAAGAAAGGAAAAAGGGAAAAAGGCGGAGGAGGAGCCCGAGGGCTGGGGGAGGGGAGGAGACAACCAGATGGCTGATGAAGGGGAGGGGACAGCCAGGGCTAGCAGAATTGGGAGAATTCAATGTTCAAGCCCCCAGGATGTAGACTGCCCAAGCGGAATATGAGGTGCACTTCCTCCAATTTCCGCTTGGAGGAAATGCACCTCATATTCCGCTTGGGCAGCCTATATCCTGGGGGCTTGAACATTGAATTCTCCCAATTCTGCTAGCCCTTGCTGTCCCCTCCCCTTCATCAGCCATCTGGTTGTCTCCTCCCCGCCCCCAGCCCTCGGGCTCCTCCTCCGCCTTTTTCCTTTTTTCCTTTCTTCTCCCCCCCCCCTATCAGTCTGAAGAAGGGTTTCGGCCCGAAACGTTACCTAATTCCTTCGCTCCATAGATGCTGCTGCACCCGCTGAGTTTCTCCAGCATTTTTGTGTACCTTCGATTTTCCAGCATCTGCAGTTCCTTCTTTAACACCATTCAGATAGTAATCTCCCTTGCTGTTTTTGCCAGCAAAGTGGATAATCTCACATTTATCCACATTGAACTGCATCTGCCATGCATCTGCTCACTCATCCAACCTGCCCGTCACTCTGCATCCTCATAGCATCCTCCTCACAGTTCACACTGCCACCCAGCTTTGTGTCATCTGCAAATTTACTAATGTTACTTAGAATCCCTTCATCTAAATCATTGATGTATATTGTAAATAGCTGCGGTCCCAGCACCGAGACTTACGGTACCTCACTAGTCACTGCCTGCCATTCTGAAAAGGACCCGATAATCCCTACTCTTTGTTTCCTGTCTGCCAATCAATTTTCTACCCATGTCAGTACCCTACTCCCAATTCCATGTGCTCTAATTTTTCCCACTAATCTCCTATGTGGGACCTTATCAAATGCTTTCTGAAAGTCCATGTACACTACATCACTGGCTCTCCCTTGTCCATTTTCCTAGTTACATCCTCAAAACATTCCAGAAGATTAATCAAGCATGATTTCCCCTTCGTAAATCCATGCTGACTCAGACCGATCCTGTTACTGCTATCCAAATGTGCACTATTTCATCTTTTATAATTGCCTCCAGCATCTTCCCCACCACCAATGTCAGGTTAACTGGTCTATAATTCCCTGTTTTCTCTCTCGTGCCTTTCTTAAAAAGTGGGATAACAGTAACTACTCTCCAATCCACAGGAACTGATCCTGAATCAATAGAACATTGGAAAATGATCACCAATGCATCCACGATTTCTAGAGCGACTTCCTTAAGTACCTTGGGATGCAGACCATCAGGCCCTGGGGATTCGGTCCCATCAGTCTACCCAATGCCATTTCCTGGCTAATGTGAAATTCCTTCAGTTCCTCCATCACCCTAGATCCTCTGGCCACTAGTACATCAGGGAAATTGTTTGTGTCTTCCTTAGTGAAGACAGATCAAAAGTACTTCTTCAACACGTCTGCCATTTCCTTGTTCCCCATAATAAATTCACCGGTTTCAGTCTTCAAGGGTCCAACTTGGGTCTTAACTAATTGTTTCCTCTTCTCATACCTAAAGAAGCTTTTACTATCTATATAACTAAAAGTCTCATCTTGACCACTTCCTGTGTGCTGTATATTGATTTTAGAAAAATGTTATGAATGTTTTAAAAACGTTGAGATCAGCTGATTGGTCCTCACGCCTGTCAATCACCATGATGAAGGTAACGCCCCTTCTGGGGGGGGCAGGACTATAAAACCCCGGATGCCTGAACGTGAGTCAGTCACTCTGGAAGATCGTGAGGGAGAGGCCACAACTGTGATTCTGCTGTGAGTCTACTGAACTGTGAGTCTACTGAACTGTGAGTCTACTGAATGGTGAGTCTACCCTTTATGTGCTTTATGTAATAATGTGGTTTATGTGGTTATATGCTTAAGTGCTTTATGTGGTTATGTGCTTTATATGGTTAACCCTTTATATGCTTGCAATAAATGATTTGTTAGCCAGCAATGTGCTTGCAATGAATGATGATTTGTTAACCCTTAATGTGCTTGCAATAAATAATTTGTTAGCCAGTAATGTGCATGCAATGAATTATGATTTGTTAACCCTTAATGTGCTTACAATAAAGGATTTGTTCACCAGCAATGTGCTTGTAATGAATAATGATTCGTTAACCCTTAATGTGCTTGCAATAAATGATTTGTTAGCCCTTAATGAAATGAAATGAGTTGTTTGGCCTGCCCTGTGCTTGAAATTGAAATGAAAATGGAAATAAAATGAAATGAGTTGTTTGGCCTGCCCTGTGCTTTCGCTTTTACTTTGCCTTTGCTTTGCTTGAGCTCACCTGAAATGAAAGCAAATGGATTGTATTGTTGGCTGGCCCGCCTGCCCTGTGCTTTAGCATTTGCTTTGCCTATGCTTTGCTTGAGCTCTGCTGAAATGAAAGCAAATGGATTGTATTGTTGGCTGGCCCTGCCTGCCCTGTGCTTGACTTGATATGAATTGACTTGAAATGGATTGATGTCATGAAATGGATTGAAATGGATTGTTGGCCCTGCACTCACTGTGCTTGACTTTATTTGACCCACAACACCCATGCTAGAGCCCCAGCCACGGTCACCCCTTCCTCCCCCTGGAATCTTTCTTCCTCTTTGGAATGAACCGATCCTGCACCTTCTGTATTATTCCCAGAAATACCTGCCACTGTTGTTCCACTGTCCTCCCTGCTAGGTATCTTTCCAGTCAACTTTGGCCAACTCCTCCCACATGACTCCATAGTCCCCTTTGTTCAATTGTAATACTGACACCTCCGACTTACCCTTCTCTCTCTCAAATTGTAGATTAAAACTTATCATATTATGATCACTACCTAATGGCCCCTTTACCTCGAGTTCCCTGATCAAATCTGGTTCATTACACAACACTAAATCCAGAATTGCCTTCTCCCTGGTAGGCTCCAGTACAAGCTGCTCTAAGAATCCATCATGGAGGCACTCCACAAACTCACTTTCTTGGGGTCCAGCACCAACCTGATTTTCCCAGTCTACCTGCATGTTGAAATCTCCCATAACAACCGTAGCAATACCTTTGCAACATGCCAATTTTAACTCTTGATTCAACTTGCACCCTATATCCAGACTACTGTTTGGGGGTCGTAGATAACTTCCATTAAGGTATATTTACCCTTACAATTCCTCAGCTCTATTTATACTGACGCTACATCTCCTGATTCTATGTCACCCCTCGCAAGGGACTGAATTTCATTCCTCACCAACAGAGCTACCCACCCCCTCTGCCCACCTGTCTGGTTTTCGATAGGACGTATAACCTTGAAAATTGCGTTCCTAGTCCTGGTCCTCTTGCAGCCATGTCTCTGTAATTCCCACAACATCATACTTGCCAATTTCTAACTGAGCCTCAAGCTCGTCCACTTTATTTCTTAGACTTCGTGCATTCATATATAATACTTTTAATCCATTACTCCCCTCACCCTTCACATCAATTCCTATTTCACTTGGCCATACTCTCCTATCCCTTCCTGAGCTTTCTGCCCCATTAATTCTGGTGCTTTCTTAACTTTTCTTATACTCTCTTTCTCTTTAACTCCATCCTTATATCTCCAGTTTATCTCCTCCCCCCAACTATTTTGTTTATGTGTGGAGCCACAGGACACAGGTCTTGTACTCCATAAGTATTTCTCCTCTGTTTTTACCTTGGAGAAAGACATGAAGATTGGGAAGCTTGGACAATTAATGGAAATGTCATGAGGACAGTCTGTATTATGGTCGAGGAGGTACTGGATGACCTAAGTCACATGAAGGTGGATAAATCTCCTGGGTCTAATCAGATACAGTATATCCAAAGACACTGGGGGGAGTCTAGAGAAGAAATTGCAGGATCCCTGGCTGAGATATATGAGTCATTATTAGGCATGGGTGAGGTGCCCAAAGACTGGAGGGTGTCTAATGCTGTGCCTCTAATTAAGGGCTGCAATGAATAGCATGGAAATAGAGACCTGTGAGCCTAAAATCTATGGTGGGCAAGTTACTGGAGAGGATTCTGAGTGATAAGATACATATGCATTGGATAGACAATGTTGATTAGGATAGTCAGCATGGTTTTGTACGTGGAAGATCGTGTCTTAAAAATCTGACTGTTTTTTGAAGAGGTACTCTTCAAAAATATTGGTGAGAGCAAAGCCATAGACGTTGTCTGAATGGAACAGAAAGGAATTTGATAAGGTTCTGCATGGCAGGCTTCTCGAGAAGGTTAGATCGTATGGATAGAGAATTGGCTTCATAAAGGATGCAGAGGTGAAGATGGAAGATCGTTTTACGGATTGGAGGCCTGTGACGTGTGCCTCAGGTTTCAGTGCTGTTGTGGTATATTACTGTTTGTTGCTGTTTGTGGTTTATATCACCCTGCTATAGGAAGGATATCATTAAGCTAGAAAAAGTGCAGAGAAGATTTACAAGGTTGTTGCCAGAACTCGTGGGCCTGAAATATAAGGAGTGGTTGGGGAAGCTAGGACTTTTTTTCTTGGAGTGCAGGCGGCTGAGGGATGATCTTATGGAGGTATATAACATCATGAGGGGCATGGATAGAGTGAATGACTTTCACCCAGAGTAGGTGAATCAAGAACCAGTGGACATAACTTGAAGGTGGGAGGGAAAAGATTTAAAAGGAACCTCAGCGGCCACTTTTTCACACAGAGAGTGGTGGGTTTATGGAACGAGCTGCCAGTGAAGGCAGAGACAGGTACTATAACAATATTTAAAATGCATTTGGACAGGTACATGGATAGGAAAGGTATTGGAATGAGTACATTTATCTACAATACATACTGAAACAAATACCTTGTACACTTAGGATGCATCTTAATCTCACTGGGAGTTACATGAATAACAAATTATAAGAAAAATGTTTATGACTTTAGTGATAAAAATATAGAAATTGCGCCATCTGGTGTTAGAAGACTTTTTTTCCAAGCAATTTTATAAAGTCATAGTTATACAGCACATAAACTAGCTCTACGGTCCAACTCGTCCAGGCTTACCAAGGTGTATTCTTGAACGAGTCCCATTTGTCTGCATTCGACCCATATCCCTCTAAATCTGTCCTATTCATGAACCTGTCCAAATGTCTTTTAAATCATTGTAATTGTACCTGCATCAACCACTTCCTCTGGCAGTTTACTGCATATACTCAACACCTTCTCTGTGAAAAACATGTTGCTCAAGTTCCCTTACAATCTTTCATCTCTCACTCTAAATCTATACCCTCTTGTTTTAGACTTCCCTATCCTGGGAAAAAAAGATTGTGATCATCCACCTTATCTGTGCCACTCACGATTTTAGAAATGTCCAAAAGATAATTTCTTAATCCCATTTGTTCCAGGGAACACAGTCCCAACCTATGCAATCTCTCCTTATAATGAAGTCCTCCAGTCCCAGAAACATCCTTGTGGATCCTCACTACCTTAACCACATGCTTTCTATAGTATGGCAACCAGAACTGCACACAGTATTCCAGGCGCAATCTCACCCACATCTTGTACAGCCATGACATGCCATTCCAAGTCTAGTAATCAACTCCCTGTACAAGGGTGCCTTAAGCCTTCTTCCCCACCTCGTCTGTGTTGCCATTTTAATGGAACCATGTACTTTTACCCTTGTGTCTCCCTGTTCTACAACTCTCCCCAGGGTTCTGTCATTCACATGTGTATGTCCGGTCCTGGTTTAACTTACTGAAATGCATCACCTTGCACTTGTCCAAGTTAAATTTGCAAAAACAAATGTTACTTCTGTCTCAAAATTATTTGATAAAGGTTCTAAAGGGTCTTTAATGGTAATAGACACAAAAAGCTGGAGTAACTCAGCGGGTCAGGCAGCATCTCTGGAGAAAAACGACAGGTGACCTTTCAGGCTGGAACCTTTCTTCAGACTGTAGAAGGATTCTGACCCGAAACGTCAACTACTTTCTACTTTAGATTGTTTACTACAATCTACATTCTACAGTGCAGGTGTAGAGGGTTGTTAGAGTATTTGGTAACATGCCAATTCTCTTTTTGTTTTAAGAATATAGAGATGCTGGCACACCTAATTTGTGGTTACATCCACATGCTGGTCTGAAGACATGTTATCCAATATGTTAATGTCCTGGAATTTAAAGCTGCTAACTCGCTCCATAACTATCTCTCAGAGCGAAAGCCTGTTAGAAGAGACTCAACCTAGGATTTAATGTTTCTTTTTGTGCCTCTTAATAAGGCATTTCCTTCTCTTCCTGGCCTTATCCTCTTGTTCACACCAATCCCCCCCCCTCCCCACCTCTTTCTACTTTCTGTGAGTCAGCCCAGCAACACCTGTCCCTACAGACAGTACTGAAGGGAAACCTAGGGTTACCTGAACTCCACTGGACACTTGTCACCTCTATAATGTACCTCAAGGAAAGAGAACAAATCCTGGCCAAGGTGCATCTGACATATCTTCTCCTTCTTCCTTGTCTCCAACACACTGCAACAGGAATTGTAGCGTTCTTTAAATAGAGTGGCCGTATATTGCTGTAGTCACGGACTGTGAGGAAGGCTGTCAAAGTTAACAGTTGACTATAGATTAGCACAGAAGTGGGCAGAGAAATAGCAGATGAAGCTTAATTTGAGCAAATGTGAGGTGTTACATTTTGGGAGGTCAAACGTTAATGTTAATGGCAAGGCCCTTAACAGTACAGAAAGATCTTGGGGTTCAAGTCCATAACTCCATGAAAGTGGCAACACAAGTAAATAGAGACAAATTGAATTGAATTGAATTGAATTTCTTTATTTGTCATTCAAAAACAAGTTTGAACGAAATGTTGTTGCCATGCAGTCATAACAGTAAGAAAGCAACAAAACACACAATTAAACACAAACATCCATCACAGTGACTCTCCTCCAGGCACCTCTTCACTGTGATGGAAGGTAAAAAAAGTCTTATCTCATCCTTGCTTCGTCTCCCACGGTCAGGCAGTCAAACTGCTGCATGAAGGCGATTGTGGCTTTCGATATTGAAACCCCCGCCGGGCGATGGAATATCCCGCGGCCGATTTTAAGCCGCGCCGAGCGATGAAAGGCCTTGCGAACTGACCGATTCAAGCCTTTTGATTCGGGGGCGGACGAAGCTGCTGTTGCTGGAGCTCCCGAAAATCGGTCACCAACCAGGGACGTGTGATGTCACAGTCCACAGGGCCCGCGGCCGAAGCCTCCGAAGCCCCCGAAATCGGGTCGCAGCCACAGCGCCACCACAGTCTCCGAAGTCAGCCAGCTCCGCGATGTTAGGCCGCAGCGAGAACGGAGATATGACACGGAAAAAGGTCACATCTCCGTAGAAGAAAGAGATTTTAAAAAATTTACCCAACCCCCCCCCCCCACCCCACATAATACACAACGAAAACTAGACTATAACATACATCTAACATTAACAATAAGAAAAAGAAGAGAAAAAACCCACAGACGGACTGCAGGCGAGACGCAGCTGTAACACAGCACCGCCGCTATTTCCGAAAACATTTAATTGCAGATATTTCTAATGCTGCTGATGTACTTCATCTTGCTCAGATGCTGGTTTTGTACAGGCCTTGGCTTCAATGTTCCTATTGACATGCACAACATTAATCCCTCACTCTCTTTCTGTTTCCACTGCTACCACCTCCTATCTGAGATCAGTCTGTAATGCTCGATAACTAGATCAAGCTATTAACCAGTTACACAATAGAATTGAGCATGTGCCCATTATAGGTAATTAGTCAACTTTGAAAGACAAAAGGTTGTATCCTTTCAAAATTGATCAGCAGGTTTCAAGCTTCTGCAGAGCATATACATACGAAATAATAAAGTGCTTGAGGCATGTATTGGGGAAGCCAACAATTCTATAGGAAATTAGGATATGAGTGATTGTGTATTCAGCTATTACCTGAAACAATACAACTCCACCAATTACCTCCACCAACCTGAGTTTGAACACAAGAATGACCTTGGATGTTGTCTACACGTTCTTCCTGTGAATGTGTGGGGGTTTCCCGGTACTCCAGTTTCCTCCTGCATCCTAAAGTCATGGCGGTAGGATAACTGTCTACTGTAGATCACCACAGATCGTGGAAAGGAGTATCGGGAAGGGTGTGGGAAGTGTATACAGGGCAGAGTTAATGGTATATCAGTAGTAATAGGTTGTATAGTAGGTGGAGAAATGGAACTGGAGGGTGTGCTCTGAGAGCTGACATGGATTAAATGGGCTGAACGGCCTCCTTTTGTGTCATTTGGTCTCCTAATCTGAGGAAGGACATTCTTGCCATAGAGGGAGTACAGAGAAGGTTCACCAGACTGATTCCTGGGATGTCACGACTTTCATATGAAGAAAGACTGGATAGACTTGGCTTGTACTCGCTAGAATTTAGAAGATTGAGGGGGGATCTTATAGAAACTTACAAAATTCTTAATGGGTTGGACAGGCTAGATGCAGGAAGATTGTTCCCGATGTTGGGGAAGTCCAGAACAAGGGTCACAGTTTAAGGATAAGGGGGAAATCCTTTAGGACCGAGATGAGAAAATCATTTTTCACACAGAGAGTGGTGAACCTCTGGAATTCTCTGCCACAGAATGTAGTTGAGGCCAGACATTTCAGAGGACCTCACATGGTCCACCAACACCGCTGCGCTGGTCAAGAAGGCACAGCAACGACTGTTCTTCCTGAGGACATTAAAAAAGACTGGTCTGCCCCAACAGCTGCTGACAACGTTCTACCGCTGCACCACAGAGAGCATATTAACGTATGGCATCTCTGTGTGGTATCTCAGCTGCACGGAGGCGGAGAGGAGAGCTCTTCAGCGCGTCGTCCACAGAGCGCAGAGGATCATTGGGACATAGCTACCAGCCTTGGAGGGCATCTACCACACACGGTGCCTCAGGAAGGCCGTCAGCATCCATAAGGACTCATCACACCCTTGTAACGGCCTGCTTGAACTACTTCCCTCCGGCAGACGTTACAAGGCCTTCTACGCCCGAACCTCCGGACTCAGAAACAGCTTTATTCCAAGAGCTATAGCGGCTCTGAACCGTCCCTGCTGAGTGCCCCCCCACCCACCCCCCTGGACAGACTCCCTCGGATGGTCACGTCACTCAACTTGCTTGCTTATTTATTTATTTTACTTTTCCTGTACATCGGTGGAGCTGCATACTAAATCTCGTTGCACTGACGTGCAAGGACAATAAAAGATATTATTATTATTATTATTATTCATTGGCTATATTTAAGGGGGAGTTAGATGTGGCCCTTGTGTAGGTATGTTACAAAACTTACCTTCAGTCGCGCTGCAATTCTGTCACTGGCCATGTGCGCGATTTTGGCGCCTTTAAGGGGGGGGGCGGGCTTAAAACGCGGGTTTCTCCTAACTTGTCCTGAATTATATTTCGTTGGAGTACAAGCGTTTGCTGAAAAATCGTTCCTAGGGGCGTTTTGTGAATTTTTTATTTTTATTAAATCGACAATGTCAGCGCTGGAGTTGTTTTAAAAGCAGCTCCTGAAGCCGTCAACGCCGATAACGGGGACGGATTTCACACACGGGACAGGTAAACAAAAGTGGTTTATTTAAATGTATAAAAGTGCTTCTTAAGAAGCCTTTAATTCACATTGTTTCATGTGAAACGGTGATTTTATTCCCCGAACTAACGGCAGAATTTTTCATGCCAATACGGGGTTAAATTCACCGCAAATCAACGTTCCAATTGATCGCGTTCCAGAAATCCTCACTCACAAGATGATTTAAATACCCATTAATTTACAGGTATTAAACATTCATTTCCTTCCATTTGGCCTATAACTTCATGACAATGAGATTTAAAAATTATGTTATATTGTGAATTCTTGTGTGAATGTTATTTGGACACTTAGGCTATTTAAAAATGTTAATCTATTCTTAAGAAATTGATAGATGTTTAGATCTAGTAATTGAATTTTGTAATTAGCTACAATTAGGTAACTAACTAATTATATGCTTTAATTTCATGTCTTCTAAGTAAGATTGTTTCATATTTGTTTCAGAATGCTTCAATCTATAATAACTGAAAATTTCTTTCAGTTCTCTTAATTTTTAAGAAAGTTATGGGCTTTTAACTGTCCTCGATCACAGCTTTTGTGTTAAGTCAATGGAAAAGCAATAGGGAGCAAGATGCTAATTTCCGAGTATGAAAATGGCCATAACTTCTTTAATACTGAAGATATGAAAGTGAATTAAGTGTCAAATTAAACTTCTTTTTATGCTTTATCTGATGGGATAAATTGCAGACTTTATTTTTAAATCTCAAAATTTTGTAACATTGCTACCTTGTGGCGAAAGGGATCAGGGGGTACGGAGAGAAGGCAGGTACAGGATACTGAGTTGGATGATCAGCCATGATCATATTGAATGGTGGTGCAGGATCGAAGGGCCAAATGGCCTACTCCTGCACCTATTTTCTATGTTTCTATAATGAGATATGAGCACCTGCACTCCAGTTCTATGTTAACAGATCTTGGGAGGTACAAGGTCAGCTTTAGGTTTAGGTTTAGGTTTATTATTATCACGTGCTTTGTTTTTCATGCTATCCAAACAGATCAGATTATACGACACATAAATAATATCCAGTCAAACTCAAGTACAATAGATAGAGCATGATGGAAGATGCAGAATGCTGAATATACTTCTCAGCATTGTCGTGGACCAGTTCCATAGACAAAGTCCAAGTCCTTAGTCGGGTAAAGGTGAATTGGACAGTATCCTATCTTATGGAAGGACCATTTAGAAGCCTGGTGGTAACAGAGGGGAAGAAGCTGTTCCTGAGTCTGGTGATGCACTCTATCAAGTTCATGTACTCTCCGCTTCATGGTAGCAGGGAGAAGACGGAATGACTGGGGTGGAACAAATCTTTGATTATATTGGCTGCCTTTCCGAGGCAGCATGAAGTGTCGATGGAGTCAATGGTGGTGATTCCGTTCTGTGTTGTGGACTGGGCTACGTCCACAGCTCCCTTCAATTTCTTGGGGTATTGGGCAGAGCCATTGCCTCACAGCACCAGAGACCCAGGTTCGATTCTGACCTCTGGTGCTGTCTGTGTGGGGTTCCATGTGACCACAGGGGTTTGGTCACAGGTGCTCCTGCTTTGCCCCACATCTCATGGACGTGTGGGTTTGTAGGTCAGTTGCCCATCGTGTGTAGGGAGTGGATGAGTAAGTGGGATAACATGGAACTAATGGGAACGGGTGATCAATGGTCAGCATGGAACTCTTGGACCAAAGGACCTGTTTCCATGCTGTACCTCAGAAAAATATGATTAAAAAAGTTATACCACAAGAAAGCTATAAGGAGATATACTGTATACGGAGACCTCATATGTTCATAAATCATAGGTGCAAAAGTAGGCTATTTGACCCATCAAGTCTACTCCGCCATTCAATCATGGCTGATCTATCTTTCCCTCTCAACGCCATTCTCCTGCCTTCTCCCCATAACCCTTGATGCTCTTAACAATCAAGTACCTGTCAATTTCCACCTTAAAATTACCCAATAACTTGGCCTCCAAAGTCGTCTGTTTAAGTTAAGTTTTAAATTATTTTTGTGAGGTCACGATAAGCAGGAGATCCCATCAGAACTTCACGAAATAAATCTGTTTACTCCTCCAACACTGATTAGGCAGCCATTTATGCGACCGATCCACCTTCTGGTTCCCTGAATGAAGGGCAAGGAGTCAAAATTACTGCAGCTCTTTGATGTGGGAACAGGCTAAATCCTACAGTCCAATGGCCAAAGGTTAATACTGATGCAAGCTGACGGTAATGATGCACGCCGCCGTTCTTTCGCCCAGTATGAATGGATTTTATTTCTGTCAGAAACCGTGGTGAGGCTACAAGTGCAACCAGAACAAAGTTGAGCAATGTCATTAAAATCCCTCCTGCTTTCAGCCTTAGTTGATCACTGCAGATTAATTGCTGCTGCAAGTCACAGGGAGCCAGAACCAAATGAATAATTCAAATAAAGTAAAAACATAATTAAATTTTGATTAACCTGAGAAAATGTCTTTAAATTGCAATAACCATAATCAACTCTATGCAGACAGCAACCTCTAGGTGTCACCATAGAGCCATACACATCACCTGGCTATCTCAACAGTAGAGTCCCAGTGAAAATCAGTTTCAGTGAAGATTAAATGTATAATGGGCCTGTCCCACTTAGGCGATTATTTCGGCGACTGCCGGTGATTGTCATAGTCATAACAGGTTGCCGAAAAAACGGCGACTGGACCCCATTACGACAATGTCTACGACAATGTCTACGACAATGTCTACAGCAACCTATCACCTAGTTGACGGCAAGCTACGGCAAGCTACCTACAAACAGCGACCCATTAGGACGTCCAGCTATGACCACACCTACGACAACCTACGTCCACCCGCGACAAGCTACGACAACGTACGACCCTGTCGGCGACAACTGAAGACAACTGAACACAATTCAGTTGCCGGTACCTGTCGCTGGTTGACGTAGGTTGACGTAGGTAGTTACCAATGGAATTCACCAAAGTCAGCACCGGCGACAACCTACGTCATCCTGGCGACAACCTATGACAAGCCAACTGTCGCCGACTGTCACCGAAAAGTTTTGAACATTTCAAAATCCAGCGGCGACCAGAAAAACGCTACGATTCTTTGGGCGACTGAGGAGACTACTCACGACCATACAGGCGACACCCCGGCGACCATGTGGCGACAGACTAGTTGCCTGTAGTCACCTAAAAAATCACCTAAGTGGGACAGGGGCATAAGAAGAAACTACAGATACTGGTTTAAACTGAAAATAGACACAAAAAGCTGGAGTAACTTAGCGGGACAGGCAGAAGGAATGCATGACATTTCAGGTCGAGACCCTTCTTCAGACCAGTGAAGATTGAATTGAAAGATGTAGCAGGGAAACATGCCCTTTGACCTATCAAGTCATCTGAGCATCAATCACCTTACCTGTTCACACTAGTTCTATGTTATCCATCTTTTGCATCCACTCCCTATTCAATTTAAAGAGGCCAATTAACCTACAAACTCGCACATCTTTGGGATGTGGGAATCAACTGGAGAACTTCGAGGAAACCAATGTGGGCACATGGAGAACATGCAAACTCCACACAAGCAGCACCCAAGGTCAGGTTCGAACCCAGGCCTCTGGCGCTGTGAGGCAACAGATCTACCAGCTGCACCACTGTGCCGCCCCTACGATGAACTGGAAGGTTTTGTAACCGTGAAAGAAATCAGTGATTTTGGAGATGGTGAGGCCCTGGAGAAAATACATGAACAGAATGTGACTGAGAAAGGAAGGAAATAATGTAAAATGGATAGAAACAAAGTCAGCTCAAGTGTGAATTGGACTTGCCAATTAATTCAATTCAAATACCTGGGTGAAATGAAGGGAAGAAGTCTCCACGTATATATTGTAGGTCCGTTTCCAAAGGAGGCAATGACTCTCCTTGGATGTTCACAGAAATCCTCAGCACATGGGAACACAGGCATGAATTGTCTCATTTTATAATTATGTATGCATCATTTTTGATAATATTGAACAAATGGTGTCAAAATTATCACATGTTAAAACATATAGATTTGCATTTTATCATTGAAATAGCATGTTTGCAAATGATGTATCTTTCATGACTAGGGTAGACTAATGATTATTAAATTAAATCCAAGGTTTTGGATAACTGGTGAACCATAGGGTCTTGTAGGGAGGAAGTTGATTTAACCATTGGGATTGCAACTCTAGATGCTAAAATAACCCTTGCCACATCACCACCAGGTCCACCAAGTACTCTGCTTCGCACTTTGCAGAGCACAGATTCACCATAGTGATCTTGATGCTTGTACCTGGACACGTACAGGTGCGTAAGGCATGTCAATATAGTGGGGAGATTTAAACCCGGAGAGACAAGAGATGCAGATGCTGGAATCCCAAGTAAAACTGGTGGTGGAACTCTGTGTAGGAAGGAACTGCCAATGATGGTTTAAACCAAAGATAGACACAAAAAGCTGGTGTAATTCAGCAGGTCAGACTAGAGTTGCTGTCTGACCCACTGAGTTACTCCAGCTTTGTGTCTATCTTTGGTCGTGGAACTCAACAGGTCAGGCAGCATCCATGGAGGGAAATGAACATCTCAAGTCAGGACACTTCTTCAGACTCAGTCCTGACCCAAAACATTGTCTGCCCATTTCCCTCCACAGATGTTGCTGAGTTCCTCCAGCAGTTTGCTTTTTTGCATAAACTTAAATTTGATTTATGGAAATCATATTACACTGTCACTGCCTCCCTACATCTCTGTTACTAGTGTCCTTTATCTTTTCAACCCGCTGCTTTTCATTTGAGAGTGTTTTTTATTGTGTCGTTCCCTATTCCACTCAATCTTGAGCAGATATTTTGCAAAAGCCAAATTATATATTCCTAAATTTATATTGCTAAATTAACTGAAGGTGTCCTGCATAATTTGCATGAAGGGAATGTTTTGTTTTGTATTAACAGTGTTCAGTTTTGATTTCCTTATCTCAGAAGAGATATGGCCTTCTTGAAAGCAATGCAACATTGATTCCAGGGATAAGAAATGTGTAGGAAGGAGCTGCGGATGCTTGTTTATACGGAAGATAGACACAAAATGCTGGTGTAACTCAGCAGGACAGGCAGCATCTCTGGTTATTAGGAATGGGTGACATTTCGGTTTGAGACCCTTCTTCAGACTGAAGAAGGGTCTCGACTCGAAACGTCACCCATTCCTTCTATTCCAGACATGCTGCCTGTCCCCCTGAGTTACTCCAGCATTTTGTGTCTGTCCACAGATAAGAAGTAGCCCTCTGACGTATGAGTGGATACAATTGGTCATTTTTCAGAATCCGGAAGTATGAGGTGGGATCTTGTAAGATTTTTTTTAATTTTTTTAATTTTATTTATTTATTTATTTATTTTTGTTGTTAGAAGTAAGTACAATAATGTGGTACCACAGTACCTAATACTTGTTGACCTATTACATTTCGTATGCATTTCATGTACATTTCAAATACAACTTCTTATTTTTAATTTAATAATAAAGCAAGAGTAAGAGAGAAAGGAGAAAAGAAGAGATTGATATAGAGTGTTGCGTGAAATAGAAAGATAGCCCAAGAGAAGAAAGAAGAGAGAAGAAGAAGCAGAAAGAGAGAGAGAATGAGACGATATAGTAAAGAAGGAAAAAGGGAGAGAAAACAAAAAGGGGAAAAAGATTGAAAACGATATATATATTTAATGTTCCTGGCCACCCGTCACCTGATTCTGAACCATTTTGTTTCTATGGTTGTGTTGCACCATATGCTTGTAATTGGTCTACTTTACCTGCTAGAAGGAGTCGCATTTCTTCAAGATATGCCGTTTCCGACATATTTGAAATCCACATTTTGAGCGATGGCGTTGGCGCATTTTTCCAAAATTTAAGTATGAGTTTTTTTTGCCGTTATTAAACCGTAATTAAGTAGAGGTTTTTGAGACGTATTTAGCTTATTCCCATCTTCCATTGATCCAAAGATAATCCATTCTGTATTAGGTTCAATTCTTCTATTAAATAGTTTTGTAAAATTTTCAAAAATTTCATTCCAGAATTTATGAAGTTTTATACAGGAGACAAAAGAGTGTGTTAAGCATTTATCACAGATGGGAGAGATATTTGGATAGAATTCGTTCAGTCTAGTTTTCGAGTAGTATAATCTATGTAAAATTTTAAATTGAATTAAATTATGTTTTGCATTAATCAAACATTTATGTATGTATATCAGGTATTTTTCCCATGTTTCTCTCGAAGTTTTTATCTGTAATTCTCGTTCCCAATCTGCTCTGATTGCCTCTGTCGATGGTGATTCTATATTTAAAATGATATTATATAAGTATGATATTAAATTGCATGAGTCTGCCTTAATATTCATTGCTTCATCTAATGAATCTAGATTTAGAATTTGATATCCTTGTGTGTTTTTTTTAATAATCTCTAATTTGAAGACATTTAAAGTATTCGTTATTTTTCAATTTGTATTTTAATTGTAATTGTTGAAATGATAAGAAAATTTCCATTTCATACAAGTCTCCAAAGCATATTTCCCTTGAAGGAGAAATCTAGAACAATGGCCAAGGGTTCTGGATGAGGAATCTAACCCGGAGAGTTCTGGATGAACGAACAGGCAATTCCCACATTTTGTAAACAAATTTTCAAAGAGGAACAAATTCAAGATCAAGATCAAGAGTTTCCAATTTTATGCCACTTAAACTTGTAGAGCCCTTTATTTTAATGGCACTAACCAGCATATAACTGAGTCACCTGAAAATACCTTTAACCAGACAGGCCAATCACTGAACATAGATTATGTCCTATTTAAAGAAAATTGATGTCTACTGTCATCAATTTCATCCAAGGATATTTTAAATGATTTTATAAGAATAAAGATTTTTTTTTGAAATAAAACATTTCAATCTTCCCTGATTCCAAATTAAAGATCAATTTCCACAGTAAATGTTTCATTTCTATGAAACGGGTAAGTGAGTTTTGATCGTGAAGTAAATTGAGATATTTTGCAAAGATTGAAACCCTTTTATTGTTCCTCAGTAACATTTAGGAATCTATTATCATACCATTTCAGATATTTTTTTAATGACATGAAAGGAGGTCATTTGGTCCATTGTGTCAATGTCAACATCTAGAGCAATCCGATTTTCTCTGCAACCTGCCACCTACACTGGTGACAACACCCAAGGTGATGATTGAATGTGGGTCGCTGGAGCTGAGAAGCAGCAGCATTACCTGCTGCACCACTGTGCTACACACACACAAATGGACCAATACCAAACTTGAAACTGCTTATTGACAGATTAAAACCAGCAAATCAGCTAAAGAATACCAGGGGTGAGAAGAGAAACTTACAATTATTACAGATAAAAATAAAAGGGAGACTTGACTTTATATAATGCCTTTCTTGACCTCAGTGGTCCCAGCTCTTTCCAGCAAATGAGTTACTTTTGAAGTGTAACCATTTGTATTGGTACTGGTTTATTATTGTCACACATACTTCTTCTTTTCGTGTCCATCTTGCTACAAATGTTGACCTCGCTGTCATCGTCCGTATTGAAAAGGACGCAAGCTTCCGGCGACAATCAGTTGAAGCCATCACTTGTCACAATAGATGATGGTGGTAGCAGAATTAGTTCAGGATACTTCCAGTTTCCAGCCCCGCAACGTGGACGTTTCTGCTATGGGGCCGTCACACATACTGAAATATAGTGAAAAACGTTGTTTTGCATGCCGTCCAGTCAAATCATACCATACACGAGTACAATCAAACCACACACAAGTACAACAGGTAGTATAAAGAGAAACTTGACAGTGTGCAAAATATAGTACTACCATTACAGAGAGTAGCATGCTTTTGTGAAGAGGAGATCGTGCCTGACAAATCTATGGCATTCTTTGAGGAAGTAAACATGCAGAATAGACAAAGGAAAGTCAATGGATGCTGGATTTTCTGTACACCTTTGATAAGGTGCCGCATGTGAGGCTGCTAAAGATCTGAGCCCATGGTATTAGAGTGACGATACTAGCATGGATAGCAGATTGGCTGAATGGCAGAAGACAAAGAGTGGCAATAAAGGGGGCTTTGTCTGGTTGGCTGCCAGTGACTAGTGGTGTTCCACAGGGGTCAGTGTTGGAGCCGCTACTATTCACGTTGTGTATCAATGAGTTGGATGAGGGAATTGAAGGGTTTGTGGTCATGTTTGCACTTGATACGAAGATAGGTGGAGGGGCAGGTAGTGTAAAGGAAGCAGGGAGTCTACAGAAGGAATTGGACCGGTTAGGAGAGTGGGCAAAGGAGTAGCAGATGGAATACAGCATAGCAAAGTGTATGGTCATGCACTTTGGTAGTAGGAATAAAGGTGTAGACTATTTTCTAAAGGGAGAGAGGATTAAAAAATCAGAGATGCAATGGGATTTGGGAGTGCTGGTGCAAGAATCCCAAAAGGTCAATTTGCAAGTTGATTCGGTAGTAAGGAAGGCAAATACAATGTTGACATCTATTTCGAGAGGACTAAAATATAAAAGCAGGGATGTAATGCTGAGGGTTTATAAGTCACTGGTCAGGCCCATTTGGAATATTGTGAGCAGTGTTGGGCCCCATATCTGAGGATGGATGTGCTGGCATTGGAGAGGTTTACGAGAATGATCCAAGGGGTGAATGGGTTAACATATGATGAACGGTTGACGGCATTGGGTCTGTACTTGCTGGAGTTTAGAAGAATAAGGGGGAACCGCATTTAAACTTATTGAATAGTCAAAGGCCTGGATAGAGTAGACATGGAGAGGATGTTTCCACTACTGAGGTATAGGACCAGAGGGCATAGCCTCAGAATAAAAGGATGTACCTTGAGAACGGAGATGAGGAGGAATTTCTTTATTCAGAGGTTGGTGAATGTGTGGAATTCATTGCCACAGACGGCTGAGGAAGTTGTCATTGGGTATTTTTAAAGTGGAGATTGACAGATTCTTGATTAGTAAGGGTGTCAAAGGTTATGGGGAGAAGGCAGGAGAATGGGGTTAAGAGGGAAATACTAGATCAGCCATTATTGAATGGCAGAGTTGACTCAATGTGCCGAATGGTCTAATTCTGCTCTTATGACTTATGAACTTATGAGGGAGTGCAGATAAAAAAAAGTATAAGAGCAATGAGGTAGGATGGGAGGTCAAGAAAATATCCTTACCTTATGAGAGGTCAGTCTGATAACAATGAGGAAGGGTGTACCTGAATTGCTTGTAGAAAATGTGGCAATTAATTTATACACTATAATAGTAAGATTAAACGAGAACTTACCAGTTTGAAGTTTGATCGTTATTTTATGAGGAGTTACGTTGGTGATTACGTGAAGAAGACCCGTCAGGGCGCATGCGCGTCAATCTTCAAAGCAGCGGTATGAAATCACAGATAACACAATATTTGAAGTAACATATTAAGATGAGCAACATGAGAACTACCATATGACCTTTTTTATGAGAGAGGGTTGGGCGTGGCGGGCACGTAATCACCAACGCAACACCTCATAAAATAAAGATCAAACTTCAAACTGGTAAGTTCTCGTTTAATCTTACTATTTTACTTCGGAGTCACTTTAGTGATTCCGTGAAGAGTTCAAAGCTCTGTGATTTTATGCCGCAGATCCAAATCCCGGCTTCTCACTGCATTGATTGACTTTCGATGAGAAACAATCAATAATGCGTTAAACATGAAATTTTAATATCATGCAATAACAATTGATTTGAATAATCAAAACAAACAGTAACCCCTCTATCCTAGGGGAACCTAAACAGGACTTAATACTGAATTTGCAAACAGCCTCTCGCCGATCGGCAATCGGCCGATGATAATTTTTTTTTAAACAATTCGTTTGATCACCCGGCACCTGTAAAAATATGGCCGCTGTGAACATCCATCACCCTAGCCGACGTTACTGCTGCACTAGTGGAAAAGGATATATACATTTCAGTGTTAATACCTGCATGAATCAACATTTGCTTTAAACCACCTTGAGATAGTCTGCACTGACATTCTCCTGTGTGGCTACATGTAACTGATAAACAATGCTGTCTCCACATTTCTTAAGGTCTTTGTAGCTTCAATACAATGAAAATAAATGTGCCATTACACATAAACATGGATCAGTAGGTTATGCTGAAACACAATTTTAACAAACCTGTGACACCTAGCCTGCTCTGTTTGAGCAGGACGCAAATATAGAACATAACATTCTCTTCAGCAACTTCCATCCTGTCTAGCAGAAGCTTTTGCAAACTCTGCACTTGCTATGCAAACTTGCACTTGCTATCCTCCCACAATGGGAGGAGCCATCTTGAGGAACGGCTGCCAAACAGCAGCCGTCCGTTAATTGTACTTTTTTACCAAGTTTTTTAGTTTTCTTTAAGTCTTTGTTTTTCTTTATTTTGCCTTTTGATGTGGGGGGATCAAGGAGAAATCACTTCCCGGTCCCTACCTGGTCGGTGAGGCAGCCTTCTCTCCGGCTGCCCAGTCGACCCGTCCTCGCGGCCTACCAGCGGGTGTGGAGCGGCGTGGAGCGGCGTTTCCCGACGGGGGCCGCACAGCACCCTCAGCTTCGGTGGCGGCATGGCGCTGGAGCGCTATTGTGCAGCAGAGCGGGCGATGCTTTGCCTGGGTCGCCGCGCTGGACCGACGCGCTGGAGCTCCGGTGAGCTGGACCGCCGAGCTCAACACCTCCGGGCTGCGGGACTGTGGAGCGGGCGGCGGCGCCGACTCCAACATCGGGAGCCTCGTGGCTCCAAATCGGCGGCCTTGTCGGCTTCAGGTGCTGCGGACGCCTGCGGGAAATCGGCCGTTCCAGCCGTAGTTACGGCCTCCGGTGAGGGATGCGGCCGTTCCAGGTGGCCCAGCTGCTGGAGGACTCTCCCGACGCCGGGGCTACATCACCCGGCGAGAACGGCTAGGATCATCGGGCCTCCGTAGAGGCAATAGCGGGGGCTTCATTTGGCCTGACTCTTTTTGGGTGAACTGGGGCTGGGGACTGGACATTGTGCCTTCCCCCACAGTGGAAATCACTGTGGGGGGATGATTTTTGTATGTAATTGTTTGTAATTGTATTTGTTAGTCTGTGTTCAAGATGGCGGTCGGAGGGGAGAGTGGACGCTGGCGCGGTTTCGTTGCCGCTGCTCTCTCCTCAAATTGTGCTTCTGATTTTCTTTTTTTGTCTTTTTGGAAGGAATTCTGTCCCTGATTTGTGTATTGGTCTTTATAACTTATTTTTTAAAATTCTGATTATATGTTTCCTATAAATCTCTGTAAGGTGTCCTTGAGACCTCGGTATAAGGCGCCCGTAAATAAAATTCATTATTATTATTATTATTATGCTGAACCAATGCCATGAGCATAACAACTTTCATGATTAATTTGGCAAATTCAGAGACATGACAGGAACCTACTGTCGAAGCATCTTGAGGACCACACTTACATCCCAGATCGTCATATACCTGGGTTTAGGAGGTTTAGAGTTGAAATTCCTTTCATCAATCCAGCTATGATATGATGAAACCCAATAGGATCTTTCCTGACCCCATCAAAACCATACGAGGACAAAGCACTTAAAGCTGTATTAATGGTGCTATAACCGAGCCCCTCATCATCGTAGAGTGTCAACAGAACTCTAAAATATCCACAATACCTGCAGTACTATAGTCAATATTATTTTGTACACAATATTGCTCCCATTTTTTTACATGTAATATACCCCTTTTGAGTACTCTTTCTCCAGGCTACAGTGAGCATGTCCACCATTCACCCAGACAATCCTTGCTCCAGGTATGGCCTTTTAAAACCTGCAAATTAATACGTCAATATGATCACATAACAGATGACTTTCCCATGTTAGCGGATGCTCCAGTCAATTCCTACGCTTGGGAACTACCAAAAAGAGGTTGGATCCCTAACTGTAACATCAAAGGGAACCATGCTTGATTCGGCCAATTAGGTATTACAAGCACCCCCAAAGCAGCATCCTGCTTGATTTCTTGCAGACTCCGACCTATTAGGCAAAATGGTAGGAAAATATATAAAACATACCACCCCAATGTAACGTCAAAGTATCAATTGCAACTGCCACCTGGTCTGGTTCCCATGAAACCTATTTAGGCTGCTGATGGTTGAACCTTGATGCAAAACAAATCGATATCTGGCATTCATATACAAGTACTATATTATTGAACACCTCCTGGTTCAACATCCAATCTATGTTGTCATGGAACTTTCGTGACTTGGCGTCTGCTACTATGTAGAATCTACCTGGTAGATAAATAGCTGAAATATATATTTCAATGCAACAGGCCCAAATTTGATTAGCCAATCTGTCACAAAATGCCGACTTGATTCAACCGATGTGATTAATATATATGCCACTTGCGTAGTATTGTCAATCTGAAACTGAACATGCAGATTACATTTGTTAGAGCAATAAGCCTCTTAATAGTTAATTGCCCATGTCTGCAGAAGCGATGCCTCTTGCTCAGTCCATCTGCCTCCACAGCTGAAACTCGTATCCGTGACACCTCACCCGAGTGCACTGACATTCATCTGCAAAATCATGGAAGGCTAGTCAAGCATTAGCTTGCTATAACTTCTGGCCACATGGTGAATCCACCATTGCAAATCAGAAATAGCCTTTACTGATAACTGCATAGGTCTATTATAATGACCCGAATGTATCCTTAATGCCTCAATTAGCTTGATACACCTGTTAATTAGCTCTACCCTTTTTCCCCTGGGCAGAGTCACTTAATTGAATCAATTGTGACCCAAATAGTCAGGTGTTAATTTGGATTCCTCTGGATGGATAATGCCCAATCTTTGAAAATTGGATTTAGCAACTATCACCTGTTACTTCAGCTGTTCTCTTGGATATCCCTGTAATCAAGATATCATCGAGATAAGCCATGAGCACCTGACCCTGGCCTCTCAGCTTGCCTATTATAGGTTTTAACAATTTTGTTGCCATAGTTGATCCATCCAGGTGAATTTCAAATATCCTTATCCTGCAAATAAACAGACATTGAGTAATGCGCATCTTTAAGCTCTATAGTCGCCATATAGCATCCTCTTGCCCAGTTGCTTGGCAGTGACAATTCCATCTTACAATGTCTATACTACATCCCCCATCCTTTTTTGGCCTGGGGAAATATTAGACACAAATTGATGGGTTGGTGAACCAACTTTACAATTACACCTTTATCACATAAGCTTGCAAGCGCAGTCTGAACATCCATCTGTTCTGTTAATAAAAACTGAATAGTTCTCCCAAGAACATGCTGAATGTGCAAATCACAATTTGGATTGAAATCCATTTGAAACCTTTGAATAACACTCTGTATAAACAGAGCTAAGGTAATTTGCTTCCATTCATCCCAGAAACAGATGTAATGTACCCCAGATTTAAGTTGTGTCACATTTGATATGTGCACCTGAGAACCAGGCCCACCTACCTCCTTGGTACCTGGTGGATGTTTGACCATGTTCCCGCTTCGTTTGTAGGGGTACTTTCTTTTTTGGAAACTTGCCGACTGCCGGTGGCTTGATCAAGCCCACCGTCTTTGCCTCGTCACCCATGTCCTTGACACTCTTGGCGAGGTCCTCTCCGAAGAGTAGGTTGGCCAGCTGTATGTTGCTAGGCTGGAAAAATACTGCAATCTTGGAATTAATGGTGGGCCGAATGGCACGTTCCCTGAGACAATTTATCTAAAAAATGGGTGCTACAAATAATAATAATAA
Source organism: Malacoraja senta (assembly GCA_038087875.1). NCBI lineage: Eukaryota > Metazoa > Chordata > Chondrichthyes > Rajiformes > Rajidae > Malacoraja > Malacoraja senta. Next base: position 248,740,664 of record CM075977.1, on the reverse strand, counting down.
TAATGGATGGGATTTATATAGCGCCTTTCTAATACTCAAGGCGCTTTACATCGTATTATTAATTCACTCCTCAGTCACACTCGGTGGTGGTGAGCTACTTCTGTAGCCACAGCTGCCCTGGGGCAGACTGACGGAAGCGTGGCTGCTAATCTGCGCCTACGGCCCCTCCGACCACCACCAATCACTCACACACATTCACACACATTCACACGCAGGCAAAGGTGGGTGAAGTGTCTTGCCCAAGGACACAATGACAGTTATGCACTCCAAGCGGGATTCGAACCGGCTACCTTCCGGTTGCCAGCCGAACACTTAGCCCATTGCGCCATCTGTACAAAGCAACCCTAGTACCTCTTGATGCGTCTCCGACACATGCCCTCCATCCACCGTTCTCGCGAACGCTGTGATTCCTGAGCCAAGTAATTTCAGGATTCTCTGCACCTTCATCTCCTGGGCACTGCACGCCCACGCCCGTCTGGTTCCATATCACCCGGTTCACTGCTGGCACATTCAGCAACTCACAGTTACCTATTGGTGATTCCAGACTCTGACTGGACAGCGAATCGTACTGCCACAGATGGGAACACTGAAAACGGCCATCTTCGCTTTCCCAGTGGCAATCCATACTCTGACGGGACAGCGAATTGTGCTGCCAGAGAATGGACCTCTGACAACGGCCGTTCTTCGCTACTTAACAAAATCTCCGTCAGAATCGGGTCAGAACTGAGCTGACCCTCTGCAAGCGCCTTTTAAATGAGGGTGCTATCCAGCAGCCTCTATATCGTGGAGGCCAGCTCTTCTCCAAGTGGCATTCCATACTCTGACGGGACAACGAATCGTTCTGCCAGAGAATGGACCTCTGACAACGGCCGTTCTTCGCTAAGTTCCAAGTCTCCGTCAGAGTCGGGGTCAGAAGTTAGCTGACCCTCTGCACTCACCTCATGCATGAGGGTGCTTTAAACAGCCCTTTACCAGGTGCTGCCGGCGTGGCCTTTCTGCAGCCTACCGCCCACACGACTCCTCCCCGGAGTGTGCGTTTCTGGAGCAACCTCTGGATGAGGTGCTCCATTTGGGAGAACCATTTTAAAACGTCTCCAGCCCCGTACAGGCTCGTTGTGGCCCGACTCAGTTGAGTCCGAGGGCCTCCCAGACTTCCCCGTGCCTTACGCCCGACAGGCGTTGGCTTTGGTGCTTTTTAGCACTCAGTCTGCAGTCGCCCCGCTCCCGGTCGGCGACTGTGCAGGGGTACGAGGCAGCCGCTGACAGACCGCATTCCCGCGGCTCTCCTATGCTTTACCTGCGGCTGCCCTCCCCCAGGTCGTCTTCATCATGGTGCTGCCTGTAATAAAAAACACAGAGCACCACAATAAAGGAACTTTTCACTCCAGCTAAGTTTCCCACTTAGCTGGAGCTTTAAAACTATAAAAGTACTTTAAAAGTACTTACTACAGGAGGAGCTCTGCCCTCCCCTGCTCGTCTTCACCATGGTGCTGCCTGTGACAAAACACAGAGCACAGCACCACAGTAAAGGACACTTTTTAACTCCAGCTAAGTTTCTCACTTAGCTGGAGCTTTAAAACTCTTTAAATTATTCTAAAAGTACTTACCACGGGAGGAGCTCTGTCCTCCCGCTGGTCCGTGCACCAATGCGACCGACGTAATGACGCGCATGGGTATTCTTCACGGAATCACTAAAGTGACTCCGAAGTAAAATCTCCCACATTGTCCAACTATTCAGAAATCCCAATAGTACCGCATCTGGCTCACAAAGTAATGTTTCTTTCACTCCCTTTATATTTACAATGAGGCCTGGTTTCCCATAAACGGACCAAGCCCCAATTCTCATGCCCCTTTTAAAATGCACGGGGATCTGTTTCCCTTGATAGGTTTAAAGATTTTCTACAAAATGTTAAGTACTGTATAATTTTGTTTTTAAATTGAGGCAGGTGTGTTGAGACATTACTAAATGTATTGATAAATTTGCCAGTACAACTCCACCAATGTCCAGAGTGTGGGTTCTTGGAGTTCTACTGTAATCTGTTCATAGTGATGTTTGACTGTCCAGGAATCTGGAAATGAGCCCTTCCCATCTTCAAGAATTTGCACACTTGAAAGGGCAGCTATTTAATGGTTAGTTTAGTTCAGTTTAGTTTAGGTCAGGTTGGGGTGAGTTTCCCCCGTCACAGGTACCTCTCGAAATAAATGTCAACATTGTACTTGCCTTCCTTATTACCGAATCAACTTGCAAATTAACCTTTTGGGATTCTTGCACCAGCACTCCCAAATCCTATTGCATCTCTGATTTTTTAATCCTCTCCCCCTTTAGAAATCCCGTGCTACCTGCTCCATGGTCGGATAGTTGGCGACTAAACCGTCTCCCCCACCTGGTTTGCCAGGTGAGGAGGGGGCTGTGGACCCCCAGCAGGGCTAAAAACAAGACCTGTCAAAGGGCAGATGAGCTTCTAGCGAGCCATCAGCCATCCACACTTCAGCAGAAGTTGTGATCACTGTCATACATAGCATTGTAAGGAATGATGGTAAAGCACATACACCAAATTTCTATACTTCCAGCGGCGGAAGTCCGCAGGAACTGGAGGACAGAGATGTGTGGTGCGTCCGTCACCGTTCCCGTTGAGACCAGCACCACTGCGTCGCTAATGTTTTCAATGATAATGAATGAATGAATGAATTAGTTTAGTTTAGTTTAGTTTAGTTTAGAGATACAGCACAGCAGCAGGCCCTTCAGCCACCGAGTCCGCGCCGACCAATGATCACCCCGTACACTAACACTATCCTACACACTAGGGACAATTTACAATTCACAGAAGTCAAGTCAATCTACAAACCTGTGCGTCTTTGGAGTGTGAGAGGAAACCGGAGCTCCCGGGGAAATCCCACACGGTCAACAGGGAGAACGTGCAAATTCCGTACAGACAGCACCCGTAGTCAGGATCGAACCCAGGTCTCCGGCACTGTAAGGCAGCAACTCCACCGCTGCTCCACCGGGCCACCCCATAATGTCCAAATGATGGTACCTCCAGCAGTGAAGCACTCTCTCAGTGTTAGCCTGGACTGTTATCCTCAAGTCTCTGGTGTTCAAAATCATGAAATTTAATGTCAATAATAAAGGAAAGGGAAGGCAACAAGGGGAAAAAAGTTGTTTTAATCGAGGATCTCCTGCCTGTAAAGGTGGCAGAAGCAGATTCAATAATAAGCTTTAAAGAAAATTGGATAAAGTATTGAAGTGGAAAAAGTTCCAAGGCTATGTTGAAAGAGCGATGGCGTGTGACTAATTGAATCGTTCTTTCAAAGACTGGCATAATCCACATTGTCACTGGCATAATCCACATAATCCACTCTGCCATTCATTTCATGATTCTGACATCTATGCACAGCAATCTTTGTAGATGATTACAAACTAATTATCTCAGAGAGCATAGGACTAGGAAACGTCTGCTTTTTCATCTAATTCCGCCTTCGGCCCTAATAAATACATCATAAAACTATTTATCTCATACTTAAATGTAATACTTGATCCAGCATCAACACTCAGTGGAAGAAGAAAGTAATACTTTTCTGCCATCTTTTGCAGTTAGATATTTCCCTAACTTCACCTCTGGAGGAAAAGACACAAAGTGCTGGAGTAATTCAGCGGGTCAGGCAGCATCTCTGGAGAATATGGTTAGGTGGCGATTCGAGTCAGGACCCTTCTTCAGACTGATCGTGTGAGAGGGGGGGGCGAGAGAGGGGGGGAAGCTGGAGGAGAGGAGATCAGTACAAAGTCTGGCAAGTAATAGGTGAATATAGGTGAAGAAAGTTTTTGATAGCACACACTATCGACTGACACGTACTGCAAACCCACCGACTCCCACATTTATCTGAACTACACCTCCCCCACTCTAACTCTTGCAAAATCACTTACCCCTACTCTCAATTTTCGCATGAGAATTCCAATTGTCCTGCGTTCTTCACTTCTGGAAGGTTTAGATTTAATTTTGTTGTCTATTTCCCCATGTCCAGGAGTCTACAACCAACATTATATTTTCCCTCAATCTATCCTTTCAGATTTCCATATTATATCTAAAAATTCATCAACTCGCTCATTAATCTCCTAACTTCCAGTGAGTGCTACCCTAATTCAGGGCATCTCTTCTCATAATTTAACCCTTTCAGTCTGGGTATCATTCCAGTAAATATGCGCATGTAGTGCCAAATATTCATACTACGCCATGCGGTCCAGAATTGAACACAACAGAGCTGCCAGCTCTCACGCATTGAGCGTGAGACTCACGCATTTCACCCACTTCTCACGCACCCACCCTGATCACAGAATTTCTCACGCTCTGTCATGAGAAATTCTGTGATCAACGAGAATTTGAAAACTAATATCAATTGCATGGGCCGCGAGTGTTGGAGAACCAGGGCGGAGGGAGGGATGGAAGCAGAAGCAATGTAATTTGGCCTAACCTTATTCATAGCTAATCCAATTAAAAGCATAAATATTGCATTCAAGTGTAAGTTAAAAGACTCGCTACAGTATGCACCAGAGTGCACCATTTCAAACTGAAAAATGCAAAAGCTCCCTACCAATGGGAGGGGGGTCAACCCCTCTCCCACACCACCCCCCACCCCCCCTCTCGGTCGCCACACTCCCTCGGGCTTGGTCTCTCACAATTTCTCACTCCCAACTCTCACCCAACGTTGGCAGCCCTGATACAATATGCCATTTGTGTCTCTGAAGTGTTCTCCTTGCCACAGCATGACTTTAACCCTCTTATATTCCAGCCTCCATGGTGCACAGGTCAATAAACCATTCACATTTTAGATTATTTTATCTATCTGCCCTTGAAATGCTCTTAATTGATTTGATACAATTAATACCTTTAGTGATTCTAGTTCTCCACCATTTAGAAAGTATTCGGTTTGATTTGTTCATGATCCAAAATGAATGGCTTCATGCTTTTCTGCATTTAAGTCACCAGATAGATCTGGCACTCCAATAATTAACCAGAATCAGTTTCAGTTTCAGTTTCAGTTTCCGTTTAGTTTATTGTGACAGTGCCCTCAATAATGTTTGGGACATCGGTCATTTCACGGGCTCAGGCCATTTACAAACTTGGGTTTCCTCGGTCTTTCCCCGGTTGTTAATGTTTTGCTGGTTGCAATCAAAAGGGGACGCGGAGTTTCCAAAAGCGAACTCTTCCCCGAGCACGTACAGTCCCCTCCATATTGTTTGGGATAAAGACCCATCATTTAGTTATTTGCCTCTGTATTCCACAATTTGAGATTTGTCATAGAAAAAAATCATATGTGGTTAAAGTGCACATTGTCAGATCTTAATAAAGGCCATTTTTATACATTTTGGTTTCACCATATCGAAATTACAGCAGTGCTTATACAAAGTCCACCCATTTCAGGGCACCATAATGTTTGGGACACAGCAATGTCATGTAAATGAAAGTAGACATGTTTAGTATTTTGTTGCCTATCCTTTGCATGCAATGACTGCTTGAAGTTTGCGATTCATCGACATTACCAGTTGCTGGGTGTCTTCTCTGGTGATGCTCTGCCAGGCCTGTATTGCAGCCATCTTTAGCTTATGCTTGTTTTGGGGGCTAGTCCCCTTTTCTCTTCAGCATATAAAAGGCATGCTTAGTTGGGTTCAGATCGAGTGATTGACTTGGCCACTCATGAATTGACCATTTTCTAGCTTTGAAAAACTCCTTTGTTGCTTTATCAGTATGTTTGGGATCATATTCTGCATCCCAGGGTCCTCAGGGAGGTGGCTCTAGAAATAGTGGACGCACTGGTGATAATTTTCCAATGTTCAATAGATTCAGGATCAGTTCCTGTGGATTGGAGGATAGCTAATGTTATCACACTTTGGAGCGAGAGAGAGAAAACAGGGTATTACCGACCAGTTAGCCTGACTTCGGTGGTGGGAAAGATGCTGGAGTCAATCATTAAAGAGGTAATAATGGGGCATTTGGATAGCAGTAAAAGGATTAGTCCAAGTCAGCATGGATTTATGAGAGGAAAATCATGCTTGACTAATCTTCTGGAATTTTTTGAGGATGTGACAAGCAAAATGGAAGAAGGGGTGCCAGTGGATGTCGTGTATCTAGACTTTCAGAAAGCCTTTGATAAGGTCCCGCATGGGAGACTGGTGACTAAAATTAGAGCACATGGTATTGGGGGTAGGGTGTTGACATGGATAGAAAATTGGTTGGCAGACAGGAAGCAAAGAGTAGGAGTGAACGGGTCCTTTTCAGAATGGCAGGCAGTGGCGAGTGGTATGCCGCAAGGCTCGGTGTTGGGGCCACAACTGTTTACCATATATATTAATGATTTGGAAGAGGGAATTAGGAGCAACACTAGCAAGTTTGCAGATGACACAAAGCTGGGTGGCAGTGTGAACTGTGAAGAGGATGTTAGGAGGTTGCAGGGTGACCTGGACAGGTTGAGTGTGTGGGCAGATGCGTGGCAGATGCAGTATAATATAGATAAATGTGAGGTTATCCACTTTGGTGGCAAAAACAAGGGGGCAGATTATTATCTCAATGGGATTAGGTTAGGTAAGGGAGAGGTACAGCGAGACCTGGGTGTCCTTGTACACCGGTCACTGAAAGATGGCGTGCAGGTACAGAAGGCAGTGAAGAAAGCTAATGGAATGTTGGCCTTCATAACAAGAGGATTTCAGTATAGGAGTAGAGAGGTTCTTCTGCAGTTGTATAGGGCTCTGGTAAGACTACATCTGGAGTATTGTGTACAGTTTTGCTCTCCTAATTTGAGGAAGGACATCCTTGTGATTGAGGCAGTGCAGCGTAGGTTCACGAGATTGATTCCTGGGATGGCGGGACTGTCATATGAGGAAAGATTGAAAAGACTAGGCATGTATTCACTGGAGTTTAGAAGGATGAGGGGGGATCTTATAGAAACATATAAAATTATAAAAGGACAGGACAAGCTAGATGCAGGAAAATTTTTCCCAATGTTGGGCGAGTCCAGAACCAGGGGCCACTGTCTTAGAATAAAGGGGAGGCCATTTAAGACTGAGGTGAGAAAAAAACTTTTTCACCCAGAGAGTTGTGAATTTGTGGAATTCCCTGCCACAGAGGGCAGCGGAGGCCAAATCACTGGATGGATTTAAGAGAGAGTTAGATAGAGCTCTAGGGGCTGGTGGAATCAAGGGATATGGGGAGAAGGCAGGCACAGGTTATTGATTGGGGACGATCAGCCATGATCGCAATGAATGGCTCCAAGGGCCGAATAGCCTCCTCCTGGACCTATTTTCTATGTTTCTATGTTTCTATTGTCTTGCTGTAGAATGAACCGCCGGCCAATGAGTTTTGAGGCTTTTGTTTGAACTTGAGCAGATAGGATGTGTCCATACACTTCATATGGTGCTATCATCAGCAGTTGTATCATCAATGAAGATAAGTGAACTAGTACCTTCAGAAGCCATATATTCCCAGGCCATAACACCCCCCACCACTGTGTTTCACAGATGAGGTGGAATGCTTTGGATCTTGGGCAGTTCCTTCTCTCCTCCATACTTTGCTCTTGCTATCGCTCTGATATAAGTTAATCTTCGTCTCATCTGTCCACAAGACCTTTTTCCAGAACTGTGCTCTTTATTGGCAAACTGTAACCTGGCCATCCTATTTTTGAGGCTAACCAGTGGTTTGCATCTTGCAGTGTAGCCTCTGTATTTCTGTTCATGAAGTCTTCTGCAGACAGTGGTCATTGACAAATCCACACCTGACTCCTGAAGAGTGTTTCTGATCTGTCAGACAGGTGTTTGGGGATTTTTCTTTAATATAGAGAGAATTCTTCTGTCATCAGCTGTGGAGGTCCTCCTTGGCCTGCCAGTCCCTTTACGATTAGTAAGCTCACCTGTGCTCTCTTACTTCTTAGTGATGTTCCAAACAGTTGATTTTGGTAAACCTAAGGTTTGGCTGATGTCTCTAACAGTTGTATTCTTGTTTCTCAGTCTCATAATGGCTTCTTTGACTTTCATTGGCACAACTTTGGTCATCATGTTGATAAACAGCAATAAAAGTTTCCAAATGTGATGGAAAGACTGGTGGAAAGACTAGGTGCTGAGAGCTCTGTTATACCTGCATTAAGGAGGCATTTAAACACACCTGAGCAACTATAAACACCTGTGAATCCATGTGTGCCAAACATTATGGTGCCCTGAAATGGGGGGACTATGTATAAACACAGCTGTAATTTCTACATGGTGAAACTAAAATGAAAAAAAATATTTAAGAAGGAACTGCAGATGTTGGAAAATCGAAGGTAGACAAAAATGCTGGAGAAACTCAGCGGGTGAGGCAGCATCTACGGAGCAAAGGAAATAATAAAAGTTTCGGGCCGAAACCCTTCTTCAGACTGATGTGAGGTTGGGGGGGCAGGAAGAAGAAAGGAAGAGGTGGAGCCAGTGGGCTGAGGGGGAGCTGAGAAGGGGAGGAGAAAGTAGGGACTACCTGAAATTAGAGAAGTCAATGTTCATACTGCTGGGGTGCAAACTGCCCAAGCGAAATATGATGTGTTGCTCCTCCAATTTATGGTGATCCTCACTCTGGCCATGGAGGAGGCCCAGGACAGAAAGGTCAGATTCGGAATGGAAGGGGGAGTTGAAGTGCTGAGCCACCGGGAGATCAGGTTGGTTATTGCGAACCAAGCGGAGGTGTTCGGCGAAGCGATCGCCAAGCCTACGCTTGGTCTCACCGATGTAGAGCAGCTGACATCTAGAGCAGCGGATGCAATAGATGAGGTTGGAGGAGGTGCAGGTGAACCTCTGCAACTCTTGGAAAGACTGCTTGGGTCCTTGAATGGAGTCAAGGGGGGAGGTAAAGTGACAAGTGTAGCATTTCCTGCGGTTGCAAGGGAAAATGCCCGGAGAGGGGGTGGTTCGGGTGGAAAGGGACGAATTCACCAGGGAGTTAAGAAGGGAGGGGTCTCTGCGGAAAGCAGGAAGGGGAGGAGATTGGAAGATGTGGCAAGTGGTGCGATCACGTTGGAGGTGGCGAAAATGTCGGAGGATTATTTGATGTATGTGACGGCTGGTAAGGTGAGGACAGGGGGGACTCTGACCTTGTTATGAGTGGGGGGGATGGGGAGTGAGAGCAGAGTCACGGGCTATAGAAAAGACCCTGGTGAGAGCCTCATCTATAGTAGAAGAGGGGAATCCCCGTTCCCTGAAGAATGAGGACATCTCCGATGCCCTGGTGTGGAACACCTCATCCTGGGTTCAGATGCGACGTAGACGGAGGAATTGGGAGTAGGGAATGGAGTCCTTACAGGAAGCAGGGTGGGAAGAAGTGTAGTCCAGATAGCCATGGGAGTCAGTGGGTTTATAGTGGATGTTGGTCAGTAGTCTATCACCTGCGATGGAGATAGTGAGGTCAAGAAATGGTTGGGAAATGTCGGAAATGGTCCAGGTGTATTTGAGTGCCGGATGGAAGTTAAAATAATATTTTATAGATAATAATATAAAAATAATGGTAAAAATACCCTTTAATAAAATCTGACAATGTGCACTTTAAACCGCATGTTATGTTTTCTATTACAAACCTCAAATTGTGGAGTACAGTGGCAAATAAATAAATGATGGGTCTTTGTACCAAACATTATGGAGGGCACTGTACGTGTACAGAGGTACAGTGAAAAGCTTTTTGTTACTGCTAATCAGTCAGCAGAAAGACAATACATGATTACAAGCAATCCATTTACAGTGTATAGATACATGATAAGGGATTAACGTTTGGTGCAAGGAAAAGCCAGCAAAGTTTGGTCAAGAGGTAGATAGTAGTTCAACACTACTCTCTGGTTTTGGTAGGATAATTCAGTTGCCTGATAACAGCTGGGATGAAACTGTCCCTGAATCTGGTGGTATGCGTTTTCACGCTTCTACACCTCTAAATCTTCACAGGATTTATACGTACGCACATCCTAGAGGCCTAAACAAAGCCTCATCTCATCTCATTGTCAGTCAAACATAAACCACTTCCCAAAATACTTTGGAAAACAGCCTTTTTTCAAATGCCCAACCGACCTACGTTTATTCAAATTGCCCTTAAGCCATTTATTTGGGTCAAATTACCTATGTTCATTTCAGTTATTGATGACGAATTTGGTCTTAGCTGGTAATGCAAACTGGAAGTATATTAACATCAAATCTTCTCTATAATTGATTTCAATTAGAAATATTCTGGCAGGCAGTGGAGTGGGCTTAATTGTCAAAAATGACTAGTCTGGTATCTTAATGACTTCCCCTGTGGAATATGTAACTTTGACATTGAACCAGCACACTGTATTCCTCAGTGCACACGGCTCAATGCTGGAAGGTAGCGATATGGTTGAGAAGGATTTCCAATCCATCCATGAAAATACCTGGGACTATCCCAAATGGAGATGAACTATTTCCTCTTGCATTTCTCATTCTCAGACACAGAAATGATATAATCCATCGAACGGTACAATTGGCAATGAGATAATAGAACAAACTAATTCAAGCAGAGACCTCTTCTTGACTAAATAGTGGAGCATATTCTTGACACAGCCGACACCTGCTTTGAATGATACAAGCACAAGACACAAGACATTTTGGCAACAGCCCTGATCCGGGCAGTTGTTCCTATTAAATTACTCTTCACTGTCCAAGTGAAAGTCGACTAGCATATCTGTACGATGGTTGCCAGACTATTCCACCGCTCTTCTCTACGTATCTGACACCCGTTTGTTTCCTTTTCATTTCCAGCGCTGCTACCCGTCGCTGCTGCTATCCGACCTCCGGAGATTCGGAGGCTACAACCGCGGGTCTGGCGGGCGGCAACACCGGAAGCCCGCGGGTCCCCTGGTGGGAGACCGCTTTTCGGGGCTTCCGCAGCGGCGACTTCTCCCGCCCGAGTTGCGGGGTTGAAGAGCACCTGGAGCGGGGCTTTACATCACCGCCCCGCGCGGCTTGGAATGGCAGCCGGACTTTGCGAGCGCACGCCGGGGCTCTAACACCAAGACCCGGTGCGCGACCTTGCATCACCCGGCGTGGCTTTAATGGCCGCGGGATATTCACCATCGCCCCCCGGGGGCTTTGACTTTGACTCTGACATTGGGGGGAGGGGAGTGCAGTGGAGAGATAAGTTTTTCTTGCCTTCCATCACAGCGTTGTGATGGATGTATGTGTAAATTGTGATGTGTCTCGGGTCTTCTTCGTTTTGTAATGTATGGCTGCAGAAACGATATTTCGTTTGGACCTCAAGGGGTCCAAATGACAAATTTGTCCAAAAGACAAATAAACAAATTGTATTGTCACTTATTCCACCCATCTGCCATTCAACCTCCCTCACCTGTATCCACCCATCACTTGTCAGGCTTTGCCCAGCCCCTACCTCTCTTTTACACCTCCCCCCCTCCCCCACTACAATTGGAAGAAGGCACCCGACCCAAAACGTTGACTCCCCATAGATGCTGCCTGACCTGCAGAGTTCCTCCAGCACTTTGTGGTTTGCCAAAATTTCCAGCATCTGCAGTTCCTTGTCTCTCCAGCCTATCCAATCCTGCTGGACTGCCTCAGGAGTTATTTTACAACAGAGGAAGTGAGAACAGGTAAGCAGGGAAAATCTCCAGGCTAGAGGGGATAGGGTGAGTTTTTGCAAACCAATAGTGCATAAGATTTAGTTTAATTTATTTAGTTTAGTTTATTGTCATGTGTAGCGAAGTTCAGTGAAAAGCTTTTTTGTTGCATGCTATCCAGTCAATGGAAAAACTATATATAACTAGACTAAGTGGGACCAGTTGGGTCCCAGCATCACACGGGAGGGGCTGGTCCCCCAACGCAATATTCCACATCTCCACCAATTCCTATATTGGTGGCCAGTGGGGGGGGGGGCTTTCTGGAGCACTAGTATGGACATTGTGTGCCGAATGGATTCTTGGGCTGGCGGCTCAGCCACTCAAGCCTGTTGTGCTGGCAGCTCACTCACTCACGGCAGTTGACTCACAGCTAATCCTTGAAATTCCATTTCAAGCAGGGTGCAAGGCCACCAAATTCAAGTGCAGTTTCTTACCACTTATAGGAGGGTGCAAGGCCACTGAAGACAGCGAGTCGTGACCTCTCCCTCCTCCATCTTGCAGAGCCTGAGCCATGCCCACACTTCTGGGTTTTATAGCCCCTCCCCCCCTCCCACCAGAAGGGGCATGGCCTTCATGGCGTGAATGACAGTTGAAAGAATCTCAACATTTTGTAAACACTAATAACTCTTTTATTTTTCATCGATGGGAAAAATCCTCTTGTCCTGCGCACCTAATGAGCGGAGAGGGACTAAGTAAGATGGCCCAAAATCACAGCCGTACGTGGTAGCGTTTTTTCTAAAATCAATATAAAGCGCAAACAGGAAGTGGTTTGACTTAGACTTTTAATTATATTGAAGGCAAGGCAACTTTAATTAAGCAAGGCAACTTTAAGTCGGCAAGGCAACTTTAATTAGGCATCACAACTTTAGCATTTCCAAACCAAAGGCAACACAGCTTTAGCATTTCCAAACCAAAGGCAACACAGCTTTAGCATTTCCAAAACAAAGGCAACACAGCTTTAGCATTTCCAAACCAAAGGCAACACAGCTTTAGCATTTCCAAACTGTATTTTCAAACCACATTAAGGGCACTGACAGGTCAGTAAAACCACTCACAGTTTAGTAGACATGTTCAGTGTTATTCACAGCTCAGACTGAGAGACGTGACCCTCTCACTTCCCTATCTTGCAGAGACTGACTGAGGCACTCAACACTTCCTGGTTTTATAGTCCCTCCGGAAGGGGCGTGGCTTTCAGGAGAGAGAATCTCAACATTTTTAAAACACTAATAACTCTTTTATTTTTCATCGATGGGGAAAATCCTCTTGTCCTGCGCAGCAGAGAGGGATTCTGAGTAAGATGGCCAAAAATCACAGCCGTAAGTGGCAGCGTTTTTTCTAAAATCAATATACAGAACAACAGGAAGTGGTCAAGATCAGACTTTTAGTAATATAGATGACAATCAGGCCTTCCACCGTGTACAGAAAGAGGATAAAGGGAATAACGCTTAGTGCAAAATAAAGTCGAAAAATGTCCGATTAAATATAATCCGAGGGTCTCCAATAAAGTAGATGGTAGGTCAGGATGCTCTCTAGTTGGTGATATGATAAGAAACTGTCCCAGAATCAGGAGGTCTGCGTTTTCACACTTCTGAATCTCTTGCCTGATGGGAGAGGGGAGAAGAGGGAGTGACTGGGCTGAGACTTGTCCTCGATTATGCTGGTGGCCTTGCAGAGGCAACATGAAGTGTAGATGGAGTCAATGGAAGGAAGGTTGGTTTGCGTGATGGTCTTGGCTGTGTCCACAATTCTCTGCAATTTCTTGTGGTGTTGCAAGGAGCTTTTCTGAAACCAAGCTGTGATGCATCCTGAGCTCAGGACAGGAAGAGATAGCAGGAACGAATCCAAGCCACTAGAATGTAGACCATAGAGCATAAAACAGTACAGCGCAGCGGCTGACCGTTCAGCCCACAATGTCTGTGCCAAACATGATGCCGAGATGAACTAATCTCATCTGCCTGCACATGATCCATATCTCTCCATTCCCCACATATCCGTGGCAATCTAAAAGCCTCTCAAATGCCACTGTCATATCTGCCTTCACCACCACCTTTGGCAGTGCATTCCAGGCACCCACCACTCTATTATACCGGGTGACGCCGTACGATGGCAGCCTCGTCAAAAGTCTGTCTCGTCCTTTTCTTCTTTTGTTGTTTTTAGTCTGTTGTTAAATGTATGTTTTGGTGTATCTTTAGTTTTGTATTATGTGGGGGGTGGGGGAAACTTTTTTAAATCTCTTTCCTAGAAGAAGATGTGACTTTTTCTGTATCGTATCTCCGTCCGCGCTGTGGCCTAACATCGTGGACCTGGCGGTCCCTTTGCTGGGGATCGACTTCGGGAGCTCCAACTGCGGGAGCCTACCGAATTAACATCGTGGAGCTTGCGATTCCTTGTCAGAGATCGACGGGAGCTCCAACCGCGGGAGCTTCGATCGCCCCGATGCGGGAGCTTCGATCGCCGGCTACGGGAGCTTTGATCACCCCAACTGTGGATGCTTGACTGCCCCGATCATGGAAGAAAAGGAGTGAAGAAGATAATATGTTAATGCCTTCCATCACTGTGTGCTGTGGTGGATGTTTATGTTAATTTTTATGTAGTTGTGTGTTTTCGTGATTTTTTGGCATGACTATATGGCAAAGTAAGTAAGTTAGCAAGTAAGTTTATTGGCCAAGTATTCACATACAAGGAATTTTCCTTGGTGCTCCGCCCACAAGTAACAACATGACATACAATGACATACACCTCTGCTCGGTCCGCATGAACCAACCTGATCTCTCGGTGGCTCAGCACGTCAACTCCCTCTCCCATTCCGAATCCGACCTCTCTGTCCTGGGCCTCCTCCATGGCCAGAGTGAGCACCACCGGAAATTGGAGGAGCAGCACCTCATATTTCGCTTGGGCACTCTGCACCCTAGCGGCATAAACATTGAATTCACCAATTTCCGGTAGCTCTTGCTGTCTCCTCCCCTTCTCAGCTCTCCCTCAGCCCTCGGGCTCCTCCTCTTCCTTACTTCTCCCCGCCCCCCCCCCCCACCCTACATCAGTCTGAAGAAGGGTTTCGGCTCGAAACGTTGCCTATTTCCTTCGCTCCATAGATGCTGCTGCACCCGCTGAGTTTCTCCATCACTTTTGTCTACCTTCTGACATGCAGTGACAGTTACGAATGACTCAAACACTAAACATTAATAATAATAAAACATTAATGATAAAACACCATTGATCAAGCATGTGAACCAACAAATTACCAGATCAAAGGGAGTGTACAGATTTTTGGCTGTTGAGTAGAGCAACTACTCGTGGATAAAAACTGTTTTTATGTCTGGCTGTGGCAGCTTTGACAGTCCGGAGTCGCCTTCCAGAGGGAAGTGATTCAAAGAGTTTGTGGCCAGGGTGAGAGGGGTCAGAGATGATCTTGCCCGCTCGCTTCCTGGCCCTTGCAGTGTACAGTTCATCAATGGAGGGAAGGTTGCAGCCAATAACCTTCTCTGCTGATCGGACGATTCGCTGCAGCCTCCAGGTGTCGTGCTTGGTGGCTGAGCCAAACCAGACCATGATGGAGAAGGTGAGAACAGACTCTACGATGGCCGTGTAGAATTGGACCATCATTGCCTGTGGCAGATTGTGCTTCCTCAGCTGCCGCAGGAAGTACATCCTCTGTTGTGCCTTTTTGACTGTGGAGTCGATGGTAGCTCCCCACTTAAGGACCTTGGAGATGATGGTTCCCAGGAACTTAAAAGACTCCACAGATGTGACTGTGGTGTTGTTGATGGTGAGTGGGGTGAGGGGAAGGGGAGCTCTCCTAAAGTCTACAATCAATTCCACTGTCTTAAGAGCATTGAGCTCCAGGTTGTTGCGATGGCACCAGGACGCCAGCTGTGACACTTCCTGTCTGTAGGCAGATTCCTTCCCATCCTGGATCAGTCCAATCAGGGTTGTGTCATCTGCAATCTTGAGAAGCTTGACAGAGGTGTCTGTGGAGGTGCAGTCGTTGGTGTAGAGAGAGTAGAGGAGAGGAGAGAGTACGCAGCCTTGCGGTGCTCCTATGCTGAGTGTTTGCGGGTCCGAGATGTGCTTTCCCAGCCTCAAAAATCAAACTCTTTGTATGTTTTTACATACATGGCTAATACATTAATCACAATTACAATTACAATCTACAGTGCATGTATAAAAAAACTTGCCCCACACGTCCTTTAAACTTTGCCCCTCTACCTTAAAGCTATGCCCTCCAGTCTTTGACATTTTCACCCAGGAGTCAACTTTTGTTCTTTGATAATGGGTGGTACAGTGACGCAGCTGGGAGACCAGCTACCTCACAGCGCCAGAGACTCGGGTTCAATCCCGCCCTTGATCACAAGGGGAATAGATAGGGTAAAGGCATGGAGCCTTTTATCCAAAATAAGGGAATCAAGAACCATAGGACCTTGGTTTATGGTGAGAAGGGAAAGATTTAATAGGAATCTGATGGGTATTATTTTCGCACAATGGTGGGTATATGGAACCAACTGTCAGAAGACATGGTTGAGATAGATACTATAACTACATTTAATGGCATTTGGACAGGTAGGAAAGGTTTAGAGGGATGTGGGCCAAAAGTAGGCATGTGGGACTAGTGTAGATAGGACATCATGGTCACCGTGAACAGTTTGGGCCAAGGAACCTGCTTCCATGCTGTGTAACTCTCGGCCGTGCGAAATTCCACTCTTAATATAGAAAGCCTATGGCACACCTAATGTATTGTGGTTAACCTGCTTAAGAAACCGCGCACCCCGGCAAAGTGGGCACTCCGCTGACGGGGTGGGGGGGTGAGGTGGGAGTGGGTTTAATTTTTTTGCCAGGAGAGTGAGCGGCGAAGTCAGTGGACGCCGGGCAGCGGCTGAGGAGGAGTTCAGGTGCGGTTCTCCAACTGTTGGTTCCTTGGGAAAGGCGGTGACTCACAGGCTGGGAATTTACTGGGTGGGATTGTTGGATGCGAACCTCGCCAATGTGCATGAGCGCAGGCTGGTGGGGGAAGCCTATGAATACTGAATGATGTTGGGGACCGAGTTAGCAGCGGCTGAGATCCAGAGCGGGTCACTCTCCCGTCGAGGCGTGAACATGCAGTTGGCTCTCTTGGTGTTGGCGCTTGGCGGGCTGATTTGGGGCAGCGGGGCACAGACTGGTTGCTCAGACTGCCAGCTCGCCTCTTGCCCGGCCGTGCTGTGCAGAGTGCCCGAACTGCTGGCCGAAGACGAGTGCGGCTGCTGTAAGCGCTGCTTGGGAGTACAGGGAGAGAGGTGCGGTGGCCAGGGCTTGAAGCACGGCCGCTGCGCCCCGGGCTATGTGTGCCTGACCTCGGCTGACGGCCCGAGGGAGGAGGGGGGAAAGGAGAAGGACGAGAAGGAGGAGAGCGAGGATGAAGAGGGAACCGGCGCCTGCGTTTGCAAGCACGACTACCCGGTGTGCGGCTCGGACGCCAACACCTACCCCACCATCTGCGCCCTGCACTTGGCCAGCTGGATGTCAGTCCATCAACAGGAGGGCAAGATCCACAAAACACACGACGGCGAGTGCAAATACGGTAAGGGACTTGGAGGGGAAGGGGTGCAGTGCAAATGGGAGAGAGAGAGAGAGATGTAAGGGGGGAGGGGGGTTCAAGGAGATGGCAAGGGACCGGAGGAACCAAAACAAAAAGAAGGGAGAAGGATGGGGAGGAGGGGAGAGAAGGGAGGCGGAGAGGGGAGACTTGGAGATGGGACGCGGAGATGCAAGGGGAAGAAATGGGGGGGGAGGGGGGGGTGGGGGACGACAAGGAAAGAGGAGGGAGAGGCTGGAAGAGGCAGGTGCCAAGTGGAGGAAACAGAACAAGGGAAATGCAAAGAGACGGACGGGTGCCATTGCGTGGAATAGTTGAACACTTGACGCTGCCCTGACCACTTCTCCCTCTCAACCCTCTTTCCCCATTGCCTGCCTCAACCTCTCCCCCCCCCCCCCCCCACCCCCGTTCTCCGTGTTTATACATCCATTTCTCTTCTGTCCCACACTTTTCCCCATCTCTCTCCCTCCCCACACCCCTTCTCTCTCTCTCCCTCTCTCTCTCTTTCCATTTGCGGTGCCTCCCGTTATGCAACCGAGGGAGAAAGGGACGGAGAAAGTGAGTGTGGAAACAAAGGGGAGAGGGGGTGGGGGGGTGGAACAGATGTAGAGAAGGCAAGCTGAAGGATGCAGTGAGAGGCGAACACCCGGAGATAGAGAGACGGGACAAACGCTCGAGTGAGACTTTCTCAGCCCCGCTCACTGTCTGTCCGTGTCCGTACGCAATGTATCTCCTCCTCCGCCCGCCTTTGCCCCTTTTTCACGCGGTTCTCTCCGCTTTGTCAGGAGTGCTGTATGGCACTGGTAAATAAAGAGCAGCGGGTTTCAAACAGCCGGCTACCGGGGTCCGGCGACACGGAGTGAGTCCCGGCCACTTCCCACTGTCCCAGCTGTCAGCTACAAGCTCCCTCGGGGCTGCCGCTTCACGCTTTTAATCCAGAGCACTGGGCTCTGGCAGATATCCCGTCTTTGCCCAGGCCGAGTGTGTTGTTGTTGTGTGTGTCAGTCCCGAGGAAGCGCTGCTGAACGCCGCGGGTCACTCCTGCTGTGTCTGGTCTCAGTGGGAGAGGCCGCTTGTAGAGTCGCGGGAAAACACCTGCCGCCCGGGCTAATGCTACACTTGAGGCTCCATGCCAGCCTCTGTCCGTGGCGACTGGGTACCCCAGCAATCAGGAAGACCACGAATCAGACACTCGGGATATAAACTTTAGTAAAATAGCAGGGATGCACATGGGCGAAAGGCTAATTATCATAGAGACCTCTCCGGTTACTCTCTATCGAGCGACCCACACAAGTCCTGCACGCGTGTATCTATCTGCCAGCTGCAAGAAGCGACAAAGAGAGATTGTACAAACACAGCAAACGGGATTTCGCTCATTTAATTTGGCTAGAATTCCCGAATAAGTGGGAGAATTGGTTATATTCGGGCCCGGACCGTCGACGTGGAATTTTAACCCAAGACTCATTTCATTGCATAATGAATTGATTCGGTGTGAATGGATAGGGATCCCGTTAATTCTAACTGTAAATTGAAATGTTCGAGGACTAGAAAGTCCAGGCTAACTCAGTCGGTATAACTTTTGATAGAGGTTTGAGGTATTTGAATTCCTTATGTATTCTGTGAACGAGTGCTAAGGAGCTCTGTATGTTTATGGGGTTTTAGACAATTTATATTTATGTAGAGCGAGGCGCATAAAGGCACTTCACCGAAACCGTCCAACAAAAAATGCCGTCCACACAGATATTAGGCAGATAAGCAAGGAACGATCCTACGGTATCTTACAGATACAATAAAAAAAGGTGACATCTACGGATGTTTATCAGGATCGTTACCGGCTTGGTACAGTTGAAGCGAAGTGAGGAAAATAAACTAATCGTAGAAAGACACAAAGTGCTGGAGTAACTCAGCGGATCAGGCGGCATCTTTGGCGAATATTATGATGCCGCTTTATAGGACTTCGGTTAGACCACATTTGGAATATTGCGTGCAGTTCTGGTCGCCCCGTTACAGGAAGGACGTGGAGCCTTTGGAAAGGGTGCAGAGGAGGTTTACCAGAATATTGTCCGAATTAGTGGGTATTAGCTACAGGGTGAGGTTGCACAGACTTGGATTGTTTTCTCTGGAAAAGCAGAGGTTGAGGGGAGACCTGAGAAGCGTATACATTTATGAGAGGTATAGGTAGGACAGACAGTCAGAAGCTTTTTCCCAGGATGGAAAAAAAATCTAATACTAGAGGGCATAGCTTTAAGGTGAGAGGACCAAAGTTTAAAGGAGATGTGCGGGGCAGCTTTTTTCCATAGAGGATGATGAGTGCCTGGAACGCGTTGATCATTGAGGCAGATACAATAGTGGCATTTAAGCTTTTGGATAGGCATATGGATATGCAGGGAATGGAGGGATGGAGGGATGTGGATTATGTGCAGGTAGAGAAGAGATGGTCTTGGCATCATGTTGGGCACAGACATTGTGGGCCAAAGGGTCTGTTCTTGTGCTGTATGTTCTATGGATAAGTGACGTTTTGGGTCAAGACCCTTCTTCAGATCCGAAACCTAATGCATCCATGTTCTCCAGAGATGCTGCCTGACCCTCTGAGTTACTCCAGCATTTTGTGTCCTTTTTTGAAAAGAAACATCTGCAACGACTCTTTTGTTTCTTTTCTTTTTTGAAAAGAAACAAAAGAGTCAATGCAACGAAATTTCGTTCAATGTGCACTGTGTCTATGTGTATACCTGAATGACAATTAAAGTTATATTCATTCATTCATATTCATTCATTCATTCATTCATTCATATTCATATTCATTCATTCATTCATTCATTCATTGTGTCCAAAAACAATCAAGGATTTATTCATACTTTTACTTTCAGGCTATAGTTCATTTACATTTTTATAATGATTCTAAAGTACAGTTATGATTTTGTCATGCTGCTTTTGCTAGAAGATCTATTTGGACTAGTCAAGAAATCCTTGAGGTCTTGCAGTATGAACTGATCCTCAATCCTAATCCTAATCAATTTAGTTTATTGTCACGTGTACCAAGGTACAGTGAAAAGCTTTGGTTGCATGCTAACAAGTCGGCAGAAAGACAATACAGGATTACAATCGATCCATTTACAGTGTATAGATGTGTAAGAAGGAAATGCAGATGCTGGTTTAAACCAAAGATAGACACAAAAAGCTTGAGTAACTCAGCGGGACAGGCAGCATCTCTGGAGAGAAGGAATGGGTGACATTTCCGATATGTGCATACAGTATACAGTGTATAGATACATGATAAGGAAAGAATGTTTAGTGCAAGGTTTGATCAAGGATAATTCGAGGGTCATCAAAGAGATAGATAGTAGTTCAGCACTGCTCTCTGGTTGTGGTAGGATGATTCATTTGCCTGATAACTGCTGGGAAGAAACTGTCCCTGAATCTGGTGGTGTGCATTTTCACACTTCTATACCTTTTCCCTGATGGGAGATGGGAGAAGAAAGAGTGGCCAGGGTGCGACTCGTCCTTGATTATGCTGCTGGCCTTGGTGAGGCAGCATGAGGTATAAATGGAGTCAATAGAAGGGATGTTGGTTTGTGTGATGGTCTGGGCAACGTCCACAATTCGCTTTGTTACACTGTGTGGAGATTTAGAACATAGAGCAAAATAGCGCAGGAATAGGCCCTTTACCCCACAATGTCTGTGCTGAACATATTGCCAATTAAAACTAACCTCCATATTCCTCCATTCCCTGCATATCCATGTATCTACTGTGTCTTAAAAACCCTCCTAAATGCCGCTGTATCCGCCTGCACCGCCAACCCTGGCAGCACGTTCCAGGCACCCACCACTCTCTGTGTTACAAAAACTTGCCCCATGCATCTCCTTTAAACTTTGCCCCTCTCAGCTTAAAGCTACACTGTCTAGTATTTGAGGGGATTTGAGGAAGAATTTGTTTATCCAGAGGGTGAAATCTGGCATGTGCTGCCTGTGAGGCTGGTGGAGGTGGGTACACTCATATGTAAGATGTATGAATAGAGTCAATGTTTTACGTCAGGGAACATTCGTCAGACGCTATTCCCAGTATGCTGTCATTAACATTCTTATCTTAATTCAGAAATCCCTTTACCTGTAACATCTTTCAACCTTAGATACCCCTGTGGTCTTCTGACTAAATCCTCCTGTTCCTTTCCTTCATACGTCACGTCATTATCAATGCATTTGTATGATGAGTATCTGCTTAATTAAAGAAGCATCAGTCGGCTTGGGTCAACTGCCCTATATGCCTGCGCAAATAGCAGATCAGCATCCAGAAATAGAAAGAGAATGGGATAAGAAGGGATAATGATGCTGCCTTGTTTTATTTGCTGCTCGGCACTGGTTTCCATCTCACATTGAATAACAATCATGCGATGAAAACATTGTATTATTGTAGCAATACAATTCTGACTTCACATAGCATCTTTTAAAGTATGAACTTTGAGTGGTGATAAATATATTTGTGCAATAGAATTGAAACACCGATTAATTTATCACAGGGGTCGTGAATCTTCATGACTAGTTATATATGGAAAGGTTATAGTTTTTGCTAGTAATGATACATAGAAGTGTATCAAATGTTATTGTAGAAGTGTATCAAATGTTATTGATCATGTTAACATTTACAAAGCATGTTTATAAGTACATCAAGAAACAATTTATAGTTGAAGCATTTCTATCGATATTTAAGTACCTGCTGGAAATTTAATGATCGTGTTATGCTGCTGCTGAATTAAATTATTATTTTGTATTTTTTATTATATTGATTTGCAGCTCTACTGATGTTCATCAAAAGCATGCCATTTACTTATCCCCTTACTGAGCTTAGTCTGTGAATGGATATGTCTGGGTGCTGAATCAGTCTGCATCTCTGAATAGAGAAGGGTGAATAATTTAACCACAATAGTCTTCTGTGACAAATCTCTGGGAATACTGCTGTGTTTTGCATCCAAATGAATCAGTATCTAAAAGTAATCCTGGGCATTTTTCATATTAAATATCTTTTCACCAAAATGCAAGTTCTACAATGCTTGTCAATACCGACAACTTCAAAGCATAGTCCTCAAGGCAGTAACTGTCCGCTTGTGCTGAAAAAACAATTAATTAAATGTGTGTTTATCTATGTTGATGAATAAATACTCAGTATTTAATTGCTCAATATGCCCTGTTAATCAATTCATTTTGTTTTTTTATTGTTGTGCAAAGCCAAGTAATATGCTGTTACCACTCTTTGGAGAAGCAGCATTCCAATTAACTGCACTGAGTAAAACCTTCACCCTTTCTTCATTCATTCCGCACACAATAGCCAACCCAGAAAACTAAAGAGACTCTGGAGCCTTTTAAAGGATTTTCCAGCCACTAATCTCATGGTTTTAGCTTGTCCCATCTGTACAGTCAGAATACAAAATTTCTGTCCCTCCGACCATCAAACAGAACAAAGCACACCCTTCACAATACTTCCATGTTGAAAAGCACATTGCTCCTTTTTGAAGTTATTCAGTGTGCTTAGATTTTAGAATGCTGCTTTGTTTCAAGATGCTGACAAACTGCAGCAACCATTCAATGACAGGTGCAGAATGACCCCGGAGTCTTCCTCAGACTGTCGGTAATCTTTCCGCCAATTCAGGCCGGCGTTTAAAAGGTAGACAAGATTTCCCCTTGATGTAAATAGCCAATTAAATCAGGGGAGCAGAAGCAGCCAAGTGTGACGAGCTTAATCTCTGGTTTCTGTGCATAGCATTATTATTCACAGGGGAGCGAAGATGAATTGAAAAATTCCTCCAAAGTGGCACCAGCATGGGGTACAGTCTCCAAAATCACCTCAGGGCAATTAAAGCTCCTGATGTGGCATGGAAAGTGGCACCAACACTGCTCTTTAATGCTTGGCACCTGAAGGAAGGCTTGGAGCGATCATGCCAAAGTGGTTCAAACTGCTAATACTTGATATTGCAGCTGCAAGCTGTGTCTGTATCACGAGCTGGCCCACAGTTCCCGGGATCTGCCTGTGGGAATGCTCTATACGATTAACAAATGAGGAGGAATGGCCAAGAATGTAACAGATGGAAGGAAATGGTTCGTACTTGTGTTGCATACAATAGTAAGCAACGGACAAACAACCCGACCTCATCACCACCTCTCTTGACCCTGTTCACTGTGCCTGAATTGTCCCTGTTCATTTAACATCCCTGTGCTGGCTCGGGGGAAAAAAATCCTCCAATTAAATAATACAAAGAGCAAAGTCATTGTCTTTGGTCCCCATTGATAGCTACTAATTAAACCTTTTTAACGGAACCAGTCCAATGCTGAACTGGACGGTTTACGACCACAATGTCATATGTGGCTCCAGGTTTAGTTCCAAGTCTTTTATCAACACCGTTGCCTATTTTCAACTTTGTAATAATTCCTGGCTCCAAATTTGCCTCAACTGTTAAAACCCTCATCCATTACCTCGACATGATTATTCCAATGCACTCCTGCAACACTAAACCTTTCAGCCTGCCTGCATCATTTCCTTATTATAACAAAGTGGGGTGTTCAGCAATGCTGATTTTCTGAGCGATTTCAACAATTTCCACAATCCTTTCTCTCTCATATACACATTTACTCATGCCACCCATTTTTCTGCCACCCATCTACACAAGCGGAAATCTACAGTTGCCTATTAACCTACCAATCAGTCAGTGCATAGCTCATCTCTTTTTGTACACTGACACTGAAAGAGACTGTTCGGCCCACTGAGCTAATGTTGGCCCTCAGAGACATCCCCACATTTATTTCCATCAAACCTATTTTCTCCCTCAAGCTCATCAACTCCACCCTGATTTTTCTATAAACTGCCAACACGAGGGATAATTTAAAAACTATTTACCGATTTTGGGAAATAGGAGGAAACTGGAACATCAGGGGAAAACCCAATGCAGTCAGAGGTAGAACGAGCAACAACCAGAGGGCAGGATTGAACCTGGGCTACAGGAATGTGAAGCTCTTCATCTCTCGTCACCTGTCACATGTCTTACTCGTCACCTTCTGAATTTTATTTTAAATTGATCCTGCAAAGAATCTTAAGTTTTTCACCATATAAATTTCCTTTCTTCTATTTAAACATTGGAGACAAACAAAAATGTTACTTTGGTCAAGTTTCATTTTATTGTTCATGGTATCAAGATTGATATTCAGTCCTCCTTTTTAAGTAATTAACAGTATCCAAGAGGATTTGTGCAGGGGCCTGAGTTATTCACTATATTAGACACAAAAAGCTGGAGTAAAGGGCCTGTCCCACTTACATGTCCTTGGCACGCAAATTACGCGACCTCGTGGTCGCGTTGAGCCGCGATGGTCCCGCGAAGGTCGGGCGCGATTTCATGCGTACGCACAGCCGTCTGGAGCACGTGACGTCATTTGAAGATGGACACAAAGCTGGATTAACTCAGCGGGACCGGCAGCATCTCTGGAGAGAAGCAATGGGTGACGTTTCATGTCGAGACTCTTCTTCAGTCTGAAAAGAAGTGTCTTGACCCGAAACGTCAACCATGGCTTCTCTCCAGAGATGCTGCCGGTTACTCCTGTATTTTGTGTCTATCTTCAATTTTCTTGGCCCCGCTCTGGGAGTAGAAGTGGGGGCGGATCCGGACCGCAACGGCTGTGAGCCCCAGGCCGAGTTCGCCTGTTTCTGCTGCTGTTGAAGGTGAGACGTTGCGTCGCGCCAGGGTCTTGGGCCTGTCCCACTTTGGCCGTCAGTTCCGCGACAGGCTGTTGGCGCGCGAAGATTTCGTTCACTACAAAAATTTAGGAGCACCGCGCGATGTCGCAGACAACTACATACCCCTCCGCGCTTCTAAGTGGGACCGGCCCCGCGCGGCCATACGATGCCCGTGCGCCTCAACGCAACCACGAAGTCACGTTATTTGCGTGCCAAGGACACGTAAGTGGGACAGGGCCTTAACTCAGCTGGACAGGCAGCATCTCTGGAGAGTAGGAATGGGTGACATTTCGGGTCGAGACCCTTCTTCAGACTAGTCCAGATCCGGCACATTTTGTTGTGCTCAAGGTTCCAGCATCTTGTGTCTCCATAACACAATATTTAGGATGTATCCAAGTTTACCACAGGCTCAATTAGGTAATGCTGAAACTGTATGGGATGGAAACGTTGTTAAATGAAGTGTACATAGTTGTTGCAGACAGATATCAGTTCAAGTTCTGTGGATCAAATGCAAATAAATCTTATTTAAAAGATAACTAACAATGGTCTGAGATCCGTGGATTCTTATCCACCTCATTAAAGTGTAGTAGAAAGAACAAATAATAATCGGAACAGGTATTAAAGTGCTTTCATCCGGTCAGGATAGATAAAAAGCTTTTTTTGTTTCACTGTTGAGAGCTTCTCGGACAAGGAGAGACAGACCCTGGCCACACAAGAGAGATACAAAATATCACCATGCAAACGATGGTAGAAATGTGGGACTCACTCCTACAACAAGCAACACCTGCTAGCTCTATTAATAATTTAAAATCGGACTTTGACAGATTTAGTTTAGTTGAGCTGAGTTTAGTTTAGTTTAGTTTATTGTCACGAGTACCGAGGTACATTGAAAAGCTTTTGTCGAGTGCTAACCAGTCAGTGGAAAGACAATGCAAGATGACAATTGAGCCGTCCACAGTGTACAGGATACATGGTAAAAGAAATATAATTTAAGGCAATATAGTGCCATGTTGCGTATAGTTCTTGTTACTGCCAAAAAAGGGTATAAAAGGACAGATGACAAGACGGATGGATAGAATTAGGGTACTGTGATTGTGCTGAATGGAACTGGTTTGAGGAACTGAAAGGTCTCTTCCTGTTAATGTATCACTGCGTATAAAGACAGTAACTAAATACGGTGAAGTGTTCAGCAGTTCCGGCATTGCATCTGATATCAGCAGAGCTTCTATGTAAAGGACCCATCCGATAACACATTCCAAAATATAAGGAAAGGTCATCTATTTCATTTTAAGAAATGATTTCATGTCAAAGAACTGGAACAAAATGTGACAGGTGTTTGAATATGGAGATTAGTTTGATTGAGAAGGAGGGTAAATCCACTTCCTGCATTGTAAAGTAAAATTTGCATTTAGTGTAGTTTAGAGATACAGTGCGGAAACAGGCCCTTTGGCCCACCGGGACCAGTGATCCCTGCACATTAAGACTATCCTACACACACTAGGGACAATTTGTACATTTACCAAGCCAATTTACCTACAAATCTGTACATCTTTGGACAGTGGGATGAAAACGAAGATCTCAGAGAAAACCCACACAGGTCACGGGGAGAACGTACAAACTCCGTACAGACAGCGCCCGTAGTCGGGATTGAACCTGGGTCTCTGGTGCTGCAAGTGCTGAAAGGCAGCAACTCTACCGCTGCGCAACTGTGCATTGTAAATATTATATTCTCCTTTATTAATTAGATGTATCCATTCACATCAATACTTTAACAGATTACTTTCTTAAAGAAGGATCGTATATTTTTTTCAATTTTGTAATGTATGAAGTGAGAATATTTCTGAAAAATATTCCACAGCTATGTAGGTTAATTGTTAGTTCAGAGATACAGGAGGCGATTACCACATCTGATGTTAAACAGTGCAAGCTATTATATCGTTAGCTGTTGGAACTAAATGCTCTGTAAAAGATCCAAGCTTTAATAGGTGGGTTTTAATGTGAGATTTAGTTTGCTGCTTCCACATATATTGGAGAGGATTAGGGATTTCATTTCACCTGTTGGCATCAAGAAATAACACACTTTTGATCATAAACTCTGGCAATTTCAGTTCAGTTTCAGTTTAGTTTATTGTCACATGTACCGAGGTACAGTGAAATGCATTTTGTTGCGTGCTAACCAGTCAGCAGAAAGCCAATACATGATTACAGTTGGGGATCCCGCATAGAAGCCGAGACCGGAGCCTCACAGGTTGGAGCCCAAGGCTGACTGAGTCGACAGAGCCCAAGGCTGGGGCCTGGGTCAGCGCCATGGAGGCATCTGGAGAGGACCTGGCACCAATAGTGGAGAGGTCGGTGCGGTGGTCGATGATGTCCGCTGAATGACGGATGAAGACTGACCACGTGGAGGGAGGACGTTGCTGCCGGGGTAAGGAACAAAGGAGGACACAGCATGGGGGGGATCGCCGTGAAGGAAGGGGGGAGAGCAATGAACTCGGCATGGGGGGACCGCTGTGAGGGAGGGGGGAAGAACAAAGGAGGACCTGGCGTGGGATACTTTGTGTATCCCGCGCTCTTTATGTGATGTCTATTTGCATACCTTGGGTATGCAAGGAAAGAATTTCACTATGACGTCACATGGGAAAATAAAGTATTCATTCATTCATTCATTCAATCGAGCCATTTACACTGTATAGATACATGATAAGGGAATAACGCTTAGTGCAAGGCAAAGACAACAAAATCCGATCAAGAATAGTGGAAATGGAATAACTGTCCAAATTGATTAAAGAATGTTGACATTAATCAATCAATGAATGTCATCATAGACTGACATTTCTGAAGATTACCAAGATCTGCTGTGTTGTCAGAGGTCTACCCGCTCAGAGAGAAATAACAGCATATAGGTGAGAAGGTGACAAGGACTGGGACAGATCCTTGGAGGATTTATTGGGTAAAAGTGTGGGAAATAGAAATTGTTCCAGATGATTTCCTGCCTACAACTTGCGATATAAGAATTGAAACAGATATGCTGTTATTCCACCCACCACTCATAACTATTATCAAATGTCAACCAAACAACTCAAAGTCATTATAAATAATCCAGTGGATCTTTTGTTGATGTCCTCTAATCGACTTACGACTTAACCATCGTGGAGCCCACGATCCCTTTGCCAGGGATCAACCCCTGAGCTCTTCCGCGGGGGCCTGCGGACTTTAACATCGTGGAGCTCGCAGTCTCTGGTCAGAGACCAACTTCAGAAACTCTAAGCCGCAGGAGCTTCGATCGACCCGACGCGGGAGCTTCGACTTTAGACTTTATTGCCTTCCATCACAGTGGGGAATGTGGGGAATCCGCTGTGGTGGATGTTTATGTTAACTTTTATGTATTTGTGTAACTTGTTGCTTTTTTAGTATGGCTGTATAGTAATTCGCATATCACTGTACCTTAATTGGTACACATGACAATAAAATAGCTTTGAAACCTTTGAAGCCTTTGAATATCTATTTTTAATTGTCAGCTTCTTCAGCTGAAATCAACAGGAGATCATTGATACTGTAGGTACATCCCACATTATGCACACCAACAAGATGACATCTGTAATGACTGTTGTGAAATGTCTTAATGAAAATAACCAAATGAGTATTGTTGATCTTTGCCAAGATTGTTTTCTCCATTGGTAATCAATTTTTGAAAACTAATTGCCTCAAACAAAACCAAGTGTAGACTAGGCACTTGCACTAGGTCTGCCAAGGCCTGCAGGATCTCCCGGTTGCTAGCTATTTTAACTCTTCTTTCCATTCCCATAATGACATTTCTGTCCTTAGCTTCCTCCATTGCCAGAGTGAGGCCATACACAAACTGGAAGAACAGCACCTCATATTCTGCCTGGGAATGGTATGAACATTGAATTCTCCAATTTTAAGGGGTACCAGCCCAGACTCTCTCTCTCTTTCTTGTGCCCTGCCCCACCCCACACCAATTTCTCTCACTAACCTCCCTAGGTTATTTCCTTACCTCTCCTTCAACCGATCCCTGACTACACTTAAACCCCATCCACGTCCATATTTTCCCTTTCATCACTGCTCTTTCCCCATCCTCCTGTCCCCTTCCACCCACACCTCTCCCTCTGGCTTTACATTCCACTCCTCTTCTCTCCTCTTTTGTCTCCTTTTCATCTCTAGCCTTTCACACTTACTCCATTCATCTACCAATCAAGCCCGCCTCATCTGTATCTACCTATCACTTGCGAGGCTCTGTCCTGCCCCTCTCTTTACCAGCTTTCTCCCCCCGACTACAATCAGTGTCAAGAAGGTTCCCAACCTGAAACATTGCCAGTCCATTCCTTCCACAGATGTTGCCTGACCTGCTGTTCCGACAACACTTTGTGGTTTGTGAAACTACTAATAAATATCACAACATTATGCAAATCCATTTCTCTAAATTCTGTTGAATAAATAGCAATTTCTTAACTCATTTTTGCTGTGACTCCATCAAATCAATTAAAAAGATTAAACCAGAGTATTAATAGATAATCTAAATATAACAATGAATATCTATAAATACATCATTCTTACTGAAGGTTAAATGCCAATAAGTGCAGATTAGAAACACTATAAAATAAGCAGAGTACTTCATTGCATAAGATTTTATTACCTAAACCATTAAAGTATGTGTTAATGTAGATAACTGGTATAGTACAAACTCTAGCTCAAGTCACTAATTTTCTATTAAGCTGTGAAATAGAGAAGCATGGCCCACATGAGTTTGTGATGGATATGTAGGGAAATATTCCTTAAATCAAGTATGCATTGCCTCAGGCTTTTGACCAATGTTTCTTGCCTCAACATCTTATTTGACCATGGGTTGAGCTACCAAATTAAGTATGTCCATCTTCAAATCCACCCTATTCTTACTACTGTGCCCCAACCCAACCAGATCCTAGCATCAATATTCCATCTGAGATCATCAACTGCTGAAATCCACCAGGGTAGTTCACAGATATTGGCAGTTCACTGGATGTTTTCAAGAGAGAGTTAGATATAACTCTTTGGCTAACGGAATCAGGGGATATGGGGAGAAAGCAGGAACAGGGTACTGATTTTGGATGATCAGCCATGATCATATTGAATGGCGGTGCTGGCTCAAAGGGCCAAATGGCCTACTCCTGCACCTATTTTCTATGTTTCTATGTAGTATATTTTTGTGGTGGGCTTTAGTTTGGTTTAGTTTAGTTGGAAACAAGCCCACCAAGTGCACTGACCATCGATGGCCCATTCATACTAGTTCTATGTTATCTCTATTATTCACCCACTCCCTACACACTAGGGATAATTCACAAGCCAACAAACCTGCACGTCTTTGGGATGTGGGAGGAAACTGGAGCACCTGGAGGAAACCCATGGGGTCAGAGGGAGAACGTACAAACTCCATATATATAGCACCTGTAGTTTGGATCAAACCTGGGTCGCTGGCGCTGGGAGGCATCAGCTCTACCAGATGTAGAAACATAGAAACATAGACCACTGTAAATATTTACATGTACCACAGTAAATATTTTAATCTCTATAACTGTAGGTTTGAACAACTTTAGATATCATAATAAAACCTGCTATAATTTAAAATTTGAAGGTGCTCAGGTGAATTTTCTCTTAATTATAAAATCTTATCCAAGTGTTAAAGTGTTGATTTGTACTTTGTTCTAGTGCTGGATTCAGCATGATGGTTTTATCTCTTCCCTTTTGTTCATGGTTCAGCTTGTTTAGCATAACATCTTTGTGAACAGGCTGGATAAAAATTTACAGCACTGTCCTATAATTTGATGAGATATTTAGGTTTCCATTTTACAAATTATTTTTACTCTGCATCTATTGCTTGTTAAGATATTTAAAATCAGTAAAGAGCAAAGTAATGCAGGTCCTGGAAATCAGAAACAAAAGAAGAAGGTATTTTAAATGTTACATTTCTCAGTTTTAACTTTCACGTTTCATTGTTCTAAGCATGAGCACGGGAACTGGGTAAAAATCGAATCGAGCACACCAGGCAGAGAAATAAAACTGGGTCGAGGGAAGTGCTTAGTAGAATGCCATAGGGATTAATGCAGGGGCTTGACTGTTTCTAATCTGTTGACTATACAGCAATGGCGATAAATTTTACTGTTGATGTATCTCTGGAAACCTGTTGAAAGCCAAGCTCATTTATGCAATTCTTTTACCCTCCCTACATTATGCATAATTAAGCTGTACATGGAGCATCTATAAAGATGTGTATGTTCCTGTTTTTTCTCCTTTTTTCCTTCTGTAGTTAACTACTTGTTTTTTGTAATTGTAACCATGACAACATTGGCCTGCACTCTCTCAGAGTCAATCCCCCTTGTCCCTCCCCCTCCCCCTGCTGCAACTCAAAACATACCCCGATTTCTCACCTTCCCAGTACCGACGAAGGGTTCTTGACCCAAAACGATGACTCTATTCTAATTCGGTTCTATTTCGTTCTACACTGATGCTGCGTCCCACATTTTCTGCTTTTATTTTGCATTTATAGCATCTGCAGTTTTTTGTCCTACTTATTGTAATTCCACACCAAAAGGTGTACACACAAATGTTATCATTTAAAATTTCATGCCAAGCCATATATTCAGCCACCATTGGTGCATATATTGAAGATGGACCCAGATGCCTAAATTAAAGGAATGGAATGTTCAGCCACCATTTTTATAGGCAGATGGAGAAATGTGTGGATTTTAGTTAATATCTGGTTGGGCAACAATACTTTATTTGGTTATTTTCAGGCTTCCAGGGCCATCTGTGATTTAGAACTTACCCAAGCTAAAATGTCAAACAACCCAGTAAGATATGCCGACCCAACAGATTACTGCAGGTCATGTTGTCACTTGCGGGGGGAGCACCAAGGCAAATTCCTTGTATGTGAATACTTGCCTAATAAACTTATTCATTACGGATGGGGTGGGATGGTGGTGCAGTGGTAGAGTTGCTGCCATACAGCGTCAGAGACCCATGTTCCATCCTGACTGCGGGTGTTGTCGGTACAGAGTTTGTACATTCTCCCTGTGACCGCGTGCTCCAGTTTCCACCCACACTCCGAAGACATACAGGTTTGTAGGTTAATTGTTTTTTTGTAAATTGTCCCTAGTGTGTAGGATAGAACTAATGTATTGGCGATTGCTGGTCGGCGCAGACTCGGCCTGTTTCCGCACTGTATCTCTAAAGTCTAAAGTAAAGGATGCTGTAATCCGGAGCAAGAAACAAAGTGCTGGAGGAATTCAATGGATTTAGCAGCATCTGTGGAGGCAAAATGATAGTCAATGTTTTGCGTAACCCACCCTTCGTGTGCTCCTTCTTCTCTCCAGTTTAGCCCCCCTCATCCCACTCTTCTCCTCGCTCCCTCGCCTCAACTAGCTTCATTCTCCTCCCCACCTGGTTCATATCACCCACACACACACACCTTCTGGTTCTTCTATCCCCTCCCCTCCCTTATCTGGTTCCACTTCTCAGCTTCCCTCCTTATGAGATTCCACACCGGCAACCTATTTCCAGCCGTTGTCTCTACCTCCAACCTCCCTCCCCCCACCTGTTTCCTCCTATCTCCTGCCAGTCCCGTTTTTACCGTTCCTTCTGGCCTCTTTATCTTGGTTGTCTCCCTTGTGCACCATCAATTCCAATGCAGGCTGGCCACTCAAAATGTTGCCCATCCCTTTGACCCTATAGATGCTGCTTGACCTGCTGAGTTCCTCCTGCAGTTTGTTTCGTGCGTTGCTTTATGCAATTGCATTGGAAGAAGTCGGCATTCACTGCTGCGAAACAAAGCTGCCACAAATAAGCAACAAATTACGCTAGTCTGATGGTATTTGTAGTTTGTGCTGTTGTCCTGGAGTAGCGATGTCTTCATGCAGGCTGTGATTGAACCTCTCAATGAGCTGCCAACCGAGAAATGAAAACGAGTAGATCTTCAAGGGGGGCGGCACAGTGGTGCAGCGGTGAAGCTACTGCCTTACAGCGTCAGAGACCCGGGTTCGATCCTGATTTTGGGTGCTTCTCTGTACGGAGTTTGTACGTTCTTTAAGCATGACCTGTGTGGGTTTTCTCCAAGATCTTCAGTTTCCTCCCACACTTCAAAGATGTACAGATTTGTATACAGATTGGCTGGGCATAAATGTAAAAAAAATATCCCTAGTGTGTGTAGGGCAGTGTTAATGTGTGCGGGGATCACTGGTCGGTGCGGACTCGGTGGACCGAAGGGCCTGTTACCACGCTGCATCTTTAAACTAAACTAAACTAAACTAATAAATATTTATTCATCCTGAAGAAAGCGAAATAAAGATTGGATTATGGATTTGAGGTTAAGTTATAAAATGAAGTAGCGAGAGAAAAACTTTTAAAGTTGAGGGAGGAAATACAAAGCTTATGGAGGGTCAGACTGGCATCTGATCTCTCGCATGTTCAGCGCCTCTACCCGGCAGGTAGGTAAGTTATGAAGACGCTGACCTGCAAAAGACATTGCCTGCAATTCTCCTACACACCGCCAGCAAGGATGATTAAGCCCATTACTTTCACAAGAGAATGTGTAAAAGCAGACATCTGATCACTGATATTGATACTATATTGATTAATCACTACACGGTGGTGCAGCGGTAGAGTTGCTGCCTTACAGCGCTTGCCGCACCAGAGACCCAGGTTCGATCCCGACTACGGGTGCTGTCTGTTCGGAGTTTGTATGTTCTCCCTGTGACCGGCGTGGGTTTTCTCTGAGATCCTCAGTTTCCTCTCACACTCCAAGACCTACAGGTATGTAGGTAAATTGGCTTGGTAAATGGAAAAATTGTCCATAGTGGGTGTAGGATGGTGTTAATGTGCGGGGACCGGGTGGGCCGAGGGGCCTGTTTTTGCGCTGTATCTCTAAACTAAACTAAACTATATTGATTGTGAAGATTGGAACAGCACTTCCTATGTTGGGGCAGAGGATCTTTGATAGCAACTCACCTCTGACTCTGTTTAACTGTAGATGTGCCGGTATTAGCAGCTGAAATAAAAACAGAAAAGGCTGGAAACACAGAATCCTCAGAATGAGAATCAGAGTTTGCATTTCAAGTCAAAGACTCTTACACCAGAACTGGGAAAGTGTGATGGTTTTATGTCGTAGAGAGAGTGAGGGAGGAATGGATGGGGTAAAAAGAATAATTCTATTTTCCTATCCATGAACCTGTCCAAATGTCTTTCAGACATTGTAATTGTACCTGTCTCCACCACTTCCTCTGGCAACTCTACAGCTTAAAAACAGGCTGGACCATGGGTGTTGCCAGACGATAGAATGCCAGAAACCTGTACTTCCAATTTCATAAATTCATGTGATAGGAGCAGAATTAGGCCAATCGGCCCATCAAGTCTACTCTGTCATTCAATCATGGCTGATCTATCTTTCCTTCTCGACCGCATTCTCCTGCCTTCACCCCATAACCCCTGACACCCGTACTAATCAAGAATCTATCTATCCCTGCCTTAAAAATATCCATTGACAGCTTCCACAGCCTTCTGTGGCAATGAATTCCACAGATTCACCACCCTTTGACTAAAGAAATTCCTCCTCCTCATCTCCTACCTAAAGGAATGTCCTTATATTCTGTGGCTATGACCTCTGGTCCTATACTGTCCCACTAGTGGAAACTTTGTCAACTACTCCATATGAATTGCTGCCACATTATTTTACTCTTCATTATTTTCACCTACATATAGTCCCATCAGAAGATGCACTTCCAGGAGCCTTTTCAAACTTTCTTTAATATATAACCTACTCTTACTCCAGCTAAACAAGAATCTATGCTCTATGCTGATAAAATGTTTGAATTCTATGCCTGGACAATTGGAATGACTATTCATAGTATTGCCATCTGAGAGATGGATAAATCCTAAATTGGACTAGCAAGCTCCTTTAAGGTACAACAGCTTGAATTTACATCCTCCTGGTTTTCGGTAATGTCACTAATGCAAAAGTGAGGTGCTGCCTGAAAGCGCCAAAGTCCCGAGTTCAATCCTGACTATGGGTGTTGTCTGTACAGAGCTTATACATTCTCCCTGTGACTGGTGCTCCGGCTTCCTTCCACATTCCAAAGATGTGCAGGTTTGTAGGTTCATTGGACAATGTAAATCGTTTTTTGGCATGGACTCGATGGGCCAAAGGGCCTGTTCCCACGCTGTAGTTCTATACTAAACTAAACAAAAAAAAGTGTAACATGATTGGATTTCAAAGTAATTAAAATGTTTAAGAAGGAACTGCAGATGCTGGAAAATCGAAGGTAGGCAAAAGCGCTGGAGAAACTCAGCGGGTGCGGCAGCATCTATGGAGTGAAGGAAATAGGCAACGTTTCAGGCCGAAACCCTTTTGTCTACCTTGGATTTCAGAGTAATGTGGATTCCAGGACATTTAATGTGATTCATGTGTTCAGCTTAATAAACTGAATGTGCCCAGGCATTCAGCTCATTGTAGGCGGAAAGGTAACGGGTTGGAGGTTTTGCAATGTCCTGTAGTTATATTAATGCAGGTCACCTCGTTTAACAGGAATTCTAAATCACTGCTCGTTAGTAGAAAAACAACTGAGTTGTAGGTGAATAAATGCATCTGTTTGTGTCACTGTAAATAGAGCTGCACGTCCCTGAGGTTTTGTGCATTCAGTTTAGTTTGCGTGACTTTTTCATTCTTGGCCGTGCATGTGCCCACTGACGGATTCACATTTAAACAGTGGTTGGGTGACTTGGCAGATAAAGTGAAACAAGTGAATTGGATGAAAGATTTGTTCTGGATGAGAGATGACCCACAAAAATATCCTAGCTTACAAAATCACATGTAACAATGTCCTCGGTGCTATGTCAGTTTAGTTTATTGTCATGTGTACCGAGGTACAGTGAAAAGCTTTTGTTTGTGTGCTAACCATTATATAAACAATACATGATTACAATCGAGCCATTTACATGATGAGGGAATAACATTTAGTGCAAGGTAAAGCCATTAAAGTCTGATCAAAGACAGTGTGAGGGTCACAGAATTTTCAGGTAAATTACTTCTCTCTCCTGATTTACCCAGGTCCTCTCAGGCATCCTTTCCTTTCCATTCCCTTCTCTCCCCCCCCCCCCCCCCCCCAAATTCCAGTTTATTTCCCCTCCTCTTTCTGCCCTTCACCCATCCCTTCCCTAATCATCCCCCTCATCACCATCCTAATCATCAATAGTGTTTTATTTTTGATGTTTAATGTTTTGTGTCATTCCTAACTGTCACTGTATGTCATGTTGTCACTTGCGGATGGAGCACCAAGGCAAATTCCTTGTATGTGAATACTTGGCCAATAAACTTATTCATTCATTATTCATTCATTCTTTCCCATCCACCCACCATCTCTCCCTCTGGTTCCACATTTCACTCCCCACCTTCCTTTCTTATCAAATTCCATAATCTGCAGCCTTTGTTGTTCTCCACTTATCATCCCCAGCCATTGTGGCTTTCTCCATCCTTCTCTCCCCCGCTTGACTCATCTCCCAATTAAACCCTCCTTACCTGGATCCACCTATATCACTTGCCAGTTCTTGCCCCACTCCTCTCCCCTCACCTTTTTCTCCCAGCTATCTCTCCTCTACTCCAGTCTTGAAGAAGGGTCCTGACCCAAAACAACATCTGTCTATTTCCCTCCACAGATGCTGCCTGACATGCTGAGTTCCTCCAGCAGTTTGCTTTTTAGATAATCTGCTAGTTTTCTTCATTCGCTGAGTTAAATTAAAAAATATGGCAACATAAAGCCTGGATAAAGAGGTTGGGT
This sequence comes from Malacoraja senta, assembly GCA_038087875.1. Lineage (NCBI taxonomy): Eukaryota > Metazoa > Chordata > Chondrichthyes > Rajiformes > Rajidae > Malacoraja > Malacoraja senta. Next base: position 248,703,922 of record CM075977.1, on the reverse strand, counting down.
CAATGTTTTTCTAAATTGTTATTAGGATGTGGCAGCAAGTTGCCCTGAGGCCATTCAGAGTTAACCACACAAGGATTAGAATGGAGTCGCGTGTAGAGTAGAATGGGCTGGGGCAGGCAGGTATGTCCCCAAGGGACATGAATCATCTGGTTGGATTTTTATAAAAGTACAAATTGTTCTGCTGATTATCTGGGCCAGCCCACGTACATTGGTTCATTGGTTACTCACTGAATTATATCCGCTGATTACCCACCATTGGTGATCACTGAGCTGTGTCGACTGGTGTCAGCAACACAACTTGTCTTTAGGCTTTGCCGTTAATATAGAGAAATATCCCAAGGAGCTTCATAGCAAGAGTTTCAACAGTACTTATACTGAGACATCAAGGAATGTATCAAAAATCAACCAAAAGCACGGTCATAGTCATTGAGAGTCATAGAGTCGTACAGTTTAGTTTAGTTTAGTTTAGTGTCACGTGTACCGAGGCACAGTGAAAAGCTTTTTTGTTGCAGGCTGGGAAAGGTAGCAGGCAGAGGGAAAGGCGAATCCACAGACGGATTTGAAAACAAGAATGAGAATTTATAATTAGTTTATCAGAAGCCAATATGGGTCAGGTTAATGGATGAACAGCACTTGAGCAAGGTAGGACAGTAATAGTTTTTGCTGATGAAATTGAAATATAGAAGGCAGGCCAGGAATGCATGGAGTAGACCAGAGCACACTGGTTGTTCACTGGTTTGTCACCAATCTACATTAGTTGGCTAGCAAGTCGTAGAATAGTACAGCACGGAAACTGGCCCTTCAGCCCAACTTATCTAAGCCGACCAAGAATCCCCATCTAAACTAGTCCCATTTGCCTATATTTGGCCCTTATCCCTCTAAACGTTTCTTATCCATGTACATGACAAGTTGTTTTTAAACGCTGTTTAGTACCTGCGTCAACTACCTCCTCTGGCAACTCTTTCCATATACCTACTGCTCTGAATGAAAAGGTTGCGGGTCAGGTTCGTATTAAACCTTGTCCCTCTCACCTTAACATAAATCTCTTGTTTTTGATTTCCCTACCATGAGTAAAAGATCTGTGCTTCCACCCATATTTCTTCCCATCATGAGTGTTGTACACGGCTTGTTCAATACATTGTACACACTGTGTAGGAAAGAACTGCAGATGCTGGTTTAAATCGAAGGTAGACACAAAATGCTGGAGTAACTCCGCGGGACAGGCAGCATCTTTGGAGAGAAGGAATGGGTGACATTTCGGGTCGAGACCCTTCTTCAGACCGAAGCTGCCTGTCCCGCTGAGTTACTCCAGCATTTGTGTCTGCATTGTACACACTGATTTCTCACTGAATGGTGTACAGTGAACACTTACTGAAATGGGTACAATGGTTGGCTGCACATTGAATAGTGCTCTCTTTTTAATTCTTCAGTCCTGTTGCAATAAGGCATATTTGTGATTTCAGAAAATGATTCACGTTTCCCCAATCTGGAAGAAAAACTTTGTAGAAATCATACCTCGTTGTACTACACATTTCAGATATTCAGAATATCGCTGATAGTATGGAAACATCGCAACATTGTAAAGCAATGGTAAATGCCAATAGATTGGACCATGTTAGACTGAGCTAAAATCCTGCTCCCAACATTTAGAGGATAGCACAAAACTGAATACTGTTTTTAAAGGATGTGTTCTATAGTGCAGAATAATCTTCAATATAATATATATCCTTCAATATAGCTTCAATATCGTACAAAATCCTAAAGAAAGGTTTAGACTCATAACACCACCTATTCCTTTTCTCCAGGGATGCTGCCTGGCCTGTTGAGTTACTCCAGCTTTTTGTGTCTATCTTCGGTGTAAGCCAGCATCTGCAGTTCCTCCCTAACAGAGAAGTGTTCCTTTTATCAGAATTAATTGAAAAGATTACAGCCTTTCAGTTCAAGTCACCCGGTCTTGTTATTCTAACTGTCTTAAATGCTTTCAGATATATATTCACATGCCTACTATTTTATAATCACGTCTGAGCAAGCTAGCTCTCATTTGGACTGGCTCTTCATGGGTAAATTGCCCACACTAGTAGCTTGCCCCTTGGTTGCTACAGTAAACACACAGCCCAACTGCACCCTTCCTGCCTGTGTCAGGAAGGAGGATCCAAGTACTGAATTAGTGATGTTGAAACGATGTGGCAGCTGTCTCTGCCTTGCACCAGTTCCTCTGGCTCCCTGCTCAGTGGTTCCAGTGGATTATTTTAAGTTAAGCTTCTCAATGCACAACATTAATAATTGGGGGAGCATTAGTGCAGAAAAAGCAGATGGACTTTGGCTTGGGGCCAAAATTTAGAAGGTCATAAGGAATAGGAGTAGTATTAGACCATTCGGCCCATCAAGTCTACTCCTCCATTCCATCATGGCTAATCTATCTCTCCCTCCTAACCCCATTCTCCTGCCTTCTCCCCATAACCTCTGATTTCTATACTAATCAAGAATCTATCCATCTCTGCCTTGGCCTCTAGAGCCTTCTGTGGCAAAGAATTCCACAGATTCACCACCCTCTAAACTGACTAAAGATATTTCTCCTCATCTCCTTACTAAAAGAACATTCTTTAATTCTGAGGCTATGGCCTGTAGTTCTAGACTCTCCCACTAATTGAAACATCCTCTCCACATCCACTCTATCCAAGGTTTTCCCTATTCGTTGCCTAATTTAAGAATTAGGCATATCAAAGAGAAGCCTAATTTGTTTTATTAATTAATCTTAAAGTTTGCTGACCACCGTGGATGTTTATTATACCACTTGTGTTGCGATCTTCACAATCCCAGGAATTAATTTATGCTATGATAATTTGAAACAGCAAATCGGAGTAATGGTTGCAATGGTAGAAGTGGAATAAGATACAATAGACAATAGACAATAGGTGCAGGAGTAGGCCATTCGTTTAGTTTAGAGATACAATGCGGAAACAGGTACTTTGGCCACCGAGTCTGGGTCGGGACCTTTCCTGGACTCTGTACGTTCCACATTCTAGCTAGTTATGCATATGTGTTGCTGCACTTATTTGGCGATTGTTTCAGGAAATAGTTTGGATGCAAAAGTTGTTTCAGCCCTTCTACACATCCGACAAGAACATTACTTTGGATGTTACCCTCTTCATAAATTTAGCGACGGGAAATGCTTAGCAGATGGGGATCCGTGGATCAATGTGAAATGTAACAGCTGTCAAAACCAAATCTTTCAGCGATCCACGGGAATCCAGATTTCCTGCAGACATCTCCAATTCTCTCATAATAAGAGAATATTTGGCAAAAGTTCAGGGGCTTCCTTTCCAATGGCTCTGTCACTCCGTTAATAAGAAGAATGATTGACTATGGACTCAATAATAGAGGCTCCTGCAGAGGCATTCAATCGACAGTTTTTATAAAGATCTCGTTCGTCATCGCTTTATGAGATTGTAAATTCTACCACCTACATCTCTACCCAGTTCCATGCTGAGCAAGAAGAAATTTAAGGGATTTTGTATCAAAAGCCCTTTTAACTCGGTCCTAACTTCCAGCTTTCCACAGTGAATAGCTACATTTGCTTGACTGTGCAATTTTTCTGCTGTTTCCGGAGCCTAGGGGGGGGGGGGTTTGCTGATGGAAGTGGAATTATTTAGCTTCTGTTCGAGTTCACCCCTAGATTGTATTGGTCTTGTTTAGTTTAGTTTAGTTTAGAGATACAGCGTGAAAACTGGCCCTTCGGCAAATATAGTCCGCGCCGACCAGCGATCCCCAAACACCAGCATTATTCGACACATTAAGGACAATTTACAATTTTTACCAAAGCCAATTAACCTACAAACCTGTATGTCATTGGAGTGTGGGAGAAAATTGGAGCACCCGGGCAAAACACCCACGCAGTCACAGGGAGAACTTCCAAACTTTGTACAGGCAGCACCCTTAAGGGCCTGTCCCACTTTCACGACCTAATTCACAACCGCTGCCGAGTTTGCCCTTGACTCATACTCGCAGCATGGGCATCACGAGGTCGTAGGAGGTCATAGGTAGGTCGTAGGAGGCCGTAGGTAGGTCATAGGAGGTCATAGGTAGGTCGTAGCAGGTCGTGATGCTAGTCATAGGTACTCGTGGCATCAGGTAGGTCAGAGCGTTTTTTCAACATGATGTAAAATGTCCACGAGTAAAAAAGGTCGTGAATTAAGTCGTGAAAGTGGGACAGGCCCTTTAGTCGGGATCGAACCCAGATCTATGTCGCTGTAAAGCAGCAATTCTACCCATGTGCCACCGTGCCGCACAACCATCAACATTGCAGAGCGTGGCAAATACATAGACCGCTGTGGAGCCAGCACAATAAAGTGAGCTGGAGACACAAGACACTGCAGATGCTGGAACCATGATGAAGAAAACAAAAGGAACTCAGTGAGTGAAGCAGCATCTGTGGCGGGAATGGACAGATGATGATTGGGGTCGAGACCCTTCTTCAGACTGACAGAGCAGAGGGGAGAAAGCTATAAAAGAGAGATGCGGATGGAGCAAAGCCTGCAGGAGAGGAGGAAAGATGGATAGATGGGTGGAGTAAGTGATAAAGACTAGAGGTGATAAAGACTAGAGGTGATAAAGACTAGAGGTGAAAAGGAGACAAAATATTGCAGGATAGGGAGAAGAGGATTGAAAAGGGGAGGTGTGCGTTTTCACACTTTTATACCTTTTGCCCAATGGGAGAGGGGAGAAGATGGAGTGGCCAGGGTGTGACTCGTCCTTGATTATGCTGCTGGCCTTATTGAGGCAGCGTGAGATACAAATGGAGTCAATGGAAGGGAGGTTGGTTTGTGTGATGGTCTGGGCTGCGTCCACAATTTTCTGCAATTTCTTGCAGTCTTGGATGGAGCTGTTCCCAAACCAGGCTGTGATGCATCCCGGTAAAATGTTTTCTACGGTGCATCTGCAAAAGTTAATGAAAGTATTTGGAGACATGCTGAAGTTCCTAAACCTTCTCAGGAAGTAGAGGCGTTGGTGTACTTTCGTGGCCGTTGCTTCAATATGAGTTGTCCAGGAGAAGTTGCTGGTGATATTTACTCCAAGGAATTTGAAGCTTTCAACCATCTCTACTTTGGCGCCGTAAATGCAAACCGGGAAATGTGTACCGCTTCGCTTTCTGACGTAGATCACCATCTCCTTTGTCTTGCTGGCATTGAGAGAAAGGTTGTTGTCTCGACACCAGGACACCAGGTTCTGAATCTCCTTCCTGTACTCCGTCTCATCATTATTTGATATCCAGTCCACAATGGCGGTGTCGTCTGCGAATTTGTAAATTGAATTAGATTTGTACATGGCTGCACAGTTGTGAGTGTACAAGGAGTAAAGAAGGGGACTGCGAACACATCCTTGTGGAGCACCAGTGTTGAGGATTATCGTAGTGGATGATTTGTCCCCTATCCTCACCGATTGGGATCTGCTGATCAGGAGGTCAATGATCCAGTTGCAGAGATGTGTGCTGACTCCAGGTCCCATGAGTTTGGACTCCGTGATGGGAGATGAGTGCACAGAGCAGGAGAAGGAAACACGGTTACTAGGATGGTGGGAGAAATGTGTGTGCACTGGAAGAGGGGGGCTGAGGCAGAGGAAAGAGAATTCAATGTTCAAACTGTTAGATTGTATGCAACAAAGTGGAATATGAGGTGCTGTTCTTCCAGTTTGAATGTGGCCTCACTCTCACAATGGAGGCGGCCAAGGACAAAAAGGATGGTATGGGAATGGGAGAGGGTGAAAATGGTTCGCAGCCGGGAGTTCCAGCAGGCCTTGACAGACGGGGAGCTTCAGCAAAATGGTCACCTAGTCTAAGGTTGATCCCTTTGATGTAAAAAGCAAATTTGATGGGAGCACATGCAGAACTACAGGACACAGAGGAAGCACTGGTGGAGGCTAGGCCCACATCAGCGGGGGTGGGGGGAGGGGGGGAGAGGTAGTGACGTTTTGCTGAAGAAAAATAACATCTTGGATGTACCTGAACATAAAGCATCTTGGGAGCAGATGCTACAGAGACAGAGATATTGAGAACAAGTGATGGCATCCTTGCAAGAAACAGGGTGGGAGGAAGTGTGGTCAAAGTTGCTGTAAGAGTTAGTAGGTTTGTAGTAGACGTCAGTCGATAGTCTGTCTCCTGCGATGAATACAGAGAGATCAAGAAAGGGGAGAGAGGTGTCAGGGATAGAACTAGTGAATTTGAAGGCAGGATCTTGAGCTGGGTCTTGGACAAATCAAAGACAGAGAATTGCCAGCAGAGGGAGCCCTGCTCTTGGCCCTATGCCCATTGACTCTGAAGCCCTGGAGAACGATCCTCCCTGCAGCTCTCATCTGTTTTAACACACAGCACACGCCTGTTTCCGCTGCACTCCTCCCAAATGCTAAAACTGTATTTGTGGAAACAGCTGCAAGCAAAGGTTGTCCCATTTCCAACACTGTGCAATGTTTGTGATCAAAACAGTCTTATCCTAAGAGACAAACTCTAGATTATGTAGGAGGTCAGTTCATAGTAGTGGCTTGTTGTGACTACGTGGATGTTTTGTCGGTGATCATTAGACACACCACCTATTTTTATTCATTCACTGGCAGTATCAACATTTGCTGTTCATCCTTAACTGCACTGAAGGGAGGATCTCCAAAGTCTATAATATTGGTGATTCTGTAGTTACGTATGGGTAGAAATGACAGATTTTTCATCAATAAATTAAACAGTTTTAACAACATTGTAATAGTGTCATGGCTACTCCACTGGGACCGCTTAAAACAAATACTTGAATATAAATTTCCCAGCGGCAGTGAAGGGATTGGAGCCGAGAACTGGTTGCCAGACCATTTACTTAACCATGAAGTTACCATACCTGTTATTTGACAATCTCATTACTTATTACAGAATTGTTTAGTTACCCTGATGAAACATGCATTCCTAAGTTTGTTCTGATTCTTCTACTTTCCCTTAGCAGCGCAAAATTGACTTTAAACCACCCCACTCAACAAAAAAGGGTTGTCAACCTCTCCATAGTGATAGCACTGGCTACCCAATAACACATTAAATTGCTATTTATAACAACAGGTTATGTTTTTAAAGTTGCAGTTCACAGCCATGAAGCAGGGCTATTCCTTGGTCATTATGGGTTTCTGCCTCAATTCACCCAAGCTAAAAGTTGCTTCAGGAATAAGGATCCAAACATGAGCAACACTCAAACAACGCATTAAAGAAAACAAATCTCATTCTTAAATAAGGTATATTGCGCCAACTAATGATGATGTGAATGCATCTAATCAAACAAAACGCATCTGCATACACAAGTTGACTGACCATTTTCTTGCATAAAGGGTTAGGTCAAGTTGAGTTTATTGGAGAAATAAAACTGCAGATGCTGGTTTACAAAAAAGTGCTGGAGTAACTCAGTGGGTGAGACAGCATCTCTGGAGAATGTGGGTAGATGATGTTTTAGATTGGGTCCCTTCTTCAGACTGATTGTGGTGGGGTGGGGGAGAATGCTGTAAGTGAGGAGGGGAAAACAAATCCTGGTGAGTGATAAGTGGTTACAGGTGAGGGGGGGGGGGTTAATAGGCCGATGGTTGGACAAAGGCTAGAGATAAAAAGACAAAATGTGTTTGGAAAGATAGAACAACTGCGAATTGCAACGAGAGAAAATGATTTAGATGGAAGGGGAAGGGGAGGAGAGAAATTGTGTTGTATCCAGGTGGAGAATTCAGTGTTCATACCATTGGGCTGTAAACTACTCAAGCGGAATATGTTTTTTCTTGTGGCCTCAATCTGGCAATGGAAGAGGGCCAGGACAGAAAGGTCAGTGTGGAAGGAACGGGAAGGGGAGTTAAAATGGTCAGCAAGCAAGAAATCCAGCAGGTCTGGGTGGACTGGGAGCTTCAGCAACCAATCACTGCTTCTATGCTTGGTATATTTTCTTGGATTATTGTCATATGTCATATGTACACATAGGGTGAGGTACAGATAATATCTAAATTATTACAGGCACATACACTCAGACCGCACAAAAAAACAAAAACAAAAACAAAATGCTATATTTAAGAGGGAATTAGATGTGGCCCTTGTGGCTAAAGGGATCAGGGGGTATGGAGAGAAGGCAGGTACGGGATACTGAGTTGGATGATCAGCCATGATCGTATTGAATGGCGGTGCAGGCTCGAAGGGCCGAATGGCCTACTCCTGCACCTATTTTCTATGTATCTATGTATCTATACATACATTATATACAAATTACACAAGACAGTGAAAAGGGAAAAAAAACTGTGAAACAAGATAGATGTTCATAAACATAAATAGAAACAAGTCCATGGTTATTCAAGAGGTGGTCCATAATGTTCCGTTACTGAGGTAGAATTAGGCTTTCAAGATTCAAGAGCGTTTATTGTCATGTGTCCCAGATAGGACAATGAAATTCTTGCTTTGCTTCTGCCTTGAGGTGCTCCCGTGCTGATTGTTATCGAGGCTGACACATTTCCACCAATACGAACAGTCTGCGGTCTGTGGATGAGGAAGTCGAGGATCCGATTGCAGAGAGATGCGCAGAGACCCAGATCTGAGAGCTTGGTAACCAGCTTGGAGGGGATGATTGTATTAAATACCGAGCTGTAATCAATGAATAACAGCCTGACATATGAGTTTTTGTTGTCCAAGTGGTCCAGAGTGGAGTGGAGAGTCAGCGAGATCGCATCCAACATTGATCTGTTGTGGCAGTAGGCAAACTGCAGTGGGTCCAGCTTTCGCAGGTTGGTCAAGAATCTTATGATTGTAGGAAAGAAGCTATTGCTGAACCTGGTAGAGTGAGATTTCAGGGCTCTCTACTTTCTGGCTGATGGCAGCAGTGAGAAGAGGTATGGACTGGACAGTGGGGATGCATGATGATAGGTGTCAGCCAGGACTCGTCATCTGAGATGTTAACACCCAGGTATTGGAAGCTACAAACTCTCTCCACTGCTGACACACCAATGAGGTTTGGCACGTGGTCTCCCTGCTGCCCCTGTCAGATCAGAGAGCAGGAATGGAACAAGACCATGTCCGAGCACATGGCGAGTGTAGCTAAAAGCAGATGCTGACATCTCTTCCATTTCCTGATGTTGTCGTCCAGTCCATACGGTGGATGGAGAAACCTTTGGGCTGGAACGCCACATACAGAGAGATGGGGGTGAGCCATGTCTCGGTGAAACTCCATCATGTCTCACTCTTGTTCTCCAGCGACTGTACATTGGCCAACTGCAATATAGTAGTCTTGGTAGGGGAGGTGGCATTCCCTGATGCTTCAGTCTTACCTGAAGGCCTCCCTGGTGACCATGTTTCCCAGCATAATATAGGCCTCCCCAATTCCCCAGGTGCTGTACTTGCATTACAAGGGGTTAGGTCCATCAAGTCTGTCAGGCAATCCTAAGTTCACTCATGGAAAAGCCCATTGCTTGCTACTGTAGTTCTGGCTGCAGATTTCAGCTTTAAAAGGTGAAAACATGAGTATACAAGTATTCTCCTAGATACTGTCTGCAATATATCACCTTTCTCTGTTGCCATTTTGTAAAATAAAAATTTCATCAAGGAACACACAGTGGTGCAGCTGTTAGAGCTGCTGCCTCAATGAACCAGTGGCCTGGGTTTGATCCAGACTTCGGGCGCTGACTGTGTGGAGTTAGCACGTTCTCCCTGTGAGCATGTGGGTTTCCTCCGAGTGATTTCCTCTGATAATTGGCCTCTGTAAATTGCACCTAGTGTGTAGGCAATGGATGTGAAAGTGGGATAACATAAAACTAATGTGAACAGGTGATCGTTGGTTGGCGTGGGCCAAAGGCCTGTTTCCATGCTGTATCTCTAAACAAAACAAAATGATTGTGTTGTTAAATGAAGTGTTGTACATTGCTTTGTGGAATTCACAGCTGATCTTCCTTGATGCACATACAATTTATCAATTGCAATCCAGTCATTGAGGAAAATACAAGATGGGAGGGACAGTAATTACAATCACAGTGTCTGCATGCAATACTTGTCTTCCTCATGGGGCAATTAGATCTGGTAGATTCCACAGAAAATGTGTACATAGAAGCCAATTATTCTGCTTTTGTTTCTGAAAAATAAATTTCTCTATTTTGCTCTCTCCCAGCTCCCGTAATCATCTTCTCCCCGAAGTCGGTCCTGAACGTGACTGGTGCCCAAGTGTACTTGGCCTGCGAAGCGAAAGCTGTTCCAACTCCCATTGTCACCTGGAGGAAGGTAGGACTCTAGCCAACTGCACGGTGACTGCTCAGTTTCTTAGGGAAGTTTGTTCATTTGAAGAAAGCAAACAATAATGATAGTTCACAAAGGTAACAATTTTCATAATTGTTAGGCAGCTAAAAACTTTCCGTAGAACTTTTTAGACCCATATTAACTGTTTTCTATTTTCTATTTTATAAAACCTAAATTATCAACATGACAGCAAAATCTGTACTCCACTTACCTTCTGATTAAAGAGCACTGACATAGATAGGAACATTTTGATGTCAAAGCACACTCCATGAGCACCCCGTTCTGTATACTGGCAAGTCTATGAGATCTAGCAGCAATCAATTCACACTAGTAGCCACAGAGAAACATTCAGTAGACAACAGTAGATAACAGGGCAGTACAGCAGAGCAGCTGGTAGAGCTGCTACTTCATGGTGCTGGAGACCCGGGTTCAATCCCGACCTTAAGTCTTGCCTGTGTGTGGAGTTTGCACATTCTCCCTGTGACCAAGTGGGTTTCCTCCACATGCTCCGGTTTCTTCCCACATCCCAAAGACAAGCATTGAAACATAGAAACATAGAAAATAGGTGCAGGAGTAGGCCATTCAGCCCTTCGAGCCTACACCGCCATTCAATATGATCATGGCTGATCATCCAACTCAGTATCCCGTACCTGCCTTCTCTCCATACCCCCTGATCCCTTTAGCCACAAGGGCCACATCTAACTCCCTCCTAAATATAGGCAATGAACTGGCCTCAACTACCTTCTGTGGCAGAGAATTCCACAGATTCACCACTCTCTGTGTAAAAAATGATTTTCTCATCTCAGTCCTAAAAGACTTCCCCCTTATCCTTAAACTGTGAACCCTTGTTCTGGACTTCCCCAACATCGGGAATAATCTTCCTGCATCTAGCCTGTCCAACCCCTTAAGAATGTTGTAAGTTTCTATAAGATTCCCCCTCAATCTAAATTCTAGCGAGTACAAGCCGAGTCTATCCAGTCTTTCTTCATATGAAAGTCCTGCCATCCCAGGAATCAGTCTGGTGAACCTTCTCTGTACTCCCTCTATGGCAAGAATGTCTTTCCTCAGATTTGGAGACCAAAACTGTATGCAATACTCCAGGTGTGGTCTCACCAAGACCCTGTACAACTGCAGTAGAACCTCCCTGCTCTTATACTCAAATCCTTTTGCTAGCGGGTTTGTAAGTTAATTGGCCTCTGTAAATTGCCCCCTAGTGGGTTGGAGGTGCAAGAGAAAGTGGGATCATAGTGAATTCATGTTAATGGGATATCAAGGGTTGGCGTGGTCTCAGTGAGACTCAGTTTCCACACTGTCTCTCTAAACTAAACTAAACATTCAGCAACTAAATAGTAAGTAATGATGATCTCTTTAAAGAGCACAGATAGTAGTGAGGAAGAAAGGGTTTCTTCCCTGAAGCAGAATGCTTCATCTGTATTAATGTCATTCGCAGGCTGCATTGCTGAACTCCAATTTGCTAGCACTGATCCTATCAGACTCTTCTGAAATGGGACCTGGCATGACTCATTCTGTGCATGTGCGGGTGCATATTGTATGTCTAACATGGTATTTATAAAACAAAACCACCCCACAATTTATCTTTATCCTCAAGTAAATTCTTTAGTCCTTTAGTCTTAATCCTCAAGGGTATCAGGGAGTATGGGGAGAAGGCCTTGAGAGGAAAGATAGATCAACCATGATTGAATGGCAGAGTAGACTTGATGGGCCAAATGACCTAATTCTGCTCCTATAACTTATGAACATGGGTATAGTAAAAGTGTACACTATCTGCAGTACATTGTATGTCAAAAGTTCATAAGAGGCAGATTCAGAATAGTTTATTTCATATACACCAAGGTGCAATGAAATTCCATGCTCTCATGAAGTTCATAGAGTAAACAATATACGATAATGATAGATATAACAATAAATGCAGGGAATTAACAAGGGGAAGCAAAGAGAATAGGCCACGCAGCCCTTTCCACAGGCAGGAAACAGTCATATCAGGGAATAGTTCCCAGTATATTGGGGAATCAAGGACTAAAGTCTTCGGAGAATCAAAGAGAAGGAATAGTCCTTGATTCTCTATTAGTAGGTACGTTACAAAACTTACCTTCAGCGGCGCTGCAGTTCTGTCACTGCCCGTGTGCGCGACTTTGGCGCCTTTGAGAGGGGGGCAGGTTTAAAATGCGATATTTCGGCAGCCTATTCAAATCGATGTCTGTCAGGTAAATTAGCTGCTAAAGAAAAATCGCTTCGACTGCCGTTTTATTAAGTTTATTAAAATTAGCGCTTTATAATTTAATTGTTGGAGTAAAATTAAAATCAACGCCGACAACGGGACAGATTTCACGCACGGGACAAGGCAAGGTACACCGTTTATTTTTTCATATAAAGTTGCTTCTTAGGATGCCTTTAATAAAAATTTCAAGTTGCGAAAATGTGATTATTTAAATATACCAACCGGCAATATTTTTCCTGCTGATATTGGGGTTTAATTCACTGCAACTGCAAAGTTCCAAACCAGAGCGTTCCACAAAATCCCACTCGCAAGATGATTTAAATGCCCATTAATTTACAGGAATTAAACACTAAATTCCTTCCATTTGGCCTATAAATTAATGACAATGAGATTTAAAAATAATGTTATATTGTGAATTCTTGTGTGAATGTTATTTGGACACTTAGGCTTTTTAAAAATGTTAACTTTTTCTTAAGAAATGGATAGATATTTAGATCTAGTAATTGAATTTTATAATTAGCTACAATTGGGTAACTAGCTAATTATATGCTTTAATTTCAGGTCATCCAAGTAAGATTGTTTCATATTTGTTTCAGAATGCTTCAATCTATAATAACTGAAAATTTCATTAAGTTCTCTTAATTTTTTAAGAAAGTTATGGGCTTTTGACTGTCCTTGATCACAGCTTTTGTGTTAAGTCAATGGAAAAGCAATAGGGAACAAGATGCTAATTTCCAAGTATGAAAATTGCCATCACTTTTTAAATACTCAAGATATGAAAGTGAATTAGGTGTCAAATTAAACTTCTTTTTATGCTTTATCTGATGGGATAAATTGCAGACTTGATTATTAAAATCTCAAAATGTTGTAACATTGCTACTAATAGATTGTTATTATCATTAGTTATTGCATCATAATAGTCAAACTCAAAGTATAGGCAAGAAGATAATTGTTGGCAGTGACAATGCCTTTCCTGTAACCAGATCCAAAATAAATACCTGTTGTTAGTTGTGAATTATAATTTAATTCTTACTTTAATCTGAGATGCATTGCTTAGTGTGAACGGTTGCCATACTGTATATACTGTATAGACTGGTGTACAACCTTCTGTTGGTTTATTACTGTACTTCACCATTATATTGGTCTGTATAATATTAGTATTTATTATTTTGTTTATTGCTTCTTACCAATTCAGTTAATGTTCATCCAGTTAATATTTATACCTTGGCTGTGAGCAGGTCACAGAGTCACCCAAGGGAGTAAAGCTTTTGGAAGAGTTGCCTGGAGATCGGGTGAATGTTGCAGTTCAGGTTCGTGGTGGACCATCGAAATACGAAAGCACTGGATGGGTTCTGGTAAGTCATGAGTTTGACACATATAGAGATTAGATGCCACAATGGGGCACACACTCACGCACACAGGCAATTGTAACTAATGCTTTTTTTCACAAACAGGTTATGGTAGAACAGGAGAAAGTGCATCAGGCACTAATGCATGGCAGAATTCCCCACAGGATACAACAGTATCCTCAAGAGGAAGACAAATCAATAGAGTCCTGGACTGGAGCACACTACCACTTGTACTGTTCCTGCAGTCTTGGACTGCATTCATCTTTATCTCTGAGAGAAAGTCCCGCTGTTTATCTCGTATTTTATGCAGATTGTTTAGAAATTGAATGATTTTAAAGTTATCAATTGAAGGATTAAGGAATCCAAGGGAAAGTAAAGTGCATACTCAAATCCTAGCTTTCCCATCCTGCTTCAATGTTGGCGAGATCTTTTCAAACTGGGGAAATCTATCTTCCACGCATTAACATTTAATCAGAAAAGGAGGGATCTGATGCATTTATCAAAATAGGCCATTTAAGGTATAATTTATTTGGTAAAATGAGTTGTATTTGAGATCCAGCCTTTCGGTTTATCTTTAAACTTGTTTTCTTTGTTAATATTACTAGCATTATTTTTAATGGAAAATAATATCCAGTTTTTCTGCTAATAAATGTCAAGGCTAACAATGTGTAGACTATACACGGTTCATTCATGTGTAGACTATACACAGTGCTCATAATGAATTGACTGTGACCTATTGAGAAGTCCCTACATGTTTACAGTTCTATCTACAACTATTGTTGATTCCACATATTATATTTGTAACCTAAATACTTTTATTTCCAAATTCCTCCCTATAATTTAGATAAATCCACTGACAAAGGAAGATGAAGGTGTTTATCAATGTCATGCCAGCAATATCCTTGGAGAGGCACAGATTGAAGGCACAATCAAAGTCACGGAGAAGGTCATGGTGACTAAAGGTGTGGTTAATATTTGGGAATATAATATCTGAGCAACAGCCTTGTGGGATATTATGTTCATTGGATCTGCAGAAAAGTAATGGGGTATGATTCACCCAAAAATTCATGAGCAGAATACTTCAATTAAAGCATTCAGAGATGGAGTTAACACCAACCAGCGCCATTATTAAAGACGTACTGTATTATTTATAACACTGTATATACTTATTGCACTGTATGATTGTTTGCATGAATGCCTCTAGATCATGGAGTCAGAAGAATGGGATGTGGAGTCAAGAAGGCATGTTATTGAGGGTTCTTCTTACATTGTATAGACTTGGGGTTGGTGGGTTTTCCTGGCTTACTTGAAGGTCTATGCATTAAGTTTAGCATACACACAAGCAGACCATAGTCTTACTCTGGGAATAGTTATATTCTACCATCAATATAATACATTTTTTGATAGGTCTGAATTTGTACAAAGGTGACACATTTTAAATACCAATTGCAGTATGTTTGTGATATTCTGCATGGCATTTCAAAGAAGATCCCTATTTGACAGCAGTAAAATACAAACCTTTTTTAGCATTGGCCCAAACCAACAGTAATTCTTTTCACTTTTCTTTTGTCCACAAATTCACTTGGACTCTCACTCTGACACCTCTCCCCCTTTCTTGTTCTCACTGTTCTCACAGGGGACAGACAATCGATTGACATCTACTACAAACCTACCAACTCACACAGTCACTACACTTTCTCTCACCATACCTCTGACAAATTCACTATCCCCTACTCTCAATTTCTCCGACTCCGCCACATCAGCTCCCAGGAGAACCGATGTGTCCTCTTTCTTTAGTAAACATAGATTCCCTCCTGCTGTCATAGATGGATCCCTCAGCCGTGGCCCCTCTGTGTCCCGCAGTTTTGTTCTTGCTCCCCCTCCCCCAGATAGAACCAGGATAGAGTTCCTCTGATCTTCATCTTTCTCTCCACCAGCCTCCATGTTCAACACATCATCCTCCGACATTTCTGTCACCTCCAGCATGTTCTCCAGAGATGCTGCCTGACTGACTGAATTACTCCAGCACTTTGTGTCCTTTTTTTGGAAGCCAGTATCTACAGCTCCTTATTTCTACTAGTAAGGTTATGACGTCCCCATTGCATCAGATACCTAATATAATCTAGAGACTGCCTTGATTTTTTAAATTATAGTTTCCAATGTGTAATAACGAGTTTGATTTTTTTTCCCTTCAGGTTTCTCACATTAAACCTTTGCAACATTTTTTTTCTCTCTCACTTCCCTCTCCTTTACCATTGCTAAACTTAAAGATCTTCTCCCTGGAGCTATTTTTCTCTATCCATCTAGTTTCCTTCTTTTTATCTACTTTTGTTTCTCCAACTTTCATATTCCCAAATGCCTGTATTTCTGGCGCAGAAGTCCAAGATTAGTTGCAGGAAATAAAATAGAATCATAGAAATATGCATCACAGAAATGGACTCCTCAATAAAGTTGAGTGTTTTATTGTCATATGACCTGAATTTTTACTTACAGGATCAAAGTCCAAACTTCTATAACGATCATAATCCAACCAATTATATATTTTAAAGCTGATCATGTCCTGTGGGATAGTGCACCTTCTATGGTGAAAGATAGGGAAGTAATAAATCAAAATATCATTGTTCATTCTCTCATGAAGCCAGAAAGCATGAAGATTGAAATATACGATTTCTGATAATATTACATTTCTACTTCCAAAGGACCAAAATCAGTTAGCTCTTGGGAAAACAGAGACCTTGAAAACAATACTGTACTGAATTTTATATCTTCAACATTGTCTGGGAATTTTATTTTCCTGCCTGTTTCTTTAGAACGCAATTTAATTGGCGGTATGTCATTTCTTTCAGATAAGAAAGAAGAGGAGCTTGAAAAGAAAGAAAATTAAATCATGGACTACGCTGATACTTCAGTGTTTTCAGAGTTAGACAAAGTTGAAACTCATCAAACTGAATTGAAAATGATGTATTTTGTACCATTTTCTTCTACTTTTGTAAAGTTTTTATGATGATGTTAGTAGGTCCAGGATAAAATGACTACCATTTGCGTAAGCTGTACAGCATGCGATTGAAAATGCCTGAGGTGTTTGTAGAGAGGAGACGATTGGGGCTGCATATGTTTGAAGCTCATGGTGACTGTATGAACCGTGCAGACGGAGTGCTGTACTGTAGCACCATAACAAGGATCATTCATGCTACGTTAATCTAAAAGTTTTAATCCTTCAGCAAAGCTCCTGGTACGATATTTAACTCTTAAACTCTATATTAGTTGTGTTGTCTTCAGTGCTAATAAATGAGTAGTCATTGAATAGATTTCTCTGCAAATTGTGCTTTTATACCTTTTCACCTTCAACTTTATCGAACAGACCTGGTGGAACTTGTGCAGCTACCAGATTTCCATACGTAATTTTACCAGAAACCATTTTTCTGAATCTCTGGGCATTGCACAGCTCTGTTCATTGCTGGTGTAACTAATGTAGAATGGCGGTTTCCAACAAAAACTACAAAATGTAACAGCTGTTGTGTATTCTTTTACAAGGTGTTTTAATAAAGATCATTGTTACCTTTCAGAATTATTTTCTTATAATTTAAATCTTATTTTTCAAATACATTTGGCTCCCACCTCACCCTTGCTTAATACATCAATTTGAGGAAGTAATACAATTGAAATCTTAGTGCTTTGCTGGTTTGGCAATTATCAATTCAGCAAGTTTATCTAAAAACTTTTTCTCAAGTGTGGTTATATTTCATTGCAACAGGAGCTTACTGCAAGATATGGTCATCACAGAATTTGGAAAGAGAAGTTGTAGATAGGAGTAACAAGAGACTGCAGATGCTGGAACCTGGAGTAAAAAACAAACCACTGGCGTGACTAGTTTATGGAAGGACCATTCAGAAGCCTGATAACAGAGAGGAAAAGCTATTCCTGAGTCTGGTGGCGCACACATCCAAGCTTCTATCTTCTGCCTGATCGGAATGGGGAGAATAGAACAGAATGCCATTTATTGTCATTCAAACAGACAAGGTTCGAACGAAAGAATGATTGGGGTGAGACAAGTCTTGGCTGCTTTTCCGAGGCAACGTGAAGTGTAGATGGAGTCAATGGCGGGATGTCTGGTCTGTGTGATGGACTGGGCTACATCACCTCTATAATTCTTTGCGGCTTTGGGCAGAGCTGACCCCAGTGGGTGCCGTGGGGATGGGTCCTGTGTACAGCTCAGCATTAGGAAATGCCCAATTTGGTTTTCATTCACCATTCAGGGTCTAATCCACTCTGGTGCTTTCTAGGCCAATAACAGCTAGGTATTGGACACACTCGGATAAACAGCACAATGTGCCAAAGAGGGTGAAACTCAATTTCTAGATCCTCGTCTTTTAAAAAGCAGTTTGCAATGGCATTTTAATCTCATGGGGCCTCTTTTGATTTGAACACTCCCAATTTCTCCATGTTTCCAAAGTACATTTTAACAATACCGCCATGGCATTTAAATTGGGCCAGACAAGGTAGAGCAGGAATGTAACAAAGGGTAACCAGAGTGTCTTCACAGCTGATCTCCCCAGAAATCAGAGAAACCAAAAAATATATCCAACATTAAGCCTGGGTTATGAATGTACCAAGAAATAACCAAACAAACAGAAAATCCTCAAAATGCTACATCATTAGAGGAATCAAGAATAACAACAGACTTTTTTTCAAGCTTTAGATAACTAATAAGTATGATAAATATGACAAATAGTAGGGGTAATAAAACATGAAGGATCGATTTTCCTATGACACACTGAAAAAGATTCAATCGCGATGTATATTGCAGAGGAAATGGAGGGAATTGTACATTTAGTTTAGTTTAGAGATACAGTGTGGAAACAGGCCCTTTGGCCCACTGAGTCCACACCGACCAGTGATCACCCTGTTCACTAGCAATATCCTACACACTGGGGGCAATTTACAATTTACAGAAGCCAATTAATCTACAAACCTAAACGTCTTTGGAATATGGGAGGAAACTGGAGCACATCGGGAAAACCCACATGGTCACAGGGAGAACGTACAAACTCCATACAGACAGCACCGGTAGTCAAGATCGAACCCGGGTCTCTGGTGCTGCAACTCTACTGCTGTGCCACTGTACCGCATGGCTCAATAATTTCCTGGGGAGTACAAGTGGAATAGTGAAGGAAACCAGAACCTCATTGGGTCTACTACCCTCACTTGCCTGTTAGATCCCTAACCCTAATGGGCAAGAAGGAGATCCATTAAGAGGAGTATATATATTTCTGGTTACCAAATTCAGTCGGAACAGATGATCTGAAAGCCCAAAAGAAATTAAACCCAAAGAAAGTAAAAGAAACGTTTTAAAACAAGGTTGGAGTCGACAGACAACAGTCTGACTACAGTCCAAACTCTGCCTGTGTAGTTTGTTTGAAGGGTCCTTTCCCAGCTATCCTTCTTTACTATTATACTGTAAACATGAGCAACAGCAGACACTGGTTTACCAAAAAAGACACAAAGAACCGGTGTAACTCAGCGGGTTAGGCAGCATCTCAAGGGAACGTGGAAAGGGAACATTGCGAGTATGAAGAAAGGTCCTGACCTGAAACTTCACCTATATGTGTTCCCCAGAGATGCTGCCTGACCTGCTGAGTTATTCCCTCACAGTGTTATTTTTACCATTCTATTGGTTTGCTATTAGCACTTACTACATTCTTTGTTCAGTATTTCTATCATCTGTTAAACATTTATGTAAAATAGCTTGGTTTTATAATTTGAAGCAACAGTAGTTTCAAGTGTCACACTTCTCCAAGTTTTCCATTGATACCTTTGCACTCTTAACGTTATATCTCTGCAGGAATTAAGGCATACGCTTTATCCTTGGAGACCTTCTTTAACTGCCTTCTTTCCCGGATTCCTACATTCTATTTTTCATTCTGGTTCTCAGAAGAACAGACCCTAAAAGAGAGCAACGTAGGGAGTCACAAGAGATTGCAGCTGCTGGAATCTGGAACAGCAAACAATCTGCTGGAGGAACTCAGTGGGTTGAGCAGCATATTTTTGTGGGGGGGGGGGGGGGGGGAAGAATTGTCAACGTTTTGTCCCAATGCAGGTTATTGACCCAAAATATTGGCGATTCCGTCCACCCCACAGATGCTGCTGAGCCTGCTGAGATCCTTCAGCAGGCTCTTTGTCATAGATGGAGAAAGTTATCTTTGGTCGCTGGTCTTACTCTTTGCAAAAATATTGGTCTTTGTTTGTACTCATCTCCTGCATTGAAGTTCCCTTCAGAGTTAATGCACGGGTGTGGTGCCAAAGACTGTAGATAAAATTTGCCAGTATATATTTATTAAGTTCACAATATTTGACGAGGACTCAAATTCCAAGCAGTGAGTTGCACTGATTTTATGCCAATGGATTACAATTCACAACCATCAATGGTGAAGATAAATATTTACCCTAAGGTTTCCTAAATTTGTCCGATTGCAGAACGTAGACACAAATCCTGCTGGAAAACATGATATGCTTGCAGATCTGAGTCTGGAGCTTTTACGCAACTGGTACTGTGTTTTCACAAGGTTTCACATTTCTAAACATTTGAGTTCCTGAAAAAAATTAGACTTAGAGACTCATACAGCATGGAAACATCCCCTGCAGCCCGACTCATCCATGCCGACCACAATGCCCCATCTAAGCTAGTAACATTTGCTGGCGTTTGCCGCTTTTAAAGTTACCTCCATGTAATTGTGAAAGTGTATTTTAAACGCAGATCTTTAAAAATAATTTTGCAGTTTTTATTCCTAATTTTCTTTACATTAAGCGTGTGACTTTTAATGATTAACCTGCCACGGTGCCCAGAGTGTTGTCTTTAAAAAAATTGAGGAGATGACGTAACAAATCCTTTGTCCCTGGCTCACTATTACATAGTCATTACACTTACATCAAACTTTTTATTATAATTTTCTAGAATAACAAGTAGCCAAAGCAGCCGACAGAGAACACAGGTGAAATGAAACGGTGGCGCAGCGGTAGAGTGGCTGCCTTACAGCACCAGAGTCCCGGGTTCGATCCCGACTACGGGTAATGTCTGTATGAAGTTTGTACATTCTCTCTATGACCTGCATGGGTTTTCTCTGGGTGCTCCGGTTTCCTCCCACACTCCAATGATGTACAGATTTGTAGGTTAATTGGCTTTGGTAAAAATTGTTAATTTTCCCTAGTGTGTCGGAAGGGCCTGTTTTCGCGCTGTACCTTTAAACTAAACTAAACTAAACTAATGGAGCACAGCTACCTAAAAAAAATGGCCTGCGGCCTGTTAGCGTCTCCTCCTCCTTCACCGTGGGAATACAAACTGCAACTCGTGACAACTGTGAAATAATAGGTTAGATGCCTGTCTGCTTACTTGGCTAATCATAACAATCCTGCATTAAACTAACATTTACATTCAGCTTTTATTTCCCCTTGCTGTCCAGCCATTATAAGAATGGAAATAGATTCACAGCATCTCTTGGAGGAACACCTCCCACAGTTTGTGAAATAACACTTTGAATGCAGGGTAAATCTTCTTGCGTTGTACATGTCTGCCCACAGCAGAGGTTATCAGAATCTTATGACAATGCTTTGAAGAGCAAGTCAATTCTCCCCAGTGACCTGGTCAATAACTCTCCCCCAAACAGCAACTAAAATCTGATTATTTCATTGTCATCCAATAAGTCTTTGCCGTTGCCATATTAAATGCTAAACTTCACTGCTTTATATGGGTGCAGCTGGTACAGTTGCTGCCTCACAGCCAGAGACCTGGGTTCAATCTAGACGGTGGGTGCTGTCTGTACGGAGCTTGGACATTCTCTCCGTCACCTTGACCGTGGGGCGGCACGGTGGTGCATTGCCTTACAGGAGAGATCCGGGTTCGATTCTGACTATTGGAGCTGTCTGTACGGAGTTTTTATGTTCACCCTGTGAGCACATAGGTTTTCCCCGGGTGCTCCAGTTCCCTCCCACATTCCAAAGACGTACAGGTTTGTAGCTTAATTGGCTTCTCTAAATTGTCCTTCATGTAGGATAGAGCTAGTTTATGGGAATCACCAGTCTGCACAGACTCTGTGGGCAGAATGGCCTGTTTCCACTCTGTATCTCTAAACTAAACTAAAAGATGCAAAAGTGGTACAAGATAGAACTACTGTGAACAGGTGAGTGATGGTTGGCGTGAACTCAATGGGCCGAAAGGTCTACTTCCATGTTGTATCTTTCAATTCAATGCTCTGGCATCTGAGTCAAAAGGTTTGTTGTCAATTCTGGCATGACACATAATCTAGGCTGTTATTTCTATGCTGTATCTCCAAATTAAACTAAACTAAACATGGCCTACTTTGAATTGACAGCACATAATGAGCTCATTAAGGTCAAATAGTTTATCCTCCACAAAAGTTTCCTCACATCCCATTTCAACCAACCAGTTCAGATTATCACGCTATTTCTTCCTCGGTAATAAACTTACTTGAGTAATGGCTGCACGTCAAAATTAATTCATTGACAGAGGGATAACGTCCTGAAAATTGCGACAAAAAATGTAATTCTGCCTTTCCAGTTCTACTTCCCTTCATTCAATATGTACTGCACTGAACCTTTGAATTAAGGTTATCATACGTTATCAGCAGCCTAGCTAATTTTTTATTTTAACAAGGATTTTGGAAGCATTTAGAGCCTGAGACAGAGTGCCTGTTCCCAGTTTATCAGCTCTCTCCATTTCAAGGGATACTGGAGCTGTATGATGGCCATACACCACAGGTCAGTAGACTAACAGGATGGGGAGGAATGTAGTGGATGTGTGTAAACATTGTCTTGTTGTCTAATTAACTTTACTGTTCCAATTAGTTCCTGAAGCAAAACACTTGATTGTGGGAAAAGAATGGAATGCAAAATTGTTTAATTGCAAAACAAGCCTACAAGACTAAACATGAAAAAATAATAATTCAGTTCTGATGAAGGACGTGGACTCGGTGGGCCAAAGGGCCTGTTTCCGCGCTGTATCTCTAAACTAAACTAACCTAAACTCAGTCAGGAAAGACAAAAACGCATGACATTGAATCCAATTTCAAAGAATGACCCCACCCCTCCCCCACATTGGTAGGCATTGATTTCTCCCACCATCTCTCCCCCCCCCCCCACCCTCCCCCCCCCCCCCCGTTACCCTACTACCTTCCCCTCCTTTGTACACATCCATCCCTGAGTCCCCATCTCCCTTTTATGCTCCCTCTTTCCCCTCCCCTGTCCTTTCCACCCATATTCCTTCCTTCAGCTTTACACGTCAGTCTTCTTCTCTCCTTATCTGACATTCTTTTGTTTCTTTTTCACCTCTAGTTTTTGTCCCTCATTCCACCCATCTGCCAAACAACTTCCCCTTCAACTGTATCCACCTATCACTTCTCAGGTTTTATCCCATCCACCTCTCTGTTCCAGCTTTCTCCCCCTACTCCTATCGGTCTGAAGAAGGGTCCTAACCCGAAATGTCGTCTGTCCATTCCCACTACAGACGAATGAATGAATGAATGAATGAATAAGTTTATTGGCCAACTAATCACATACAAGGAATTTGCCTTGGTGCTCTGCCCGCAAGTGACAACGACATACAGTGACAGTTAGGAATGACACATAAAACATTATTAATAAAACATTATTGATTAAACATGTGAATTAAATAAAATACCAGAGCACAAGGAGGCTACAGATTCGTGGAAAAAAAGCTGTTTTTATGTCTGGCTGTGGCAGCTTTGACACTGGTGTCGTCTTCCAGAGGGAAGTGATTCAAAGAGTTTGTGGCCAGGGTGAGAGGGGTCAGAGTTGATCTTGCCCGCTCGCTTCCTGGCCCTTGCAGTGTACAGTTCATCAATGGAGGGAAGGTTGCAGCCAATAACCTTCTCTGCTGATCGAACGATTCGCTGCAGCCTCCGGATGTCGTGCTTGGTGGCTGAGACAAACCAGACCATGATGGAGAAGGTGAGGACAGACTCTACGATGGCCGAGAGAGAGAGAGACATTTATTGTCACATGTACCAACTGGTACAGTGAAATGTGTGGTCTACCAACTATAAATCATTTCTGGCAATGATCCTAATCCTTGTTAAGCTCTGCTTGTAACCTGTTGCCATGTTGATCCAATTCAGTTCACAACCAACCTTTACTCTGTTTAGCCACTTTCCCCCCACTTCACTTTTTGAATCTAATCTCGTGTTGACCTGTAGCATAGACTGCAACTATAGCAAGCCAGGTTCATTGAGTCCGCCCACACACTCTGGATGATTCCAACATAACTCCCTAACATCATATATCCATGTAATCACTGGGGAGAGGTTACAAAAACAGAAAATCTTGGAACCAAAAGGGAAAAGTCCTCTCTAACTGCCTCACTCCAGCAGATCACATTCATCTGTGTTACAGAGTGATACACCATGAATACAGGCCCTTTGGTCCATTGAATCCACCCATTGCACCCTGTAAAGCCACTCACGGTAAAAATCAGACTGAACTCCCTCTTGATGATTGATAACATGTGTAATCACCTAAATATAGATACATAGATACATAGAAAATAGGTGCAGGAGTAGGCCATTCGGCCCTTCGAGCCTGCACCGCCATTCAATATGATCATGGCTGATCATCCAACTCAGTATCCCGTACCTGCCTTCTCTCCATACCCCCTGATCCCCTTAGCCTCAAGGGCCACATCTAACTCCCTCTTAAATATAGCCAATGAACTGGCCTCAACTACCCTCTGTGGCAGAGAGTTCCAGAGATTCACCACTCTCTGTGTGAAAAAGTTTTTCCTCATCTCGGTCTTAAAGGATTTCCCCCTTATCCTTGTCCTGGACTTCCCCAACATCGGGAACAATCTTCCTGCATCTAGCCTGTCCAACCCCATAAGAATTTTGTACGTTTCTATAAGATCCCCTCTCAATCTCCTAAATTCTAGCGAGTATAAGCCAAGTCTATCCAGTCTTTCTTCATATGAAAGTCCTGACATCCCAGGAATCAGTCTGGTGAGCCTTCTCTGCACTCCCTCTATGGCTATAATGTCCTTCCTCAGATTTGGAGACCAAAACTGTATGCAATACTCCAGGTGCGGTCTCACCAAGACCCTGTACAACTGCAGTAGAACCTCCCTGCTCCTATACTCAAATCCTCTTGCTATGAAAGCCAACATACCATTCGCTTTCTTCACTGCCTGCTGCACCTGCATGCCTACTTTCAATGACTGGTGTACCATGACACCCAGGTCTCGCTGCATCTCCCCATTTCCTAATCGGCCACCATTTAGATAATAGTCTGCCTTCCCGTTTTTGCCACCAAAGTGAATAACCTCACATTTATCCACATTATACTGCATCTGCCAAACATTTGCCAACTCACCCAGCCTATCCAAGTCACCTTGCAATCTCCTAGCATCCTCCTCACAGCTAACACTGCCCCCCAGCTTAGTGTCCTCCGCAAACTTGGAGATGTTGCTTTCAATTCCCTCATCCAGTTCATTAATATAAATTGTAAATAGCTGGGGTCCCAGCACTGCGCCTTGCGGTACCCCACTAGTCACTGCCTGCCATTGTGAAAAGGACCCGTTTACTCCTACTCTTTGCTTCCTGTTTGCCAGCCAGTTCTCTATCCACATCAATAATGAACCCCCAATACCGTGTGATTTAAGTTTGTATCATAATCTCTTATGTGGTACCTTGTCGAAAGCCTTCTGAAAGTCCAGATACAACACATCCACTGGTTCTCCCCTATCCACTCTACTCGTTACATCCTCGAAAAATTCTATAAGATTCGTCAGACATGATTTACCTTTCGTAAATCCATGCTGACTTTGTCCAATGATTTCACCACTTTCCAAATGTGCTGCTATCCCATCTTTATTAACTGACTCTAGCAGTTTCCCCACTACCGATGTTAGACTAACTGGTCTGTAATTCCCCGTTTTCTCTCTCCCCCCCTTCTTAAAAAGTGGGGTTACGTTTGCTACCCTCCAATCCTCAGGAACTACTCCAGAATCTAAAGAGTTTTGAAAAATTATCACTAATGCATCCACTATTTCTGGAGCTACTTCCTTAAGTACTCTGGGATGCAGCCTATCTGGCCCTGGTGATTTATCGGCCTTTAATCCATTCAATTTAGCCAACACCACTTCCCGACTAACCTGGATTTCACTCAGTTCCTCCATCTCCTTTGACCCTCGGCCCCCTGCTATTTCCGGCAGATTATTTATGTCTTCCTTAGTGAAGACGGAACCAAAGTAGTTATTCAATTGGTCCGCCATATCCTTGTTCCCCATGATCAATTCACCTGTTTCTGACTGCAAGGGACCTACATTTGTTTTAACTAATCTCTTTCTCTTCACATATCTATAAAAACTTTTGCAGTCAGTTTTTATGTTCCCTGCCAGTTTCCTTTCATAATCTATTTTCCCTTTCCTAATTAAGCCCTTTGTCCTCCTCTGCTGGTCTCTGAATTTCTCCCAGTCCTCTGGTATGCTGCCTTTTCTGGCTAATTTGTATGCATCATCTTTTGCTTTGATACTATCCCTGATTTCCCTTGTTATCCACGGATGCACTACCTTCCCTGATTTATTCTTTTGCCAAACTGGGATGAACAATTTTTGTAGTTCATCCATGCAGTCTTTAAATGCCTTCCATTGCATATCCACTGTCAACCCTTTTGGAACTAATTGCCAGTCAATCTTGGCCAATTCACATCTCATACCCTCAAAGTTACCTTTCTTTAAGTTCAGAACCGTTGTTTCTGAATTAACAATGTCACTCTCCATCCTAATGAAGAACTCAACCATATTATGGTCACTCTTGCCCAAGGGGGCACGCACAACAAGACTGCTAACTAACCCTTCCTCATTACTCAATACCCAGTCTAGAATAGCCTGCTCTCTCGTTGGTTCCTCTACATGTTGGTTTAGATAACTATCCCGCATACATTCCAAGAAATCCTCTTCCTCAGCACCCCTGCCAATTTGATTCACCCAATCTATATGTAGATTGAAGTCACCCATTATAACTGTTTTGCCTTTGTTGCACGCATTTCTAATTTCCTGTTTGATGCCATCCCCAACTTCACTACTACTGCTAGGTGGCCTGTACACAACACCCACCAGCGTTTTCTGCCCCTTAGTGTTTCGCAGCTCTACCCATACCGATTCCACATCCTCCAAGCTAATGTCCTTCCTTTCCACTGCGTTAATCTCCTCTCTAACCAGCAACGCTACCCCACCTCCATTTCCTTTCTCTCTATCCTGAATATTGAATATCCCTGGATGTTCAGCTCCCAGCCTTGGTCACCCTGGAGCCATGTCTCCGTGATCCCAACTATATCATAATCATTAATTGCTATCTGCACGTTCAACTCATCCACCTTATTACGAATGCTCCTTGCATTGAGACACAAAGCCTTCAGGCTTGTTTTTACAACGCTCTTACCCCTTATACAATTATGTTGAAAAGTGGCCCTTTTTGATTTTTGCCCTGGATTTGTCTGCCTGCCACTTTTACTTTTCACCTTGCTACCTATTGCTTCCGCCCGCATTTTACACCCCTCTGTTTCTCTGCTCACCCATTTAAGAACCCCACCACATCTTATTCTCTGTTTATTATTGTTTTCTTCTTTCCCCCCTACATGTTGGGTCTGAGTGCTTTCCTTCTCTGCCTCCTGCCTCACACACTGTCTAATAGCATTCTCTATTTGAGTCCCTCCCCCCAACCATTCTAGTTTAAAGTCTCCCCAGTAGCCTTTGCAGATCTCCCCGCCAGGATATCGGTCCCCCTCAGGTTCAAGTGCAACCCATCCTTTTTGTACAGGTCGAACCTTCCACAAAAGAGGTCCCAATGATCCAGAAATTTGAATTCCTGCCTTCTGCACCAGTCCTTCAGCCACGCATTTATCCTCCACCTCGCTCCATTCCTGCTCTCACTGTCGCGTGGCACAGGCAGTAATCCCGAGATTGTTACCTTTGCTGTCCTTCTCTTTAACTCCCCTCCTAACTCCCTAAATTCTCCTTTCAGGATCTCTTCTCTTTTTTTACCTATGTCATTGGTATCTATATGTACCACAACCTCGGGCTCCTCTCCCTGCCATTTCAGGATATCTTGGACACGTTGAGACACATCACAGACCCTGGCACCAGGGAGGCAAACTACCATCCGGGTCCCCCGACTGCGTCCACAGAATCGCCTGTCTGACCCCCTAACTATAGAGTCCCCTATTAGTATTGCCCTCCTCTTTTTTTCCTTACCCTTCTGAGCAACAGGGCCGGTCTCTATACCAGAGGCCCGGCCGCTGTCGCTACCCCCAGGAAGGCTGTCCCCCCCAACAGTGCTCAAACAGGAGTACTTATTGTCAAGGTGTACAGCCACCGGGGTACTCTCTAGTCCCTGCCTGTGCCCCTTGCCTCTCCCAACCGTGATCCACTTGCCTGCCTCCTGTGGTCTTGGAGTGACCACCTCCCTGTAACTCCTCTCAATGACTTCCTCGCTCTCCCTGACCAGACGGAGGTCATCGAGCTGCTGCTCCAGGTTCCTAATACGGTTCATTAGGAGCCCCATCTCGATACACCTGGCGCAGATGTGGACATCTGGAGGGCTATCAGACTCCATGACTTCCCACATCTGACATCCAGAACAGTAAACTGCCCTGGCCCTCATACTCCCCTTACCCTGGATACAATACAAAACAAACTGCTACAATACAGTACAATCAGCAGGGATCTGACTCCCAATCAGCTGCTCCCTCTTGTCTGCTTCCACCAATCAGCGGCTTCCTCAAACCCACTTGTTTTTGAAGTGGAACTTGGAACGTTGCAGATTTCGGTTCCTCCTCCCTCTGCGACCTCTCCAACGGCTCTCGGGCCTCTGTAGAAGCAAGCCCCGCGCTCCTCTTTAAATCCTACCGCTCGGGTGTAGCTCCTCCCTCTGCGACCTCTCCAACGGCTCTTGGGCCTCTGTAGAAGCAAGCCCCGCGCTCCTCTTTAAATCCTACCGCTCGGTGTCGTTCCTCCCTCTGCGACCTCTCCAACGGCTCTCGGCTGCCTAATTATTTTGTCTAGGCTGCCTAATTATTTTGTCGTTAGTAAGTTCCATCACTTTCTCCAGTTGTTGTCCAATCTAGCTCCCTTGTGTTGATTTCCCTCTGCACTCTAACAGATCAACATCTGCAGATGGTGTTAAAGTAGAGAACAAGATAAATATGGAAGAGGCCATATGTCAGACACAGTTGTAGAATAGATCGGTAGTCAGATGGAATTTAAAGCAGAATTGTCAGAAAGGGTGAAGGAGAAGATACAGTAAAGGATAAAATGTTGCATTTAATTAAAGCAGGCGAGAGTTTAAATATTTAAACTTTTAAAGCCTGTAAAACTTTATAATTGTAAATATAAGTGTATGTTATCCTAGATTTTATAAATGTGGTTGGTGCTGTGTCAAAGATTGTACGTTTGAGATTAGAACATAAAAATATAAATTGACATGACAGTGAGGGAGGCAACAATATCAGATGTGCCCAAATAAATTCAGAGATATGTAATAGATACAGTGGAACTATTCTGAAGATGTGGATGGCTCAAATGTAATCATGTATTGTCTTTCCACTGACTGGTTTGCATGCTTTTCACTGTACTTCAGTACATGTGACAATAAACTAAACTCAAATTCAAACTGAAGAAGAGCAGGGAAGCTACCAGTGGCCTCCAATTATCCCTCAATCTGCACAGATTATCTGGTTATTATCATATTGAGCCTTGTAAAATCTGATGTCACAATTTAGCTCATATTGGAACTGGCATTAGACTTCAAGTAGTACATGAGATGGTCAGGAATTTTGGAATATGAAAAGCACTATGAAAATTCAAGTCATTTTTACTTGCACAAAGCTAATACTTTGTAAAATATGCCAAAACCTTCAATGAAGCCACTGGTAAAACATTGGTCTGTTATTTAATGCCAATACCCATCTACCACTCCTCCCTGCAACATGGCAGGACAGATAAAGCAAATTGGAAGTGATATTGACATGATGAGATTGCAGAGTTGTGGATATAGTCTAGTTCATCACAGAGGCGAGACTCCCACCATCTACACTTCATGCTGCTTCAGGTAAGCAGCCAACATAATCAAGAACCATTCTCACCCCATTCATTTTCTCTTCTCTCCTCTCCCGTCATGCAGAAGATAAAAAAGCTGAAAAGCACATACCACCAGACTAAGGAACAGCTTCTTAAATTCTGTTGTCAGACTACTGAATGGTCCTCCCATAAACTAGGGTGTAGTCCTGATCATCCAATCTGTCTCATTGTGGACATTGGACTTTTTCTCTGGAACTGTAACAATGCAATGCTGCAAAGCTATATTCTGCCCTCTGGTATTTTGCTCTTTACACCTCCTGTTGTACTTGTAGTTGGCTTCGTTGCACTCATGTATAGTATTATCTGTGGTTCTTTATTGTCACGTATGCACTGTGCAGTGAAATTCTTGCACCCGTCGCCATATTTTGGCACCCTTTACAAAATAAAAATTCCAAAGTGCAAAGACCGGCCCACATGCTGGATGTACTGGAGTGCCCCTGATCCAGATAAGCCCAAGTAAGCCCCAGGCTGCTGCAGAACCTTCTCCATTGCCCTTGACTGGCTCAGCCCACTAACCAATATCCCTGTCCTGACTGCCTCTGTGTCCCGGGGGTGCATCTACTGCAGCCGACCTTGCAGGCGCTGGAGGCAATAACCCGGTCCCTCCCCTACCGGCCCACTCCTTGCATCCGTCGTCGCCATCTGAGTTAATTGGATAGCACGCAATCATTTGACAACGCAAGCACGTGAAAATGATTAAACCACTACCAATATCCGCACAGATGTGTTTGAATATTATGGACCTTCTTATAAGCACAGATCACTAACATATCCCTGTCCCTTACCATTCAGAGAGATAGGTAGGGGAATAGGTTGAGAAAGGGCATATGGAGACTAGATAAGGACACAGGTAGGTTAGGAGAACCGGCAAAGTTCTGGGAAATAGGAAAATATGAAAATGTTCATTTAGTAAGGAAAAGAAAGGAAGCGTATTCTCTAAATGTTGAGAGCGTGCACGAATCTTAAGGTACAAAGGATTATTGGTGTCGCCGTCCATGATTTGCAAAAGGCTAATGTGCAGCAAGTAAAAGTACAGCAAGGTGAGCCAACAGAATGTTATGATTTGTTTATTACAAACGTAGAGAGATTATGTTTTAGTTATATAGGGCAATGCAGAGACAACATCAGGCAAAACCAGGAGGCAGCTCGAATGTCGGCGAAAAAATCACTCCCTGACGAGCTCAATGCATTTTACGCACGCTTTGATAGGGAGAACACTGATGTGCCTTCCCGAGCCCCCATTCGCTGTGATGGCATTTCAGTCTCAGTCACAGAGGCCGACGTCAGAAGATCTTTCAGAGGGGTGAACCCTCGAAAAGCGCCTGGACCTGATGGTATACCCGGTCGTGTTCTAAAAACCTGTGCGGACCAACTGGCTGGAGTCTTTATGGACATTTTCAACCTCTCACTTCTGAGGTCTGAGGTCCCCACCTGCTTTAAAAGGGCATCAATTATACCAGTGCCCAAGAAGAGTAAGGTGACGTGCCTCAACGACTATCAACCTGTGGCACTAACGCCTGTGGCGATGAAGTGCTTTGAGAGGTTGATCATGGAGCAAATCAATTCCTACCTCGACAAAAAACTGGACCAACTGCAGTTCGTTTACCGCCACAACAGATCAACGGTGGATGCAATCTCACTGGCTTTCCACTCCGCTCTGGACCACTTGGACAACAAAAGCTCATATGTCGGGCTGTTATTCATTGATTACAGCTTGGCATTTAATACAATCATCCCCTCCAAGCTGGTTACCAAACTTGCAGAACTGGGTCTCTGCGCATCCCTCTGCAATTGGATCCTCGACTTCCTCATTCACAGACCACAGTCTGTTCGTATTGGTGGAAATGTGTCAGCCTCTATAACAATCAGCACGGGAGCACCTCAAGGCTGCGTGCTCAGCCCCCTGCTGTACTCACTCTATACTCATGACTGCGTAGCTGGTCAAAGTGCGAACTCCATCATCAAGTTCGCTGACGACACCACTGTGGTGGGACGTATTACTGATGGGGATGAGTCAGAGTATAGAAGAGAGATCGAGCAACTGTCCATATGGTGCCAGCACAATAACCTGGCCCTCAACACCAGCAAAACCAAGGAACTGATTGTGGACTTTGGAAGGAGTAGGATGGGGACCCACAGTCCCGTTTATATCAACGGGTCGATGGTTGAAAGGGTCAAGAGCTTCAAATTCCTGGGGGTGCACATCTCTGAAGATCTTTCCTGGTCCGAGAACACTAATGCAATTATCAAGAAAGCTCATCAGCGCCTCTACTTCCTGAGAAGGTTACGGAGAGTCAGTTTGTCAAGGAGGACTCTCTCTAACTTCTACAGGTGCACAGTAGAGAGCATGCTGACCGGTTGCATCGTGGCTTGGTTCGGCAACTTGAGTGCCCTGGAGAGGAAAAGACTACAAAAAGTAGTAAACACTGCCCAGTCCATCATCGGCTCTGACCTTCCTTCCATCGAGGGGATTTATCGCAGTCGCTGCCTCAAAAAGGCTGGCAGTAAAATCAAAGACCCACGCCATCCTGGCCACACACTCATCTCCCTGCTACCTTCAGGTAGAAGGTACAGGAGCCTGAAGACTGCAACGTCCAGGTTCAGGAATAGCTACTTCCCCATAGCCATCAGGCTATTAAACCTGGCTCGGACAAAACTCTGATTATTAATAACCCATTATCTGTTATCTGCACTTTATCAGTTTATTTATTGATGTGTATATATTTATATTATGGTATATGGACACACTGATCTGTTTTGTAGTAAATGCCTACTATGTTATGTGTGCTGAAGCAAAGCAAGAATTTCATTGTCCTATCAGGGACACATGACAATAAACTCACTTGACACTTGACACTTGAGTACTGTGACCAGTTTTGGGCTCCTTAGTTAAGGATGGATGTCAATGCACTGGACCATCACACATCCAACCTCCCTTTTATTGGCTCCATTTACATTTTATGCTGCCTTGGCAAGGCCGCCAGCAGAATCAAGACCAGTCACACAACGGTCACTCCCTTTTCTCCCCACTACCATCAGGAAGAAGTGTAGAAGTTTGAAAATGCATACCTCCAGATTCAGGAATAGTTTCCAGGCAACTGAATCGTCCATTCACCAGCTCCAGTGCGGTCCTGACATCCTATCTACCTCGTGTCATTCTGAAGAAGGGTTTCGACCCAAAACGTCACCTATTCTTTTTCCCCAGAGATGCTGCCTGATCTGCTGAGTTACTTCAGCTTTTTGCATCTACCTCATGGAGACATGAACTATCTTTAATCGGACTTTATCGGACTTTATCTTGCACTAAATTATATACCCTTTATCTGTATCTGTACTCGGTGGACACTTGATTGTAATCATTTATATTATTTTCGTTAACTGGATAGCATGCTACAAAAAAACTTGTCATTGTACCTTGGTACATATGACAATAATAAACAAAACTAAACTAAGGTTCAGTAGGCTTATCAGTCAGAGTATTGAGTGTAGAAGTTGGGAGGTCACGTTACAGTTGTATAAGACGTTGGAAGGGCTGCATTTAGAGTATTGCGTCCAGTTCTGTGAACCATGTTATAGAAAAGATGTTGTCAAGCTGGAAAGGGTACAGAAAGGGTACAACGAGGATGTTGCTAGGGCTAGAGTGTCTGCGCTATAGAGAGAGAGAGGTTGAGTAGGCTGTAGACGCTATTCCTTGGAGCGCAGGAAGATGAGGGGTGATCTTATTGAGGTGTATAAAATCATGAGAGGAATAGATCGGGTAGATGCGCAATCTCTGTGCCCAGAGTAGGTGAATCAAGGACCAGAGGACATAGGTTTAGAAACATAGAAACATAGAAAATAGGTGCAGGAGTAGGCCATTTGGCCCTTCGAGCCAGCACCGCCATTCATTGTGATCATGGCTGATCATCCATGATCAGTAACCTGTGCCTGCCTTCTCAGCATATCCCTTGATTCCGTTAGCCCCAAGAGCTCTATCTAAAGGGCCTGTCCCACCAGCATGCGATTGCATGCATCTAGCGCGACCAAACAAGGTCGCTTGAGGCGTACGGCCACGTGGGGCCGGTCCCACTTCGAACCGCGGAGGCGTATGGAGTTGTGCGGGGCTGGTCCCGACATCATACTCACCAATCAGCTGGGCAGAAGGCGGGCCGACTCAATTTGAACGCCGCACGGCGTCGGGTGGTGAAGTCATCACGCAATGGCACGCCGGGCGGTGACATCATCGCGCAACGCCACGCGCTAGGCGTACGCCGCCAAGACGCTGCGTACGACGTCAAGACGCTGCGTACACCGTCGAGACGCTGCGTACGCCCTCAATGCGCCTGCGGGCCGACAGGTCGTTGGCGTGCGGAATTTTCGGACAGTGCAGGATTTTCGGAGCCCCGCGTGATGTCGGGACCAGCCCCGCACAACTCCATACGCCTCCGCGGTTCGAAGAGGGACCGGCCCCGTGCGGCCGTACGCCTCAAGCGACCACGTTTGGTCGCGCTAGACGCATGCAATCGCAGGCTGGTGGGACAGGCCCTTTACTCTCTTTTAAGTTCATCCAGTGAATTGGCCTCCTGTGGCAGAGAATTCCACAGATTCACACCTCTCTGGCTGAAAACGTTTTTTCTCATCTCAGTTTTAAATGTCCTCCCCTTTATTCTTAGATTGTGGCTCCTGGTTCTGGACTCCCCCAACATTGGAAACATTTCTCCTGCATCTGGCTTGTCCAGTCTTTTTATAATTTTATATGTTTCTATAAGATATCCTCTCATCCTTCTAAGTTCCAGTGAATACAAGCCCAGTCTTTCCAATCTTTCCTCATATGACAGTCTCGCCATCCTGGGGATTAACCTCGTGAACCTACACTGCACTGCCTCAATCACAAAGATGTCCTTCCTCAAATTAGGAGACCAAAACTGCACACAATATTCCAGATGTGGTCTCACCAGGGCCCTATACAACTGCAAAGGACCTCTTTACTCCTATACTCAAATCCTCTCGTTATGAAGGCCAACATGCCATTAGCTTTCTTCACTTAAGGTGAAGGCGAAGGGGAAAAGATTTAATAGGAATCTGAGGGGTAACTTTTTCACAGTGGGTGTATGGAACAAGCTGCCAGAGGAGGTAGTTGAGGCAGGGACTATCCCAACATTTGAGACACAGTTAGACAGGTACATGGATAGGACACGTTTGGAGGGATATGGACTGAGGCAGGTGAGACTAGTGTAGCTGGGACATGTTGGCTTGTGTGGGCAATTTGGGTTGAAGGGTCTGGTTCCACACTGCATCATTCTAGGCTCTATGACTAATACCAGGAAGTGGCAGATTGTATTATTAGGAAAGGCTGGACAGGCTGTGTGTGTATCTACTAGGGTTTAGGAGAATGGGAGGTGATTGAAAGAAATGTATATGATCCTGAAGAGTCGTGACAGGGTAAATGTGGAGGATTGGTCCTCTTGTGAAACAATCTAGATTAAGTGTTACTGTTTAAAAATAAGTGTCACCCATAGACAAAAGATCGAACATAGAACAGTACAGCACAGGAATCCAGCTAGACACAAATAGCTGGAGTAACTCAGTGGGTCAGGCAGCATCTCTGGAGCGGAATGGTACCATTCGGCGCCACCGTTTCGGCACCACCGTTTCGGGTGTTAGGGTCAGGGTTAGGGTTAGGGTTAGGGTCAAGGTTAGGAGTCTGATGAGTACATATATTATAAACGGAGGCGCCGAACCAGCGGCGCCGAAAAGTATCCGACCCCTCTGGAGAAAAGGAATTTAGAAGGATTAGAGGGGATATTATAGAAACATATAAAATTCTTAAAGGATTGGACAGGCTAGATGCAGGATAAATGTTCCCCATGTTGGGGGAGTCCAGAACCAGGGGTAACAGTTTAAGAATAAGGGGTAGGCCATTTAGGACTGAGATGAGGAAAAACTTCTTCACCCAGAGAGTTGTGAATCTGTGGAATTCTCCGTCACAGAAGGCAGTGGAGGCCAATTCACTGGATGTTTACAAGAGAGAGTTAGATTTAGCTCTTAGGGGTATGGAATCAAGGGATATGGGGAAAAAGCAGGAACGGGTTATTGACTTTAGATGATCAGCCATCATATTGAATGGAGGTGCTGGCTCGAAGGGCCGAATGACCAACTCCTGCACCTATGTTTCTATGTTTTGGGCCGAAACATCTCTTCAAACTGAGAATCGGGGAGAGGGAAACGAGAGATAAGAAAAGGAACATAGAACAAATGAATGAAATGCATGCAAAAGGCCAAATCAAAGCCAAATAAAGAAAAGGCAGAGCCCACAATGGTCCATTGTTGGCTGTGGAGATGATGATAACGTGTGATACAATCAGTGAAATGCAGCACTAGGCAGTGAAACTAGTAAGATGACTAGGATGGAGGAGGGGCGGAGAGAGAGGTGATGCCAGGGTTACTTGAAGCTGGAGAAATCAATATTCATGCAGCAGGGTTGTAAGCTGTCTGAGCGAAATACGAGGTGCTGTTCCTCCAAACACAAATTGGAGCAACAGCAGCTCATATTTTGCTTTTGTTGCCCTATGGCAAAGCTTTGTAAGAAAACCACCGGACTCACTGAAGCTTTTTTGGGTTCAAGAAAATTGAACTGATGTCCGAGGGTTAAAAATATTCCTCCTCCACTATCATAGAGATGACCCTGTCCTCCCCATTCCAAATCTGATAAATCTAGAGCAATATAAAGGGAGATTCTAGGTTTCCTCACTAGCTATGTTTTTCCCCTTACAACCAGGGAACTGTCGGCACATCACAGCCAGTGGAGAGAACAACAGCTGTGTCATTGTGTCCAGTTTAGGGCTGATTATTTTAGGAAGGAAGCTAATGCCATAAATAGAAGATTGAAGAGATTTTCTAAATCTATCCCACGGATAAAAAGCGTTGTATGAGAAAGTTCCCTCAGGCCCCCCTTTCATCATATGAGATAAGTGGAATATTAACTCCTCCATCACCAACACCCACCCATGTGGAATATTAACTCCACCCTCACCATACCCCATAGTCCATGAAGCCTTGTCTGAAGAAGGGTCCCGACCCAAAACGTCATCTATCCATGTTCCCCAGAGATGCTGCCTGACCTGCTGAGTTACTCCAGCACTTTGTGTCCTTTTTGTGTAAACAAGCATCTTCAGTTCCTTGCTTCTACACGAAGCCTTGGCTGCAGATGCTTAATTATCCCCATTTCTCATGACACATGATAGACTCAGCCTCCCCTAGATGTGCACAGTCCTGTGTTTTCTTCAGTTGCGTGCAATGCAAATGTTGGTTATTTGCCAAGTCCAAACTCTTTTGAAGGAATGAGAAGGCTACCAGTGTGCTCTTTGGAAATAAATCACGTTGTTTGAGTATGCTTGCTCTGATTGCCTTTCAGTTAATAATCTTCCTTCCTATGTGCCAAGAGGTTGGACATTCCATCGCAGTTCAGTCTGCTTGTCTGAACATCGGATAGGCCGTTCAAACATGCAGTCATTATTTCTGGAGCTATGCTTCTGTTCAAACAGAAGAGATTCCAGGACTAGTAGTACCAAACCACTCCCTGTCAGCTTTCAGCAATGCTGCTATCCGTTTAGCTTATGTAAGGAACTGCAGATGCTGGTTTCTAGCAAAGATAGACACAAAGTGCAAGAGTAACTCAGCGGGTCAGGCAGCATCTGTGGAAGAAAAGGATGAGTGACGTTTCAGGTAGTGACCGTCTGAAGAAGTCTGACCTATAACGTCATCCATCCTTTTTCTCCAGAGATACAGCCTGACCCACTGAGTTACTCGAGCATTTTGTGTCTGCCTTATGGCGACCTTTGAACTATCTCTAATCAGACTTTCTGTCTATCATCAATTTAGTTTAGAGACTCAGCATGGAAACAGGCCCTTCGGCCCACCGAGTCCGTGCCGACCAACATCACCCCATACATTAGTTCTATCCTACACTCGATGGGCAATTTACAGAAGCCAATTAACCTGCAAGCTTGCAGGTCTTTGGAATGTGGGAGGAAATCGGAGCACCCAGAGAAAACTCATGCAGTCACAGGAAGAACGACGTGCTAACTCCATACAGACAGCACCCGTAGTCAGGATTGAACCCAGGTCTCTGATGCTGTAAGGCTGCATCTCTACCACTGCATCATTGTGCTGCCCAAAGATGTCCCCCATTATTCTCTTAATGTTCATCAAATCATGGGTTCATAGGCAATGCATTGTTAGGAATCTTAAACTGACAAGTTTAAACAATTTGGAATAAAAATAGATATCATCAGTAAAGATGGCCACTACTACATCACCAGTTCGTACCACCTGATACACTAAGAAAGGACATTTGTCATCTTTACCTGGTTTGGCATGTAAGTGATTCTGAAACCATGTCATAGTGATGTAATCTTAGATGCCCATTTGAAATGGTCCAGCAAGAGTCTTAGTTAAAGGAGTAGGTGCTAACTGTGGATTTGCCACGACAGTCACATCCCGTGAACAAATTATAAAATGAAAGAACAAAATAATGCAGGTAGTGCTTCTGAGGGCATAAGGGTAACACTATGTCCTTGTGGGCGGTTTTAGAGATGTGCGTACCATTTCAACAATACCTATGGCAGCAGTCCAACATGACAGTCAATGGGCCTCACCCACTTTCAAATTCAGGCTACATTTTTTGTTGAACTGCAAAGCTAAAAGTTGCATATACAGTAAACCCTCGCAACAACGGACCTCTAAACAAC
Organism: Malacoraja senta; assembly: GCA_038087875.1. Taxonomy (NCBI): domain Eukaryota; kingdom Metazoa; phylum Chordata; class Chondrichthyes; order Rajiformes; family Rajidae; genus Malacoraja; species Malacoraja senta. The sequence goes on along the minus strand of CM075977.1, from coordinate 248,665,179 downwards.
GAATTTTAGTTATAGCGGAAATCCTTTGCACCACCTCCCCATTTCTGGCTGCTCACCCTCACCCTCTGCAACCGCTCAGAGACATCCTATACCATGTCACCAAGGTGCTCTCTCTTCACGTTGTGTTTCTGAAATTTTTGTTGTTTTTTGGATGGAATTTCTGTCTAATTTGTGTATTGGTGATGTCTTTATAACTTATTTTACTCTGATTATATGTTTCTTTGATAAATTTTGTAAGGTGTCCTTGAGACTTTTGTATAGGCGCCCATAAATAAAATCTATTATTATTATTATTATTATTATTTCTGCCAGTTACTTAATGAGCTGACACCACATGACAAACTTATGGATGTGGGAGTGGGGAGAGTGAGCAACATGAAAGTGGCGTGAGTACTGGACCTGTCCCTGGAGCACCGCATGTGGAGTCGGGGGCTCTGCGGTACCCCAGCCTGCAAATTCCCACTTATTTAACCCCCCCTCACCCCCAACATGGCGTTTCTTCCCACCTGGCCTTGGGTTAAACTTTACCCCCTCTCACTCGGTTATTGCAGGCAACCAGCCATCCCTCCATGGGCTGTTATTCACAGGGTTTACTATACATTAGTTCAGGTCTGTTTTTGTAACTTTCACCTAAGTGCCAGTGGGATGGCATTTTGGGAATTGGTATGCTCCTTCTGCTGGTGTGGAATGTCAGGAAAACTTCCAGTGATCCTGAGGACCACACCTGTGGAAAATACCCTCATCTGCAGCTCCTGATGGATGGCCTCAGGAGCTTTTGGGAAACGGACGGCTTCACAGATAGGAGTTATAGTGAGGTGGTCACACCGAAGGTGGAGGCAGAAAGTAGATGGGTGACCACCAGGAAAAGGAAAGGGAGAGAGTGCAGGAATGTCCTGTGGCCATTCCCCTCAAGAACAAATATACCCTTTTGGATACAATTGGACGGGATGACCATTCAGAGGCCATTAGCAGCAGCAGTCAGGTCTATGGCACCAGGCTAACTCTGAGGTACAGCAGGGAAGGGCCCCGGTGATAGGAGACTCAATAGGCGGGGGGAGGGCAGACACAAGATACTGTGGCTGCAAACACTACTCCAGGATGATGTGTTGACACCTTGGTGACATGGTATAGGTTGTCTCTGAGCGGTTGCAGAGGGTGAGGGTGAGCAGCCAGAAGTCATTGTCCACATTAGCACAAATGACACAGGTAAGAAAAAGGATGAGGTCCTGCAGAGGGAATGTACGAAGTTACGTAAAAGGTTAAAAAGCAGGACCTCAAGGGTGGTAATCTCAGGATTACTCCCAGAACCAAGTGGTAGCACTAGGGGGGTAGGACAGATGCATTTGTGGCTGACTAGTTGGTACAGGATGAAAAGAGTCAGATTTTGGGACCACTGTGATTTCTTCAGGTGACATGTCCAAGATGGAAGGGTTGCACCTGAACTGGAGGGGACCAATGTCCTGACAGGCAGATTTGCAGATTTGCAGGATTTAAACAGAATCCAATGCAGTAGTGAGGCAGGTGAGAGATTGGAAGTTAATACAGCAGGCAATGACAACAGGTTCCGTAGACGGGCCAGGCAGTGCAGGCAGGACTTAGACAGGGTGGAATTTGTCAAATGTATGCAAGAAAGTGGCCTCAGGCAATACGCAGAGGATGCTACAAGGGAGAGGCCAAAGCATGACCTCATCTTAGGGAATTGGATAGAGCAAGTGACTGAAGCATCAGTAGATGAACACTTTAGGACTAGAAACCACAATTATAGTCATAGAGTCATACAGTGTGAAAGCAGGCCCAACGGCCCAACTTGCCCATGCTGACCAACATGCCCATTATACACCAGTCCCACCTGGCTGCATTTTGTCCATATCCCTCTAAACCTATCCTATCTATATGTACCTGTCTAAATGTTTCTTAAACATTATGCTAGTACCTGCCTCATCTACCTCCTCCGGCAGCTCGTTCCATAACCTACCACCCTTGGTGTAAAAAAGTTGCCCTTCAGGTTCTCATTAAGTCTTTCCCCTCTCACTTTAAACCTATGTCCTCTGGTTCTCGATTCCCCTTGTCTGAGTGAAACACTGGGTGCATCTACCCTATCTATTCCTCTCATGATCTTCTACATCTCTATAAGACTATTTGCTTTTAAATAGTTATGGATAAGGATGGGGCTGGTCCACAAGTAAAAATTCTAAAATGGAGCAAGGCCAACTATGATGGTATTCGACATGAATTTTTCAAAAGTTGATTGTTTGTGGGAAAAGGAACATCCGGAAAGTGGAATGCTTTTAAAATTCTGATAGTGAGATTTCAAGGTATGCATTTTTGTGTTGGAGTGAAGGGCGAGGCATGTAAGAGTAAGGAACTCTGAATGATGAGAGAAATTGAAGCTCCAGTCAGTAAAAAAAGTGATTAATAGGAACCTGAGGGGCAACATTTGACAGAGAGGGTGGTGGGTATATGGAACAAACTGCCACAGGTAGTTATTGAGACCGGTACAATAACAATATTTAAAATACAATTTGACAGGTGCATGGATAGGAACGACAAGGAAATGGGACTAGTTTTGTTAGGGCATATTGGTCGGCATGACTTATATTTCTATCCCATAGAACTTGTTTCATCTCCCAAAATCACACAGTGACCAGTAACCAGGATCTGTTGGGGGTGGGGGTGATGGGGGGTGAGCAAGGGGAGGGGGATGGGTGAGAGGTCGAATGGGCAAAGGGAGGGGGGAAGAGGAGAGTGGCAGAAAATTCCAAGTGCGTGGGAGAGCAGACCAGAAAATGGATGAAAACCTTTAGTGGACCCATCCCACTCAGTTCTCCAAAACCCACAAAAAGATCCCTACTTATTGGGAGAAGTTTCCAGCACCTCCATTAAGAACCATACGTTAGGTCTCCAAAATGGCATGTCCCAACAGAAAGCAACAAGTAAAGGGCCTTGAAATTAATACATAAACAAGTTAATAGGGAAGTTAAAAAGATGCCTTCCCAGAGGAATAAAGTAGAGGAGTTATACAAAGGTTGTACTGAACTTTGGTTAGACCACATGGACTAATGTTGTTAATAATTCCATTCATCATATGTTGAAAGGCATAGAGAGTCATAGTCAAAAGTATGGAAACAGACCCTTCGGCCCAACTTGCCCATGTCGACCAAGAAGCCCCATCTATACTAGTCCCACCTGCCCACATTTGGCCCATATACCTCTAAGCCTTTCCAATCCATGTACCTGTCCAGATGTCTTTTAAATGTTGTTATAGTATCTGCCTCAACTACCTCCTCTGGCAACTCATTCCATATACCCACCACCCTTGTGAAAAAACTGCCCCAAGGGGTTCCTACTAAATGTTTCTCCTCTCACCTTTGATCTATGTCTTCTGATTCTTGATTCCCCCACTCTGGGTTTAAAAAAATTCAATGTATCTACCCTTTCTATTCCTCTCATGATCTTATACACCTCTATATGATCGCCCTTCATCCCCCTGCACTCCAAGGAATAAAGTCCTAGCTTGCTCAACCTCTCCTTGTAGATCAGGTCCTCAAGTCCTGGCAGCATCCTCATAAATCTTCTCTACACTCTTTCCAGCTGAACAACAGATTTTCTATATCAGGGTGACCAAAACAACACAACACTCCAAATGTGTCCTCACCAAAGTGCTGGAGTAACGCAGCGGGTCAGGCAGCGTCTCTGGAGAAAAAGGACGGGTGACCTTTCGGGTCGGAACCGCTTTGGGTTTGAAGAAGGATTCCGACCCGACAGGTCACTCGTCCTTTATCCCCAGAGACGCTGCCTGGCCCGCTGAGTTACTCCAGCACTTTGTGTCTAAATTGCAATTTAGCATTTGTGAGTTGCGCTCAATTGTATTTTGATTTGGTTCAGCTTTACACAGTTTAGACTGCGTGGGAGTTCAGTTATTTATACTTTGGCTTCCAGTTCATGTTTAGTTTTTATGAACAATTTATTTTTTGTGACTTGTAGTTTATTTTGATATATCTTGTGTTAGCATGAGTGGATGGGGGTTCAGTTTTGTGATTTATTTTCTAGTCTCTGCGAATTGTTTTGTTTCTGTGAGTTCTGGTTTAGCTTCATTTAGCTTGTGCTAACGTGAGGAGGTTAACTTTTTTTTAAAGTGGGACTTTAGTTTGAGATGGTTATGTTGGGTGGAGCCTGCGTTGCTGTATAAGGGGGCACGGGTCTCGCAGGCTCAAGTTATTCGCGATGCTTCCTGCGATGATGAGCGTCCAGTTACTGGGTGGGTTTCTCCTGCTGTGTCTCTCGGCCAGCGCCGAGCTGAAGACGGGCTCGGCTCAGTGCCCTCCCTGCGTGTTGTCCGAATGCCCGGCTCTGCCGCCCGGGGGCTGCCCGCAGGGTGAAGCGCCCAGCCAGTGCCGCTGCTGCACCTTGTGCGCCGCCGGCCAGGGAGAGCGTTGCGGCGGCCGCGACTTCCAGTACGGTCGCTGCGCCCAGGGCTATGAGTGCGTCCGCTCGGGCGGCAAGCGGAGGGGCCGGGGCAGCTGCGTCTGCAAATCCCCCGAGCGGGTGTGCGGCAGCGACGGCATCACCTACAGCAACGGCTGCCAGCTGAAAGCCGCGGCTCGGCGAGCGGAGGAGCAGGGAGGCAGCCCGCTGACCAGGGGCCACAAAGGAGCGTGCGAGAGAGGTGAGGGGTACAAGGGTGGAATGGGAATGGGAGAGGAAGAGAGGGAGGGAATGGGAAAGGGGGGTTGGGAATGACAGTGGGATGGAAGGAGGGGATGGGAGAAGGAATGGGATGGAGAGAGGATAGGAGAGGGACATTCTATGCATCTACCCTTTCTATTCCCCTCGATCTTATACACATCTTTTCTATATCAGAGTGACCAAAACTGAACACAATACTCCAAATGTGTCCTCACCAATGTTTTGAACAGCTGTCAACTTCTAGACTCGATATCTTGACTGATGAAGGCCAATGTGCTGAAAGCCTTATTGACCACCCTATCTACCTGTGATGACACTCCTAATCCATCTGCTCTGCAACTTTCTATGCTTATTCTGATGAACTAAGGATTAGTACTTGTGATTGAAATTTCACTTTACCTCTGGTTTTCAATTAGAGTTCAGTTTTAGTATTACCATAGTGAGTTCAATTTACCTATATTAATTCTAGCTCAATTTATCTAAATTGCCATATGTATAGGAAGGAACTGCAGATGCTGGGATAGGATAGGGAGGGAATGGAAGTGTGGTGTAGGGAGGGGAGGGAAATGGGGGAGAAAGGGAATGGGAGGGAGGATTATGGGAGAAAAAATGTGAGGGAGGAAAGGTTTAAATGGGAAGGGAATGTGTGGAGGAGGAAGAGATTTTTTTATTTTTATTTTATTTTTTAATTAACTACCCCCTTTTTCCCCTCTTAACTACCCCTTTTTCCCTCCCCGCTCCGAGTGCGCCTCAAAGCGCATCTGAAAAGAGATTCTGATGGGAGGAGGTACCAAATGGAAGAGGAAGGAGATGTGAGAGGGAAGGAATGTGAGAGGGAGAAAGGAATGGAAGAGAATGGAAGAGGAAGGGAGAAAGATAATATGGGAGAGGAGGATGAGGGAAGGAATGTGGGAGGGAGGGAGAGAATATGGGAGAGAAAGGGAATGGGAGAGGGAGGGCGGAATTTGGGAAGGAATGGTATGCGTGAAGGGGATGAGGGAGGGTGATAGCGACAAGGAAGAAAAAGAAAGGGAGAAGGTGGTGCAGACAGAGAGATGGGATTAAGCATAAAAGGGTAAAAGGCAATGGGGGCAGATGAACAACAGGGTGAGGGAAAGGGTATGGGAGAGGCTTGGAGAGGTGCAGCATGAGATTTTTAAAAAAGAGGATGGGAAGCATAAATTAAAATGAAGAAAGAGATGGAGAGGTGTGGGTGTATAAAATAGAAATGAGTAGAGAAAGGGAGAAAGAACAGCATTGACAGAATAGAACAGAAAAACGTGTGATGAGCAGTAAATAGAATAGAGAGGCCATGGAAAGAGATAGAATGGGAAAGAAGGGGCAGTGAAGCCAGATAGGGAGGGAAGGCAAAAACTGAGACAGGGGGGAATGTATGGGAGAGCAGAGCAAGAGAAAAAATATTTGTTTGTGTGAGGTGCATGGTGCTGGATGGAAGGAGACCATGGTGAATAGTGAAGAGACAGAGAGGAGTGGGGGGGGGGGGGGCAAAGATGCACATGGTCCATTTTATGTGATAACCTGGCACTCCTGCATTCAGTGGAGCAACAGGACTGCATGTTTTAGATGATAAATTATTGAATATGCGAATCACTTGTACATTGCATGTAAAATCACGTAATACCATAGGGTTGCCAAACTCAAGACATCAAAGAGAATTTGAATGTCAAGAAAAATCATAAATTTCTGGAGCATATTCTTTCTTACCAAAGTAATATCCTCTCATTTTCCCATGTTATACTTATCAGTAGAGCCAGGAATTTGCCATGTGCCTTTTCATGCTTTTTTTGAAGATTTCACCAGGATAATGCCTTTTTGAGTGCCTAAATCAGCCTTTTTTTTGCCATTTTGCTAAAAGGTTGTGCTGTTTTCTCTAGTTGTACCATGATTACAATGATGTTTTCTATGTTAACACGTTAATATTAATGTTAGTGTTAACATTACTTACAAGAAAATTTCCACCACCGGGGGCGAAACCCGGGGAGCCACCGTCGGTCTGTTCATTCGTTCGTGCCGCTGCCCGCTGGTTCAGTTTTCTCCAAGATCTATTTAAGATGCTGAAAAAAGCGAAGGTAGACAAAAAATTCGGGAGAAACTCAGCGGGTGAGGCAGCTTCTATGGAGAGGAGGAATAGGCGATGTTTCGGGTCGAGACCCTTCTTCAGACTGATCTGGGGGGGCGGGAAAAAGAAAGGAAGAGGCAGAGACAGTAGGACTAGTAGGAGAGCTGAGAAGGGGGGGGGGGGTAGGAGGTGAAGACAAGGGCTATCTAAATTAGAGAAGTCAATGTCGATACCGCTGGAGTGTAGACTACCCAAGCTTGTCTCCTCACTACATTTACTGCTGGCTCCAGTCGCAAATCTGAATTGAGTGATTTGTGCAAGGCATTCATTGATGTTGGAATTCCACTGTGGAAATTTGAAAACAAATCTCAGAGGTATTTTAGAGAAATACACAGAGGAACATATACAAAGCGAGTCATCATTATTGAAAAATTATGTTGACAGCAACTTCAACATTGTTGTGCAGAAAATTAGAGATGAAGTTGCATGCAACAAAATATGGATCCCAATAGACAAGATAACTGATGCTGTGGGAGATATGTTGCCAATGTGGTCATCGGTACACTGGAGGCAGGTCAACCATCAAAGGAGTATTTGTTGAGATCGGAAGTATTGGGAAGTCAAACAGCTCAACTATTGCTCAGTTGTTTACATCTTCACTTGCTATACTTTGGCCAGAAGGTATAAAACACGAGAATGTACTTCTGTTTGTGACTTAAGTTTTATTCCCCAAAATGTTGCATTTGACATGCTTAGCTCAAGGACTTCATAGAATTGCCAAGCACAGACGTAGCTTGTTTCCAAATGTCGATCACCTAGATTCCAATGTCAAGAAAATCTTCCTCAAAGTACCGTCACGTGTCGCAGGGCTCTCGCTTAACTTTTTTCCCTTTTGCCAGCCGGGCAACCTTAGCAGCTTTTAGGTTGCCAAATGACAGTTTATGTGGTCATTTAAGATGGCTTGCATGACGCGTGCGATAATGTGCTTGTACGAAGTGCGTAGTTACCAGTCGGAATTATACTCAATGAAGCATTCACATATTATTTCTAGCTTCAAAAAAAGTCACAAACTAAAGATATTCACCAATCAAGACATGATATATCCACAATGACATGCAGCAAAATTATAAGACAGTATCTCAACTCTTTTTACACATTGCAATGAATGCAATTTCTATTAGTTCTTTCCACTTCCAAACAAAAATGTGTTGGATTATTCAGCGTATGATCAACTTGTGTCAATAAATCCTGGACCATGGTAACATATATGCGTACGTATAGTTGTGAATGTTGCTCATTAAATAACTACAGTACTGATACTCCATATTAAGAGCATTGATTTGCCGTTAAAATGAATTCTGTAATAACGTGTCAACGGTAGCAGTGACAATGGAACACTGCGGTTTTAATGTTTCACGTGTTCACAATTTAATTAATCCATCTTTATGGATTAAAACAAATAATAACATTGGGAATTAAAACACATTTGATTGCATTCCGTTATCAAACATAGTCAATGTTCGCTCTGAAGACATTTCCAGCACAATAGGGTCAGGGAGGGGGTGTGTGTGAATCAGTGCGGGGTGGATAGATGGCGGGGGTGGGGTGGGGGGGGTTAGAAGGCAGTTGGTGCAGAATGGATGGATTGAGGCAGGTGAATTAGTACGTGTTGGTTGGAGTAGGTAATATTGTGAGGGGAGAGCACAGGGATGTCAGTGGTGTTGAATGGGGGGGGGGGTTCAGTACGGGATGGATGGGGTAGACAAAAGGTGCTGGAGAAACTCAGCGGGTGAGGCAGCATCTATGGAGCGAAGGAAATAGGCAACGTTTCGGGTCGAGACCCTTCTTCAGACTGTTCCCCCCATTCTTCTTGAATGGGAGGATCAGTACAGGATGGATGGGGGGGGGGGGATATCAGCACAGGATGAATGGGGGGGGCAGTACAGTGTGGATTGGAGGGTGTGCAGGATGAATGGGCGATCACTACAGGATAAATGAGGGGAAGGGGGGAAGGTGCAGGGTAAATGGAGGGTGGGTCAGTACGGGATAAATGCGTGGATTAGTACAGGATGGATGGAGGAGAAGTGCAGGATGGATGGGGAAGGGGTAAGTACAGGGTGTATTGGGGAACCAGTGTAGGATGGATGGGGGGGTGGGGTGGCAGGAGAATCAATGCGAGGTGAATAGGGTGATCAGCGCAGGATGAATAGATGGGGGGGGGGGGGGGGTAGATGTGGAGGGGAGCACAGGGGATGTCAGTGAGGACTGAATAGACGCGGGAATGGGGATCAGTGCGGGATGGAGTGGAGGGGTCCAGGATAAGGGGGTGGAGGGGGCGTACAAGAGAGGGAGAGAGAGAGAGGGAGAGGGGGGGCGAGGTGGGGAGGAAGGAAGGTCAGCACTCCTCAGACAACATCGCCCCGCTGCCTTGGCCGTTGGGAACTCCTCGCCACCGCCTCCTCCTCCGCCAGCCAACAGCAAGGTGCGGGGCCGGGCGGTGCAGCTCAGAGATCCTATATCTATAAGATCTTTGGTGCAGCTGCGTCGAAGCGAATGACGGGCTTCGCACAGCAGCAGCGGCCGCGGCTCCATCTGCTCCTCCTCCCGTCCCCCCACCCGCCCTGATAAGGGCCTTTGCTTGTAAACCCGCTAACGGGCTTTCAAACAAACCCTCCTCCCGCACGCCGAGGCCTCCCCCTTCCTCCCGGCCTCGGCGTGCAGGAGGTTTATTTTGAAAGCGGTTATCGCCGTTAGCGGATTTACAAGCAGAGGCCCTTATCAGGCGGGCGGGGGTGCAGGAGGAGATGGAGCCGCTGCTGCCGCTGTGCAGGGCCTGTCGTTCGCTCCGACCCTTCCTCACCCCGCACCTAGTATCTTTCCCACGCAATACAGCCGTCACCGCCGACACAAAACGTCGCGTTCCTTTTCTCCAGAGATGCTGCCTGACCCGCGGAGTTACTCCAGTTTTTTGTGTCTATCTTCGGTACATACCAGTATCTGGTTGCCAAGCCGGGCAAAATGACTGGTGTTTAGGTTGCCCGGCGGCGCTTTGAGTGGTCAGTGGTCAGTGGCACCCGGGCGACCTCTAATTTCGAGCCCTGGTGTGCAGTTGTTCAAGGAAATGGCACCTGAGATTCCGCTACCTCCTCAGCCCGTTTTGACTAGGTGGGGTACATGGCTCTCTGCTGTACTCTACTATGCTGCAAATTTTGAAAAGATAAAAGAAATCGTCAACTGTTTTGAAGAAGGAGAATCTGCTGCAGTCAGGATCGTCAGTGAAATCATGCAGAAAAAGTCCCTCCACCTCGATCTTGTGTTTATTGTTCCAATTTTGCAAACTTCCCACAAGCTATCACTTCCCTTGAGAAACGTGGTGAACATTAGTGAATAACTTGCAGGTTTTCAATAAAATAACTGATGATATTCGTAAAGTTCTTGTCGATGTAGGTAAAGACATACAAGGAAAATGAGAGAGATTGAATTTAGCTAACAAAGATCTTGAAGAAATACAAAACATAGCTAAAGTTCTCAAAGGTAGTTGTAATGCACAAGATATCGATATGAATATATAGTCTGTAGCTTGTTTCGGGTATGCACCAGTGACCTCAGCTGGGGTAGAAAGACGTTTTTGACAACTGAAGCATATTTTTTCTGACAGACAGCATATTTTAATACCAGATAATTTGAAAAAAATACTAGTAATTATGTGCAACCAGGCAACTTTGGTCATTTAATGTAGTAGACCTTTATATTATTTTTAACCATATTTTGGTGGTGGAAATAAATGCCTTTTTATGCTTTTTTGTCAATAAATGCCTTTTGTGCCTTTTTTGTAATTTTATTATGCCTTTTTCCCTGCCTATTTCAGAGTTTTTTAGTGCCTAAACATCCTGGCTCTACTTATCAGTCCATTTCCTTCATAGATTCTAGATCTTCCCTAGATTCCTCCTAGTAGGCAAAGTAGACCAATTTCAAAAGACGTGGTCTACGTTTTTGGACCTATTATAAGCATGAGGTGCAATAGTAATTTAGAAAAACAAATAAATAAATAAAAGGTATCTGGACCTGGTAATGGGAGGTAAAACAAAAACAGACTTGGTTGGTAGTTCCTTTCTCTATGAAGTATGTTATAAGAGTTATAATAGAGCGATTGTTCCTTCTTTCTTTCTCTTTCTTTTCTAGGGTCTATTTTCTAACTTTACTTCCTTCTCTAACTTCTTTTCTAAGGGGCTTTCTTTTCCCAACACTCTTTTGCACTTCACAACCTTTGCGCACTTTCTTCACTTTTCTTACTTCTTTCTTTTTCTTTCTTAAAGTTTAAAAAAGTGAAGCGGTACAAAAAATGTATTAATATATACGTGTTGTACATTACTGTAATCTACCGTACTTCTATTAAAAAAATTATTTAAAAAAAAATTAAAAAAAAAAAAAAAAGATTCTAGATCTTCCCACCTTATTTCGTAATGTCAACAAACATGGGCACGATATACTCTGTCCTTTCTGACTGTCATTAATGTGGATCGTATGTAGCCGATTTCCCATTACACACCTTGTAGCACTCCACTTGCAACAGGCTTCCAACCTGGGAATAACTAGTTGTTCCTAATCTCTTTCCTGTACTGTAGCTAATCCTCTATGCATGTCACAACTCAAAATACAATGAGCTCATGTTATGTAACAACATTTTTGAATGGTATCATCAAATGCCCTTTGAAAATCTAGATAGAGAAAAACTCAAATCCTTAAACGCACCAGGGCTTAGGTTCCCACACTTCCTGTAAACTCATCAGGTCCACTGGAACATTAACTGTGTAACATCTGAAAAAAGAAATGTTGGCGTATGATATAGAGCAACGTTCAATAGTCCAAGAAGTCCAGCACCACCATGTTTCTGCAATGCTTGTGGAATGAGCTTCCAGTGGAAGTGGTGGAGGCAGGTTTGATGTTATCCTTTAAAAATAGATTGGATGGGTATATGGACGGGGAAAGGAATGGAGGGTTATGGTCTGAGTGCAGGTAGATGGGACTAGGGGAAGTATTTATTTTTAATTACAATTTTTTTTTTTTTTTTTTAATGTTCAGCACGGACTTGAAGGGCCGTGATGGCCTGTTTCCGTGTTGTTATGGTTATATGGTTATATGGTTATATGGTTATATGCTGGATATACTACATCCACTGTTCAATTTAGAAATACAGCGCGGATATAGGCCCTTCGGCCCACCGAATCTGCGCCGACCAGTCATCCCCGCACACTAACACTATCCTACACATCCTAGGACAATTTACAATTTTACCGTAGCCAATTGGCCTATAAACCTGTACGTGTTTAGGAATGTGGGAGGAAACGGGAGCACCTGGAGAAAACCCACGCAGGTCACGGGGAGAACATACAAACTCCATACAGACAACACCCGTGGTCAGGATCAAACCATGGTCTTTAGCGCTTTAAGGCAGTAACTCCACTGCTGTGCCACCGTGCTGATAGACACAAAATGCTGGAGTACCTCAACAGGTCAGGCAGCATTAGTGGAGAAAAAGAATAGGTGACATTTCGGGTTGGAACCTTCAGAACCGAAACATCACCTATTCTTTTTCAACAGAAACGCTGCCTGACCCGTTGAGTTATCCTAGCATTTGGTGTCTGCCTTTGGTATTAACCAGCATCTGCAGTTCTTTCCAACATCCATGATTCCTTCTTATCTACCCTGCAACCTGAAATGCTGTGGTATGTGAAATCGTGTATTTTAAGGGCCTGTCCCACTTTGCAATTTTTGGGCGACTGCGGAGTGTCGGTGACTGACGCCCATAAAACCATCAAGTTGCACGACATACACGCTGACTTATGCTGCCCTGCGGGTGACGCCCAGTTAGGGATTTGTTAAGGTTAGGGTTAGGGCTAGGGTTAGGGTTACGGCTAGGGTTAGGGTTATGGACCACAGATGGGCTGTACAATATTCTTCCTTCAATGCATGGATTTTAAACATTAATATATTAAATTTAATACAATAAAATCAATTATGCAAGTGAAAAGATGTCTGAGATTCAGTTTTATTTACAGATGTATTGGTCCGCTTCCAGATCCAATCACCCTCTCTAACTTTTCACAGGGATGGATTCAGTAGGGGTAGACTGAACTCCCCTCTCCCCTCCACCTCTTCTTCCCCCCTGCCCCATCCCTCTTTCTCCACCATCCCCTCCCCTTCTCCCTTCCCCCCTTCTTCCCTTCCCCCTCTTTTTCACTTCTCCCTGCTCCACTCTTCTCCCCCTTCTCCACTACCCCACTCCCCTCACATCCCCCTCTCCCTCCCTTCTCCCCATTCTCCAACCCCCCCCCCCCCACTTTCCCCGACACCCCCCCATTTGTGGACCCAGCCTGCGACCAGCGATCTATGGAGAGACCAATGGAAGAGAGATCTTCCTCTGGGACAACTCGTGACCAACAGTTTAGTTCCCATGCAAAACATTGGGGGTTCGAGTCCAAGCCCTGGGGCCCATGTCACATTTAGTTCAGAGATACTAAAGTCCACCCAAATCCGCACCGACCAGCGATCCCCCACACACTATCCCACACACGCTAGGGACAATTTTTACAAACCTGTGTGCCTTTGCAGTGCAGGAGGAAACCCTAACCTAACTCTAGGTTGATGGGCTTGGTATAAGTATAAATTGTCCCTAGCATGTGTGGATAGTGTGTGGGGGATCGCTGGTCGGTGCGGATTTGGCGGACTTTAGTATCTCTGAACTAAATGTGACACGGGCCCCAGGGCTTGGACTCGAACCCCCAATGTTTTGCATGGGAACTAAACTGTTGGTCACGAGTTGTCCCAGAGGAAGATCTCTCTTCCATTGGTCTCTCCAAACCCCAGAGGCAACGGGCTTTTCAACTCCGTACAGGCAATGTTGTCAATGTACCAGTGCCACCCACCTGCTCCGGTTACTGAGTCTAAATACCCACCACCCATTTTGAAGCAAGGTGAGAGGGTGGGGGGTGTTGTTCCCAAAGTCTGCATTTATCCCATACTAAATGTTACTAAAACGGATGATGTGGCCTTTGTGCAGTCCTAGTAGTGGGATCTAGCTGTCACAGGCTGGGTCCACAAATGGGGGGCATCGGGAAAGTGGGAAGAAGGGAGGGAGAAGGGGATGTGAGGGGAGGGGAGGGAGGAGGAAGGGAAGAAGGGGGGAGAGGGAGGGGAGAAGGGTAGGGTGGGGAGTGGAGAAGGAGGGATTGGGGTGGAGGGGAGATGGGAGTTCAGTCTACACTCACTGAATCCATCCCTGTGAAAAGTTAAAGATGGTGATTGGATCTGGAAGCAGACCAATACATCTGTAAATAAAACTGAACAACTCGGACATCTTTTCATTTGCACAATTGATTTTATTGTATGAATTTCAATATATTAATGTTTGAAAACCATGCATTGACGGAAGAACATTTTACAGCCCATCTGTGGTCCCTAACCCTAACTCTAACCCTAACCGGGCGTCACCCGCAGGACAGCACGTCAGCGTGTGACAGGGCGCACAACATGACAAGACACCCAGATGTCGCCCCAGGATTTTGAACATTCCAAAATCCAGGGGTGGCAGGCAGGGGCGGAAAACCCGGGGGGCCAGAGGGGACACGTCCCCCCCCATGTCTTGAGAGGTGGGGACATCCCCCCCAAGTTTTTGTGATCCGGATCTTAAAACCCGGTGAAATCTCCGCTTTCCCCGAGACAGTGGGGGTGGGACTGAAGATCGAGGGCGCCGATTGGACGAGAGAGACGTCGGTCAGCAGGCAATGGGGGCGGGACATGATAATTCAGCGCGATCATTGGAGGAGGGAGGAGTGGGGGGGAGTGGGACTGAGGATAGAGAGCGGTGATTGGAGGAGGGAGACGTGGCACAGACCTGCGCTTCATCCGCAGGAAGGATCGATCCCGGCCGGGTCTCCGGCGCTGTCCCGAGTGCCCCCCCCCCCCACCCCCCCGCGGGTGGCCAGAGAGGTCGGCAGCAGAGATCCTCCGCTATAGGATCTTTGGTCAGGAATCAGACTGGCGCGGGCCCCCCAGGCCCACAGACATCGCCGAGAAGCAGCGCTAAACCAGGTCAACTCTGCCTGTCCCGCCAGGTGAGCCTATAGCCCTTTCTGGACTTGCGGGAAATATGGCCAGCGCGGAGAAGCAGCGCTGGTGTCCCGTCAGTCCAGACAGGGCTGTAGTTAACCCGGTGAGACAGGCAGGGTTGAGCCGCATTTAGCGCTGGATTGAGCCTCCGAAGCCTCGCGCGCGCGCGCGTGTGTGTGTGTGAGTGTGCGCATGCGCGTGCGGACGCCAAAAAAATTGTGTCCCCCGTCCCCTCCATGTTTGATAGCGAGTTCCGCTCTTGGTGCCCAGGGAGACACCGTGCGTCACCCAAGCGTCACTACATGCATCACCATGACCACGACGCGACAACCTCTTTTCAGGCTGTCGCCTAAAATGTTGCCCAAGTGGGACAGGCCCTTTAGTGCAGAGAATAATTACTCCCTAAATTAAAGTATTTCCAGTGAGATGGACTAACAGAGAGACAGACGTAAGAAAGCAAACTCAAGTTCATTGTTATAAGCTTAGTGAGCTTTAGAATCAGACAGTGTCATTTTATTTATTGAGGCATTGAATATAAAATCATCAAATTATTGTTATATTTACAGAAGACAAATAGAATCAGAGGAATCTTTGTAATATTAGGCATACATTTTCGAAAAGATATTTAAACTTAGGAAACAGAACAAATATTTACTGGAATTATATCAGGTTTGACAGATATAGTTGTGCATGAAAATCAGTGATTGTAGTTTCAGCCTTCATTATAGTGATACCAATAATAAACAGATATCAATGCACAGTAATGGTAAATGGAAGAGACATCATAAACTGTTGAGGATAAAGTTCCCAAAGTATAATTTGAGGAACAGAAAATCATCTTATTTAACATTCTTTTTTCAGCTAAAACAAATTGTTAGCCCATCATTCATCCCACACATTGCCTACAAGTTATGTTCAGCTACATAATCACAGCATCACTTACGAAGTAATCTATTATGGTGGAAAGGTGGCACAGAGCTGCTGCCTCATAGTGCCAGGTACCCAGGTTTCCGACAGCCGATTTAGTTGAATTTATTTAGTTTAGAGAGACAGCATGGAAACAGGCTCTTCGGACAAATTACACTACACCATTAAAAACAATTTTTAATAACTGTAAGAAACAAACAAATGCATATAACCAAGCCAACTATCACAACTTGAAAGCTTTACACCTGGATCATTGTGCACGTAAACATTGGACCCATCATCCATGGCAACCATCAAACATGCATTTATATTAATGCACCTCATCCCAATTCTCCCTCTATTTCGCTTCACCTCCATACAGATTCTACCTCTCACCCACAAACTAGGGGCAGTTTAGGTGGCCAAATAGCGTTCTAAGCCACATCTGTATGATGCAGGAGGAAACAGGAG